>OX104117.1:59697521-60897521 GCA_944474755.1 Limnoperna fortunei
GCTGTTGCCAGTACTATGCTCATCGTAGCACAATTTCACGCTTTTGGAGACGCTACCAGCACCTTGGTACTACGACAGACCGACTACGTTGAAAAGCGAAATGGTCGCATACGAGTGTACAGGTGCCGAAATGAACGTTTTGCGCAAAATTGTGTTGTAGAAAGAGACAATTTTGGCGGAGGCAGTGTTATGATGTGGGCCGCTATCTCTTACGCCAGGAACACACAGCTGATACATATCCAAGGCAATCTTAACTATGTTATATATAGAGACGAAATTATACGGCCGTATTTATTGCCCGTAATTGACATTCAGATTTTTTTCAACACGACAATGCCCGATCACATACAGCACGAGTATCAGTAGATTTATTTAGAGCAACAGAATGTCAATGTGATCCGTTGGCCATCACGATCTCCGAATCTTAACCCAAATGGAACATTTGTGGGAGGAACTGGATTGGCGCGTGCGCCAACGACAACCACCACCGCAAAATCTGCAACAATTAGAGCAGGCACTTCAGTATGAGTGGCAAAGGATACCGCGTTTTTGTAATCAACGTTTTATTGAATCCATGCCAAGAAGAGTAAGGGCTGTGTTACAAGCAAATTGTGGGCACAACAGATACTATCATTTTTTGAGTGATTTATTGACAATATGCGACAAACATGTTATATTCCATGGTAAAAGAACTCATGAACAAGAAGTGTGCTAATTTTTACATTTCTGTATCAATTATTTATATGATAAATTGTTAAAATAATATAAAATAATAAAATTGGTCTTGTGATGTGAACACCGATAATTAAAATGACGAGTTTACGGACGAAAATAATCGCGCTCAGATGAGCTTATAAGAACCGACACAGTGTTTAGGTTAGTGCGATGTAACTAAAAACTAATTTTTAAGGAAGTGTTTAATTTAATATCATATATGTACAATTACTTGCCATTTTAGCAGAAGTTATTGGATCTTTCAAATTAACATCAAACAGAAATTTGTGCTATGCTGGACGAGAACACGTGATATTAAGTCTATTCGGAACAGGAAATGGAACCATTTCTATACATTTTTCATAGTAAATTTGAAGGAACTCTTTACACCACATACATGTATACTAATTAGGTCAAATTGACCAGCAACGATTGAGTACAATATATAGTTCTATACACCACTATATAATCAGGTCCTGATAACCTTAAATTCATCTTTGATAGCTATGGGGTACGACAATCTCATCTCATATTCAGAGGATCGGATCGTAACTCATGGCTAGCAAAGATACCTCCAACCCAACTTAAATCAAGCCACTAATAGATAAATCTTACTACTTTCTTCAATAAACGTTTTTGGTTTATGGTGTCAAGTGGATTTTTGTGTTTTTGGTTTTGTTGTTGCGCAGTGTATGTTTGTTTATATCCGGATTTGTAACTGTCCCTTGACTTGTTGTTCGGTCGGTTTTCTTTGCATTTTGATGGGTTTTTTTCTATATCTATCTCTAATAGCATATAACCAAATGACAAACTTACATTTCGTTATATGAAATCCACAATAAACATGAAACTTATAATTTATGACGTAATTATTTGGATATTAGGAATGATTTTAATTTTAGCTTTTGTGACAGAAAAAATTCGACACTTTTTCAGACAGAAACAACATGCTTGCAAGAAAAGATGTCGTTCAACATGGAAATCCATGAATGATGTGCCATAAGTTTTACATTAGGACATATGTTTTCATTGGATGTCAGTGATATACTAGATGTTGTTTCTAAATTTTTGCTGATCCTTGAACTCTGAATTAATAGTTGTTATTCTTGTAAAACTAATTTTTAAGTTAACTTAATGCTAATACAACAAATTCAATGTTATTTACCAGAAAGATGATGTCAAACTCAATTAATTAAGAAATAATTCACGGAGGCTGTGGATTATCATTATTTCTATTCTAATAAGACAATTACGGTACATTTATAATATTTTCGTACCTATAGAAAACGACCATAAATGGCTGTTCGGTCAATGTAACACACAATATATTGCAACGGATAATTATAGCGAGTGTCGCTATTTGTAAGATTAATACGTCATACGCAATAGTTTTCCGGTGGGAGTTACAGTTTTGTAATCGGAACAGCCATTTAAAACACTCCCTCCTCAGCGGGTGTTGCTCATATATAAATCATTTTTTTTACCACAGTTGTGGTCTCAAAGCCTTTAAAGCACATCATGTAAGAATTTGGGATAACTGTTCTAGACGGGAATCTTACTGGATTGGGCTGTCTGCAAATTCGAGGCTGCTAAAAAGGGGCCTAATACACGAAAATGCACTTCCAGAGCAAAATTATACAAAGAGCTTGAATAAGATTCATTCAGAACAGACACAAAAGGCAAACATTATCTTAGTGCGTAGAGCCTTGCATGGTGGTGCGTGAACACTCGTGTTATATATCGGTGATATTTCCTGTTATATAAATATATAAATCACGTTATAGAAGCAAGGTACTCAATCATTATTTAAAGGAAAAGATTTATCCATAGTGCTCTCAACTTCGCTATAGCCAAGGGTTACGATACGAGTCTCGGATCGTAATCCTTAGCTAGCGAAGATGGAGTGCTATGGATCTTTAAAACATATTCGGCACAATATAACACATGTATGACGTCGATATCATAATGCAAGAAAAACTTAATACCAACCTTTTAGGCTTTCTAGTTACCGTTAATATATACAATATACGGCACACGACGTTTTCGTTTAGCGTTCTGCTGTAACTCAATAGAGGATGAAATACACTTTTTTCTAAAATGTAAACATAATGAACAAATAAGGAAAGATTTTATAGAAATAATAAAAAGGCAATAAATCTTTTGAGGAAATGTCTGTACAAAATAAAATTGCTTATATACTAAGTCCGTCAATGCCATGTCAGGTGGATTCTAGTCTCCTATATAAAAAAGTAATTTGTACTGAGGACGGGAGATTCTTAAATATTCACTTGAATTGTAATTGTAATTTTAGACTTATGTTCATATGTAATACTATGTTTATTTTTGTTTGTTTAAGGTGTTGTCATATAAACAACAGTTTAATGACAATAAAATTGAATTGAATTGTTATTATTACCTTTTTACGGTAATTATAAGTAGTTGCTAGAATATAAGTTTAACCTTTTGTTATGGACCTAACATATTTGTTCAGGTAAAACCATATCGTACAGTGTCCTCGCCCCAACTGAATAAACATCGCCCAATAAAAACTGTATCAGGCCAAATTGTGTCTCCGGCTACTCACCCAATAAAACTGCAACGACTGATATTGCTGGAAAATTGATAAAAGTGGCGTAAAACTCAATGAAACAAACTTAAACAATTTTAGAATTAATCAGGCACAATGGAGTACATTGAGTTCGTCTGTGCTAAGTTAGAATAAACCAATGAGAACCATCGCGTGCGGAAGCTATGTAACAGCCTGCAACTGACATGATCTCATTGTGTCTTCGATTATTTTATTAAATATCATTTAAAAATTCTAATTCGTTTTTATAAACCAGATGTCAATTTAATTCCTGTCATGTTTTATACCGGAATTCAGATCAGTTTTGTATTTATTTTGGCAATTTTTATCTCTACCGATTTTGTATTGATTTTGGTTTAATATTAAAATCTTATTCATGAATAATAATGTTTTCCTAAGTAAAGATAGCTCAGAAAAAACATTATAGTGTAACTGTTCTATGGAAGATTGTGCATATTTAAGAAGAACAATTTCTGCACGTGTTAGCACTTGGATTTCTAAACATTTTCTAAATCATTTTGTACTTTTTAATTAACCAATATCTTAAGCTAATGATAATTGGGAATAAATTGCGTTATTCTTTGATCTTAAAATTTTGAACTGTTTGAGTGGTTCCAACAATAAAACGACATCTCCCCCGATTCTTTCCGATTTTATCTTCTTTACTGATCAGAGCAGATTTTCTAATAAATAAAATATTGTTAATAGCACAACATGCATGGTGTTCGTTTAATAATAAAAAAGGTTCTAATATCCACAAAGGAAAGTCACAGATATGAAAAGTTCGATGTACTATAATTCTTAAATGTAGTCTATATTTTCTCATTAGAAGATAAGAATAAAAAACATAAATTGTAGTAAAAAATACTCGTACGACCTTTTGGTAGTCAATTTCGGTTTATCTTAATTTTTATCTTTTATAACCGGTAATTATGTAACACAATAAAGCGATTTATCATAGTATGTAGTTGTTCAAATGCGTCATCAAAATATATAATTTGTAGCTACTAAAATTATGCATAAATTAATTGCATGCATAATTATAAACACTGATAATGTAACGGACACTGGTAAGTCGGTTATGAATAAAACTATCTGATGACAAGGATTTTGACGTTGTTCTATACTTAGATACAATCATATTTCACGTATACATTTGACGAAGCATGGCATTTTGTACTTTGTTCTGACAGCACAACCTGGATACAAGTCAAACACAGTATTTGTCTTACTTGTGCGTTATTTCAAGGAGCAAATTATGAAATGGTTTACAAGGGGAATTTCTAAACTTATACAATATCTAATTTTTGCATAAGCATATAGGTGTTATAGATGGAATTATGGATGTCGGGGGAGAAAATTTTTGATCGAGTGCAAAAAACAAGTAATTACGTCAACATTTGATATGTCTACTTCGCAAGATATTAAATTTAAAAATTCTTCGAATTTGACTTCATCTGTGCCATATATAATCTTCCCGGAAAGTCGATCCAACAACACCACTGGTGAGGATGACAGGTTGGTTATATCCTTGTCCCCGGAGGCTGCAGGTATATTCATTGTTTTGTACTCCGTGACTATCATTTTAGCCATCGTTGGAAATGTACTGACAATCATAGTTTTTACAAAGGGAAAAAAATGTCGAACGGACCTTCGTCCATTTTTATTGAATCTTGCAGTGGCAGATTTGATCATGGCGTTATTCTGCATACCGTTTACATTTACAAATCAGCTTTTAGACCGGTGGATATTTTCCCCAATAACTTGCCCTATTGTTGTGTTTTTACAGCTAACAGCTGTGACCGCTAGCGTGTTTACAAACACCGCCATTGGTATAGATAGATTCTACGCAGTTGCATTTCCGTTGAAATCCCGAATAATTTCCCAGAGACACAGAATCATGATCGTTGTAATATGGATTACTTCTATTGCAGTTAATGTTATACAATTTAAAGTCGTGAAAGCTCGGGAAAGTAATACGACACAGTGCGTCGAGGACTGGGACGACGAAAGTTTGTATACCAGGAAAGCCTATACTTTGTTTATATTATTTCTTACCTATATTGTTCCATTAACTACTTTAAGTATAACTTATTCCATCGTTGGATGTTTGTTATGGCGACGAACATTACCAGGCCAAATAGACGTGCTACGAGATCAACAACAAACTAGATCAACAAGAAAGGTATAATAACGTACGAATCAGAAAAGAATTAATAGATTGTGGTGTTACGTCCAGCATGCAACATTTCAGCTATATTTTGGACGTCTAAATGCATAGAATAGAACGTAACTACAGTATCGGTCTGGCGAAAGCAATCATGATTGTTTTGAATGATGCTTAACACCAGCAAGTTTGCAGCTATATCATGGCGTCTAGTTTGTATTGGGTGAGGAAGCCGTAGTACCCGGAGAAAACCGCCGACAATCCTTGTCAATTAAGATTGGAGTCGAGCGCAACCTGCCCGCAGTGAGACTCGAATCCGCAATCTCAGTGTTTACAGACTACGTGATAAATAGTAGACGAACTACCTTAACCACTTGGCCACCAATCATGATCAAAACGACATAACGGACAAGTTTTTAAAACAAATTTGCTTTTTTCTTAACTAGGTATCATTGTCAGTCAGGCTATAATAAATCTGCCGGTGATTGACAGCTTTTGACTAGTTTAAGCTAAGCTTTTAATTAGCTTCTTTAGCCAGATCGTTATTGTATGCACAATTAAGCACTAGACGAGCATTCCTTTCAGCATTTTGATGGACGACTCGATTGAGGCCTTTAAGCAGATATCATAGTCATTAAATATGCAATTGTGTGTAGATAGGTTATATGATCATTTTTTGTACATAAACAAAACCTATACTAGCGGCATACACATAGGATGTGAAAGCGTGCATTATGACATCGATTTATTAGAATTTCGCGTGTCAGAAAACAATTGAAAACACCAGAAGTAAACTTTGCTTGCAAGGAGGCAAACTTAACAGTTCTCTAAGGTGGTAAACTTCGCGGTAAGGTTATCAATTGAATAAACTTCTCTGTTTGGTGGTAAACAGCTCTACGGTGGTAAACTCGGTGGTGAGGTCTGGTGGTAAACAGCTCTGTAAGATGATAAACAGCTCACCAATGCGGTAAACAGCAACCTTAGGTGGTAAACGTCGGTGGTAAGGTGGTAAACTTATCTGTAGGTAAATTGTAAACAGTGAACGTTAAGAATTAAGATGTCAAATTTTGTTGCATCCGTTCTTATCTTTAAGTCGATTGACTTCCGGGTGAGCTATTACATGCTAAATTTAGTTTTTAAAGCCTTTAGATAAATCCAAAACAAACTTGATATAGATGATCCGTTGACAATCCCCAACCAAAGTGTAACTGACAACCCCCCCCCCTCTCCTCCGGGGGCCCTCCTTTATAGAAAAACTGTCATCATTACTGAAATAGAAAATCCTAGATAAAACTGTATCAATTAATACCAGTCCTTATTCTGTTTAATTATTGATACTTGCTTGGGGAAAAGAACTACATGTAATAAATGTACATGTTTTGGAAGGTTAGTGTTCTGCGTGAGAAGCACTTATGTCAGCGCATAAACTATAAAGTCTTGAAGATAGTACATGACATTTTCACCTTACGCATACTGTTTCATCCACACTATAACAAAAATCATATGTATTGGGTATTCATAGCTGGAATTCAAGTAAAAAATATGCGGATAGTTTAGCAGATAAATTAAAACAATTCTAGAAGCATACTGTTTAAGTATATCCAGGTGTTACGAAAAGGTACTCATCTTGCAAACATTTTACAGTAATTCTGTAACTGAAGACCCTGGTACGGAAGCTTATTCTGGCCACTTTGTTGGAAAAAATATTTTTATTGTGTTATTGAACGCAAAACACTGCAATTAAACACAATAATTATTGCGTTAAACGCAATCGCTTGCGTTTGAACGCCATAACAAAATTTCAAACAAAGTGGCCGTAATAAGCGTCCGTACACTGGCGTATAAAAAAAAATAGATTTTGATATATAAAGAAACATATTTTTAAAATGTCTCGGTTTTATGAATATTTGGGGGTTTTATGTGGTTTGAATCTCGTTCCAAAACTATCAATTTCTACAGCGATCTCCAATAAATAGCAAACATTTCGTTCGTTTTTTATAGATAAATTCGTCTTGCACTTTCGCCAATGTTCAATTCTATGTATTTCTATATATCTTATGTATTTTTTTAAATTATTTTCACAAGCATCAACCGTTGCCAACGTACATATAGTTTACATTAGTGAAAATGTTGGTGCACATTATTGTAGAGTATAGCTAACACAGACATATTTTTTAGATATGTACATAATTAAATGTATGTGTGTGTTTGTGTGTGTGTGTGTTTGTTTGGGGGGGGGGGTTATTGTCTTATTTAAAATGATAGACAATTAAGCTGGGACTAGTGAACATGTTACTAGATGTATAGGTTCCTGAAGTAAGTAAATTCAAAGGACAACAAAGGCATAATTTTAAAATATTAAAATACAAAAGGAAGAAACTTAAAAAACAAAAAGGGTCGAAAACTATAGCACAGTATAGTAGGCGTAGCTGATAATAAATTGATGTGCATGTAAAACCTACTCGCGAGAGATCAGGGGTCCAGGGGGAGAACACCCCCCTTTCGGGAATCCACGCGAATATGCCAATTAAATATAGTCAAAATGATGAACAGCAAATATCTCGTTTCTATACCCTAAAATTTATTAAAAAAAATTAAATATGGCCACAAGTTACCAGTAATCGATCACACAGAACTATTACTTGATACGGAATAATTCGAGTAAGCTATTAAATCTATAAAGACTGACGAACAGAGTGAAAGCAAATGGTTTTTTGCGTATAGGGAGATACGAGCCTGAAGTAACTAAGTGTTTTTCAGTGTACAGTAATTTAATTTTTTAAACGAACATATGCTCCATATATTATACCTGTAATCAGTACACTGGACACGAAATTGATTGCGTGATTTGCGTAATAAGAGGCACAACATATTTTACATGTCTTTTCAAAACTTTACAGTCGTCTATGTAGACAAACAGAGATATTTCATAAACGAGAAATAAACATATACACAAAATTAATGCTATACCGACATAAGTTCAGATAATTTCAAATAAATAAAGATGAAGATGACAACTTGTAACTATTAATTGCACAAATATTCGTGAAGAATGTTCAAAATGATAAATGATTCGAGATAATTAAAGATGGCTTTCAGATAAACGAACATGTCTCCATGTACATAATAATTGAGTAAGAAATAATATGCAGTGTGCAATATGACTTCATTTAACAATTACTTCAACACTGTGTTTTGTTTTGCACAATTCATGCTTTACCCCCTTTATATACTTTATTAATGATATTTTTTATTATGAGTTGAATAGAATATTTCTTTTGTTTTTTGGTTAGTTCAAAAACGTTTATTCGCAACAGTACTAGCATCAATATACGCTGCACAGTTTCGCTGCACAATATAATATTAACTTGTACATGTACGCGTTTGTATCAGAAAAAATTTTGTCAGATACAATCTTCTAGATTGGCTACGACAGACCAGGATTTGTTGATAAAAAACTTACTGACCTAAATATGCAGTCGCTATCAGTATTTTTCAACCCTCATTATGTATATTAGACGAGGATTTGTTGTTGTTGTTTTTTTTTGTTGTAAAACAGTTATTGACTTTAATATGCAGTCGCTATCGGTATTTTTCAATCCTCAAAATGTACATTCACCCAGATAGCGACCTGTATTAAAGTCAGGAATTGTATAATATCAGCTGTTTTTGCAGTATTAGCGCAGTGAGTTCGTTTTCTAATATTAAAGTCATAAGTCAGGGCTTCTTAGTTAACATGAATTTGGCTTTCGTTAAAATCACATGGGATCTACAGTTTCGATTGGTTGCTAGATTGTTTGTTTGAATGATGTTTTAACGCTACTTCAGGATTTTTTCAGCTATATCGTGGCGTCCAGGTTTTTTTATTGGGACGGGGGGATGAGGCGTGGGGAAGACGGAGTACCCGGAGAAAATCCGGACCTTCGGTAGGGAAACTAGCAATCCTTGTCTTTAATATTGGAGTCGAGTGCACCCTGCCCGCATTTGGACTCGAACTCGCAACCTCAGTGTTGACAGACCACGTGATCCATTGTAGACTAACTACCTTAACCACCCGGCCACCGAGGCCTTTAATTGGTTGCTATAGACACACAGCCCCTAAAGAATACATATTCTAAGATGTGTAGTGAAAATCAATCTAATTCAAATTAAATCTTTCACTTGCTCCCACCTTTTTGCTATGGTCGCTAGCAAAAAGTGGGGAGCAAGTGAAAGATTTAATTTTAATTAGATTGAGTGAAAATTTAAGTCACACAGATGCTGTATTCTTGCAATGGATAAAAATCTATTATATACAATTTATAATTTCATGTTAAATGCAATTAACGAAAAACTAATTATCAACTCTAAATAAAGTTTAATAGCGATCCTTATTGAAATGTCATTCGCATTTTTAACCTTTGATTTATCTCGACAAAACGTACAGAAACCAAACCAGATACATTTTTCTTGTGGAGAATCTAGGTATTTCCGAACGAGGTTTGAATCTTGTTATAAATCTATCAATCTATATAGCGATCGGTATTTAGGTTTTCGGTGCAAATTTGTAGGCATCCCACGGATTTTTGTTCGGAGATTTCCATGTCTTGAACTTTCACTTGTGTTCGATTCGAGTTTTTTGTTGTTTTCGCAAGCTATACAATTCCACCTATGACTTAAACATTTAGCATTATTATTATTACAGATAGTGAAAATGTTAGTTACCATAGTAGCACTGTTTGGACTTTGTTGGTTACCTTTACATGCATTTTTCCTGACTGTTGATTTCAACCCAAGCCTGATAAGCAATATGCAGCTGCGAAAGCCAATTCAGCTCATCTATTTCGTGGTACACTGGATAGCCATGTCGAACAGTTTTGTCAATCCCATCATATATGTATTTATGAACAGCAATTTCAGGGTAAGATTTAACTTTACTAGTATAATATATATGAAACAAATTCACATGGGGGTGGGCTCTGTGTCCGAGTTGTTTATAAAGTTGACCATCTGCTATTCTCGTTGATTATCTATATGTGTCCACTTCGCGCAATGTGCGCTCTCGACTCCATCTTAAATGGACGATTACCGCCGTGCCAAATCTCGAGCAAAACATTTTAAAAATATATAAAAAATTAGATGTTGTAGAACGTATATCATAACTCCAAAACGTTTTACCAACACCGGGTAAGGCCATATACAACGTGTGAATATAAAAACCGTAGAATATAAATCATTTTCGAAATTTCAGGGCCTTAAATTTAGACAATGACTATACTACTGATGGAATAAATGATATTATTGTTAGCACAGAGGTGTGACTAGTGACCTGAGGAAAGGTTTCAGTTGTTGTAGTTGTAAATAAAATGTCATCAAACAAACGCACATTGCGTAAAACATCATTCAAGCAAAAACAATACACAAAAGATAGCAGGGGCCTCGGGTGTCCGAGTGGTTAAAGTAGTTCGTCTACTATTGATCATCTGGTATGTCAACTCGGAGGTTGCGGGTTCGAGTCTCACTGCGGGCAGGGTGCGCTCAACTCCGTTCTTAAATGACAAGGATTGCCAGTTTTACTGCCGAAGGTCTAGTGTTTTCTCCGGGTACTCCGGCTTCCTCCGCCAATAAAAACTGGACGCCATGATAAGCTGAAAAATCGATCAAAGACAGAAATGGCAGTATTTCTTTAAACAGGAAGTAGGTTAGCTACAGACCTGAAATCGAATCCCACGTTATGGGAGGCCATGCTGATGCTGCATACTATAACACAGATTTTCACTCAGTCAAATCCGGCTAAAAATTGCGTTAAACAATATTCAAACAAACAAATACAAGATAGCAAAGTTGTAAAATGTTACGTTCCAATAAGATTTTTATAAGATATTCTTACATTATTTTCGTTGACAAGTACATGTAGTTGAAACGCTCGCTTGCAATTCTTCCTTTTTACATTCGAGTTTCCAAAATATAAACTTATTTGTCATCGATCTTAATGAAAGAATCATAGTTTCATCACCCCGCCGATAAAGGTGTTTTGCCTGTTCGAGCTCTCTGTGAGCATCGGGACACATAATTCTATCAGGCCGAAAAGAGTTAATACATCGCTGTCCCCAATTTTTAATCAAGAATTTTTTTTTCGAGCTCTCTGTTGGGATTGGGACACGTAATTGTACCAGACCATAAAGAATTAATATCCCGCTATACTTATTCATTCATCCAAAAATTCGATTATATTTAAATATTAATTTAACATTTTTCACATAGGTTTTAGCACCAACGGTAATAAGTATATCGATGCAGACAGTTTCACGTGTATATAACTGATAGTTTGTCAGTTTTATTTTAATATTTTCGTCATAAAACCGCACAAGATCACAGGTCTGAACGTTTTTGTTAACCGCAATACTTTGCATACTAATATATATTTTGTTGTAAGGACATGCATTTTGGTTTGACATAATTTCACTCTATACAAGACAAAATAATTTAGCAATCCCTTTTTTCCAGCAAATAATCAATATAAGTACGTGCTAAAATATAATCAGTGGCGGATCCAGGGGGGCGTACCCCCTTCAAAAAAGGAAAGGAAAAAAAAGAGAACAGGGAGGGTAACAACCAGCGCCAAAGGCAAAAATGTAATCCCCGCTCGTCCTCGCCATAAATTAATGCATTAACGGTACTAATTCGTTTATTATTATATCTGTTGTATATACTGTACCAAATAACGGTTATTGAACACTATAAAAACCTTGTTAGTGGCCTTCCTGTTTTTGTGGTTTTTTGTTTTTGCTTTAAAGCACTGGATGAAATTCTCGTTCGGTATCTTGTACGTGCAGAGCGCGTGGAACTCTTCATACGCAGTATCTCAAAATTCCAGTCTATAATATTCGGCGTACTTTCTTTATGTGTGTATTTGTAAAACAAAAGACATCCATTTGTAGTATGGCTTTTCCCGGAGAAAGCTAGGTCATTCTGCTATAACCTAAGATTTGGGGTTGATGACGACTTAGTTGTAAATGCTATATTTGACTCATTTCATAAAACCGACCTAGAATTTTCAGTCTGATCTAATTAAAGAGTTGCCCATTGTCATGTCTAGGAAAAGTAAAATCTATAAACAGGACGTTCAAACTGACTCGGCGTTAAATGTCCGTATTTGGGAGATGGATTTCCCAAAACGATGAATTTATTCCTGATGACGGCTCATTCAACTTCCTAGAAACAACATCAACCTAAGTACAACAAACCCTAGTTTGAGTAGCTTCGTAGTCAACAAGAGTGACTAGTCTATAAATCGGAATACATACCGCAAGATCTCGCATAACGTATCAGTTGTAAAATCTACAATGCACACCGGAGCTATTGGAATGTTTGTTATCGATGAAAGGAAAGTTGACAAGTGGAAAGTTGGCAGAGAGTTTATATCGCGGAATATGAAGTAAAGGTCTAGGTCATTATCTTTTCTTTGAATCAGCTGTATAAGATAGCAAAAGGATTTCGATGTGGAGAGGAACAAATTTAGCACTCATTGGAATTTAGTCTCTAGACCACTGCAATTTTTACCCGATTGATGACGAAATAAGTTATTCAATGGCTTCTTACCAAATATTCAAATCATCTCTTTCCGTTTTGCTTGAAAAAAAGAAGCATTTAATGAAATCTTTAGGCTTGGTTAAAATCTGCTTAAAACATGTTATATTGTACATCATTACAGAAGTATTAAGCATGTTAACGCTTGTTCGGATTCAGTATTAGTAACGTTTAAGAATTGGATCATTCGGAAACGTTCCAGTGGTTTTTATATTGTTCACGTGACGTAAAAACTTCGTTATTCTTATTTTTCTTATTAACTTTTGCTATCTAAACGCAAAGCCATGTATTATAATAAATTAGACCATATAGCATGATCGCAGTACATTAATGGACAACATTCATGTTCTATCTAACACTGTATGTCAGATATATAATGTCGACCACTAACTCAAAGTAGCGTTGACGTCTCACAACTTCGGATTACTTTCAGTTATATTCACGAGGACATGTCTGTCAACACTGTTTTTATGAGTTTGAGTCAGACATCGAACAGGATATGGTCATCTATGGTCGGAAAATTTAGCTTCAAACCCATGGTACGTTTTCAGCGAGATGCTGTTCGGCATTTTTACATAAAGATACCTGTAGCATAGCATTCTCCACACCTCGACCTTGAATTAAATAAACCCACCGTGTACAAGTTTTAGTAAACCGTGTAAGTGATTGAAATTTGCTTTCATGAATGTAATTTCTCCAACAGGCTTCCAAGTAATGGCTGGCAAAAATATTATAAATGTTCAAGTCTCGTGATCATACGCATTTAGAAGATTGAAAGCTTAATTTCAAAGATGTTATTGATTTGTCTTGCCATATTTTCGAATAATAATTTTTTGAGTGTTGTAGACTGGTAACTAACTCCTAACGAACTAGGACAACCATCTCAAAACCTTGTTGCTTTGTAAACTGACCAGCGAACACTGAATGGTTTAGCCTAAACCAACACGTTTTTCTCAATCGAGAGTTTGTGGTGTATATTAATGTTAGCATTATACCGTAACAATATTTTAATGTGCAACTCAGTGGACCTCTTGATTGTATCATCTCGGATTTAGTCTGATATTAATGGTTTTCTATTTCAGCATGATTTGTGCGTACTGATTCATCCATCCAAGAATCGTTCGAATTCCACCGTATCAAGTATGACACTCATGTCAGACGTAAACGGATTCAATGGGGCACGCAGAGGAAAGAAACTGTCTTTACCTGTAGAATTGGAATCGCGAACTCCGTCTGAGAACCTCAAACAGAAATTAGAAGCGACAAGGATTGCATCTTGTAAAGCATTCTGATGCAAAATAAATAGTCTGTTTTAAGATTATTACGGAAGATATCTGGGATTATTTGTAACTACGGCGATCAAATATTAATAGCACTTTTGGTATTACTAAATCTAGATTTTGTTCATTTTGCTAAGACTTTGTTTTTGTTTGCGCTATTTAGATATTCGGTTAAATATAAATATAAACAAAATTCAGCTTTTTGCTTTGATCTACCCGAACAATGTTTTGCCATGTTACAGGGATTTATTTTCCAACTTTTTCCTGATAAAACATTTGTCTCTTGCAAATATGAAGGAGATTCTGAAATAATGAATATTAGAATGCTACAGGAAGTTTATAATATAACAATTATTTCAACAAATCTCCTGACATGTAATTCACCCACTTTCAGCTCGAGTGTAGGAAAAATTCACAAAAAAAAATTGCAAACAGAATGAAAAGTAAGGCTTATATCTCTCAAATTTGAGGAGTTACGCAAAAACAGACTACTAAAATTTATCAGTTCAGTAAGGAAATTTTGTTATTGGTCCGAACTTCTCTGGCCACGCAGTTAGTCAAGGGGCATCGGTGGCCAAGTGGTTAAGGTAGTTAGTCATCTAATATTGACCAAGTGCCTGTCAACAATGAGGTTGCGGTTCAAATGCGACAGGGTGTGTTTGACTCCAATCAATAGCTACTTTTCCTACCGAAGGTCGGGAGTTTTTACCTGTACCTCGGCTTCATCTCCCAATAAAAACTGAAAGCCACGATATAGCTGAAAAATTGTTGAATGGGGCGACAAACCCCAATCAAACAAAAAACCCAAACATTTACTTATGAAACGCGTCTTTTTGCGTGTTGGTGCTATATTTGACCTACAAATTACGTTTTGGCCTTCAGTTTGGTCAAAGTTCAAAACAACAAATCATTTATTGGTCTGAACTTGTACGATGACTCGTTTATGAACTTGTTGCATTCATAACCACTGTATCTATTCCAAATGCTTTTAACATAACACCACCATCTAATGCAACAATTTTTTTCTATAGAGTCAATGATTGATCAAACTGCTCTAGTTGAAATGGTAAAAACTTGTGGTTGCTAATTATCTTCTTTTTTAAGAGCTCATAGGCGTGTTAATAAGTCTACCAAATAAACTCGACAACTTTTTTCTTTGTCAACAAGTTTATGTGGTGATATTTGCTTATATACAAATACAATGTTATAAGCTATCTTGTATAGGTGCGAAAAGAGTCCTGGGACTTTTTTTTATAGTTTAACTTTTGAAGACCAGATATTGAGAACCACCAAACACAATTATTTTAAGAGGCCGAGTGATTAGGATAGTTCGTTCACTATTGATCACGTGTTCTGTCAACTCTGAGATTGCGGGTTTGATTCTCACTGCGGGCAGGTTTTACTCGACTCCAATCTTAATTGACAATGATTGCCAGTTTTCCTACCGAAGGTCGGGGGTTTTCTCCGGGTACTTCGGCTTCCTCCCCAATAAAAACTGGACGCCATGATATAGCTGAAAAAAAATATGGAAAATGATGGCGTTAAACATCATTCAAACAAACAAAAAACAAACACAATTATTTTAATTATATTTTTAGCGTTCCGTGTTAATAATTGCAGAATTTCGTACCTTCGGCCAGATTGTCTACGAGATAATCAAGTGCATATAAAAAATGGTTACAGACAACAAGCGACAGATTCATTATTATTTTTTAAATAAATCCAACCTCATAACGAGTTTGTTATCAGATTGTTAGTAAAAGATGGTAAGAAATTCAAATTGAGCAGTTCTTGGGTTTACAAGTGTTATTCGCTGTCATTAAAACTAAGTATATCATTTAAAGAAGGGCTTAAGCTAGAATTTTATAGTGGTCAAAATTTGCATACTATTGACTGAACTCGTGTGGTATTATTCGTCCAAACGTTGAAGGAATGCTTCAAGATGACTGCTGTTAATCATCACAATTTACGTGCCCAATTTACCTTAATATCCATATTAAATAAAATGCAAGATTAAGCGTATTCAACGTAAACAAAAGCAGTCCCAAAGACCCGTAGATTTATAGGATTCAACTGTAATTTATCTGTTTTCCATTGAAAAAAACTCTGAACAATCAGACGTTAAAAACAAACAGAAACCATAGCTGAGAAAGATGTGTTTTATGTGACATGCTAAGCATATTTTATGATTAATGTTAATTTTAATTCTTCGCGTGCGGAGTTAGCTTATAAAACTATTTGATACTTTACATCTACATATTTTGTAACAGTAAAGACCTGAAATACATAATGCGCTACGACGCTTATAACGAGCGAATAATTAATTATGACAAAGATGAAAAGATCAATATATGTCACAAACTCGTCCCGGAATTAATGCATTTACGTGTTATTGCAGGAGCCATTTAGTATAACGACCGTTAGGTTCTATTTCTGAATTACTTACAAGTCGTCCACATATTCTCTTGATTCAATTATCATGTGGCATATTTTAGTAATTATCATGTGGTTCGATTCATAATGTTTTGACGGGAAGCGTTCATTAGAAACTAATGAGGATTTCGCCGGTACATTGGATATCTATTTTGCCACGGTCCAGACTGAATGTCAAACTCCGTCGATCGCTCGTCTTAAAACAGAAACTTGACCTAAAGTGTTATTGTCATTCAAAAGTTTTTCATTATTATAATAGGTGTTTCAATAGACATTCCAATTCGTGACCAATACAAACTTTACGTGTATTAACTTTATATATAAAATTAAAAATCGTGTAAGTTAACATTTTGAAATATAATAATATATAAAGGAATTGATCTTTAAATGAAAACGATGTAAACTTAATAAACTGAACCCAGCTAACAATGCAAAAAGGGTAGAACAGTTCATAACATAAGTACATATCTTAGTAGCAATTTTCAGCCAGCCCGTTCAACGGACTATACTAGTAACTTACATCCAATCCACACAAAAACCTTATTTTAACAGAAAATGTTATTAGTTGATGTGTTTGTCCTGAAAATAGCCTAAATATTGCTTGATAGACGTTAAACAACAACCAAATCAATCAATCAATCAATCAATCAATAAAAAACAATTTAGGAATTCGAATGTGTGAAATATACATAGAAATAAATGATGCACAGGAACATTTGACGTCAAGTCACTAATTAGATTAGAAGGGCCTATATAGACAGTTTTGTGTTATTAAACCAGAAACTCTAAAGAGTCTCTATCACTGACCTAATTTATACAGGCAATAGCGAAGTGTGAATCTATGTCTCGATATGGCAGCCATTTCCGAGTTACATAAACAACATGATCTTTTAAGAACCATTCAATGAAAATCGTGATTTCGTTCATTAACTAGGTTCAGAGAAGAAGCCTTCTAGGTCTTCTAGGTCTTCTAAACAATTTTAAATATGTTTCTGTGTTAAATTTAGTCCCGCAAAGGCAGACATACTGGATCTTTTATTAAGATACTTTGTCGAAGACTGTCCAATAAACATCCACTTACAATTTCTAAGAAAAGGGAATTTAAACATTCTTCCTATAGGGTCCACTCCTCGTTGTTTTAAGTTTCGTATCTAAATCCGTATAATCATTCAAGTGGATGTATAAAGAATATCTTTACTTACTTTCTGTCAATAGACGAAACCCGATGGTTTCTTACAAGAGATAATTTTTTTTATTGGAAATACAAGCACGACTTTCCAATATTTACAAACAGCGCTTCGTCCAACAACGGTGTGTTCCCGTTTCTCCAACATTTTATAATTAATGAAAACAATATCCATTTAAGTTATTTTTCGCTACTTCGCTACACGTTACAACACAAACCGCGTAAACGCAGATATCATTCTTAATAAACCCCTAAACAGACTGACAGCGGAAATATTGCTTTCGCCAATTCAGTAACAAAGGGTAACAATACAAAAAAAACAATAAAAAAACAGAAAAAGTTCGATTGTCTATCATTTTATCTAAAAACTGTATTATAATTCTGTAATAATCTTTAACCTCTCCTTTTGAGACCTCTTAATACCGTGTTTTAATTGGTTGTTGTTTTAGTCGAAATAAAAATGTTAGAGAAACATGAATAAAACCCCAAGCAACAGACATATTTGATCAGCATAAAGATAACGCAGAACCAGAGGCTCACAGGGGTCTACTGGTGATACTGTGACCACAGATATGCAGTTTGATTGATTTGATTGGAAGTTTGCTTTATGTCCAGCGAGCAGTATTTCAGCTGTATTCAGGATGAAAACAAGTTAGCAATAAATCAATTCAGGAAAGATGAGCCACTCTTACCCTCATTGCAATAGGTACTGCAATACCCTCAAGTGTTAGCATGCACATGCACACTTAAGGAGGCCTCTGAGTTGTGCTAGACTCCAATCATTATTGCAAGGATTGCCAGTTTTCCGACCAATGGTCAAGGATTGCCAGTTTTCCGACCAATGGTCAAGGATTGCCAGTTTTCCGACCAATGGTCAAGGATTGCCAGTTTTCCGACCAATGGTCAAGGATTGCCAGTTTTCCGACCAATGGTCAAGGATTGCCAGTTTTCCGACCAATGGTCAAGGATTGGCAGTTTTCCGGCCAATGGTCAAGGATTGCCAGTTTTCCGACCAATGGTCAAGGATTGGCAGTTTTCCGACCAATGGTCAAGGATTTTCTGGGGTTACTCCTGCTTACTCCCCCAATAAAAACTGGATGTCATGATATAGAAGAAACATTGCTGAAAGTGGCATTTAACGCCATTCAAACAAACAATGAACACTTAATTAAGGCATGTGATTGATTGATACATGTTAGATAATTCATACATATTGACTTGTGACTTGACCTTCCATTTGGTGTTCAAATAATACTCAAGTGAAAAATTCCATTTTAATGCATTTTTTCTAAATCAATTTATTAAACAAAAAATAATTAGCAAAAAAAAAACAATAAAATACATGGACAGCTTGCCATGACATCATTAAAATAAAAACAGTCTTAAGTCAATGAACAATCTTAATTTTTATGAAAACAAAGGCAATCTATTTTTATGATTGGCTTAAACTGCAAATATGAAAAATCAATTAAAAAAATGTGTATGGTGCCATTTTTAAATGCAAAATATACAATAGTTAAGGTAAATTCAAATAGCTTGTGATGGGGATAAAACAACTTACTGGCTTTGACATTAATTTTTTTACAGGATTTTCTAAATATGTATATGACAAATTTATAAATTTATGTAAAAAACAAGAGTTAAACCCAAATAAGAACCATCCTGTTGTTAACTGCATGTTTTGTTTTTCTTAAGGTTAAAAATCCAAATATTTTATTTAGTAAAAAGCATGTTTGAGTAGCCTGCATGTAAAATATGCATATTGGCAGGTTAAGAAATTTGATATAGATTGATAAAAATTGATGTCAAGTTAAAGTCAATAAATGTTGTATGTTGTATTATATGAATAAAATTATAAATAAATTTAGTATGAAAGTAATGATATCCAGGTGAAAGTTAATTCAGATAACAGCATCATACATATTTATTCTTAGACATTGTTAGGGTTCTGGAATCCATTTTTTGGATACTCCAGGGTGATATAACTTTCCAGTGCATTTGGCTCCAGAGCTTGTTTCATTTTAAGTACATTTCAGGTTGTTCTTGTGATAAATCATTACTATTGAAGGCATTTTAAGCCAATCAAATGAAAGAATTTTTATAGCCATATAATAACTAGAGGCTCCAAGGAGCTTGTTATCGCTCACTTGGAACACAAATGACTTCAACTATATTCAAATTTTTGAAATTAAGTTTCAGTCTAGTTGTTATAGCTTTTAGGTTACAGTGCAAAAATTAAACATTTCTTCAAAAATTGTAGTTAACTACGATAACTCCTATAAGGTGCCATCAGACAATTTCAAAAAATTAAATGGTTTGTAGGCCTTGTCCTTTAGGGTAATTTAGGAATTTACAGTTTTACTCTAGGTGTGTTAAAGACTAATTTATAATACAACTAGAGGCTCCCAGGAGCCTGTATCGCTCACCTGAACCTGAAACCAAACAACCCTTTTTTATATAGAATTTCGTTCCTATAAGGAATTGACCAACACTTCTGCAAAAGTCATTAATGTTGACCTTTTAAGGGAAATAACTCCTATAAGGAGGAGCTTTTGATGCTTAGGAGGGAGGTTCACTTGAAATTTGCTGTACCTGTTATACTTTTTTAACTATCAGCCAAAAACTCCCTTGACCCCCTCCCCTTTCTATTTTAAGCAAACGTAGCTATGTAGGTAGTCAGCTGTAATGATTTGCACAATTTTGGTAGAGGACGTCCTAGAGATGATGTGTGCAATGTTTCAAAGCAGTCGTTTCATTGGTCGGAGGAGAAGATTTTTTAAAATCAATTAAAATTCATTAAAAAAATGTTCTAAGAGAATAATTCCTAAACGGTTAATCAGACAATCTTGACCCTAAAGTCATTTTTGTAGCCCTCATAGAGCAGAAAAATTAAACAATGCTTAACTTTTTCTCTAGTTCTATTGATTGTTAAGATTTTGAGGCAAAAATGACAAAAATCATCAATTTTGACAATTCTATTTTTAGCCATGTCAGTCATGTTGGTTAATCTGCGGCCATGGTTTGTGCAAACTTGGTTGAAGACATTTGACGGATAATGTGTACAAAGTTTCAAAGCAGTACTTTCAGTGGTTTCAGAGCGGATGATTTTTAAAAATCAATTGAAACAGATTAAAAAACAGTTCAAGTGGAATAACTCTTAAACGGTTTATCAGACAATCTTGACCCTAAAGACATTTTTGTAGCTCTCATAGAGCAGAACAATTAAACAATGCTAACTTTTTCTCTAGTTCTAATAATTTTCAAGATTTGGAGGCAAAAATGGCAAAAATCATCAATTTCGACAATTAAAGGGCAATAACTCCTACAAGGAGTCATCATAGTCGTTTGATGCTGAAGAAGAAAGTCTATTCGGTTTTCCTGTATCTGTAATACTTTTTGAACTATAAGCAAAAAACTGTATTTTGACCCCCCTGTTCTATTTTTAGCCATGGCGACCATGTTTTTTACGAATCAAAAATCCAAACGACAGTTTGGTAAAGGACATGCTAAGCAACAACCATACCAAGTTTGGTTGCATTCTGTCAAGTGGTTTTGGAGAAGAAGATTTTTGAAAAGTTGAACGGACAGACGACAGACGACGGACGGACGCCAAGTGACGGCAACAGCTCACATGACCCTTCGGGTCAGGTGAGCTAAAAACTGTGCATTTGTCCAAATTCATAATTAAAAGGGCAATAACTCCTATAAAGAGTCATCTTGCAATTTTAGACAAAGGAATCATTTGTAAGGCTTCTATTGCTGATCATTTGTGCAATTTACAGTTTCAATCTAGCTGCTATAGTTTTCAAGTTACAGGACATAAATGGAAAATTTCATAAAAAAATTGTCATTTAAGGGCAATAACCCCTATAAGGAGTCATCTGACAATTTCAGACCAATGAAGTGAATTGTAGGGCTTTTATTGCTGATCATTTTTGCTAGGTATAATTTCACTCTTGCTGTTATGGCTTTTAAGTTACAGACCAAAACCGGAAAATGTCATTAAAAAATGCAATTTAAGGGCAATAACTCATATAAGAAGTCATCTGACAATTACAGACTTCTATGGTGAATTGTACGGCTTGTGTTGCTGATCATTTTTGCTTTAAACAGTTTTACTATAGCTGTTACAGTTTTTAAGTTACAGGACAAAAACAGAAAATTTCATAAAAAATTGCCATTTATGGGTAATAACTAATATAAGGAGTTGTCTGATAATTTCAGACCAATAAAGTGAATTGTAGGGCCTTTATTCATCTGACAATTTCAGACATATTAAGTGAATTGTAGGGCTCTTATTGCTGATCATTTTTGCCATTTACAGTTTCACTCTACCTCTTATAGTTGCAAGTTATATTGTAAATACCAAAAATTTTGTCAAAAATCGTCATTAAAGGGCAATAATTCCTAAAAGAAGCCAATACACAACATCACACTAATAGCAACTATTGTAGACCTTAATGTGCTGATCAATTTGAAGTAACGGTTTTCTCTATAGCTATTATAATTTTTGAGATAATGAACAAAGACGTGTGTTGACACCCATGTTCTATTTTTAGTAACAGCGGCCATCTTTGTCTCTTGATCAACACCCTGGGTAAGAACTTGAAACTAGGAACCCTAAGGATGATTGTGGCCAAAAAATTGGACCAGTGGTTTCAGAGGAGAAGATTTTTGAAAAAGTTTACGACGGACGACAAACGACGGACACAAAGGAAAGCTAGCTTAGGTATTCCATTGTATTTCCAAACGAGTAAAGAATGTTATTCTTTTCTTACATCCTTGTAAATTTATCGTATATTGGAAAAAGAAATAGAAAAAAAATTATCAGAATTCCTACATTTATATGATGTATAATAAGATATTTTAAAGAAAAAAAGTGTTAACAATATACTCAAAATAAAGGGCAACTGCTTACAGTGGTTGCCAAAGATGACCTTTAAACAACATAATTAAACATACACTAAGCATATACAAGTGTAATATTAAACTTAACTTTTCTAGAGCTAGTACTATCTCTCCAGGATTTCTCAACAAAAAATAATCTGCCTGTTAAATGGTATGGTTTTTTCAGAAATTCAGGAAGACAAAATCAATCTCAAAATTCTATAAATAGGCTAATACATTATTGTTTGCTACTATGTATTAGGGTACTGTAAAGTTGTCCTCTGCCGTAACACTCTGTCATAATGTGCCTTGAACAATGTATTGTTTATTGTATAATACTGAGGATTGTCCTGGTCTGTCAACTCTGGGTTATACCCTTGTACAATATCATAGGGCAGATTATTATTTCCAACACAATCCTGGCATGGTGTAGTGAGATTCTGTTGTGAACTTTCTCCCGATGAATTTGCATTTGATGTCTGGTTTGACTGAAAACAAATAAAAAATTTATTCAGGTGATTTTTTTTTTTTTTTTGCAAATTCAATAAGACTGTCTTCAAACAATTATAATTGCAGTTAAGTTAAATTTTTCTGATTAGTGGTCTAGACCTTTTCTGTAAATAGTTACATTTCACATTAAAGCAAATAAAAATATTTAGACATAGTCCACATAGAAGCTACTCCAAAATAAATGATACTCCATGTACAAGTATTGATAAAATGTTTGTGTAAATGGTGTTTAATGCCACTTTCAGCAAATTTTCAGCTTTATCGAGTGTAAGTATACAGAAGAAACCCTGGCCTTCAGTAAGAAACTGGCATGTGATCAATAGATTATAGTAGTAGACTAACTAGCTTAACCAATCAGCCACCAAGGCCCAAATTGATAAAATAAAACATATATTTATACATATAAGTAGTGTTACTGAAAGGATGAGAGATATTCCATTCACATACTTAGCAAGCAGGTAAAATAGATGCAAAATTTCCATGAGTAGGTGTCTAAAATATTTTTACCTAGTGTAAATGCAGCTGCAAAAGTTCACTTTTATCTGGGAACCACATACGAAAAGGCCTAAGCTGTATAAGGAATAATTTTATTTGCTCTAATATATTTGAAAGACCACTATTCCAAAAACTTGAGGAGCATTAAACATGTACACTGCATCAAATCTGAAGGTCTCATCGGTGGTGGCAATTTTGAAATTCAGGCAGTGATTTAGCTAGCGCTCGCCACTTTCGCATTTCAGGTTTGAATAAAAAACATAAATTTTGTAAAGGACCATCCATTATACACTGTATCCAATTTTTTAATTCCATTGGCCTATCTTGTGATTTCAGTAAAGAAGACTGAAATGTACAGGTTTAAGTTTGCAAATGACTGATGCTGATGATGACAACCGATACAAAGTGATGACCATAAACAGAGTTGCTGGAGCCAGTAATCAAAGCAGACAAGCTCCTAAACTAATGAATACATGTTCTCATAATACCTGATCTGAAAAGTTTTCAGAAATAGTTATAAATCCAATAAACATGTCAATCAATACTGAACACAAGTAAGAAATATAATTAGATTTACATATACATTAAAAGTACAGTCCAACTTCATTTTTGGTCTTTACAAGCAAGTAAAGTGGGATTAAATTTTGGCCCAAAAAATCATAGTAAATTATTTGAATGGACCAGACTGAATTATTTTATGATTATTTTTTTCTTTAAATGGTGTTGTTTAAATTAATGTTGTGCAATTTAATTTTTTTACCTGTAAATCTACAGCCCTTTCTTCACTTTTCCTCCTGTCATTTCTGAAAAAATGTTTGTTAAAATTAATTGTTTATTGATCAATATTTATCTTTATCGTAAGAACACATGAAAAGAATTACTGGTATAAACACAAAATTACATTTATGAAACAAACACAAGTGTGGACATTTCGTCATAAGCATTACGTAAATAGCATTAAATATCAGCAGCGGCCTGTATACAAAATATTGTCACCATACCCTGCATAGTTTACAGGGGAACAGCCGTAACCCAAAAACTTAAACGTAGTCGCTGGACCGTGAAATTGAGTCAAGGTCAGGTGGAACCTACCAGACAGTCATGTACTATTCATCAGCAACCTATATACCAAATATTGTCATCCTACCATGGTAGTTAAAGAGGAACTATCGTAACCCAAAAACTTTAACGTAGGTCGCTGGACCGTGAAATTGAGGTCAAGGTCAGGTGACACCTACCAGACAGTCATGTACTTGTCATCAGCAACCTATACACCAAATATTGTCATTTTACCATGTGTAGTTACAGAGGAACTGTCGTAACCCAAAAACTTTAACATAGTCGCTGGACCGTGAAATTGAGGTCAAGGTCAGGTGACACCTACCAGACAGTCATGTACTAGTCATCAGCAACCTATACACCAAATATTGTCATCCTACCATGTGCAGTTACAGAGGAACTGTCGTAACCCAAAAACTTTAACGTAGTCGCTGGACCGTGAAATTGAGGTCAAGGTCAGGTGACACCTACCAGACAGTCATTTACTAGTCATCAGCAACCTATACACCAAATATTGTCATCCTACCATGTGCAGTTACAGAGGAACTGTCGTAACCAAAAACTTTAACGTTGTCGCTGGACCGTGAAATTGAGGTCAAGGTCAGGTGACACCTACCAGACAGTCATGTACTAGTCATCAGCAACCTATACACCAAATATTGTCATCCTACCATGCATAGTTACAGAGGAACTGTCGTAACCCAAAAACTTTAACGTAGTCGCTGGACCATGAAATTGAGGTCAAGGTCAGGTGACACCTACCAGACAGTCATGTTCTAGTCATCAGCAACCTATACACCAAATATTGTCATCCTACCATGCATAGTTACAGAGGAACTGTCGTAACCCAAAAACTTTAACGTAGTCGCTGGACCGTTAAATTGAGGTCAAGGTCAGGTGACACCTACCAGACAGTCATGTACTAGTCATCAGCAACCTATAAACCAAATATTGTCATCCTACCATGCGTAGTTACAGAGGAACTGTCGTAACCCAAAAACTTTAACGTAGTCGCTGGACCGTGAAATTGAGGTCAAGGTCAGGTGACAGGTGACTGACTGGCAAGTACTCATCATAAGCTACCTCTGGACCAAATTTGATGGACCTAGGGCTTGGGCTTACAAAGATATGAAGCAAGATGTCAAGTGTTTACAAACAAGTGTGGACACAGAAAAACGTCTCGCCTGCATTCCGCATCAGTAACGAAAATAAATTTCGTCATAAGCATTACGTAAATAGCATTAAATATCAGCAGCGGCCTGTATACAAAATATTGTCACCATAACCCTGCATAGTTACAGGGGAACAGCCGTAACCCAAAAACTTTAACGAAGTCGCTGGACCGTGAAATTGAGGTCAAGGTCAGGTGGAACCTACCAGACAGTCATGTATTATTCATCAGCAACCTATATACCAAATATTGTCATCCTACCATGCGTAGTTACAGAGGAACTATCGTAACCCAAAAACTTTAACGCAGTGGCTGGACCGTGAAATTGAGGTCAAGGTCAGGTGACACCTACAAGACAGTCATGTACTAGTCATCAGCAACCTATACACCAAATATTGTCATCCTACCATGCGTAGTTACAGAGGAACTGTCGTAACCCCAAAACTTTAACGTAGTCGCTGGACCGTGAAATTGAGGTCAAGGTCAGGTGACACCTACCAGACAGTCATGTACTAGTCATCAGCAACCTAAACACCTAATATTGTCATCCTACCATGCATAGTTACAGAGGAACTGTCGTAACCCCAAAACTTTAATGTAGTCGCTGGACCGTGAAATTGAGGTCAAGGTCAGGTGACACCTACCAGACAGTCATGTACTAGTCATCAGCAACCTATACACCAAATATTGTCATCCTACCATGCGTAGTTACAGAGGAACTGTCGTAACCCCAAAACTTTAACGTAGTCGCTGGACCGTGAAATTGAGGTCAAGGTCAGGTGACACCTACCAGACAGTCATGTACTAGTCATCAGCAACCTATAAACCAAATATTGTCATCCTAGCATGCGTAGTTACAGAGGAACTGTCGTAACCCCAAAACTTTAACGTAGTCGCTGGACCGTGAAATTGAGGTCAAGGTCAGGTGACAACTACCAGACAGTCATGTACTAGTCATCAGCAACCTATACACCAAATATTGTCATCCTAGCATGCGTAGTTACAGAGGAACTGTCGTAACCCAAAAACTTTAACGTAGTCGCTGGACCGTGAAATTGAGGTCAAGGTCAGGTGACACCTACCAGACAGTCATGTACTAGTCATCAGCAACCTATACACCAAATATTGTCATCCTACCATGCATAGTTACAGAGGAACTGTCGTAACCCAAAAACTTTAACGTAGTCGCTGGACCGTGAAATTGAGGTCAAGGTCAGGTGACAGGTGACTGACTGGCAAGTACTCATCATAAGCTACCTCTGGACCAAATTTGATGGACCTAGGGCTTGGGCTTACAAAGATATGAAGCAAGATGTCAAGTGTTTACGCCGCCGCCGCCGCCGCCGCCGCCGCCGGATTCCCATACATATGTCTCGCCTCCAGCGACTTTCGTCGCAGGCGAGACAAAAACTACACTCTGAACAATACTTAAAAGCCTTCACAAGTTTGAAATAACACTGACATCAAATCTGATCTACTTTGAAAAAATTCTACATGACACTAACAGTAAAGGTTCTAAAACAAGAAAAAACAAGTGTGGACACAGAAAAACGTCTCGCCTGAATTCCGCATCAGTAACGAAAATAAATTTCGTCATAAGCATTACGTAAATAGCATTAATTATGAGCAGCGGCCTGTATACCAATTATTGTCACCATACTATGCATAGTTACAGAGGAACTGTCCTAATACAAAAACTTTAAAGAAGTCGCTGAACCGTTAAATTGAGGTCAAGGTCAGGTGACACCTTCCAGACAATCATTTACTATTCATCAGCAACCTATATACCAAATATTGTCATCCTACCATGCTTGGTTACAGGGGAACAGCAGTAACCTAAAAACTTTAACGTAGTCACTGGACCGTGAAATTGAGGTCAAGGTCAAATGGCACCTACCAGACAGTCATGTACTAGTCATCAGCAACTTATACACCAAATATTGTCATCCTACCATGTGTAGTTACAGAGGAACTGTCGTAACCCAAAAACTTTAACGTAGTCGCTGGACCGTGAAATTGAGGTCAAGGTCAGGTGACACCTACCAGACAGTCATGTACTAGTCATCAGCAACCTATACACCAAATATTGTCATCCTACCATGTGTAGTTACAGAGGAACTGTCATAACCCAAAAACTTTAACGTAGTCGCTGGACCGTGAAATTGAGGTCAAGGTCAGGTGACACCTACCAGACAGTCATGTACTAGTCATCAGCAACCTATACACCAAATATTGTCATCCTACCATGCGTAGTTACAGAGGAACTGTCGTAACCCAAAAACTTTAACGTAGTCGCTGGACCGTGAAATTGAGGTCAAGGTCAGGTGACACCTACCAGACAGTCATGTACTAGTCATCAGCAACCTATACACCAAATATTGTCATCCTACCATGCGTAGTTACAGAGGAACTGTCGTAACCCAAAAACTTTAACGTAGTCGCTGGACCGTGAAATTGAGGTCAAGGTCAGGTGACACCTACCAGACAGTCATGTACTAGTCATCAGCAACCTATACACCAAATATTGTCATCCTACCATGCGTAGTTACAGAGGAACTGTCGTAACCCAAAAACTTTAACGTAGTCGCTGGACCGTGAAATTGAGGTCAAGGTCAGGTGACAGGTGACTGACTGGCAAGTACTCATCATAAGCTACCTCTGGACCAAATTTGATGGACCTAGGGCTTGGGCTTACAAAGATATGAAGCAAGATGTCAAGTGTTTACGCCGCCGCCGCCGCGGATTCCCATACATATGTCTCGCCTCCAGCGACTTTCGTCGCAGGCGAGACAAAAATCAAAAAATAAAATCATTTGTAATATCTAAGCAGAATAAAACAAGAATCTGTTTTTCCAACTTAAAATACTGAAAAAAATATTTGCTTCTTAATATAACCTATGTTACAGTTCGATAATAATTTCCTTGTGAAAATAAAGAAGCAAAGGCTGTCAAGAGCCTGTTACTTAACAATTAAAACACTGCTTAGGAGACTTTTCTTGCAGTTTACAATTAAAACACTGCTTAGGAGACTTTTCTTGCAGTTTTGATTTTAAATGCTGAAGTGAAACAGTTTTTTAAAAGAAGCTGTTTTTCTTTATGTTTGTTTGTTTGAATGGTGTTTTAACGCCACTTTCAGCAATTTTTCAGCTATTTCATGGCGTCCAGTTTTTATTGGGGGAGGAAGCCGGAGTACCCGGAGAGAACCCCCGACCTGCGGTAGGAAAACTGGCAATCCTTGTCAATTAAGATTGGAGTCGAGTACACCCTGCCTGCAGTGAGAATCGAACCCGCAATCTCAGTGTTGACAGACCACGTGATCAATAGTAAACGAACTACCTTGACCACTCGGCCACCGAGGCCCCGTTTTTCTTTATGAGACATATCACTAAATGGTTAAAAAAAAAAAAAAAAAACTCAGAAATAAAAGGTAACTTTCCCCAGTTTCATTTCTGCCTGATTTGGTTACATGTAAATATATGAGACAGTTTCTGAGAAAATGGCTGTGTGTATGTTTTTTTTGCACATTGGCAGCCATCTTGTATTTTGAATCAGCACCAAAAACTCAAAATTAGTAGAGCAGCATCTGAGGTATATTTCTTCAAATAACAATTATTAGCTTCAACCCAGGGCTAAGGCTATCACAACAAATCACAATTATTAGCTTTAGCCCAGGGCTAAGGCTATCTACAACTTTTTAAACAATCTCATTTAATTCAGGCAGCAAACAATGGCTATAGACAATAGAAAAAGGGGGAAGTAAGTGAAAGGTTTAATTTTAATAATAGATTGAATGAAAATATTGAAAGTCCAATTAAAAAACTTGTGTAATGGTACTCATTGAGCCTTAAAGTAACTACATTGTATACAGTACGCCAAAAGTTAAGCATCACCTAAATATGTTCTTAAATAATTATATTACAAAACGATTCGTTCAGCATCTGATGCATTTATGCAATGCTTTCAAACAATACCTTTATGTAACATACAGGTCAGATGTCAATAATTAGAGTTTTAAAGTGTAAAAACTGGTTTCAAAAACTTGTCCCCTTTCTAATTAACAGACTGACTTTGAATGAAATAGCCTTGTCCGATTGCACGTGGATATTATGGTTAGTTATTATCTTTTAAAGACTTTTCAACATGGTAAGACGAAAATTCAGTATCGCCGAACGCTGGCAAGCAATTGGAATGAAAAATGCTGGAATGAGTAACCGCCAAATAGCAGCCAATTTTGGGGTGAACAACTCTGTTATTAGCAGACTTGTTGCGAGGCATAGACAGACAGGGTCAATCGAGGACCGCCCAAGATCTGGGAGACCCCGTAAAACAACCCCTAGAGAGGACCGCTTCCTTGCTCGTCAAGCCAGATTGCACCACTTTTCAACAGCAGGCCAGTTACGAGGAATGCGGCCTACTGGTGGTCAAATCAGTGACCGAACAGTTATTCGGAGGCTTCACAGATCTCAATTATGTGCCTGTAGGCCTTTGAAACGACCAGAACTGACAAGAAGGCACCACCAAGCACGAATGGAGTGGGCAAGACATCATCGTCACTGGAATATAAGAAACTGGAGATGTATTCATTGGTCAGATGAAAGCCGCTTTCTGTTGAAGCCTTTTGACGGTCGGATACGTGTTTGGCGGCAAAGGAATACAGCTTTAGATAGAAACCATATTGTAGGAACAACTGCATTCGGTGGTGGGGGCGTTACCGTATAGGGATGCTTTTCACATGACTGCAAGCTCCCTTTACAGATTCTCAACGGTACATTGAATGGTCTGAAATTTTGGATGGTCACGTTAGGCCACATTTTGACAACCATGCTCTTGCAGACAGACCAATGTTTCTAGACGACAACGCTCGACCCCATCGAGCCCGTGTTGTGAGGGATTTTATTGAAACAGAAGCCATTGACACACTTCCATGGCCAGCCATGTCACCGGACATGAATCCGATTGAGCATGTGTGGGACTTTATCGGGCGAAAAGTCAATTAACGGAACCCAAGATGTCAAAATGTTTGAGAATTATAGGTCGCACTTGTGGAAGAATGGCAGAGATTTCCACAGTACAGACTCAGGCGTTTGGTTGCTGGAATGAGGCGGTGTGTTGAACATTTACACCGGAAGCGTGGAGGTTATACCCGATATTGATGGAAAATACGCCAAACGACAGTCCATTTGTTACTCTTTCACCTCAGGACTTGTTGAATGACTGTAATTTTGTAAACAATGAAAAATTTGTGTCAAACTAAAACTTAAAATCACCTATTGTTTTGTTGTTTTTTGGCCTATTTTTTGTGATCATTATTAGACCATTAGAATTTAATTTACAATTTGAGGATTTAAATAAAGAATTTTACAGGTTCAAATTTCCTAATGATATATACATTTTCATACAAATTAAACAGTTCTCATTTGTTTATGTTATTGAAAAAACATTAAATCCGGAAAAGTAGGTGATGCTTAACTTATGGCGGACTGTATATAACTTAAGTTCACAAATGATAAGTTTATGATTGATGTATTGATTTTTCACCTGTGTGTAAATTGTGTCTTACATCTAATTTGCACTGGGTTAAATGTAAAGTAAACATGAAAAATAAGAAGGTACTTTTACAAAGACATATGATATTGGTAATAAAGATCCATTATTCTTTCATAAAATATTTAAAGATCAAGACTAACTACAATAGAAACAAATGCCATATTTGCAAAAAAAAGTTAAAGTATTTGGTAATCTTTGCCTTGGGACAAGAACATATATTGAAGACTTTATGTCTACAATTCAAATATATCTTTCATTTAAGGCAGATCAGGGATCCTCCAACATTTTGATACTCTAGAATAATATTTTGTGGTTCATGTCTATTTCAATTATAAAACCACTTGTACTAGTATAATTTTAATTATAAATAAATCTAATACAAGTGTGGACACAGAAAAACGTCTCGCCTGCATTCGGCATCAGTAACGAAAATAAATGTCGTCATAAGCATTACGTAAATAGCATTAAATATCAGCAGCGGCCTGTATACAAAATATTGTCACCATACCCTGCATAGTTACAGGGGAACAGCCGTAACCCAAAAACTTTAATGCAGTTGCTGGACCGTGAAATTGAGGTCAAGGTCAGGTGACACCTACCAGACAGTCATGTACTAGTCATCAGCAACCTATACACCAAATATTGTCATCCTACCATGCGTAGTTACAGAGGAACTGTCATAACCCCAAAACTTTAACGTAGTCGCTGGACCGTGAAATTGAGGTCAAGGCCAAATGGCACCTACCAGACAGTCATGCACTATTCATCAGCAACCTATACACCAAATATTGTCATCCTACCATGCGTGGTTACAGAGGAACTGTCGTAACCCAAAAACTTTAACGTAGTCGCTGGACCGTGAAATTGAGGTCAAGGTCAGGTGACACCTACCAGACAGTCATGTACTAGTCATCAGCAACCTATATACCAAATATTGTCATCCTACCATGCGTGGTTACAGAGGAACTGTCGTAACCCAAAAACTTTAACGTAGTCGCTGGACCGTGAAATTGAGGTCAAGGTCAGGTGACACCTACCAGACAGTCATGTACTAGTCATCAGCAACTTATACACCAAATATTGTCATCCTACCATGCGAAGTTACAGAGGAACTGTCGTAACCCAAAAACTTTAACGTAGTCGCTGGACCGTGAAATTGAGGTCAAGGTCAGGTGACACCTACCAGACAGTCATGTACTAGTCATCAGCAACCTATACACCAAATATTGTCATCCTACCATGCGTAGTTACAGAGGAACTGTCGTAACCCAAAAACTTTAACGTAGTCGCTGGACCGTGAAATTGAGGTCAAGGTCAGGTGACAGGTGACTGACTGGCAAGTACTCATCATAAGCTACCTCTGGACCAAATTTGATGGACCTAGGGCTTGGAGTTACAAAGATATGAAGCAAGATGTCAATTGTTTACGCCGCCGCCGCCGGATTCCCATACATATGTCTCGCCTCCAGCGACTTTCGTCGCAGGCGAGACAATAAATTACTTTCTAAATTGGAACACTATGCATATCTTAAATAAAATGAGTTTTTATTTTATACATATTGTAAAATTATAATATATCACCATGATTGAAAAGTAGAAATTTCTCTAAGGGAGATAATTCAACAGTTTAAATTAATATTTATACTCCAGTAAAAATGTATAATTTCAAGAATTTTGCAACAAACAAGTTGTTAACCCTATAATTTTTTCTTTTTTTATTAAAGTTTAGATAACTTAAATAGTCATTGTCTGAACTAACTGTTATATGAAATATTGATATGGTTTACAATTTGTTGGAAGTAGGTTTTAGGTTTGTGTAAAAAAAAGTAGGAGTTCATTACACAAAATAGGCACCGTCTTCTGCAAATGTTCGAAAAAGTTGCAAAGTCTTGACCCTCAGACAATTCCAGAATAGCAACTGCACAACTTCAATACACGTGCAATCTTTCTTGGAACTTTCAGAGATCTGGGTTGGAGTAAATTACACAAAATAGGTATCGTCTTCTGCCAATGTTCTGAAAACTGGCTAAGTTCCCAAGTCTGGAAATTTAGGAAAAAAATCATTGAGCACCTCCATAATAACAGGTGCACAACTGCAATATGTGTACAATCTTTCTGTGAAGTTTCAGAGATCTGGGTTGAAAACTGTGGTAGGAATTGATTACACAAAATTGATACCAGCCCAACTTCACTATACTATAACCCAGGTTTGCACTTCGTTAATCTAGCCAAAAATTCTTTAAATTCTAAGGTCTCTCCATTTTCAAGGTGCAGATAGTCTTAGCCCAGTTTTGTATAATGATTTGGAATTTGCTGATAAAAGCTTTGCAACATCTATATCATTTGGAATTAAAATATTGTTTGGGTTTGTGTACCACTGATGAGTCTGGTATAGTAAGTTTTATTAACCTTGGTATCTTTGATAACATTTTATTTGTTATATTTACTGTAGTTTTATTTGCCATAATATAAATTTTCATAAAAATTTTCAAAGCAATCTTTGTTGAAATTTGACGGAATTCCCCCAATATCGATAGGAAAATATCCCGAAGTTTCATACAAATCAAATGCAAACTTTGAGTTATTGTACAGAAACATCTGTTTTTTATCGAAAAAATTTCTTCTCTTTTTAAGACTTAACTTGGCCTTGAAATTGGACATATGCTTTTAGAAACTGTATCATTCGAAAACCAAATTTGGATGAAAGGACACGAGGATCATTATATTCAAGCAGGGTTTAAAAAAAAAACAACAACAATGTATATTGTTAATAATTATTGTATGATAATTTACTCTATTTGTAATCTGTTAATCCGCTTAGAAATTGGTAAACAATCTTCACAACTCTCTGGACTTCTTGATCTTTTCTGCCTGAAAATGAAAACAAAAAAACATTTTAGCTGTTACCTGCTACAAGCACATTCAGAATAGTATCACACTTGGCTGTGTATTGTGTTATGTGCAACCAGTTCAATATTCTTACAAGAGATTCAGTTGATCAAAATTTATCCCGGCGTACATTTTTTAATGAGGGAGGTAGGTGGAAACGAAGAAAGAGTACCTGGAAAAACCCTTACCTGTGTAACAGTGTCGTTTTTCCACCAGTGTATTACTTCCTTGCACTAGTTGTGTAAGCGTACTTTTATTCCGGCGTGTATTTCTTCCTTGCACTAGTGTATTATTTCCTGAGGTTAAATTACACTAGTGCAAAACTTCCATTGGAAATTTTACACTAGTGTAATTTAACCTCAGGAAATAATACACTAGTGTAAGGAAGTAATACACTGGTGGAAAAACGACACTGTTACACCTGCAGTAGGAAAACTGGCAATCCTTATCAATTTAAGATTGGATTCGAGAACATCCTGCCCACACAGAGACTAAAACCCACAAACTCAGTGTTGACAGACCATGTGATGACTGATCAACAGTAGACAAACTCCCTTAATAAACACTCGGCCATCAAGGCCCCAGAGCAAACCTGAGTCTTATACACAAATGAACACAGTTACAAACATATTGATACTTAAAGACAACAAAAGAAACGCTAGCAGTAGCTTTAGTCACCTTGGTAGTAACAGTACATGTACAATGTATTTACTACTTGAATTCAGATTAAAACTGACAAGTGTGAACTAATCAGATTCTAAAATGGCATGTTCACTCATTCCAAAATAAATTATGTAACAGTTGAAGAGAGAACATATGGGGCAGAATGAAACAATAAAAGGAGATTCCTGTCTCCTGCCATAGACTATTGTAGCATCTGTTTCACAGGAAAAAAAATAGTTGACATTGTACATGTATTTCTAGAAGAGAATTTGTTAACCTTGACCTAATTTCTAGAAAAATAACTGTTATGACAATGGTCACATGACTAGATATTAAAAGCTGATATCACCGTACGTGACTATCAATCTGTATTAAAATTTTCTTAATACAGTACACGAAAGAAACTGTCAGAAGATTTCATGTTTTCCCAATCAGACACAACTCTGACTAATGGCCGAACAGCTTTCTTTTAACTTTTTTTAAAGTTGGTAAAAGTAGCAGCGGCATCAGCAGTATGTTTGACCCAAAAATATATACCAGACTAATGACCTGCCCCTTTAAACAATACAAACCAAGTGCTGAAGCTGAAGTTTTTATTAAAACTAGAAGCTCCCAGAAGCCTGTATTGCTCAGATGAACCTGACAATGCTTCCTTTTTGTCTAGCTTTTCTTTCCTATAAGGAATTGTCAAACACTGCATAAATTATTAATGTTGACGTTTTAAAGGGACTAACTCCTTTAAGGAGCTGTCAAGCACATATGCACCAATAATCATTTTTGCAGAACTTGATGATGTGAATGATTTTGAATGGAACAGATTTTCCATAGTGCTTACATATTTCATGATATTGAGGAAAAATGACAAAAATCAACAATTTAAGGGGCAATAACTCCTCTAAGGCATCATCACACAACTTCATCTCATTTAAGTATATTTCAGATATTGATGCTGAGGAAGGAGGTTCACTTCAGATTTCCTGTATCTGTTATTCTTTTTGAAATATAAGCCAAAAGCTATCTACCCCATGTTCTTTTTTTAGCCAAGGTATGTAGCCATGTTGGTTGGGGTTGGTCAGCTGTTTATGATTTGTGCAATTTTGGTAGAGAATATCCTAATGATGATGTGTGCATTGTGTTAAGCAGTCATTTCATTGGTTTAAGAGGAGAAGATTTTATAAAATAAGTTAAAATAAATTTGTTAAAAAGTTCAAGGGAAATAACTCCTAAACGGTTCAGACAATCTTGACCTGAAGTCACTTGTGTAGGTCTCATAGAGCTGAACAATATAGCAACGCTAACTCTTTCTCTCATTCTAATCATTTTCAAGAAGTTGAGAAGAAAATTTTGATGATTAAGGGGCAATAACTCATACAAATTGTCATTACTACTTCGACTAAATGGATAGTTTGAAGAGCTTTTGATGCTGAAGAATGAAGGTTTCTTTGGTTTTCCTTCATCTGTTATACTTTTTGAACTATAAGGCAAAAACTGTATTTGGACCCACTCCAATTTTAGCGGACGTTTTGCTGATTGAAGCTCATTCTGGATAATAACCAAAGATATATAAAACAAACAATATTTTTGTTAAACATTAAATGAATACAAATAAGAAAACATTTTTATATTTTATTTAACAGCAAAAAATTATCTTTTCTTAATGTAAATCATCTACTGTATAATAAAAAACCCAATTGTATCCTTAACCTGGGAAGTGTAATTAATGTTTAAGTTTTCCAAGCGCCAAATTCAATTTTGGTACAAAATTTGGTGCTTGTATTAGTCTTACACATAATTGATGTATGGAGTTGATTGACAGTTAATATAAGTGAAGTAAAATAAGAAAATTAATAATTGAGGGTAATGTCACTTTTACTTCCTTATATGAATATAAAAATCGATTTTGGACAATGTCTTGACTAAAGAATGCATTCATAGGTAGTTATGGTTTTATCTTATGCTTAATCTGTCCAGAGTGGTTTTTTCAGATATTGCTGTGGGATGGAGACACTCATGACAGCACCCAAACAGAACTGCAGTCAGGCAGGGATAAATGAACACCCCATCCTGCACCTTGTTATAATGCCATTTTCTGATAACAAACAAGCAAAGACTATTCTAAAAAGTAAAAAATGAAAAACATCAGATTTTTTTAGAAATCTTTAAAAATATTTATTCTAGAAATAAATATAACAGATCTTTATCACTTTTTACTGAACCAAGAACATCCAAACCATCACCAAAAAGAAAAAACTCTTGCTATGAATAATGGTCAAGTTTAGCTGATTATTTGAGATGCAGAGAATCAATTAGTAGGAGGGATGTTAATTAACTTATTTTCAAAACTGTAAAGCTAGTGCACATATCAAACTGTTAAGTCAGGAACATCATGAAAAGGGGCAATAACAGGATCCCGTCTTATCAAAAATTATGGAAACGTTCCTTACAAACTAGGAACCTGTGAGCTACTGCTCACTCAGTATACATGTACCCTTGCAATTCACATCATTGAATTGACTAAGATGGTTAACAGCAAGTATATTATGTGACAGACCTGAAATCGGTACTCAAAATATAGGACTGCATGGTTATTAGGTCATATATAAAATTTCAAGTGGTTGTAATACATGTAAGTATTTGTTGAGAAAGTTATTGCGGATGGAAGGATGCAAATACGGAAGGACAGACAGGGGTAAACCAGTATATCCCCCCCCCCTTTCTTCTTTGAAGCATGGGCATAATAATGCAAAATAGTATGGCAATTCTTGAAAACCACAAAATATTTTTAAATGGGCAATAACTCTTATACTATATGTCAGATAATAATGAAAAATCTAGGTGTACATACAACCCAAGTAAAAAAAAACTAAACTTCATCAAAATGCAAAACTGTGAAGTTTATAGCTTGGAATTTTTTTTTTAAAATGAAGTATCAGAACTCCTGCAATATTCATCTACCTGTAATAAAAAAAAAGAAGGTGCACTAAGAATAATTGTGGACTTTCATTTAAGACTGTCATGACTGTAGGAAAAGAAGCCCAGACAAAATTGTCTCCAAGGAACATAGACAATCAGACAACCTTTTTAAAATATTCCCTATCCTTCCATCAATCAAAATTGTTGTTAGGGGTATAAGCATGTATTAAATTGCAAAAGATTCCAGAACTAGTCAATTATACAAGTAGTAATACACCAGGATTCACCACTCTAAAAAGGTACTAGTAGGTAGAAATGACTTCTTCTGGTAAACAAATAGGAAATATTCAGACCCTGATAGGGTGACCTCAGGGAGACTTAATTTCTTTAACATGTACATGTACTTACATCAAATACAAATAAATAACTGTGTTTTTTTAGAATGAATTCTCTTGTATTTTTAAACAATGACAAACAAGAATGAAGTTTTTTTCTTTTTTCATGGTAACCAACAAATCGAACAACATATGCCTTTATCATTGGACATTGACAAAAGATAGCACCAGCATACATGTAGCAACTTTTTTCTATCGACTAGCAGCCATATACAGCATGTACATGTACATGGAATTAACAAATAAAAACAGATCAACTAGATGTAAACAAAAAATGTAAAGGAATATATATCAAGTAAAATAACATTAAATTAACACTATACTAAATGCCACACCCCCTTGGAAAAATATATTTGCTTGCTTTTTTTATAATTCCATATTTTACCTTTTTATTATGAAAATCCAGTAGGAAAAATTTAGATATAATAACCTGTCCATGTTTGATACTATGCCTCTGTCTCTGTATTTAGTTGTTACAAATCATTCTTGACTTTTGTTATGGTAATTTTACAAGTCAGTCATTTTTGTTTCTAAAGGCACCTTGCGTTGTTTACAAAACAAAAAGTTTGTCTGCTTTCCTGACATTCAACTGTATTCTTAAAACCATGAGACCTCCATATGATTTAAAATTATTTGCATGCAGAAGTGATTGGATCTCATGAAGTTTATTATGGACTTCTAGATCCCAACCACTCTGCCATGTATTAAAAATATATTTTAAAATAAAGGATACCTGTCGACGACTGTGTTTCCAGGGATTCCCACATGACTTGGAATCCAGAAGAACACAACCTCTTTACCTAAAGTTGTCAGTGATTTATAAATTTGGATTATTTTTAAAATAAAAGGATTTTTAATTTTAGAATTTTCAATTGCCTGAAGACATGACAAAGAATCAGAGCAGATAATAAATTTTATCTCATCTGAAGAAGCAATAATTTTTAGTGCAAGAAGGATTGCTTGCGCTTCTGCACTAAATACAGATGAAGCGGAAGAAAGACGGCAAGTTTCAACACACTCTCCAAAGACAGCGGCCGATGCAACTTTATCGCCGTCCTTCGATCCATCTATATAAATTGCAGAATGGTCAGGATAGTGAGATTTTATTTCTGCAAAGTGTTGTTGAATAATTAAAGGGTTTGTGTCAGACTTTTTTATGGTTTCTAATATCAAAAATAAATACCGGTTTTGAATTTAACCATTGTGGGTTTCAATAGCAGCAATTTCATGTAAATTAAATACATTAAGAAAAGAATCAACTCCAGCAAAATTGTTCCATAAAATAATATTTAAAAAAAATGGATAGAATATAAAAGCAGTACATGTGAAACTAGTTTAAAATTACATCACTGTGAATAGTATGTATTTAATGTAAAATGCACTTTTACAAGTACTGTACAGGCCTCGCGAATTTTAATTTCTCAGCGCATCCCGGTGGAGGAAATTCGGGTCTCTGTGACCTCTCCGTGGTCGCGAGTTGCCGGTGGAGAGCCGACGACTCCACCGTGTATTCGCGGTGTATCCATTCTGCAAACATTTGGGGATATATTGGCACATTCGGTAACTGTGCATATTATCGTATAAATGACGTGAATTTATTGCAAGTCTTATCTTTCACCTTTTAAAATATATGTCACTTTTGTGAACCTGTTTCAGATCAGTTTCATGTGTTATCCTGCAAAAACATAGAACAGAAAGAGCGTGTAGAATACTATTTCTAACAATAGTTAGCAAAGTTGTGTTAAGATTATTTATTGTATGTATGTTTGTATTAATTAATTAATCTTTCATCGTTTTATTTATATTTCAGGTTGTCTGTGAATATTATCAATTCATGTAGCTAAAACACTAATTATCTTATTTATGCATTTGTTGAGGTGACGAATATGCGGTAAAAAGCTAACCAACTTCCACATATTTCTTCCCAATATATTTATCAATTAATAAAGTTAACAGTTGTTCACATTCTCTGCAATGACGAAGTGACAACTTGGTTTATTTATGTTACGTATTCTGTTTAACATCAGGTTGCAATAAACAAATCCATGGACACCTGTTCGACAATATGAATCGTCAAATAACTCTCATCCACTTATTTAAAACTTAGAGCTTTGACACTGTTCAAATATAAAAAGCATGTTTGTAAAATGTAGGTCAGTCTGTGAGTTCAAAGGTAAATAAGGACCTATTATCGCTAATTCGATCAGACAGTATTACCTTTGTTACACTAATTAATTGGAAATGTCCAGGAAGTGTTAGCGTACTAATTAAAAATCAGGCAATCATTTCTGTATAGCAAATATAGCTTGATAAGTACTTACCTTCGTATTACATGCTAGTTTAATCCGTGCCAAAGACAGTTATTACCTTACACAGAACACAGTTTAGACTATATTGTTTGCAAATCAACAATATACTACATGAATATATTAAATTATATATAACTAAAAATTCCGCAGTTTCTTTGTATTTCTAAAATATTTGGTAAAAATGCACGTGCCGATAATTGAGGATATCGTCTGCTTGTCAATCAAAGTATTTATCGCTTTCACAATAGCACGTACAAGTAGTGTATTTTTTACATTATTGTAACCGGATATTTGAAAAATGCTTAAAAAAAATCTGCAAAGAAAGATTGATTACCGAGAAGCATCATTAGTGGTATGGGGTTTTTGGAGTTGTGAATATATTTCCTCCTTAGACATTATGATTCCGAGATTCTACAAGGTTTATAAACTAGAGGCTCCCAGGAGCCTGTAATCGCTCACCTGGAATCCAAATGACTTAAACTATATTAAAATTTTTGAAATTAACAGTTTCAGTCTAGTTGTTATAGCTTTTAAGTTACTGTGCAAAAACTAAACATTTCTTCAAAAAATTTGTTAAATACAATAACTCCTATAAGGTGCCATCGACAATTTCTGAAAATTAAATGGTTTTTAGGCATTGTCCTTTAGGGTACTTTAGAAATTTACAGTTTTACTCTACTAATAGGTGTGTTATAGACTAATTTATAATTAAAAAACTGTTAATATGTCCAAATTCATAATGAAGGGGCAATAACTCCTAAAAAGAGTCATCTTGCAATTTTTGGACTAAGCAATCATTTGTAGGGCTTCTATTGCTGATCATTTGTGCAATTTACAGTTTTAATCTAGCTACTATAGTTTTCAAGTTACAGGAGAAAAATGGAAAATTTCATAACAAAATTGTCATTTAAGGGCAATAACCCCTATAAGGAGTCATCTGACAATTTCAGACCAATTAAATGAATTGTAGGGCTTTTTTTGCTGATCATTTTTGCAATTTATTATTTCACTCTAGCTGTTATGATTTTTAAGTTACAGGACAAAACGGAAAATTTCATAAAGAATTGCAATTTAAGGGCAATAACTCCTATAAGGAGTCATCTGACAATTTCAGACTTCAAACGTAATTTGTAAGGCTTGTATTGCTGATCAGTTTTGCTATTAACAGTTTCACTCTAGCTGTTACAGTTTTTAAGTTACAGGACAAAAACGGAAAATTTCATAAAAAATTGTCATATAAGGGCAATAACTTATTTAAGGAGTTGTCCGACAATTTCAGACCAATCAAGTGAATTGTAGGGTCTTTATTGCTGATCATTTGTGCAATTTACAGTTTCAATCTAGCTGCTATAGTTTTCAAGTTACAGGACAAAAACGGAAAATTTCATAAAAAATTGCCATTTAAGGGCAATAACTCCTATAAGGAGTCATCTGACAATTTCGTACTAATTCAGTGAATTGTAGGGCTTGTATTGTTGATCATTTTTGCTATTTACAGTTTTACTCTAGCTGTTATAGTTTTAAAGTTACAGGACAAAAACGGAAAAGTTTCATAAAAAATTACCATTTAAGGGCAATAACTCATATAAGGAGTCATCTGACAATTTCAGACCAATCAAGTAAATTGTAGGGTCTTTATTGCTGATAATTTGTGCAATTTACAGTTTCAATCTAGCTGCTATAGTTTTCAAGTTACAGGACAAAAACGGAAAATTTCATAAAAAATTGCCATTTAAGGGCAATAACTCCTATAAGGAGTCATCTGACAATTTCAGACTTATACGGTGAATTGTAGGGCTTGTATTGTTGATCATTTTTGCTATTTACAGTTTTACTCTAGCTGTTATAGTTTTAAAGTTACAAGACGAAAACGGAAAATTTCATAAAAAATTACCATTTAAGGGCAATAACTCATATAAGGAGTCATCTGACAATTTCAGACCAATCAAGTGAATTGTAGGGCTTTTATTGCTGATCATTTTTGCCATTTACAGTTTCACTCTACCTCGTATATTTTTCAGGTTATATTGTAAATACCAAAAATTTGGTCAAAAATCGCCAAAAAAGGGCAATAACTCCTACAAGAAGCCAATACACAACTTCGCACTAATAGCAACTATTGTAGACCTTAATGTGCTGATCAATTTGAAGTAACGGTTTTCTCTATAGCTATTATAGTTTTTTAGATAATGATCAAAACCCTGTGTTGACCCCCATGTTCTATTTTTAGTAAAAGCGGCCATATTTGTCTGTTGATCAACACCCTGGGTACAAACTTGAAACTAGGAACCCTAAGGATGATTGTGGCCAAGTTTGAAAAAAATTGGCCCAGTGGTTTCAGAGGAGAAGATTTTTGAAAAAGTTTACGACGGACGACAGACGACGGACGACAGAGGACGGACGCCAAGTGATAGCAATAGCTCACCTGGACCTTCGGTCCAGGTGAGCTAAAAAACCAAAAACACGCTTGTGATTTCATTTTTGAACTGTAGTTCAGGATGTCAAATGATCACAGGTACGGCCTAATTAACGCTAATTAGGTTATCATCTGACAGCATTACCTGTGTACCACTAATTATGTAAAAAATGGTCTGAAAGTGTCATTGTGCTCAATTTACAAGGGATTGTCCAATTAATTTGAAGGGAGGATTAATTTTACAACAAAAAATATAAAGTTTGTTGTATACACACTCGAGCATATGACAACAATTTCACTTACATTATAGATGTAAACGGCACTATAGACGATCTTGTTTTGTTGATGTTTGTAAAATTTGAAGAAAATGACAGTAGAACACGAATAATTCAGGTATCGTCTGCTTCTTGAATCAATTAATTTACCACTTGTAAAATAGCATGTGCAAGTAGTGTACAAAGATATACCTGTGAAGTGGTTATAATTATTTAGAAAAAAATGATGAAAATGAAATGACAGGCAGTATATCTTTATTTATTCCACCACTATTTTATCTATTAATTATTTTATAATTTTACCTCCGGTTTTGGTGACGTAAACAAACAAGCTGTTAATAGAATTCAACAATTATTTTTATTTATTGGATTGAAACTGGATATTTTAAAATGCTTTAAAAAAAAACGTGGATAAAGACAGATGGATTACCGAGAAGCTTCATTATTGGCATAAGATTTTCTTTTTCTTTTGGAGTTGTGAACGTATGTTTCTCCGTAGACATTCTGATACCGAGATTCTACAATGTTTATAAAAATCGAAGAAGACACTGTTATTTATTTAAAACAGACAGCTTTGACACTGTTCAAATATAATTCAGCTTGTGAGTTCGTTTTTGAACTGTAGTTCACATGATCAAAGGTAATTAAAGACATAATTAACGCTAATTGGTTATATGTTTGTTTTGTTTGAATGGTGTTTTAACGCCACTTTCAGCAATTTTTCAGCTATTTCATGGCCAGGGCTCACCACACTGGGCGAAGTGGGCGACAAAGTCGCCCTACTAGTACCTGAAGTCGCCCTAAGGCGCCTCAAAAGCGAAGTCGAAGTCGCCCTGTCATTTCCCTCAAGTCGCCCGATGGTTCACATAAGATACTTGTAAATCTGGTCCAAATACTTCACCCAGATTACCAATTTATCAGTAAAAGTGTAATTCCAATAAAAAAACGGCAAACAATATGCGTATTTAACATATTTTCAAACGATTAACGTCTTTCAAATGTATTACGCGCCATTTGTTCATTTACCGGATATGACTAATTACCGGAAGTGAACAACGAAGAAAAGTAATGTACAACGGCCCATAATGAAAAATCGTAAATTTTTTTTATAAACAAACACTTTTATTTGATGTCAAACTTCAGTTCTTTCAAAGAATATCGTACTCATAATGGAAGTTTATGTCTACACATATACAAATATTTTTGTTGGTCTATTTTTATTTGTGAATACCTTGTATGGCCACAAGTACTAAAGTAGATAGAAAAATAGTCCCTATATTTTTTCATTGATTAATGATAAAGGTTATGTGCTGTTTGATATTGCATACCATGAATACCATGAATAATAATGAAAAAGAAAGAAAAAAAACTGAATCTAAGTGTGTTATGGTTTAAAAAAGAGAAATAATCCTGGAAATTGATGTAAATAATGAAAAATGTATGTAACTACTGCGAAATTAATTATTTGTACGGTCCCCCTGACTTCTCCCTAGTGTTTCCTGAAGTCTCCCTACCAGGGCCTGACTTCTCCCTGTTTGGCTGCCAGGGAGAAGTCACTTCTCCCTACTTTTTTAGAGTGTGGTGACCCCTGATGGCGTCCAGTTTTTATTGGGGGAGGAAGCCGGAGTACCCGGAGAGAACCCCCGACCTACGGTAGGAAAACTGGCAATCCTTGTCAATTAAGATTGGAGTCGAGTACACCCTGCCTGCAGTGAGAATCGAACCCGCAATCTCAGTGTTGACAGACCATGTGATCAATAGTAAACGAACTACCTTGACCACTCGGCCACCGAGGCCCCAATTGGTTATATGACAGCATTACCTGTGTACCCTTTATTGTGTCATCAAATATGGTCAGGAATTGTCATTTATTATGTATTATGCAATTAATTTATTTAAAGGGATAATTAATTTTATAACACAAGGTATAGAGTATGTTGTATACACAGTTACACACTCAATTCAAGCATATGACCACAATTCCACTTTCCTATATTGACGAAAACGGCACTGTAGACGATGTTTTTCTGGTGATGTTTGTCAACACTGAAGAAAATATAAGAAGTAGAACATTTTCTGGAGAAAGGAAACAGAAACTTAACATGCATACCCATTGTTCTGATGTGATTTTACGATCTTTTTGGCAGGCTATCCACCGCGACTACGCGATCGGCACTCCACCGCGAAAACACAGTGACTCCACCAAGGAGAGTTGAGTAACAGTGGAGGAAACTGTCTCTCCACTCTCCTCCACCCCCACCGCGATGGGTGGAGAAATTAAAATTCGTGGGGCCTGTACAGTATGTTAACATATCTTAATTAAAAAAGAAAATAACTGCCAATATACAAATTTTTATTATGTTTAAATCATTGCAATACTCGTTTAACACAGGCAGCATTGTACTTGCAATTTCCAGCACAGAGTTCATATCTGCTCCAGAACAGTGGTCGACTTAACCGCTGGCCCGCTGGCCCGTGGCCAGTAATATTTTAACCGGGCCAGTCGGTTTTGAAAGCACAACAGCCCGACGGGCCAGTTTATGTTGTGGGGCCAGTTGGGCCTTTAAAATTTATTTTTGTCGAACATTACTCAGGGCTCACCACACTGGGCGAAGTGGGCGACAAAGTCGCCCCACTAGGACCTGAAGTCGCCCTAAGGCGCCTCAAAAGCGAAGTCGAAGTCGCCCTGTCATTTCCCTTAAGTCGCCCGATGGTTCGCATAAGATACTTGTAAATCTGGTCCAAATACTTCACTCCGACTACCAATTTATCAGTGAATGTGTAATTCCAATAAAAAACGGCAAACAATATGCGTATTTAACATATTTTCAAACGATTTACGTCTTTCAAATGTATTACGCGCCATTTGTTTATTTACCGGATGTGAAAAGTAATGTACAACGGCCCATAATTAAAAATCGTAATATTTTTGATAAACAAACACTTTTAATTGGTTTCAAACTTCAGTTCTTTCAAAGAGAATGTACTTTAACAATTTTCTTTGATAAGTATTTGAGCTTTACTTGAAAGAATAAAGATGTATAGTAATTATTGACATCATGATAAGTTCTGTAGATGGGTGTCCCTGTGAAGCAATTTGGATCAGTACAACTTTGATAAATGATAAAGGTTATGTGCTGTTTGATATTGCATACCATGAATAATAATGAAAAAGAAAGAAAAAACTGAATCTAAGTGGGTTATGGTTTTAAAACACAAGAGAAATAATCCTGGAAATTGATGTAAATAATGAAAAATGTATGTAACTACTGCGAAATTACTTATTTGTACGGTCCCCCTGACTTCTCCCTAGTGTCTCCTGAAGTCTCCCTATCAGGGCCTGACTTCTCCCTGTTTTGCTGCCAGGGAGAAGTCACTTCTCCCTACTTTTTTAGAGTGTGGTGACCCCTGTAATACTATTACAATTTTTCTGAGGGAAAACCCCATCATGATCCCCTTTCAGTAAGATCCTCTCAATCTTCTCGGACCTCTCAGAAAGTTGGGCCAGAGAAGTTCTGGAGGGGCCAGTAAATTGTCAAGTTAGCTGGCCCTGTGGGCTTACAGGTCATGGTTTCTTAAGTCTACCCCTGCAGAATTTTTCTAAACTTCTTTTGCTTTGATCTGCTTTCCAGTCCAGGGGTCCGTAAATTTTCCCTGCCCATTTTGGTCATTTTTCCCCTTAAGAAATTACCAATTTCCTTGGAAGCGAATACTGGTCTGGGGCCATTTCATACCGAAACTTTGTTTGCACGTCGGATCATTTCACCACGATAGTGTTAATAAGCGGGTTGTACAGTGGAATTTGGGATGGCTCCTACAATGTATGCATTGTTTGAAAAAGAAAATATATGTAGAGACACATTCTCCTGCCTAAACGGTCTTTATTGTAAGATGACATGTTGTCTATGAAACAAAATAATGGCAAACAACGTTGTTTTGATGAATATCTCTGCGAGTTTTTGATTAACCGGAAATAGGAAGTTGTCACCTAATTGCCACAAGTTCGGACCCGAATTGAATTTATGCCTTTTATGCGATGGGTGTTACAAGTTTTAATTATTACATGTATTATTAAATGAAATAATCATTTTTGTTCTTATTTTTTTCAATGATTTTTTTTTATTGAAATTGGTTTTCTCTTGATTTATGTAATGTTTAGTCACATTGGCGCTTTCGTAGGGTAGCATGTGTTTTTCATTAAGTTGCACATGTACTGTCATATTTTCTTTACAATGTGATATAGAAACAATTCTATTATATTAAATCTCTGTTGCTTCAAAATGTTGTTGCAATAGTATGTTTACGATATGGATGAAACAGATCTGTCACCTCTTGACCTTATTACGTTATCACCGGTCGGTGGTCAATAAACACATGTCAGTGACAGGAAATAGCCTTAAGGTTGATTTTTAATACAAATACTTGCATACATAGCAGAAATTGAAGGGATTAAATCCAACAAATGATTATTGCAAATAAAATATTACTTTTTAGATGTCCGATTTGAGCAAATCTAAGTCGGTCATTTTAGTTTAAATTTCGGTCATGTCCGGCAAATATGACAGTTTCCGGACCCTTGTTCCAGTCATATTTTCCCTCTGTGCAGTTTGTATAAAGTAAAAGTCAGGCAGGAATCAGCTTACACTCTTTTGTTATGGCGCGTAAACACGATGCAGTTATAAAAATATGAAGATTTCTAAGTATTAAAAGAGGAACAAAATTGAACTACGAGTCACCTTCCCAGTGCACGTGGAAGCCATGAATAATATAGACATCACCTGTTCTCATGGTTTTCTGTTGGGATTTTTGTGATAAATTGGGAAATATTTAGACAAAATTTGGGAAGTTTTCTCCAGGGGAAACAGCCAGGAAAAAATTACAAAATCAGTTTCCCAAAGGATTTCGAATAGACAACAATCGATTGTTTCTTATGTACAACTCCATTCTAATTTAGGTCAAATTTTACTATGAAAAACTTGCCATACTTCCAAATGCTGGAAATAATTGTTGATTTCAAAAAGTACCCTTCTTGATCTACAAAAGCAGCATAAGCTGAACCATACATGTATATGGTAAGAAATTTTCATTTGTCACGCAAAAAACCCTAACCAAAATATGTTCACTTGTGGTATAGAAATAATTCTTCTGGAATAATAGGATGTGTTCTAAATTCGAAATGTCAGTACAGACGTGACAACGTGTTTTTTATATTACCCACTATATACCGTGGTCGTGGTTTTTTCATTCAGAAATTCACCACGATACGCCACGGTGGTATTCTGTGGTACATCGTGTTATGTCCACTACATATCGTGACCCACCGTGTTGACCACGGTGGATTTTCAATTTAATTTCATGCTTACACAGTGAAAAAATTAAAATGTTGCGATTTAATTGAGAGATTTGTGTTAAAATATGCCGTTTTAATACGTTTGTTTGACAACAAAATAAATCTGTGTTCTTGCTAATCTATTCATTATACGAGAATACCTTAAAGTTTATTGTCACTGATTTCGATTGACAATTATTCCATTAACATGTTCTAAAAGGTTAGAACACCGCATTTTGGCCTTAAAATTGTCAAAATCTTTGCTATTCTATCGTCAAAATTTCCCTGTCAGCGCCTCTGATTAATGTTCCAACCGTTTGGACTTTTACCGGATGTAAATTGTGTCACACCTTAAATCGATCGATTATCTAAGTATTGTCCAGTCTTGATTTAATCAAGCACGTGCTCTCAAACATTTAAATAAACTTGTGTATTGTATAATTTTATAATTAACAGGTGAACACACGGCTTCACATTTTTAGTGGTAAAATAGCACATTACACAATAAATACGAGACTTGTAAAGAAATACACAATAAATGCGATACTTGTAAAGAAATTCATTTTAAAAAGTTTAAAATCTATACCGACTTAAAATGCTTCATTTTGATTTTTCAAATTTTCGAAATTATCACTTTAAATATTAATGTCGCAGAATATATCGTTCCATGAATGATTTTATACTCGATTCGTATTCGGTGTTGAACCACGTGTGTTAAAAAAATACAATCATGATATAGAATCAACCAAAATAGTCGTTTCAGTGTTAAAAGCCTGACACATCATCAACTTTTGTTGTAGAAAAGACTTTAGTAGCATTCTTATAATTTCTATTATATTACGACAAGACCCTATGTCCGCAAACAGACGTTTGTATCGGCGCGCAAAAAAAAAACAACAACAAGAAAAAATAAAGAAGAAAAAAAGAACAAACCAATAAACAAATATGCTGTTGAGTAAATTCTGGCAATTATTTTATATTAATATGAGTGTGGACAAATCAGTTCTTTCGTCTTCAAAAAATAATTTTATTCCGATTTGTTTTGTTAATGTTATAACAGACGTAAGGAACTATGCATATTTTATTGTTTGATCAATGTACCACAATACAACAAAAAATTAAGAATTAGTATTTGTATTTAGAGAACTAAGGCAAGTCTTAAAGGGGTCCGATCTCGAGAACATTCATCCCAATAAATACTATGTCATGCGAAAACTCCGGAACTGCGAGTTAATTTTAACGGGAACTTTATACAAATAACACATCTGCGTCGATTTAAAAAATTGTCAGTTTTGCGTAGGGTATATCTAGCTCAGAAGCACATCACTACTTTTTTATATAAACCTGTTATATTAATTGTTATAGTTTAAAACGTCATTGCCCAATGTAAATGTGTATTTAGAATTGTGGGTATGTAAGACTTCATTCAATCTTGTGAAACAGGCGCCTGTACCATATCGTAGTTAAACTATATTTTATGTGGCGATTCTTGTTTATAAACTTTTCACATATTTATTATTCCTGCTGCAGGTTGGCTTCATTTTAGTAATTTATTTGTTGTATCCCATCCTGTTAACGAGTTTTATATAACGATACGTGATGTAAACTTTTGTTCGCGTTTGTTAAAACAACTCTGGTTTTAAATACCAAATAAAGAAAAAGATCGCTGCTCAACTGCCTGTTTTCTGTCGAAAAGGATTTATAATTGATTAAAGAAAGTTCGCGTACAACTTCAGGACAATTTGTTAGATGTTGTAATACACTAAAAAACGTAATGTGACAATTCAAATCCGGATAATTTACCGAACTTGTTCAGGGTAATATTTAATGCATAACACAAACATCCGGTTGAACAAATATTCGATCTTCAATTCTACCGGCACATTAAATCATTATTAATCATCAACAAATAAAATGCATGTGCAAATTATTCTTAAGCACTGTTTAAAAATGTTCTCTTTTCATTCGGGTAACAATGTTTAAACCCGCAATCAATTAAATGACAACGTTTATGTTGTCATTTACCACCGCGGAGATATCGTGGCCGGACCCCTGTGGCGACATGCCATGGTAGACTGAACTCCCTCATATGCATCCACCGTGGTAAGATTACCTGAGAAAATTCTTAACCACGATAGTACGCGTGGATATACCATGGTGGGTGATAGAGGAAAGGATTAACTTCCATGGTGGGTCAGTGTTTTTTATAAAAAACACGTTGTTCCCTCTGTATGTATGCACCAATAATAAATGATTGCTCTTCCATCATCAAATTTGATTAATTAATACTTTAAAATACTGAACCATTATGGATGTTCTAGTAAATATATGTACTTGTATAGACAATTATATAACACATGCTCCTGGCAGGTTGTTTAACAAATTACACTGGATGGTCGATATCGACCTATTTTTCAATAGGCTATAGTATAGTCCTAGTATCGACTGGGTGGTTTGTTGTGTGTCGTTTACCTTTTAATTACGTCCTTTTCGAGCACCATAATTCGAAATAGTTGAGTTTGCATTAAATTACTAATACTTAAATACCAGACACAAACCTATGAGCCATGATTTGCTGTTTGTCAAACTAAGGTAAAACATCCTCCATCATCATAAATTTCAGACGATTTTTTTTAACATTCGGAGTTGTACTTGCTGAGGGTTTCCGAATATAATTAAGGGAAATAACTTTTTAATGACATTTAAAAATAAACGACGAATTCGACAGTCAATGAACAGGTGCGATCATTTTTAGCCAATCGGATATGAGTATAATCTTAAAGCGCGAGTCTAAGCAGGCTATTGGCAACAACAACAACAATATGGCGGTTAGAGAATGATTTCTGCTCGAAAACTCGGATTTCCTCATTTTGTACAAATATAAATACCCAAATCATGGAAAATATATTTGGAACGGGTGGATATGGACAGAGAAGAATTTACCCTTTACAAGAAGATTCAGGGTAATTGCCATGCGTTGTATTTAATTGCAGCAGTAAAATCCTATATGATATGACAAATGTCGAAGTGATCTAAAAAACGTTTTTTTTTATCTTAATTCGGTCCACAATTTTATCTTTTCATTCTTAAAAATTTCAAAACATTAATTCTGCAGGAAAAAGCACAGTCGTCACACTGCCTACATCTCACAGATATGACTATAGTCAATTTTACCGTGTCCTTCCGACGGGATTTTGCTTCACAAAATGAAAAACTGCTACCGCGTTTGGTCGAGTTTAGGGTCCTTTAGTAGATCTTTTTTTCCACTTTTTGAAAGTAACAATTATTTTCCACAGTTAATCGGCTTTTTGAAATTCGGCCGTTTTTTCATTTTGCCAGATCGATTTTCCATAGGAAGTCAGCCATTTTTGTATCTTAAGGGGTCTAATGTTGTTTACAAACGTTCGTCTGTTTTCGTAACGTACAATGGTATTCGGACAAACCGCGAGACTTTTCCCGCCTCAATTGCAGACGACATTACCCGAAGGATTTCGAATAGACAAGAATGGAATTTTCCTAACGTACACTTCCGTTCAAAACAAGGTCAAAATTTAGTATGGAAAATCGATCTGGGAAAATGAAAAAACGGCCGCATTTCAAAAAGCCGATTAACTGTGGAAAATAATTGTTACTTTCAAAAAGTGGAATAAAAGATCTACTAAAGGACCATAAACTCGACCAAACGCGGTAGCAGTTTTCCATTTTGTGAAGCAAAATCCCGTCGGAATGAGACGGTAAAATTGACTATAATCTTGGAGGATGCGAGACAACTCGGACCGCGGCCCACTTGGACCGTAATAGGACAAGTCGGACCGTATTATTCAAATACGGTCCGAGTTGTCCTATGCCTTATGGTCCGAGTTGTCCTATAATTTACGGTCCGAGAAATCTTTATTGTCATACAATTTATTTTTTGTTAACTGATGTTTAGTTGACCATAGGGAAGTTTGTTGTTTCTGTGAAATTGTCCATGTATAAGAAAATGAGTGAAAAAAAGAAGCTGCAACATATGTTTATTTAAAATATTGTGTAGCACAACATGAAAATAATGTATTTGTCATAAGCAAAACAAAGCACAAAAGACACAATTTGTTTTACAATATTTTGTAGCACTGAATGAAAACAATATATTTATGAAAAGCTAAAGATTTAGCACTACATCTAAAATTGACAGTCATACATTAATTACAATACTGGGCCATAAACACTACCACATTTCTTCAACAGTCTGCTGGTTGATATCCTGCTGTTGGAATAATCTTCTCATAGTTCAAAGAGCTTTGCCTGTACATCTTTTGCTTTTTTTCGTTGGTAGCGGCATAACTTTCGCTCACTAATAAGTTTAAGCTGAAGAGGTAAACTGGACGCTTCGCGGTACAACAGTTCTAACAAAAGGTAAAAAGGAAGGTTCCCTTTCTGTGCACAGCGATTAATTCGGTGATGCCATCCTTCAACGTCGTTGTTAGTTCTTATACTTCTACCGAAAACACTCCAAGAGGAAACAGGCCACACACTGCTGTCAATCCAAGTGTCCTGAATATACACCACCACCGTTTTCAGTTGTTCTGACGTAGCTTTTTCTTTCAGTTTGTTGAAGGCATCTAGTATGTGTGTATGAGGTAGAAAGGATAGTGCGAATATCTGTCGAAGGAACTTGTACACGTCATCTCTGTTGGTATATGCTGTCTGCAGACCTACTTCTTGGACTTTTCGCCAAACAGCTTGACCCCAATGGAATGCGCAACCATGTATATTGGGGTTGGTAAAAACACTCTGCAAGGCACGCCATAAACCACTTTCGAAGTCAACTACGAAAGACTGTACATCTGGATGAATGGGTTGTAGGTCTAAAACAGCCTGAAACCCCTTTTTGTAGTCTTTCTTTGCCTTGCCAGCCATTATGCAATACACTAATGGAAGCTGTTTTGTGTTGGAACCGGCCTTGACAAAAGCATGTATGGTCAATAACTGGTAGAATGGCGCCTTCACGACCTTGAAGGTTCCGTCAATGTACCAAGTCTTTGCCTTGCGTAAAAGTTCTAATTGGGGGGTCAGTTGCGAATATTAGGTGGCGCCTGTCTTTGACGTAAACGTCTGTTCGGAAGAATGCCTCAGGAATATGTTGTTGTAGTGTCAAGTTGAAAGGATAGGTCTCTTGGGTCTAATGGACGGAGTTTCTGTCGTATGCGGTTCAGATTCCTTGTTAAATTGTTGTATGCTGGTCTAGACCCCTCTGGTTGCCTAACGTCAGCATGCCCTCTAGAATCATGTCTACCAGTTTTGGTGCCGAGTCAAACACGTTCCTTATTGCATTGTTATGGATCTCCTTTTGAATCTGTACCGATGTTAGTATACCAGGCTTAGAACTATGCAGGTGTGTCTGCCTAACAGAAAAACCACTATCATTCTGTACCACCATCACTGGACAGTTGATGTTCTTGTTGCGGACACTGCAACGCCATTCTGTTGAATTCGTATTCTGTCGTTTAAAGGTGAATGTATAACCCAGACTGGAGCAAACTTGCGTTTGGAACGCTGAGTCCCTGAGTCGACAACGGTAAAGGTTTCTTCAGCTTCAAGTGTATGATCTGGATTAACTTGTTCATCATCAACTGATGTTTCTGCAATGTCTGGTAACACACTGAAAAACTGTCTTGTAACATCAAACTATGTCTGATCTGCAATGGGTTCTTGTGTGTCTTCTCCATAAGGAATTGTAATATCCGAGTATGGTATCGTGTTGTCACCAACTGAAAGACGTGTACTTTCTACAGCTGGTGGTATGAGTAATTTACATGCATTGCAGCAGAACTGGACCCGAGGATTAACAGCCTTCTGTTGTTTAAATTTGGCTTCAGTCATGTTGGTACATGTTCTGTGGTAATATTTGTTACAACAGTAACAAAGTACGGACTCCTGTCATGGTCGAATGGTTTGGCTACACTGCTTACACTCTACTGACATGGTTGTTGAGATATGATGACAGAATGCCGTGTCAGGGTTTTCATTATTCTTTCACAGCTTGGCCAAGCTACTCATTTGAAATCACAGAAACTTCTTATCTAATTAAGTTTCACTAATTTGAAAACACACAACCTCAAATTATTTCAGATCTTTAAATTAATTATGTAATTATTATTAATTAAAGTACATGATTGCCGATCATATCAATTGAAGCCACGATTATTTTAAGATAACTATGAGTGTTTTCTTAATTCTTATGATTTAATGTCGTTAATTGTGTTGTATTTCTCATAATATATGTTATAAACATTTAACATTCACATAATGAAATAAATTAATATATTAATATAATTTAAATTCGAGTAGAAGAATTTCATCTGCAACAGTATATACGGTCCGAGCTGTCCTATTTTCTACGGGCCGAGTGGTCCTAACTATGGTCCGAGTTGTCCGCGGTCCGAGTTGTCTGGTTACCATCTTAGAATACAAGTAGTTCCATAATATCGTCGATATTTTATGTTTTTAGTGAAATTCAAGGTTTCATCTTTAAACACATTTTCCTGTGCACAAATTCCGCAAGAAAATCGTGTGGAATGTTTAAGTTAAGTTTGAAAAAAGTTTGTACAGCCATGCAAACTGCGTTAAACTTATAGAAAAATATCTAAATTTTTTATAATATGTCTTACCTTAGTAAATCATGGATTTTTCAAGTGCTGTTGGAAGCTTTATTTAAGATATCTCCCATTACATTCAATGGCTGACCCCAATTAAATCTATCTTATAATGCATTTTTGACGCATTATAATTTTCCATGTGTTACAATTGCGACAAATCGTATTCATTCTGCCATTAAATATTACTTGATTCCGTAATGTTAATTAAACTTTAAATTCAAAATGTCAGCTCGCAGAAAAATTTTGTCTTTGTATTTCAAACATGGATTACTTAATTGAACATAGTTTAATTGATTGAAAACAGGTATAGTCTTTGTGTTTATGTTAGTTTCATGATATTTCACATGTTTAAATATGCAGAACTTATGAAAAAATTTTGCTCTGAGAAAAATCAACTGACAGATAAAACCTCACATTTCAAATAATTAAAAAAAATGTAAAAGTCAGATGAAAATGATAAATATAAACATGAAATGGGAGGTTTTATGTTATAGAACTAAGAATACGGCTGTGCAACATATGCTTAGGCTTCTTTTGTACATGTAGATCATGAAGGGTACTTTTTAAAATTAACAATTATTTCCTCTAGATATTCAGCGTATTGAAATATGGCGTTTTTTTTCTATACTAAAATTTGACAGTAATTAGAACTGAAGTGTACTTTAGGAACAATCGATTGTTGTCGAAATCCTTTGGATGATGTCCTCTGCAGTTAAGGTGCGAATAGTCTCACTGTTTGTCAGAATACCATTGAACATCATGAAAGTAGACGAACATTTGTAAACAATGCTAGGTCTCTTAATAAATAAAAATAGATGAATTATTATGTAAAATTTCCATAACAAAAGTCAAGGACAACTTGTAAACAACAGAGGCATAGTATAAAACATGGACAGGTTATTTTATCTAAATTGTTTCTACTGGATTTTCGTAATAAAAAGGTAAAATATGGAATGATAAAAAAACTCCAGCAAAAATTTTTTCTAATGGGGTTTGGCATTTAGTATAAAAAACCAAACACTGGTAGGTTCATGACAGAAGGCTATTTTTCAAACACCCCAGGATGTGTAACAGATATGTTTAAAGACCTAAAACAACCCATCTCTCCCCCACTGCAGCTTCACTAATATTGAGATCTAGCAGTGAACTACATACAGATATAGAACTCGGATTTTCTTATTTTTTGTACAAATATAAATACCCCAATCTTAAATTAAATATAAAATCCAAATCTTTTGGGACTTTCTTCAATTAAAAAGAGTTTTTCCTATTTTCTACTCCATTTTTATCTCGCTTGCGATGAAAGCCGCTGGTAGCGATACATATGTATGAGAATACGGCGGCGCCGTCAACACTTGACATCTTGCTTCATATATATTTGTAAGCCCAAGCCCTAGGTCCATCAAATTTGGTACAGAGGTAGCTTATGATGAGTACTTGCCAGTCAGTCACCTGTCACCTGACCTTGACCTCAATTTCACGGTCCAGCGCCTATGTTAAATTTTTTAGGTTACGGCAGTTCCTCCGTAACTATGCATGGTAGGATGACAATATTTGGTATATAGGTTGCTGATGAATAGTACATGACTGTCTGTTAGGTGTCACCTGACCTTGACCTCAATTTCACGGTCCAGTCATACAAGCTGGCAACTTGTCCCCTTTTTTTGAAATTGGTAGAGGATGTCAACAAGGAGATCCTCTTTCCCCCTATTTATTTATTTTGTGTGCTGAAATAATGGGTCTAAAAATTAGAAATAACAGAAAAATAAGTGGAATCAAAGTCACTCAAATTGAACATAAACTGTCTCAGTTCGCAGATGATACTTCTTTAATTCTGGATGGCACAGAAGAATCACTTAGAGAATCTTTATGTGATTTAGATTGGTTTGGGAAAGTATCAGGACTTAATATTAATTTTTCCAAGACACAGGTAGTTTGGATTGGGAGTCAAAAATATAGTGATCAGGAATTATGTCAAGAGCGTAAGCTTTCATGGGGATCTACATCCTTCAAATTATTGGGTATTCATTTTGACGTAGATTTAGGAAAGATGACAAAAATTAATTACAAAGATGGTATCCAGAAAATAAAGAGTATTATCAACCAATGGTCTAAACGCAACATTACTGTTATAGGGAAAATTACTGTTGTAAAAACTCTGATGTTACCTATTCTTAACCATTTAATTATGTCCCTTCCAAATCCAGATACTGAGACCATAAAATATATTAACAGTTTATTTTACACATTTATCTGGAACTCCCCTGTTCATAGAGTTAAAATAGATGTCCTTGAAATGAATTATGAAGATGGAGGCTTAAAAATGATTAACATTAATAATTTTATAGCAGCAATGAAATGTACTTGGGTTAGAAGACTTTATAATTCTAATAGTAAATGGCAAAATATTTTTATGTCTCAGGTAGACAAAGATAAATTTTTTTCTTATGGTGATGAATTTATAAAGCAACTGAAGATTAAAACTGTAAATAGGTTCTGGCAGGACGTTCTGGAGTCACTGCTTTTGCTAATAGAAAAAGAACAAAATCAGGACTGGAGCTATTTTCTTGCCAGTCCTATTTGGATGAATAGTATTTTTAAGATTGATAACAAACCATTTATTTATCAGGACTTGCTTTCAAAAGGTATAAAATATATTAATGATATTGTTGATGAGGATGGTTTGTTTCTTAAATATGTAGATTTTTGTAATATATTCAATATTAATGTCAGTATTATGCAGTATAATAGTATCATTTCATGTGTAACACAAAGCGGTAAACAAGTATGTAAACAAAGTTTTAAGTTATCATCACCATTTATTCCTTCTGTAGTAAGAACTATTTTGAAGAGTTCAAAGGGTTCAAAAGAGATATACAGTGTTTTAAATAACAAAAGTTGTATACCAACTGGTATTGTTAGATGGAATGATATTTTAAATGTTGATAAAGAAATCAGCTGGAGGAAACTTTGTAAATTACCTTTTATTGTAACAAAGAATTCTAAATTACAATGGTTGCAATATAGAATTATTCATAGAATTATATCTACAAACAAATTTTTGTACAAGATTAATAAAGCCTCCAATACATTATGTACTTTTTGTAAAAAAGACGAAGAGACAATTGAACATCTCTTTTGGTATTGTGAATGTGTACAAAAGTTTATTGATGCAATAGATGTATGGTTTCTTGAAAATGGAATTAGTATTTTATTTTCAAAAGAGAATTTTTTATTTGGAAACCCTTCACATGTCTACAAAGGTAACCCAGCTGAAAATAATATATTGCTCTGGATAAAGCAGTTTATTTACAATGCTAAAATTTTTAATACTGCTCTCAATATACCAGGTATTAAAGAAAAACTGAAATACATGTACAATCTTGAAAAAATTATTGCTGTAAAAAATGAGAATTTGGACAAATTTGACCAGTTGTGGAATATTTATGATTTTTTGACATAGAATTTTGTTTATGAATTGCCAGATTTAAATTAACTATCAGCTTTTTCCCCTTTATTTTTCTCCTAATGTAAATGTTTTTGTCATCTAAATTTTTTTTTTGTCCTCCCCCTTTTTTTTTTTTTTTTTAATTTTACATATAACATAAATCTAATATGGTGTATTAATATCATTGATACTATTATATAATAAGCTATTGTGTATAATGTATTGCATCATGTTAGTTAAAACAATAAAAAAAAAAAAAAAAAAAAAAAAATTTCACGGTCCAGCGACTATGTTAAAGTTTTATGGGTTACGACTGTTCCCCTGTAACTACTCATGGTAGGATGACAATATTTGGTATATAGGTTTCTGATGAATAGTACATGACTGTCTGGTAGGTGTCTCCTGACCTTGACCTCAATTTCACGGTCAAGCAACTACGTTAAAGTTTTTGTATTAGGACAATATTTATACAGGCTGCTGCTGATAACTAATGCTATTTAGGTAAAGTTATGAAGAAATTAATTTTTGTTACTGATGTGGAATGCAGGCGAGACATTTTTCTGTGTCCACACTTGTTAACTGTTTATACATTTTTATTTATAACATACCTGTTTTTTAGTCACATTTTCATATAAAAATCATAATGTTTAACATTTTCTTGGCTAATTATGTTGGCTGTTTATTTGTCTTTCATTTCTCCCTTTCATCAAAGTTGAGTAATAAAATAAGCAATTGACAAATAAACAAGGCATATACAAGTATAAAATATGCAATCATATCAAAAAATACTTTCTCCCTCCCATGCCTCTTGCATTTGTGAACTGTTTAGACATTTTTATTTATAACATGCCTGTTTGTAAAAATAAAGAAGGAGTAGTAAAGCAAATAATATATATCAAACAAAAGGGTTGTGGTAAGTGTATATAGTGCTTTTACTTTTTAAAATCATGCATCTCTACATTTTTTTTCAGAGAGGAAAATGTGAAAGAAAGAGATGAAAAAGAACTAGATACTGAAGATGAAGTTCCTCCAGGAGAAGAAGAATTTGAAGTATCAGAATTGGATGAGGATGAAGAAGATGATGACATAAATGAACTATTGAAAGACATTCCAGAGTCAGTATAGGATATATATTCTTTAAGGTTTACAAAAATAAATGTTGAAACGTTAGAGATTAAGTTCATTATTATAGGAAAAGGGCATAAACCAAACAAAAACCTCAGAATTCAACTAACCACTAAAAGACAGACATCATATTACATGTACAAAATTTATGAAAAACAAACAACAGAAACGACAAGAACAAGGGCATAAAATACTGGCTGTGAAAAATGTTTTATATTATGTAAAAAAGCTGTTTCTCAGTTGTTTGTCATTTGGTGACCAAGGTGAAACTAAATATGACTGAAAATTTTGATGTTATAAAAGTTTGTTTGAAGATTTGTAAACAAATGCTACATGTTGAATGTATATAGATTGCATTGTGGACTATGAGATATTTCAAAATACCAACAGGTAATTGACAGGTTTTAAACTGTTTTTTATTTTTCTACATGAATATATTTAGTTTTGTTCCCAGGCAAAACATTATTTAAAATGTTCTTATTTCAGTGAGAAGGAAGTTGTTTGGGTTAATCCGGTAACGAAAAATTCCAAACCGCCACACCCGTTAACTGTTACACATGTGAACCAAACATGGGATTTAATGGTATGACAATATTCTTGTTTATTTCTGATGCAGTTTTTTGCTCTATGGATTTCAGTAGATATCCAAAGTTTTTGCCTCGAACTAAAAAGCTATTGTTTACGTGAAAGTTATTGTATGTCGTTTCCAAGGTTATACAGAACAAGATGGCAGGCATTGCTTAATATGTATAAAATATTATTAAAACCATCCTTACAAAATAGTTTGTTTAATGTTTCATAACCCAACAATTTCAGAACTGGGTAGGTTAGAGGGGAAAATTTTTCAAATTTCCCAAAAGGAAATATTTGCATATTTCATTTTTGGGTAATTCAGAATTATTTAGATAGAGAAACATAGTGGTTACATCAATCTTTTACTTTTATTATATTCAAATAAAACACTTGAAATCAAACATAACAATGTAAAATATTATTACAGAGACTACAACATGCTGAAGCAGCTATGCAGGCAGATCTACAGACATCAGAAGAGTGGTTGCAGTCACACTCCATTGAGTATATGAAACTTACTCTCAAAGATCTTGTTGATAAAGGGAAAGTCTCTGGGTATGTAGTTTTAATATCTTTTTTTCTTAGAAGTGTTTTATTAATGGTGTAAGAGCCTCTGTGGCTGAATGGTTAAGGTAGTTATTCTACTATTGATCATGTGCCTGTCAACAAAGAGGTTGTGGGATGAATTTTACTCCAGGCAGGGTGTGCTTGACTCCAATATTAACTGACAAGGATTGCCAGTTTCCTACACTTTATGTTGGGGTTTTTCTCCAGGTACTTGTGCTTCCTCCCCAATAAAAACTGGAAAAATTGCCGAGTGGCATTAAAACTCATTCAAACAACAAACAATCATCTTATATTATTGTATAATACTTTATTCTTGTAACCTTAAATTGATATTTTTGTTTAAAAATGACATCAATTTTTTTGTATTAATTATATTTTTTTCCGTAAATGTTTTATTATTGTTGTGTAGTACTATTGTCTTTTTACTTTGAATGAAATAGATTTATATTTTTGTTGAAATGTGACATTTTTTTATAGAGTTTACTGTACTATGTGTATTTTTGCCTTTTTATATCATTTAATATATTGGGTTTTTAAGGAGCTTAATCTATGAATGTGACTGTTATTCATCTTATCCTATTGTATTGCAGATTAAAGCCTGACCACAAGACAGGAAAAGCTATACAGCACATTCAGTTTGATGCTTATGATGTAAATGAATTTGAGTACAAATTGAATGTGTAAGTCTTATTTTAAAATAATTATCTAAATTTAGATAAATGTAAGATAATTTTTCATCTGTTTAATTTCATTGTTGTTATTATCATGAATCTTAGATTCATCAAATAGTTGATAATTTCTAAAAAGCATAAACTGAATACCTTTATATTAACCAAATAAAATTAGTATGCAATTCAGGGCTCGCGTTGGAGGGCGACTCGGGCGAAGAAGTCGCCTTATTGTGGTCCCACTTCGCCGTCGATCGTCTTCAAAAGCGAAGTGAAGTCGCCCTTTCATTTTGTAGAATCGCCTAATGTCGTCTTTCAAATTTTATTCCCATTTTGGTAAGAAATCTTCATATTTTTGACACCGCGTATTGTTTATTTTGTTTACGCGCCAAAGTTGAACTGGTACCCTTTTAACTTTTATTTGGTATATAAAGCGTAGGTTTAAAAAAGACCGGAAACCAGTTCAGAGCACAATAATGTGTGAAAATTTCTGGAGCGGATATGAATTTGGTGCCGGAGATTGCAGATAAGTGGTGAAATGAGTTTGCAATGATAGAAACGTAGTAAAAATAGTATTTTGGCAGTTACTTAAAACAAATTTAAGTTAAATATGTTTAAAAACAGTGAATTTTACAATTTTACATAATATATTATGTGTCACAATGATGTAATTTCCTACTTCTAGTTCTAATAGTACTTCATTATAAATCAATCAAATTGTGTATCAATGACAAAGAAACATTTATTTAATGAACAGTTTTGTGACAGTTGATTCTTTTTTATTGTTATGTTTAATGCATGTGTTTTTAAAAATGTGTGAAATAAGTACACTGAATAGTTAATCAAATCTTTGATACTTTATTCTCAATAATTTAAACTGCTAAAAAAACATATAACAATGGAAATGCAAATGCCAACACTTATTTAAGAAAAACTAAGTAAAGAGGACGCTGTCGCGACATATAATGCAACTTCTCCCTGTTGTCCACCCACTTCTCCCTGTTCTATCCTCACTTCTCCCTGTCAGCCACCCAAAAGAGAAGTGACTTCTCCCTATAATTTTGACCCAGCGTGAGCCCTGTGCATATCAGTGTTCAAACATTAAGAAAGAATATACTTTTTCTATTTAAATTGATTGAAGAGTTTCTAAATTGGACTTCAAATTTGATATTAAAATGGGTTGTTCAGATCTAAATTTCAATCTCTAATGTTTTAGTTCTGTTTTACCTTATTTTCCTTTAAATGGATTATCACATATTAAAATTGTTATTTATTAGCATATACAATGCTCATCATAAATTGGTTGACCAATATACCATATCCAAGTCAACCATGATAATTTGTCTACTTTTTGTCTCGCCTGCGACGAAAGTCGCTGGAGGCGAGACATATGTATGGGAATCCGGCCGCAGTGGCATAAACACTTGGACATCTTGCTTCATATATTTGTAAGCCCAAGCCCTAGGTACATCAAATTTGGTCCAGAGGAAGCTTATGATGAGTACTTGCCAGTCAGTCACCTGTCACCTGACCTTGACCTCAATTTCATGGTCCAGCAACTACATTAAAGTTTTTGGGTTACGGCAGTTCCTCTGTTACCATGCATGGTAGGATGACAATATTTGGTATATAGGTTGCTGATGACTAGTACATGACTTTCTGGTAGGTCTCACCTGACCTTGACCTCAATTTCACGGTCCAGTGACTACGTTAAAGTTTTTGGGTTATGACAGTTCCTCTGTAACCACGCATGGTAGGATGACAATATTTGGTATATAGGTTGCTGATGACTAATACATGATTGTCCGGTAGGTGTCACCTGACCTTGACCTCAATTTCTCGGTCTAGTGACTACGTTAAAGTTTTTGGGTATCAGCAGTTTCTGTAACTATGCATGGTAGGATGACAATATTTGGTATATAGGTTGCTGATGACTAGTACATGACTGTCTGGTAGGTGCCCAAGCCCTAGGTCCATCAAATTTGGTCCAGAGGAAGCTTATGATGAGTACTTGCCAGTCAGTCACCTGTCACCTGACCTTGACCTCAATTTCATGGTCCAGTGACTACATTAAAGTTTTTGGGTTACAGTTGTTCCTCTGTAACTATGCATGGTAGGATGACAATATTTGGTATATAGGTTGCTGATGACTAGTACATGACTGTCTGGTAGGTGTCACTTGACCTTGACCTCAATTTCACGGTCCAGCTACTACATTAAAGTTTTTGTATTAGGACAGTTCCTCTGTATGGTATGGTGACAATATTTAGTATACAGGCCGCTGCTGATAACTAATGCTATTTACGTAATGCTTATGACACAATTTATTTTCGTTACTGATGCGGAATCCAGGCGAGACATTTTTCTGTGTCCACACTTGCTTCTTTGACATGAGACACTTTGGATTTAAACTTTGAACATTTCCAAGAGGGCTTTCTTTTAAAGAAACAAGAACAGCTTACATTTTCTTGAATAAATGAAGCAACTACTGATTTAGATACATTTTTGATGTTATTATTACTGTTATTTTGTAATGTCTTGTTTGTCATTATTCTAATTCTGTGTTTGGTATGGCCATAATTATGTCAGTTTGTTCTAGTACATGTATTGTTTTTAGTCTCCCTTTCTTTGTTTACACAGAGCTATAGAAGAGTTTACAAAGAGAATCAAATGGAACCTACAAGGAAGTAGAAGGGTAAGAGACAAATGCCTTAGTAGTTGGCTGTTTGCATTATTAATAGGTTGGTCCCGTTTTAACATCCAGTGAGCAATATTAAAGTTTGTTATGGATGTCTATGAAGGGGTCTTCTTTTATTCTCAAAGAGTGTGGTACTACATAAGGCTTTCCCCATTGTAACCGGACAACCCCTCATCCAGAGGGCTTTCCATGTCCATCACCCTTGAGAGCTCTTTGGTTGGAGCCATGTAAACTGTCATATTTTATTTATGACACAAGTTGAGTAGATGTTTTTCCAATTAAAATTACTTCCATACTATCAAACTAGATTTAAGCTATTTTACTGAAAAGTTATCTCATTGAAAGTTAATTGAAGTTATTTCACTGAAACAACACCGAAGTTTTACCACTGAAAAGTAATCTCATTGAAAATTAATTGAAGTTATTTCACTGAAACAACACTTAAGTTGTACCATTGAAACTACACTAAAGTTGTACCAAAGAAACTAAAACAGTAAAGCTTTCATACAGAAACAACACTTACATGCAATGAAAGTGTGAAACTATGAGGAAATTTTCCCACTTAAGGTACACTGAAGTTGTCTATTTGAAATTACCTGTACACTGAAGTTGTGCAACTTAAACTGCATCAAAGTTGCCTCACTAAAACTACATTGAATGATATTGATTTTTGTCTCACCTGCGACGAAAGTCACTGCAGGCGAGACATATGTATGGGAATCCGGGGGCAGCGGCGGTGTAATCACTTGCTTCATATATTGGTAAGCTCAAGCCCTAGGTCCATCTAATTTGGTCCAGAGGTAGCTTATGATAAGTACTTGCCAGTCAGTCACTTGTCACCTGACCTTGACCTCAATTTCACGGTCCAGCGACTGCATTAAAGCTTTTGGGTTACGGCAGTTCCTCTGTAACTACGCATGGTAGGATGACAATATTTGGTATATATGTTGCTGATGACTAGTACATGATTGTCTGGTAGGTGTCACCTGACCTTGACCTCAATTTCACGGTCCAGCAACTATGTTAAAGTTTTTGGGTTACGGCTGTTCCTCTGCAACCATGCATGGTAGGATGACAATGTTTTTGGTATATAGGTTGCTGGTGAATAGTACATGACTGTCAGGTAGGTGTCACCTGATCTTGTCCTCAATTTCACAGTCCAGCGACTGCGTTGAAGTTTTTGTATTAGGACAGTTCCTCTGTAACTATGCATGGTATGGTGACAATATTTGGTATACAGGCTGCAGCTGATAACTAATGCTATTTACGTAATGCTTATGACGAAATTTATTTTCGTTACTGATGCGGAATGCAGGCAAGACGTGTCCGCACTTGTTTACCTTGATATTCATATAAAAGTTTGATATAGTATATAATTAATACCTTTTAAAACAATTGTGGTTCTTTTACAGATTTTTGGAAATCAGCGTGCCAAAAGACTAGCTGTTGTTGTGGACACATCAGATGCCAATGCTGGGTTTGGCAGACTTCAGACCTTACAAGAATCACTAATTGTAAGTATTTTGTTTCTAGGAATGTAAACACTATGAAAGATTATTTAATCACAGGTCATTCAAAAATTCCATTTTCATAGGTAATTGTTATAATTAGAAGACACCAATTAAATTAATCTTTGTGGTATAAAATAAAAACACTTTCAACAGAGAAAGTAACAAAAATGTACAATGTTTATTCAGTTTCAGAGATATAGTTATGTTTACGTTTTTTACAGCATTTATTGGATGAACAGCTGTCTAAAGCTAATTCTGTCTATCTGATGTCATTTGGAACAGATGTTGACCCCCTGTGGCCAGTGTCCAGAGATGTTAATATTAGAATGTAAGTTTTTTAAATTAACACTGAAGCTCCTTACACCATTGGACTCCTTTAAACATGACCAATTAAAACAAAATCAGTAAAAAAGTTTATGAATAAAACTGAGTACAGTATCTGTAGTCGAGACAGAACTTAAACCAAAGCATTTACATGGGTTTAAATGGGTGGACAAAATTTGTTAAACTTTGTTTATGTGTTGTCAATATACATGAAAGTATATTTCAGAATTGTATTCTTTGTAATGAATGATGAATATCCATATGTTTATGTGTTGATTTTTATAATATATTTGTTGTGCTAAAATGACAACCTGTTTTTTAAATAAAAGATATTTAATTAATGGACTTATCACAAATAATGTACAAGTTTGCTAATTTCAACAGTGTAGAGGAGGGAAAAGAATGGGTACTGAGACTGAGGCAGAGTGGAGGGTGCAACTTACTAAAGGCCATGAAACATATAATGAAGGTCAAGGACATTGATTCAGTGCTTCTTGTCTTAGGAAGTGTGTAAGTAAATATAAATAACCATGGCAGTACTGTTAGCATGGTCATATATCTGAGAAGAACTGCTCTATGTATGACGCAATTGGAATGCACCACTGGAACAGATGCCTGTTTCATTATGACCAATACATGTTTGTTGATGGAAAGCAGATTTAACAAATATATATGTTAATATATTTCCCTGGGGCCTCGGTGGCCGAGTGGTCAAGGTAGTTCGTTTACTATTGATCACGTGGTCTGTCAACACTGAGATTGCGGGTTCGATTCTCACTGCAGGCAGGGTGTACTCGACTCCCATCTTAATTGACAAGGATTGCCAGTTTTCCTACCGCAGGTCGGGGGTTCTCTCCGGGTACTCCGGCTTCCTCCCCCAATAAAAACTGGACGCCATGAAATAGCTGAAAAATTGCTGAAAGTGGCGTTAAAACACCATACAAACAAACAAACAAACTATATTTCCCTGAATTAAGTACAAGTATTTTGTGTTCTAACTAAACATATGTTCCTTTTAAAATGATTTCTGTTTGGTGTAAAGTGCTTTAATACTTGTTTATTTCTAGGAACTGTTCCATTAAAGCATATACACCATGAAGGCACAGTGACATCTCTGCCATGGGTTGTACTGAAACATTCAAAAGTCATAAACTGGGTGGCCTCTATGAGTAGTTAGCCCAATTTTAAAGAGCCCTTTTCTGGGTACCATATATGTTTTCATGGAACATCCATAAATACTTTATTTTAAATTTTTGTTCTGAAAGATAAACTTGCTGGAAATTTAAAATGTTATATTCTTAATTTTAGACCAGACCAGACAACAGAAGTTTTGTGTGATTATGTTCACCAGATGGGAATAGGCAGACACATAGAACTGAACTGTGTGGCTTATGACTGTAGTAACCACATAACTAATGTAAGAAATCAATACTAGACACATAGAACTGAAGTGTGTGGCTTATGACTGTAGTAACCACATAACTAATGTAAGAAATCAATACTAGACACATAGAACTGAACTGTGTGGCTTATGACTGTAGTAACCACATAACCAATGTAAGAAATCAATACTAGATACATAGAACTGAACTGTGTGGCTTATGACTGTAGTAACCACATAACTAATGTAAGAAATCAATACTAGACACATAGAACTGAAGTGTGTGGCTTATGACTGTAGTAACCACATAACTAATGTAAGAAATCAATACTAGACACATAGAACTGAACTGCGTGGCTTATGACTGTAGTAACCACATAACCAATGTAAGAAATCAATACTAGATACATAGAACTGAACTGTGTGGCTTATGACTGTAGTAACCACATAACCAATGTAAGAAATCAATACTAGACACATAGAACTGAACTGCGTGGCTTATGACTGTAGTAACCACATAACTAATGTAAGAAATCAATACTAGATACATAGAACTGAACTGTGTGGCTTATGACTGTAGTAACCACATAACTAATTTAAGAAATCAATACTAGACACATAGAACTGAACTGTGTGGCTTATGACTGTAGTAACCACATAACTAATTTAAGAAATCAATACTAGACACATAGAACTGAACTGTGTGGCTTATGACTGTAGTAACCACATAACTAATTTAAGAAATCAATACTAGACACATAGAACTGAAGTGTGTGGCTTATGACTGTAGTAACCACATAACTAATGTAAGAAATCAATACTAGACACATAGAACTGAAGTGTGTGGCTTATGACTGTAGTAACCACATAACCAATGTAAGAAATCAATACTAGATACATAGAACTGAACTGTGTGGCTTATGACTGTAGTAACCACATAACTAATGTAAGAAATCAATACTAGACACATAGAACTGAAGTGTGTGGCTTATGACTGTAGTAACCACATAACTAATGTAAGAAATCAATACTAGACACATAGAACTGAACTGCGTGGCTTATGACTGTAGTAACCACATAACCAATGTAAGAAATCAATACTAGACACATAGAACTGAACTGTGTGGCTTATGACTGTAGTAACCACATAACCAATGTAAGAAATCAATACTAGACACATAGAACTGAACTGCATGGCTTATGACTGTAGTAACCACATAACTAATGTAAGAAATCAATACTAGATACATAGAACTGAACTGTGTGGCTTATGACTGTAGTAACCACATAACTAATTTAAGAAATCAATACTAGATACATAGAACTGAACTGTGTGGCTTATGACTGTAGTAACCACATAACTAATTTAAGAAATTAATACTAGACACATAGAACTGAACTGTGTGGCTTATGACTGTAGTAACCACATAACTAATTTAAGAAATCAATACTAGACACATAGAACTGAACTGTGTGGCTTATGACTGTAGTAACCACATAACTAATTTAAGAAATCAATACTAGACACATAGAACTGAAGTGTGGGGCTTATGACTGTAGTAACCACATAACTAATGTAAGAAATCAATACTAGACACATAGAACTGAAGTGTGTGGCTTATGACTGTAGTAACCACATAACCAATGTAAGAAATCAATACTAGATACATAGAACTGAACTGTGTGGCTTATGACTGTAGTAACCACATAACTAATGTAAGAAATCAATACTAGACACATAGAACTGAAGTGTGTGGCTTATGACTGTAGTAACCACATAACTAATGTAAGAAATCAATACTAGACACATAGAACTGAACTGCGTGGCTTATGACTGTAGTAACCACATAACCAATGTAAGAAATCAATACTAGATACATAGAACTGAACTGTGTGGCTTATGACTGTAGTAACCACATAACCAATGTAAGAAATCAATACTAGACACATAGAACTGAACTGCGTGGCTTATGACTGTAGTAACCACATAACTAATGTAAGAAATCAATACTAGATACATAGAACTGAACTGTGTGGCTTATGACTGTATTAACCACATAACTAATTTAAGAAATCAATACTAGACACATAGAACTGAACTGTGTGGCTTATGACTGTAGTAACCACATAACTAATTTAAGAAATCAATACTAGACACATAGAACTGAAGTGTGTGGCTTATGACTGTAGTAACCACATAACTAATGTAAGAAATCAATACTAGACACATAGAACTGAAGTGTGTGGCTTATGACTGTAGTAACCACATAACCAATGTAAGAAATCAATACTAGATACATAGAACTGAACTGTGTGGCTTATGACTGTAGTAACCACATAACTAATGTAAGAAATCAATACTAGACACATAGAACTGAACTGCGTGGCTTATGACTGTAGTAACCACATAACCAATGTAAGAAATCAATACTAGATACATAGAACTGAACTGTGTGGCTTATGACTGTAGTAACCACATAACCAATGTAAGAAATCAATACTAGACACATAGAACTGAACTGCATGGCTTATGACTGTAGTAACCACATAACTAATGTAAGAAATCAATACTAGATACATAGAACTGAACTGTGTGGCTTATGACTGTAGTAACCACATAACTAATTTAAGAAATCAATACTAGATACATAGAACTGAACTGTGTGGCTTATGACTGTAGTAACCACATAACTAATTTAAGAAATCAATACTAGACACATAGAACTGAACTGTGTGGCTTATGACTGTAGTAACCACATAACTAATTTAAGAAATCAATACTAGACACATAGAACTGAACTGTGTGGCTTATGACTGTAGTAACCACATAACTAATTTAAGAAATCAATACTAGACACATAGAACTGAAGTGTGGGGCTTATGACTGTAGTAACCACATAACTAATGTAAGAAATCAATACTAGACACATAGAACTGAAGTGTGTGGCTTATGACTGTAGTAACCACATAACTAATGTAAGAAATCAATACTAGATACATAGAACTGAACTGTGTGGCTTATGACTGTAGTAACCACATAACTAATGTAAGAAATCAATACTAGACACATAGAACTGAAGTGTGTGGCTTATGACTGTAGTAACCACATAACTAATGTAAGAAATCAATACTAGACACATAGAACTGAACTGCGTGGCTTATGACTGTAGTAACCACATAACCAATGTAAGAAATCAATACTAGATACATAGAACTGAACTGTGTGGCTTATGACTGTAGTAACCACATAACCAATGTAAGAAATCAATACTAGACACATAGAACTGAACTGCGTGGCTTATGACTGTAGTAACCACATAACTAATGTAAGAAATCAATACTAGATACATAGAACTGAACTGTGTGGCTTATGACTGTATTAACCACATAACTAATTTAAGAAATCAATACTAGACACATAGAACTGAACTGTGTGGCTTATGACTGTAGTAACCACATAACTAATTTAAGAAATCAATACTAGACACATAGAACTGAAGTGTGTGGCTTATGACTGTAGTAACCACATAACTAATGTAAGAAATCAATACTAGACACATAGAACTGAAGTGTGTGGCTTATGACTGTAGTAACCACATAACCAATGTAAGAAATCAATACTAGATACATAGAACTGAACTGTGTGGCTTATGACTGTAGTAACCACATAACTAATGTAAGAAATCAATACTAGACACATAGAACTGAACTGCGTGGCTTATGACTGTAGTAACCACATAACCAATGTAAGAAATCAATACTAGATACATAGAACTGAACTGTGTGGCTTATGACTGTAGTAACCACATAACCAATGTAAGAAATCAATACTAGACACATAGAACTGAACTGCATGGCTTATGACTGTAGTAACCACATAACTAATGTAAGAAATCAATACTAGATACATAGAACTGAACTGTGTGGCTTATGACTGTAGTAACCACATAACTAATTTAAGAAATCAATACTAGATACATAGAACTGAACTGTGTGGCTTATGACTGTAGTAACCACATAACTAATTTAAGAAATCAATACTAGACACATAGAACTGAACTGTGTGGCTTATGACTGTAGTAACCACATAACTAATTTAAGAAATCAATACTAGACACATAGAACTGAACTGTGTGGCTTATGACTGTAGTAACCACATAACTAATTTAAGAAATCAATACTAGACACATAGAACTGAAGTGTGGGGCTTATGACTGTAGTAACCACATAACTAATGTAAGAAATCAATACTAGACACATAGAACTGAAGTGTGTGGCTTATGACTGTAGTAACCACATAACCAATGTAAGAAATCAATACTAGATACATAGAACTGAACTGTGTGGCTTATGACTGTAGTAACCACATAACTAATGTAAGAAATCAATACTAGACACATAGAACTGAAGTGTGTGGCTTATGACTGTAGTAACCACATAACTAATGTAAGAAATCAATACTAGACACATAGAACTGAACTGCGTGGCTTATGACTGTAGTAACCACATAACCAATGTAAGAAATCAATACTAGATACATAGAACTGAACTGTGTGGCTTATGACTGTAGTAACCACATAACCAATGTAAGAAATCAATACTAGACACATAGAACTGAACTGCGTGGCTTATGACTGTAGTAACCACATAACTAATGTAAGAAATCAATACTAGATACATAGAACTGAACTGTGTGGCTTATGACTGTATTAACCACATAACTAATTTAAGAAATCAATACTAGACACATAGAACTGAACTGTGTGGCTTATGACTGTAGTAACCACATAACTAATTTAAGAAATCAATACTAGACACATAGAACTGAAGTGTGTGGCTTATGACTGTAGTAACCACATAACCAATTTAAGAAATCAATACTAGACACATAGAACTGAACTGTGTGGCTTATGACTGTAGTAACCACATAACTAATGTAAGAAATCAATACTAGACACATAGAACTGAAGTGTGTGGCTTATGACTGTAGTAACCACATAACCAATTTAAGAAATCAATACTAGACACATAGAACTGAACTGTGTGGCTTATGACTGTAGTAACCACATAACCAATGTAAGAAATCAATACTAGATACATAGAACTGAACTGTGTGGCTTATGACTGTAGTAACCACATAACTAATGTAAGAAATCAATACTAGACACATAGAACTGAAGTGTGTGGCTTATGACTGTAGTAACCACATAACTAATGTAAGAAATCAATACTAGATACATAGAACTGAACTGTGTGGCTTATGACTGTAGTAACCACATAACTAATGTAAGAAATCAATACTAGACACATAGAACTGAAGTGTGTGGCTTATGACTGTAGTAACCACATAACCAATGTAAGAAATCAATACTAGACACATAGAACTGAAGTGTGTGGCTTATGACTGTAGTAACCACATAACCAATGTAAGAAATCAATACTAGATACATAGAACTGAACTGTGTGGCTTATGACTGTAGTAACCACATAACCAATGTAAGAAATCAATACTAGATACATAGAACTGAACTGTGTGGCTTATGACTGTAGTAACCACATAACTAATTTAAGAAATCAATACTAGACACATAGAACTGAAGTGTGTGGCTTATGACTGTAGTAACCACATAACTAATGTAAGAAATCAATACTAGACACATAGAACTGAAGTGTGTGGCTTATGACTGTAGTAACCACATAACCAATGTAAGAAATCAATACTAGATACATAGAACTGAACTGTGTGGCTTATGACTGTAGTAACCACATAACCAATGTAAGAAATCAATACTAGATACATAGAACTGAACTGCGTGGCTTATGACTGTAGTAACCACATAACTAATGTAAGAAATCAATACTAGATACATAGAACTGAACTGTGTGGCTTATGACTGTAGTAACCACATAACTAATGTAAGAAATCAATACTAGATACATAGAACTGAACTGTGTGGCTTATGACTGTAGTAACCACATAACCAATGTAAGAAATCAATACTAGATACATAGAACTGAACTGTGTGGCTTATGACTGTAGTAACCACATAACTAATGTAAGGAATAAGAGACGTTCCTTCTGTAATGTTTTAATGTAGCTATAAAATCATGTACAAACCTGCTCAAAGCAATATATATTGTATTATTTATATTATTATAAGTATGTCAAATATTGCTTAGTAGTGTGAATGTGGTGAGCTCTTGCATCATAGACATCGGTTAAATAATCTTCAATGAATATGTACATACATGTATATTTCACAAGAGGATTTTGTTAGAGTATTAATCCTGCAACGAGTACTGCTATTGACATATTACATATAATGGATATTAAATTACATAAAGTGAGACATTTAGTTCCCAATGAGTAACATTTCATGGTCAAAATGTTTGTTCTCTCTTTGTGTGTTCTATTTACAGTCTGCATACAAAAGTTTTCTTTCTGTTTGATAAGTGCATACAATTTTATTGTAAATTTCCCACAACATTTTAATTTTTTTTTGATACTTATACATTGTCCAATTTGTATAATGTAACTTTGGATTTTTGATCTACCAGCTTATGACTGATTGATGACATTGACTATACATGTACATTTATGTTCTTGCATATATTTATCTGTTTCAATCAAAAAAAGATTGATTTTCAGCTTTAATTATATTCTTAATTCTTTTTGTTGTTACATATATAAATTATCATGCGTTTCATGTTTAATTTCAGTTAACACTAAGAAACTTGGCTGAGGCATCTGGGGGATCATATCACTGTTACACAGCTAGTTGTGAGGTATGAATGGATTTATCTCCCATTACTATAGGTACTGAATGAACACACATAAAATAACTGCTAACAAATTGATCTTTTACAAAGCTTGTTGTGAGTATGAATGGATTTATCTCCCTTTACGATAGGGAGAAGAACATTGTTACTGAATGAACACACATAAAATAACTGCTCACAAATTGATCTTATAAACTGTGTCCAATATGGGTATGGCCAAATACATTATGTCAAATATACATTAAGTAACTTCAATGAATTATATATAATTATATATGTTTATGGGTATGTGTTTATGGAAAAAATATTGGGTTTTAATTCGTAGACATCCTAAGTCTGGAAATGTTAAAATTTACATATGTATGTCTGTTCTTAATTTAGGAACAAATATATACTGGAACTGAGATTAGTGTTATTCTGAAAGAAATTCAAAAAGCACAGGAAGTGATTAACAAGATAAAGGAAATGAGACAAGGCATGATGGGAAGTGCTCTTGTCAGTATTATCAATGAGGTAGGTCTTGACATGAAATGATTGGTAGTTATTGTCAATATTATAATTGAGGTAATTCTTGACAAAGATGATGGGATGTGCTCTTGTCAGTATAAGTCATGAGGTAAATCATGACTACTGTATTTGTTTTTTTTGTTTGATTAAATATTGTGTCTTTTTTGTAGAAAAGAAAAAGTTTGATTAATATTTTGAAGAAATTAAGCATTTTAAAAATTCTTAAAGTTAACCTTTGCATAGATCAAAATTATGTTAATGCACTGTGTTTGTACAGCAAAAAATATCTTGATAAAGAAAAGAATAGTTTTTCAAAGTTTTGTTTAATGAAACCTCATTACCACTTTTTTTATATCGGTGAACAGTTTGTAAGATCACTGAATATATCTCTTTAAAATTCTAAGAAATAATTATTTCCATATTTTTAAGATAACATCTGAGGTAGCCAAACTTCCCCAGTCTAGATTTTTGCCAAGACCTCCTGGCCATGATTTACAACTGAAAATTGATGTGCCAAAATTCCAGGCTAGGTGTTCAATAGAATGGATCAAACAGCATGGATTAAAAGGTTTGTATCATGATCAAAAGCATTTTGCTTTATATGAACATAAACTTTCAATAAATGAAGTGATATGAAAAACTGTCAGTCAGATTTTTATCACCTAATTAAAATACTCGATTAATCATTACATAATGGAGTGTGTGTATTACTCTCAATTGATGCTGTGCATCAGCTTATCATACTTCATAGTGTTCTTTCAGATGCATATAATAATTTTAATTTCTACTTTTTCAGCTAGAAAATTAGATCTTTATCAAGTGTTAGCACCGAATGCCTACTCATATAAAGAAGAATTCATCCCAGTTATTAAGAAAGCTGTGCAGTCACAAGTTCATGAGGTAATTATCTCCCTTGCAATAGTTTTATGACATATATTGCATAACTTTCAAGCAACAAAGTAAAGCATACATGTAATATAATTCAAGTTTAGTGTATATATATAATTTGTTTTTAAATTGAAATATGGTTTACACGTACTTACCTTGATTTAGTTTAAAAGTTTTATATTTGATAATTACTCATATTTTTGTTATAATAACATAACTATGCTGTTATTCCATATCATCTTTTAAATCCTGTTATTATTTTTTTGTGTATATACCCTCATACAATTATGTGATACAGGTTTACCATATATTTCAACAGGGAATTTTTTAACGTTGTCAATTATAAAAGTGTTCATGTCCTGAATTGAGCTGAAATATTGCTTGCTGGACATTAAACATCAATCGATCAATCAATCACATTTTTGTTGACACTTTAAATTGTGAATCTTCAGAAAAATTATTGATAACTATCAAAATAAATGTAATTTTTATGTCATTTTCAGAAAGCTATGGTGCAATTTCAATGGCATGATGGGTCTGTGAAGAATGTCCATGTTGACATGACTCAGCTGTTTGAATATCAGAAACAACTAAATGCTGGTGTTGGCCTTTATGAAAAGAGAATTGATTGGTTAGCCAGTGGTAGCCGAAGAATTTTTGGAACAGTTGTTGAGAAAAAGTAAAAAGCTGTTTTTTATAATTGTTTGAAATTTTTATTCATTTCCGCCTTCAAAGGAAAAATATAATTTATAAATAAGTTTATAATTGTTCATGGAGTTAATATTTTTAAATAGTGTGAAATATATTTTTTTCTAATTCTTAAAAGAGTCATTTTTGATATATGGCCAATACAATATTTATGCAGTAGCAACCATTTGCTACTTTACAATTCTGATCCATTTAAACAAGTAAAAAATATAATGTATTTTTTTTTAGTGTTGTTATTCTTGTGGACATGTCTGTATCCAATGTGAACTATTTGGTCCACATACAACACTCACTGAGGCTTTTAATGGAACAACAGTTGGCCAACAAAAAATACTTTAATATCATAGCGTAAGTAATACTGGTTTAAAAAAATATCAGGATTTATGTGGAAGAATATCCTTAGCATTTTGTAATTTGTAAATTAAACTTATATTAAGTTAATTTGTTTGAACCAAAACATAAATATTGTTTTTCTCTAAATTATTCAATTCAGAAATAAAGGATAGGTTTAGGATCCCTTTCACCATTTCTACCCAGACACCTTTATTTTATGGAACAGTAATGTGCCAGTAGTAATGCTCTCATGTTTTGACATTTACACAGATTTTTAGTGATTTGTTGTAATGAATTTAATAAATATAATTACAAGGTTTGTGTTTGGTTTTTGTCTTTTTTATTTATGATGCAAATACTTTCATACCATGGTTATTCAGAGTATTTTGCAATTGATTCAATTATATGTGTTGCACTTACTATTAACATTCTGTTTTACAATTCTAAATATAATCATAAAAACTAAATTTACTTTAAAAATGTCTTCACAGATTTGGAAGTAAAGCTGTTTCATGGAAACCAACAATGATGAAACCTACAGAACAAAACTTACAGGCAGCCTGGAGGTAAGTGATCTGTTTTGTACCTTCATATTTGTTTGCTTGTTTGACTGTGTTTTAAATCATGTTTAGGAATTTCTCATCCATACCAAGTGTTTGGTCTGTATTAGAAGGCTTAAAATACCTAATGAAAACCCTGACATTTGGCAGGAAAATTAGACAATCCTTGTCAATTAAGTCCAACATACCTCCCTACCTATGTGCTTGTTACCAGATCCTGTCTAGGTATTTGTAATTTATTGTACTACATTGTATTATTGAATTTATGAATAAATATTTTTAAACTAACTAGACTGAGATACTAAACATGGTTGTTAACAAAAGATGCACGTTTGCAGTTTAAATTTTAGAGTAATTTTTTTGACAGCATCAATTTTGTCAATTTTATATACACCAAACATTCTACTTGCCTGTCATTTTTTTGCCAGATGGGTATTGGATCTGCAGTGTGGTGGTAGTCGGAACTTCCTATCAGCATTCAAAATGGCTGTAGAAAATGAGGAAGAGCTCAAACATAAAATAGGTCAGTTGTGTGTTTATACATTTTTAAGAAGAACAAATGTTTTGAGACAAAGAGTTCATGTTTTGAAACAATTCTGTTTGATTGTATCTTGTGTTCAAATTTTTTTTCAATTTTAAATTCTAAAAAATGATAAAGATGAAAACCAACAAAATTGAAATAAATAGCAAAATTATTAACCTTTGAATATACTTTTTAAAATGGATACTCAGTATAAATTTACATATTTTTAGGTCATTTATACATATGTACAGACAAGACATGTCTTCTGGTTCATTTTGTTATAGTACATTAATGTTGTTTAGATACTTAGTTTTTGGAAACAAGTTTTTATGCCCCCGCGACGACATGTCGGGGGGCATTAAGTTTTACTCATGTCCGTCTGTCCGTACGTACGTACGTCCGAACAAATTTCCGTCAAGCTTTTCTCAGAAACTGTACATTAGAACAATTTGAAATTTGGCAGGGTGGTTCAGTATCACAAATTGTACGTCCTAAGCGACTTTCAGACCTTTTGGACAACTACTTCCTGTTTGGGACTTACTTTAGCGGTGCATCCGTGTCCCATGGACACATTCTTCAATTTTTTTTTATTTCAAATGATTGTAATAATAGAAATAATAGAACATGAAATGTTGTGCAGGTTTAAAATATTTAATAAGTAATGTAATATTTTCAGTTGCTGAAGGTATTTACCTTTTTACCAGTGGGGTACCAGATCAGAGTCAGGATATGTGCACATCTTACATAGAACAGGCAACCAGTGGGAGAGGAATTAAACTTCACTGCATCCTGTTTAATGTGGATGACTATGATGCAAATGGTGCTATACCTGGTCGCTATGCCAACATAACAAGAACTGGAGAATGCTTACGTAACATGGCACATTGTAGTGGAGGGAGATTTCATTGGTTCAGAGAAACCGGTAATTTTAATGTTAAACTTATTTCTTGAATATAGACATATGAAAAGCAATATATTTTCCTGTAAAATAGAAAATAATTTGACATTTTTCTTTTTACTTTTTATTCACAATCTGTACCTGAATGAATATACCAATGAACTATACTCTTTTCAAAGACTAGGTTGTGATTCATACAAAATTGTACTATGCTAGATGTGCCTTTAATCTAATCAAAACCAATCAGTGACCGGCAAACCTAGAGATAAAATAAGTAGGATGGTGATAGGCTGTTATGACCACAATTAAAAAAGTGATCCTAAAACCTATCTAAGGTGATCCACATTTTGGGAGTAAGAAAACTATATATAAGAATACATGACATTTACAAAATTTCAGGGCAGTAAATTTAGACAATATCTCTGAAATTATTATAAACTGTGTAAGCAGCATAGTGTGATTAATGGTATGCTGATTGGATTGGGGTTTAAAAGCCCAACAGCAAAAGTATCAAACCAGTAGTTGGAAATAAAATGTCAAGAGACCTGGGTAATTAAAGTTACTATGCCAAATGCATTTGAAAAAATGAACATGCAAATTTCATTGTATTTACCAGTTATTTTCATTGCACAGGTATAATTGAAAGTGATGATATACAGTACATTACGACAGAAATAGACAAAGCAATGAATTTCTCCAGAAAAGTACAAATACTGATTGATTCGGTTAAGAAGAAATACAGAAATAGACTTGTAAGTTTGCATATTGGGTAGTAATTATGTTTGTACAAATGCCACCTTTAGACAAATTACCCCCTCTCTGCCACACTTTCAACAATGGCTCATTTGGGTGTAAATCGAATGATATTTTCCAATTCAAGGAACCGGCAGACATTTTGGATCAATTTGTTATAAAGATGAAAGTTGAGTCGTTTGATAATTTTATTTTTTTTATTTAAGGATTGTTTTCAATTGCTGGTTAGATTATTGGATATAGACGTCATCTATATCCAATAATCTAACCAACAAATGAAAACAATTCTTATATTTTAAGTTCAATATTATATTAACAAATAACAAAAACAATATTTAAAAAGTAGACATCTTAATATTTGCAATTCACAATTTTTAGTGTCGTCACTTGTTTTTTGCGGAAGAATCCATGTTTAGTCAACGTCATCAATACATATAATTATGATGTCAACAATCAGACACGTGCTGAAATACCAAGTTAGGTTATACAAAATGAAAAATGTTACTCGGCTATTGAGTATTTAAAGGAAATTAAAATATTATCATTTATTCTGATATTTTGCACCTCTTGAATGATATATTCATCTATGCTAGTGGGTTAAGTATTAATTTTTTTACGATATGAAATAGTGATTCATCATTTATTATAGAATCACCCGTATTTGGAAGAAATTAAAGCATTGCCTGCTCCAGAGTCATTTAAAATGAGGGCCATAATGTCTAGCCAGTCACCCAGTCATTCGCATCGATCGGAGAAGCAGGTAAAAACAGTGTTTTTAGTTTTTGTCTCGCCTGCGACGAAAGTCGCTGGAGGCGAGACATATGTATGGGAATCCGGCGGCGGCGGCGGCGTAAACACTTGACATCTTGCTTCATATCTTTGTAAGCCCAAGCCCTAGGTCCATCAAATTTGGTCCAGAGGTACCTTATGATGAGTACTTGCCAGTCAGTCACCTTTCACCTGACCTTGACCTCAATTTCACGGTCCAGCGACTACGTTAAAGTTTTTGGGTTATGACAGTTCCTCTGTAACTACGCATGGTAGGATGACAATATTTGGTGTATAGGTTGCTGATGACTAGTACATGACTGTCTGGTAGGTGTCACCTGATCTTGACCTCAATTTCACGGTCCAGCGACTACGTTAAAGTTTTTGGGTTACGACAGTTCCTCTGTAACTACGCATGGTAGGATGACAATATTTGGTGTATAGGTTGCTGATGACTAGTACATGACTGTCTGGTAGGTGTCACCTGACCTTGACCTCAATTTCACGGTCCAGCGACTACGTTAAAGTTTTTGGGTTACGACAGTTCCTCTGTAACTACGCATGGTAGGATGACAATATTTGGTGTATAGGTTGCTGATGACTAGTACATGACTGTCTGGTAGGTGTCACCTGACCTTGACCTCAATTTCACGGTCCAGCGACTACGTTAAAGTTTTTGGGTTACGACAGTTCCTCTGTAACTACGCATGGTAGGATAACAATATTTGGTGTATAGGTTGCTGATGACTAGTACATGACTGTCTGGTAGGTGTCACCTGACCTTGACCTCAATTTCACGGTCCAGCGACTACGTTAAAGTTTTTGGGTTACGACAGTTCCTCTGTAACTACGCATGGTAGGATGACAATATTTGGTGTATAGGTTGCTGATGACTAGTACATGACTGTCTGGTAGATGTCACCTGACCTTGACATCAATTTCACGGTCCAGCGACTACGTTAAAGTTTTTTGGGTTACGACAATTCCTCTGTAACTACGCATGGTAGGATGACAATATTTGGTATATAGGTTGCTGATGACTAGTACATGACTGTGGTAGGTTCCACCTGACCTTGACCTCAATTTCACGGTCCAATGACTACGTTAAAGTTTTTGGGTTACGGCTGTTCCCCTGTAACTATGCAGGGTATGGTGACAATATTTTGTATACAGGCCGCAGCTGATATTTAATGCTATTTACGTAATGCTTATGACGAAATTTATTTTCGTTACTGATGTTTTTCTGTGTCCACACTTGTGGTATTATTTTATGATTTTTTTACATTCCGAAAATGACATATTTTGTTCTGGCATTGTATTTTCCTTATCCAGTTTAAACTTCCTAATGCAGAAACACAGAAAAATTTACTTTTTATCCTTTTATAGTGTTTTATTTGGGAAACTCACAATTTTTTCAAGTGCAGCTACACTCAAAATAAATGATGATATAGATATAAAAATTATACTTCATAATTTATCAAATTCAGCTAGAAATTGTGGAAGCAGAGAAAAGATCCCTCCACCTCAGGCGACCTATGAGCGCTCCAAGGATTAGAGACAACACTAACACTGAAGGTAATTGCATTTTGTGGGGATTGAAATGGTTTTAAATGGAGATTTCATTTAAGAGGGCTTTAATATGCAGTATATTAGTATTTAGTAGACATGCTTTGCTTATTTTTGTTATCCGTTTTTTTTATTGAAATTCGTTTTGACTTGCACAGTAAATATGTATGTAAGGGTGTTTGGATGCATCATATTGTATTTGGAGTTGTAGTAATGAAAATGTGCTGATGATAAAAATTCACTTTTTTTTTCATTATGTGTTTACAGGTGTTAAAGAAAGACCAAGATCAGCCAAAGATCCAATGAAACATGTGAAATCTAAAAAGATTTTGACAGGAAGTTTCTTCCTTGATAACAAACAACCTGGTGGAGATGGCACAGGTAACTTTCTTTTATCAAACTGGTTCCTGCAGCATATGTGATGAGGCAACTGAAAAGAGAGAAAAAAATATTCTGATAACACAGGTGTTCTGTTAATAAACGTTCAGTTTATATGAAATTCCCTACTGTAGGATCTAAAAATAATAGCCTTACAAGTCAGGTGCTTGATTTATATAGGTGGTACCTCAGTTACTTTACAAGTTATCCCCCTGAGGCACATCCATGATAATATATAATCATGGCATGCATTCATCAAACAGAACAGTTGTTATATGATGAATAACTCAAATTAACTTATTAAAACGTTTTTTTTTTTAAATCCCGATTTGTAATATAGAGTTAAAATTTAAAATAATGATAATAACCAAAATGTTTTGTTAACTCAAAATATAAAGAATGTAGTCTTTATTTTTTAAGTGACATATTCTTATGCATAAATAGTAAGCATGCTTCTATACATTGCAGGGTATCTTGTATCAAATCGCCAGAAATGTTAACAAATAGAAAACTGAATTACTTGCTGTTTCTTTGCTAATGGCTCCTGTATATAATTCTGAGTATTACAGTTTTTTGTAATTGTAGACATTAAGTACAAAAGTAAAAACAAAACATGCGGCATTGTTATTTTACAGGGACTGTATACAAGAAATACCCTGGTAATAAATCTGTGAGAAAAACCATAAACCATATTACAATTCCGGATCATGAAGATGTTGTTACTACAAAAGAGGTATGTACATAGTTTCAGAGATTTAATATATTTATGGATGTTGATATTTATTCTGCATGCTAGTATATAAAAAGACACATATTTGCTTTGAAAGATCAAGCTTTATAAAAAAATTTTATAAAAATATTGGTGTGAAAAAAAATCACTACACCAGACATTTGTTTCACGTTATCAAGACTCATACCAAACATACTGGAAGTCCAAATAATATACCCAAATCCTGTTACAGCCATCTATTTCATAGAAAAACCTCAGAGTTTAATTTTTGTTTCAAAATTTCATGTCTGTATATCCTATTATGTTGCCATTGATATATTTAGTTCTCACATTAAGACCTATTCAACTTAATGTACACCTGTAGATTCTGAGTAAAGAGGTTTTTACACCTGTAGATTCTGATTTAGGAAGTTGTACACCTGTAGATTCTGATTTAGGAAGTTGTACACCTGTAGATTATGATTTAGGAAGTTGTACACCTGTAGATTATGATTTAGGAAGTTGTACACCTGTAGATTCTGATTTAGGGGGTTGTACACCTGTAGCTACAATAATGTTTTTTTTTTTTTTTTTTTTTTTTTTTATATGGACAGAGCTACAAAGCGGTCCCATTACTCGTAATGGAGCAGCCCGGGAGTGATTCACACCCGGGGGTTTTATGCATTTTATAAGCAATTTAACTGTTTCCCTGGTTTGCTACATACTTTTTTATGTATTTGCAGTTTAACTGATATCTCCACAACACCGTATTCGTTAGTTTTATCACTTTATTCGTAATCATGGCATTGTCGACAAAATATGAATTCCGGAAGTGCATAATTTAGATAATATCGGAATTGATTTGGTAAAAAATGAAATTCCGGATGATTTCAACTGTATTCATTTGCATTATGATTATGTCCCCTTATTACAAATTATTTTAATTATGTCAACAATGACACGATTACGAAAAAGTGTTAAAATTATTTAATTAGACATTGTAGACATATCAGATGAATGGCGGAGGAAAGAAAACATATTTATTTAATAAAGACAAAGGTTAAATAGCGGAAAATATGTGTAAATCCCAAAAGTGTTTTTGCTCCATTACGAGTAATGGGACCTCTTTGTAGCTCCGTCCATATATAAAAAAAAAAGGAGCTACATTATTGTAGCTAGTACACCTGTAGATCTGATTAAGGTGTTTTTTCACCTGTAGATTCTGATTAAGGGGTTTTACACCTGTAGACTCTGATTTTGGGGGTAGAACACCTGTAGATTCTGATTTAGGGCGTTGTACAACTGTCGATTTTGATTTAGGTGGTTGTTAGAAGATTTTAAATGTTTGTTTGGTATTTCATTGCCACAACCTCATATTATTAATACATCCTCTTACAATTTGCCAAGCTGGATATAAGAATTTATATTGGTGTAAAATAAATAAGTACACATCTGGAAAGTTCTGTTTAAATCCCTGTTGATTATTCATAAATAAAAAAAGTTTGCACTTTGGTTTGAAAATTATGTTGCATTGACCGAAAATTCATTCAGAATGTTTATACTTTGTGTCTGTAAATGCTTTCAGTGGATGCGGTTGTACAGTTTGTCTAAACTGAAGTTAGACCTGAACAAGCTTATATCTGGACCTGACTGTAAACACACAGAAGAAAATGTGAAAGCTCTTCATAAACATGTTTCTGCCAAGTAAGTTAATGTAGATATTATAAGGGCTTTTCATCCTAAACTCTTGGGGAGGGTGGAGGTTGAGAGGAATAGATTTTTTATTTGTGTACATGGGTTTTATGTCAGTAATCGTCAATACATTGTGGTTCTATTTCAGAATTGTTTGCCTAATCTCCGTATAATATACTCTAATATACAGTATATATTATCATTTAATATCTCTTAGCTAAGAGACCATTGAGAAATTGGAATTGACATTTAATTCATTGGGTTAACTGAAATTGTTATGTCACATTTTGCCATATTAGGGTGGTCTCGTTGGCCAAGTGATTATGGTAGTTAGTAATCTATCTTTAGTCATGTGCCTGTCAACACTGATTGTGGGTTTTCTCTAGGTACTCTGGCTCCCCCCCCCCCCCACCCAATAAAAACTGGATGCCAAAATATTATTTATGATTTCCATACTTATTTCATTTGTAAACATTTTGACATTTCCCCCAGAATTAATGATTTCTATACTTATTTTATTTGTAGATATTGTGACATTTTCCCTAGTATTAATGTTAAAGGAACAATAAAGCATTTACAGTTGTTACCACACGAACTGAAAGAGTATGAAGCACAGGTAGAGAAAGTGCTGAAGAGATACCTGAAACGATTACAATGGCTTCTTAGTGGTAGGTCAATTTAGTTGGAACTTACAAAAAATTAACATAATTTTGTTAGACATTAAAAGATTTTAATCAAGATGATTGAGGGTTTTGCCTTTAAACCATTCACTTTTATTAATATCTGAACATTTTGAACACTTCTAGTAGCATACATAACTGTAATAGATCTTGTTTTGAAAATTGACTCTTGGTAATTTTTCCTATGCGTTTTTGCCGTTGGCTCGGGCATTATCAATTCTTCAGGCAATACCACTTATGCAGTCAAGATATCATGACAATATCCTCTAAATAAGCAACTATTATATAAGTAATATATATATATATATGTTTGTTGCACAATAATTTTGATAAAATTAATTTGCCCCATCAATATTAAGGTTTCACTTGCCAACGTTTGCTGTCATCAATTGTAGGTAGCAGAAGAGTGTTTGGAAACATAGTCCATACCAAATGTATGATCCTAGTGGATACCTCAGGATCTATGGATCCTTACATGTCAGAACTAAAACAGGAAATAGCTTCATTGGTTTGGGACCAACTTTACAGACTTGGTGCCAGGTATATATATTACAGAAAAAATTTCATGTAATTTTTAAAATGCAGTACTGTGAAACCATACAGATTTAGTTTTTTGCTTTTCTGTTTATGACACAGCTTTGAAAGACAGAATAAGGACCAATCTTCTTGACATCAAAATGTTTGAATAAGTTGACCTGGAAAAAAGGTCTTTCAAATATTCCAGATACTATTACTGTATTTCGGTAGAGGGGGCTTTGGTGGTCGAGTGGTTAAGTAAGTTTGTCTACTATTGATCATGTGGTCTGTCAACACTGAAATTGCGGGTTCGAGTCTCACTGCAGGCAGGGTGTGCTGGACTTCTGTCTAAATTGAAAATGATTACCAGTTTTCCTACAGAAGGTTGGGAGTTTTTTCCTGGCACTTCAGCTTCCTGGGAAAATGGCCTTACACAACATTGAAACAAACAAATAATCATACTCTAGAATTCTCTTCCCTATAAAGATGTCCCTCCCACCCCCTCCCCCCCACTTTTTTTCAGATCTACATGTCTTTTCCCGATTTTGAGAATCCATTAGTTAAAAAATTACTTAACTTAATACCATTTTACAAAAATTATTAAGACAATATTAGTGCAACTTAAAGAATTTTTATTACCTTATTTTCATGCTCTACCCACATCAGTTAAAACAACCTTTGTTTATGAAAAGAAAGAATACATATTTCTAAATAGTTTCTTACTTATGTTATCTGTTCTGGTACAGATGACCCCATACAGATAAGCCCATGCACACTCTTCTTTACTCGTTGTGTAATTCAATCAAAAGCCCTAAAACAAAAATTTTTTTGTGGTAACATAACAACTTTTTTGTTTGACATTCTTGTTTCTGGCATTCCAATTGAAACCCTCTTGACTTTTGATAAAGCTTGTGGGATCTTCTACACATGATATAATTTGTGTATGTCTTTCTGCTCATTTTTCTGTCATCCACTCATGAAAAGACATACAATTGCTATCACTCATGGAAGATCACCAGGCCTTTCCCAAAAATGTTTGTAAGAACACATTAATCTTATTTCAACGACAGTAACAAAATTTATAGTGTTTTAGATCTGAATCCATTTTATAAAGTTTACTAGATACATGAATAGTTAATTAAGCTGTTCTGTGTTGTCATTTCTGTTTTAAAAATCAGTAATGAAACATGGCTATCATAAGTCACACTAGTTAATTTTTATAATATTAATATTTTAAAATATCCTATTTGTGCAGTAAATGAATTACTACTCCATGCTTTCTATTGCAGATTTAATGTTGTTCGGTTTTCTGGTAACTGTGAAAAATGGCATGATCGGTTACAGCCTGCTACACAAGAAAATTGCCATGAGTCTGTCAACTGGACCTCTAAATTTAAAGCCTCAGGCAATACATGTACACTGGAGGCTCTGAAGGTTGGATTTATTTCTCAGTAGTATATAACTATGTTAAAACTAATGAATAATCTGTTTCCCTAAATTAGGTTTAACCAAATAAGACTTTCGTAAATTAAAATAAGAATGAAATAGACATAAAATACAACAAAACATCATACCTTTATATTGGAATAGCCATATGAAGCAGCTTACTGCCATGACTGTTTATCTAATTATTTAAGATACAGTAATACTGTATAATGTATACTGGTGTCTGGGCCTAATTAGACATGGACAGAAGCTTTGTAAGCTGGATCTATAACATATTTGTTGTGATGCTACAGTGTAATATGACATACTGGTGTCTGGACCTAACTAGACATGGCCAGAAGCTTTGTAAACTTTATCCATAATATCTGTATATGTTTGATAATGATATACATGTAGTGAAAAGTTCTTATTTCTTCTAGATTTAGGGTTTATATGACATTTTGTTGATCGATTGAATACAGATTTGCTTTACCTCCAGGGAGCAATATTTCAGCTATATTCAGGATGAGAACAAGTTAACAAACTATTAATGAACTGGTAAAGGGGGTTGGACAATGGGAATAAAATGTTGATGCCACTGGCAAAGTATGGAGTATTCAGTGAAGAATTTAGCCTTTTGTAGCGGCTGCAATGAGCCTACTCTTTATTGAAATCTACAGAAAGGGTCTTAATGACATTTTGTATTTTAATATATTTATGCTTTGAGTGTACTTTAGTGAATGCAGCAGAAACATACTACTCATGACATTGTTAGAAATAAAATATTTCATTTCATATACAGTGATAAATGCATGGATTTATAGTCAAAATACAAATGACCTGTCAGGTGTTTTCTACCTTTTGCTCAATCAATTCCAAAAATAGATAAGAGCTATTTAGAAAACTGCTTCAATCTATTTTCTGTACAGCTCTTAATCGGAATGAGCTGGACATTTAAATTGCAGCTATTCATGGGTGACTCAGATGAAATAATTTGGCTCTCTTACATTATACCCTATGACAATATTACAAGTAGGAAGCTTAAACTTACCTGATTCATGCATGAGTAGCTGCAAATTAAATGTCCAAGCAATAACTGATGAAGAGCTTTAAAGTAAACAGATTGAAGCAGTTTTCTAAACAGCTGTTATCTGTATTTAGAATTGGTTGACAATAGGTAAAAAATACCTGACAGGTCATTGTATTTTGACTATAAATTAAAGCATATTTTTAGATGATTGAAAATGATTTTTGTTGCAAATTATAGATGGCCTTTGATGACCCTGAGATAGAAGCTATATACATGTTGACAGATGGTAAACCAGACACTAGTACCTCCCTAGTATTACGAGAAGTTGGAGAGTGGAATAATGAAAGAAATATTCAAATCAATACTATTTCATTTAACTGCTCTGATAGGTGAGTAAAGAGGAGAGTGCTAAACAATTGGTTTTTTTTTAATTTAACTGCTCTAATATGTTATTTAAATGAAAGAGCTGAACAGGTGTGTATTTAACTGCTTTGATCCGTGAGTAAAAGGGAGAGAGCTAAAACATTATGTGTTTTGGTTTTCCTTACAAGTACTATGTAAATGGAATATTTATTGTTGCTTTTGCTCTGTGCATGCCATTGCAGGGTTATATTGTTCTTGGGATGTTTGTTCATGTGAATTAAAATGTGAAACAAATCTGGACATTTTTAATTTCTGATCAAAATCACATATTATAAAGCAAATCAAGTAGTAATTATAGGTAAGCAAGGATTTATTTGTGCCTGTCATTCTGTTTTTCTGTGTTCTTTGCTTGGATTGAAAACATCATGATGCTTTTTCTACCATTACAAAAATGAAGGAGGAAGTAATTCTTATTTTGTAAAAAGTTTGTTTATTGATTAATAATATAATATTATAATTTTGACAGCACTGCCAATAATTTCCTGAAGTTATTAGCCACACAAACAGGAGGAAGATTTCACAAATGCCACAGCGATTTTGATGCCCAGTTATTTGCACACAAACTGTTGACAGAAGGATTTGGAGACACTGAGGTAAATGGAATTAAATTTTACTTTGTATGATGTATATCTGTGGTAGGTCTTTGCATCAATATGCAAAAATCATGACCACTAATTCTTTCTTCTGATTTGACAGTCAATTTTACACTTTTGTTTTCTTATGGAAATAAATTATTGGAACATAAAAATATTTGACATAGGTAGTGTTGATTTGAATTTTGTAAATATCAGTTTACTTTGTTAACATGAGTCACTAAACTCAGTTTGGAACTATCAAACCAACTCGACAATACAGTTATTTCTGAATTCTTCTCAACAATTTTTTTAAACTGCTGTCTTCAATATTTTAACTTCAGTCTTTCTTAACTTTAGTATATTGACAAGTCTCTAACTTCCATAAATGTACAGGAAATTAAAATTGTATTGACATTTTCTTTTATTTTCAGTATCCTCATTTACCAGAATTTGAAGGTGATGATCTACGCAGATTAGGACAAGAAATTGCACTAGCTAGAAAATTTTTAGCTCAAGCAAAGCAGTATAGGTAAGAATATTTAGACACATTGAGGATTAGATTGATTGATTAAATGTTTGCTTGATTTTCAGCAAGCAATATTTCAGCTTTATTCAAGACAATAAAAAGTAAAAAAAACAATAAATCATTGGAGAACAAGATGTGCCATGGAATGAAATTGTGACTGCCAATAGAAAAGTATGAAACATAGGGTAGGAGACGAGAATTCAGCCTTTTGTAGCAGCTATAATGAGCCTACTCTAAATTAAAAAATGGGTACTTATCATTCAGAGCAAGCACTTTCCCAACTCTCACTATGATCTGAAGCTAGGATTTCCATATAATGACCTGACAACCCCACAAGAGTCTCTTCTATCCACCACTGGGCCGTCCCATGGGATTTTCTACTAAAACAACTAAAGGTGAGGTAGAAAGTATTTTAGGACATGAGTTAAGGGTCATTAATGAGAATAAGTCTATTAGACACGAGACAATACACATACATTAATTATCTGTCCAGTCTTGAACTTCCATCCAACACTTCCTTCTTTGTAATGAAAAAGTCCTATAACTGTGTGTTGAGAAATTGTTAATCGCAATAGTAGACACAAAATATGCAACTATTTAAATAAAAAACATTTGCTGTGTTATTTTCTTTTTAAACTATATTATTATTTCAGATCTTTATATCAGTCAAAAGTTTCAACAAGTGAAAAACCAGCATCCAATAAAGGTATGTTTATAGACAATAATTTTGAGGGAATATCTAAAATATCAAAAGCCCATGATAATGTTTAATGGTGTTTTCTTTTTTAAATGTGTTTCACATATTTAAAAAGAACACAGAGACTACCAGAATTCTCTGTCAGTCAAAATAAGAGGAATACCATAAGCTCTCACTGCTACTTCATAGAGCTCACAACAATTAAAAATAGAGCAAAGACTAATTGAGTCAGATTTAGGAAAAACATTTGCGGGAGTGCAAACATTAATAGACCGGCATATTGATCTGGTACAAATTTGACAAGGAATACAATACACTGAAAAAAAAGTTTGTACTGATGTTACACCCATTACCTGAAAAATTGCTGATTTGGAATTAAACATTTATAATTTACTGTATAACTCATAATGATTATATATATGTATTTTTCTGATTTATGGTCAGAAATATCCATTTTGCCAGCACTGTGTGTTGGGGATTAAGGCTTAAAATGAGCAATTGATGCCAGCAGCCCATCCTATGCAGTACATTATCAGATAATACTGATGCAATGACATTTACCACTTTTGATCGGATAACATCTAGCATATGTTCCATCATTTATGGTAGACAGCATCTCATATTGCAGAATATTTTGAGAATCTTTCAATTGTTGTTGTTTTTTTTTTACATGTACTGCATTAGAATACAGGTAACAGTAATGTGTTGGAAGCATTACCAGCATCATTACATTTTATTGTCTTTGTTGGGGATCACCACAAAAATTTCATATAAAACAGTCATATCCACAATTGATGATGGCACCACTTCCAACACAGTAGTTACTTCAATTGTATTTTTTTTTTAAATTCCATATTTTAATTTATTCCAGGTAATACGCCTACTCCATTTGTAGTAGGAAAACCCAAAACGGCAGCCAGATGAGTGGGCATCCAACAATGAAAATGTTTAATAGTGCATTTGAAATTTTACATAGGACTTTTCATTTCGAACTTTTCAACCAACTGAGAAGATCTTATTTTTGAAATCTGTGATATATTTTATTATTTTTAATGCAATTTATTTATATATTTTATAATTTTAATGTCATTTTTCTTAGAAACATTATGTTTAGAGCAATTATTTATGAAGACCTTCTATATTTTGGTAATGCTTTATGAGGATTTAGATATTTAGTGACGAGAAGCTGAAATCATAAAGTAACTTTATATTGCATATACTGTGGATTCCTTTAAATTTGTTGTTACCATTTTACATGGTCAGAGAAAAATTTGTTGTTTTGAATATGCTTACTATTTGCTCCTAATAGAACAACTAAGAATTTGTATTTCAAGTTGTACTAAAGTATGGTTTCATCTCCCCACTAAAATATATATCCCATAAATAAAAATAAATCCAGATAAAATCCTTTCAGGATTATGTGCCCATTGTGTCAAAGGTCACTCTTGTCTTTTTATTTTAATGACTTAATGTATTGCGAGGAAATACATTCCATTCTGAAAGTACAACATGTAATAATTGACAAAATTTTATGCCAAACTGGACATTTTACATTTTAGAATTTAATTTATACAGTACTTTGAAATACCAAAATGCATGTAGTAAAGTATATTTAGGTTTACAAAAAATGTTTGTTATGGTATATAAAATCTGCTCAAGATCAACATTTTAAAGGCTTTGAATCATGTAATTTTGTTCGATTAAGTGTTAGTATGTGCCAATTATTATCTTCAGTGTAGAAATATGACTAATGCATACAATTTATTACACATAAAATATATGGCCATTTTCTTAATAGTGCTGACAAAAAATGTGAAGAATTATACTGTTCATGTTGAGGTAATTATACAAGTCTCATTTTATTTTTAACCCATATTTTGGCATGTATGTCAGTCTAATGTAATATCTCATCAGGAATCCATGAGCACATTACATGTTTTTTTCATATTCAGGTTGAAAAACAAAGATTACTTATTAATGAAAGATTCTTTGTTTAAATTTTATTTAATACTTTAGGGAAAAAAATTGGTTTTAGCTGAGAGTAAAGAAATTTCTTGCATACAACACTTTAGCCAGCGTAGGAAATTTCATAGTAAGATCAAGCATTTATTATAGAACAGTACAGTAAAGATTGTTTTTCTGTTTTAAGGTAGTTTTCACTCTAATACACACAGCATGTTTGTTAGTTTTTTGTTGTTGGTTAAAACTTCACTAAACTTTGTTATTTCAATAAGACTTTATAATAAGACATTATTATAGGTTATTCAGTTAGCATACAGTTTATCTTCCTAGAGGCCTTATGAAATAAATTTAAATTTCTTAGGTTAACATTATATGTGACTTTTTAAAGTAAGGTAATATTTAAAATGCTTTAATTTCATTGGAAACAATGATTTCATTGATTAAATAGAATTTTTTAGTATTTCCTCAAGCTTGTTGAAAACTAGTCTGTCATTATACTTTTAGTATAATTATGAGAAATAATAAACATGTAATAAAAGTGAACAATTTCTTGTTGTTATTTTTGGGGGGGTGTATTGTATATATGGTTTTGTTTAGTTACAAAGCCTTAGACTTTGCATGAAATAGCCAGTTAGTACATGCATTGTGCAGAGCACTGGTTTTGATGTGTATCGACATTAACATAAATATTTATACATAATGGTGTAAATAAATCTAAGCTGTTTATCACTGTCATCTTATACATGTGTTTGAAACAAATAATACATGCTTGAACAGTTTAAAATAGTAAGGGTAGTAAGAGTTATAACCAATACCGGACGAACGGACGGATGGCGAACATGAGGACCACTATATACCCCCTACTCTGTCGAGCGGTGATATAACAATGTTCAATCCTATAATATTAAATGTCAATCGAAAGTGTCCAAATTCATTATCCAGTGTCTTGTGGGAATTCTTATTGGTTGTCCAAACATTGTTTGATATTTATCTTAAATTATTATCTAATATCTGTTGGAAGATGTTCAAATTCATTATCCAGTATCCAATAGGAGTTGTCCATATTTGGGGTGTTGTCTACTTCCCTATTTTTAAATGCTTCTAAAATACCTTTTTCCTGTAGGCTACAAAAGGTTAAATTTTTTCTTTACCAAATCTTACTTTTCTAAGGGCTTTCGAAATTCTCTGCCGATTGGTATATCCCATTTTCACAGTAATTTATTTGTGGTTAACTTTTCTGACCCTGAATAAAGCAGAATAAACACTGAACAATAACCATTCAATTGTTGATTCAGATAACATTACCCACAGAGGACAATTGCTACCATACTTTGATGGATCATGGGAGATAATTCATTGGTTTTATCCAGTCATTACCTTGGTTCTGGTTGCATCTTGGCTAAGCATTATAACAGAGCAATGACTGGCCTCCTTAATGTTAGAAAACTGATTTATTTTGTGAAATGTTCAGTTATTTCAGTGTGATAGCAACATAAAAATCCAAAACATGATTTATATGAACAAAACCAATTGAATGCATAGCCCAAAACCAGCAAGAAACAATTAAAACAAGTGTGGACTTTGTGTAGAAATCTAAGTATTTGGTAAACAAGAAGTAGATGACCAAGGAGCATGAAATTGCTATACACCATATGGTACTATAGGATAAAGCAATATGCAAAATATCAAGCTTTTGCATCCTATGGTTGCTTAGAAAACTGCAACAAATTTTTGTTAAAGACTTGGGAATGAGCGAATGGACAAGGGTAAAAAAGTATACCCCTTCTTCTTTGAAGCAGGGGTATAAAAATGTACATATTTTGAAAAAAAAAAAGATTCATCAACCAAATAATCACTCAATCACACAACTGTAATCAAAACTTCATGCACATACTGTTTCATTGTTTGATGAGAGGTGGGAAAACAAAGAGAATCAATATAGTTGGCAGAAAAACCGGCAATTCTTTTAAATTACAGTTGAAGCTGAGCAGACGTCTTGAGTCTCACTCAAACTCACAGCCTCAGTGCTGACATGTCTATAAAACATACACTCACATTTAATGGCAGGGGGGCCTCGATAGCCGAGTGTTTAAGGTAGTTAACCTACTACTGATCACATCATGGTCTGCCAACACTGAGATTGCGGTTCTATTCTTACTGCAGGCAGGGTGTACTTGGCTTCGACAAGGATTGCCAGTTTTCCTACTGCAGGTCGGGGGTTTTCTCCAGGTACTCCAGCTTCCTCCCCAAATAAAAACTGGATGATATGATATAGCTGAAAAATTGCTGAAAGTGGCGTTAAACAATACTCAAACAAACAAACAAAAAATCAATGGGTATCAAAAACAAACAACACAACAGTAAAAAAATGATTAATGAATAAATATTAAAACTGATACATGACAAGCTGTTGAACACAATTCCATCAGATCATTTACTGGCATCTTAATAAATGAAATGTGTCATGAGGATGAAAATAACTTGATCAGTTCATCACAATATTTGCTTGTCCGATGTTTGTGTTTAACAATCTCAACTTCTGCTGCTAACATCTTTGGGCAGATCTTTCCTGCTTCTTTAAGAACCTCTGAAATAAACAAAAAGATGACAGGAAAGTTCACAAAAATATAAGTCTAGAATAGAATAGACACTTGAAAAATAAGATTTATTTATAGAGTGGAAAAATGTTGTGTAACAAATTCAGCTTTCAACTAATAATATATTCTGTCTATAAGATAGCAGAGTTAACAAAAAAACCACTTAAACCAATTGTAAATTTGTTTTAGCAAGCAAGTTAAATCCTTAATTCTAGTTAAACAAATTGTTAGCTCTGATTTATTAATCATGAAATATCAAAGTTTGACTGTTGACACATTCAATAGATGTTAGAAATAAATTATTTTGTTCAGCTATGATTTACTCCAGATTCTTCTATCAACAAAAATGTCTGCTATGAAAAATGAAAACCATTGCAAGTGTAATTTAAACCATTTAAAGCCAATCAAAAATTTACTCAGCAATTTACCAAGTATTGCAAGTTGTATCTTGGGTTCAGGGTCATCCAAATGAACAAGTAGACCTTTATAAATGGCTTCCAAGTGTAATCTGTACTGGTCTACTTCGTAATTGTTACCAAAACATTCTAAGTATGCAAGGAAAGTTCTAGTAACGATGATCCTTATCTCGTCACTGCTATCATCCAATCTTTTCAGTAGCTCAGGATACATGTTGTGTAGGTTATTTTGGTCAAGGGAATTCCCCATCAGCTCGAACAACCTTGTTAATACGCGACATGACACCAGGCGTGTATTCTTGTTGTCACTGTCCATGGAGGTTTTTATTTGTGTAATGAGGTCTTCAATAATAGGAAACATCTGAATCAATAAATGTTCAAGTCATAAATATATACTTAAGTTAACAAGAACAATTACTGGCAACATGAAATAGCAGTTTTCAAAGTGTAAAATGAAGTTAAATTATATTTACAGTACGAGTCATTAACTGTATCTGATTTACAGCCAAGTGTCGTGTATCGAGTGATAGACGAGATACCGCCCCTTCGCTGTCAATCAGATACAGTAAATGACGAGTATTGTACATGATTTGTGGAATGGTCCAATGAATTTTTCTACATCGAATTATTACCACCTCGTGTATAAGTAACAATGTAGCAACATTTTAAAAAATGCAATGATGTCAGATTTCAAGGACATAACAGAAGAACAAGAATGGAACTTTGTCATAATGTTCATCAGTGGGAGCAATCTTATGATTTTCAAGTAATGTATGGCAGCATGATCATGATAGTTCATGTTTGGACGATATTATGTTGTCACAAATAGCCGAAAACATGGAAAATGAACATTATGTTTTTACCGAAATGGGAGAAAAGTCAAACTGTCCAACAATATCTTCCACATGGAGATTTCAACTTGGATTTTTCAATGTCAGACAGTGAATCAAATTCTTGTAAAGTGGAACCCGATTCATATGTGCATGAAACCTGTCACAGAGGAGGAGCTTAGATGCTGAATTGAAAAATAGCATTTTACCATCTCATAAAAATGTGAATGTATTTAACAAACAACGAGTCCAAAAATTCAATCCATTGAAGCCGAAATTACTTTATGTAAAATTGTTACAGAGATCCGTTTTAAAGATTGAACTTAATATACCCCTTACAAGTTTGTATTTATCGAACAATAATATGTTCCAACAATGCAAGGGGTGAAGCAATAGTTATTGAACAGTTGTGATGTCATACAAGCTCCAGCCCTTGCATCATCCAAATTAATGTACACTTAACTTCAAAGAAAACTAAGACAAACCATTCCACAACTAATTGTAAAGTGATATGCATTAAAAATTGATTCCCACGTCACATACTAGGAATAATAAAGTGACAACTGCTTTTTTTAATCTTTAGTTTAATCTTATAAAGATAACAAACACAATTTGTTTCCCTTTTTTGATGAGCATTCTCAAATAAAAAACAGAAAACATTGAAGCAATTTTCCTACAACAATCACTTTTAACTATATAGAAGGAGATATTTATTAGTACATGTATACAATAATCTATTAATGCTAATTGGAAATATTAGCCGGCATAGAATTATGGTCCAGAAAATACAATAGAATGGAATCTAGTCTTTATACAGGTATTTAATGAAGGTCTGTCCATTACTGCAATGGTTCTTGTATGCCACTTAGCATGAAACACAATATGGAGTATACCAGTTCCATTAGCTAATAGCTTTTTATGAAAAAATATTAAGTTTTGGTTAAGAAATTTTGAAGCTTACACAATAGGACTTTATTAATACTTTATAGTATCCATTTTTATCAATCATACCTTTTCTTTATTTAAGACTCCACTTTGTAACAAGGCCCACATGCAGGACACAGCACTGGTTCTGATAGCCGAGGCTATTCTTCCTGCCTGCCAAACCATGTTGGGTATAACGATGTCTTTCACAACCATGATGGAAACATCTGCAAATTTTCCAGCCGAGTCAACTGTCTCCTTGGCATTCATCACCAAATGCGACAACAAAGTAAAAAATTTTGTTCTCATTTCTGGATCTTTCTTTGGATTTAAACAGGGTACCAGTATAGACATTACTTCATCCAGAAGTTCTCCAACAACAGGCCCTGTCAATGATACAAAGAAACTGATGTCAATATTGTTCATTCAAATTTATTAATTTGGCATAAGTATTCAGATTTGATGCTCCTTTTACAACACAGTCCCTTAGTTCTGGCACAGGTTCTGCAGAACTGAGTTCAAACATATTTTATTTTCAGAACAAGTATAATTTTCACACCAAACTTAAATGTAGTCATCAACATAATTTTTTCAGCTGTTGATGCTGGGATTTTTTACTAACTAATGTGGATTGAAGCCAATAATTTTAAAAGAATATTACAGTCAAACCTGTCTTAAGCAACCTTTGAAGGGAAATTGTAAAAAAAGACACATAAGACAAGGGGTCTTTATACACAGGTCATGATGTTTGCATACCAGTGAACACAGTCATGTTTGTCAGCTTGTGAAAGAGTGAATTGTATAACTTTATTGTTTGCTTTATTAAGTAAAAAGTAAAATATGATATTTATGTTATAATGAAAGTACAAAATATACAACAATTGTGAGCGTTTTGATTTCGGATTGTATTAATGCAGGTCAACATTATTTCCCTTTCAGTCATTGTATTTTTCTTTGTACGGTTTTACTGGTTTCCTTGTGTTTTAACAATACAATCTATGCAAAAAGTGCAAGTTGGTTTTAGACCCAGTGTACACTGGTTTGTATTGATTCTTGCCCTTTGTAAAAACAAAAGGGCGTGAACACGCCTTTTTGAGAAAAATAACTATTTCGAATGGCAACAAAATCGAATAACGACACTGACGACTAATAAAATTTAAAGGACAATCCGAACTTCGCTTCTAAGGTGATAAAAACATTTTTCATTGCTTCAAAATTTACTTTAACCTTTTGAAGAAGCTTGATAATTGACAATAGTCTACAAGTACGAGAATGATTCGCAGTACGAATCTACTTTTCGTCAGACAGGCTTTATTTATTGCTTAATGACTTACAATCTTGATAGTCGTTTAAGACAGATTTTCTGTCAAAACGAACGGAAAACACGGCCGTTAGTAGCGTAAGACAGTGAGTCATTATATAATGGTAAAATGAATGGGAAAATGCTAGAGAGGAATAAATACTGTCACATAACACAGGAAGTCGTTATATGGAGGTGGTCGCTAAGACAGGTTTTACTGTATTGTTATTTAATGATATACTGTGGTTTCATTTTTATTCGTGGGGTACCAATTTTCGTCGTTTTCGTGGGTGGGGACAAACCACGAAATTAAGAATTCAACGAATAATGATCTCAAGAAATCTATAATGACGGTAAGCTGACATGAGAAACTGCTATGGGACATTTGTTTACATGGAAAATGACGACTGATGTTCAGCATGCATCGTGACATTGATATGTTTTCAATAGTTAATAACAATTTTGCATTATGAACTTTAGTGTGTTTATGACACTAAAAAGAATTGATTAAATAAACATCATTGTTATTTTTAATTGCCTATTCCCGTCAGTAATGAACGTACTTCCTGTTGTGGCTTTTCGTTGTAAAGTGTTGATGTATACACAAATATTATAGTAACTTTCTTAATTGAAATAGATCAATAATTTAAAAGCAATTTTTTAAAAAACATTTTATACTAATTTCCATCTTTGAAAACCACTAAATATATCATCAATTTTATTGTCAAACAAACAAACTTAATCTTTGCCCCAGGGAATGTACGACGAATTTACAATGAACTGTTTACTTTAATTGGTTTGAATAAAGTGACATGTTTATTAATTGTATTAATTATGTTTATGGCTACAAAACAAAATCTGTTTAATCTTTATTACTTTATGTTCCTTTGAAAACAAAACAGTCATTACGCTGTTTTCAAGATAGATAGCTAGATGTACACTATCACGTGATATATGGTATCGCATGATTTTATTTAAGGCACTTGACTCAACGCAGTCTTTTAAATTTGTGTTTACAAACGACATAAAACTGCTAAAAACACAACCCCTTTCATAAATTTATGTTCAGTGTGGGCTTTGCACCACGCCACAACAAAAAACAGGCTTCGTTTTGCATCGTCTTTATTAAACCATCCCATTTCATTTTAATGTTCGCAGTTTTTCAATAAAAGTACAGTAAATTTCTATGAAATCCTGTGATTAGCATTACAATTGTCACCTCTCGAGAGCGATTATATCTTGAAAATGATGTATTGGAAAATGTATAGACTAACACAGTATGTATCCGAAAATTTGTAAGCAATTTCCTCATATTTCATTTTTGGGATTTTTTTTTTTACCCAGCGAACCATGAATTTAAGAATCCCACGAAATGTCTTTTTTCCTCCAACCACAAAAATTGATACCCATGAAAATAAATGAAACCACAGTATTATTATTTATTATATTAATTATTTCTCATCATTTTCACAGACAGAAATAACTTCAGGTATACAGCATATAAAAACTTTCCACTATATATCCCTTGTACAAAAAAGGGGGACACAACTCACAATAACATACCTGATTCCATTAACAACGTATCCAAGACCAGTCTCTCTGGTGTATGAGCATTCCACATGACATGACTGTCTTCAAATGAGTCCAGTAAAGGTTTTGTGTGTTTTCTAAATAATTCTTCTTTTGCTGCAAATCCTTCAACTTCTGATAATTTCTTCATTAGGACATGGGCCTGGAATGATAAATAAAAGCAGGATGTTACAGTAATTTGGTTAAAACCTGTGTCAGTGATTGAATTCAAACAATGGAAGTACCTAAATTGACAATAAGGCTTGGTTTGGTGCCATGAAAAATTCTGTGCTAAGAATTTTTATTCTCATTTTCATCCAATAAAAACTTTTGATTTTAACTGTTGTCATGGTAATTAAAAAATTCTCATGCTGGGCAAACTTTTTAACTCATAAAGGTATTATGGAACTAGGGCACAAAGCTCAGACTTCAATTCGATTTTTTTTTCTCAACTAACATAGTAACATAAATTTTGTTGACTTGCTAAAACATGGATTTAAACTCAAACTATGCAAAAACTAGTTCAAGAAATTTTTTCCTGATGTATAATATAGATGTTAAGTGTCCAGGAAAAAAAGATAAACGTTCAAATAGTTTCTATAAATTTTCAAAATTTCCTATATATACAAAACAGATCATTAAATTTTTGTTTAATTCAAATCTGTACATTTGATGAAGATCCTTCAAGGTTAACATCTCATCACTCTCCTCACAAGATTCAAAACTTACAGTAAAATATCAAGTCTATCATTATTAAGATACATACATACACATGTATGTACAAAAAATAATGTGCAGGGCTTTCAACCAATTTAGAGTAGGTGTCTCCAAAAGAAAAAGTAGGCAACCACACAAGACGGCCGGCAACGCCGGCCGTTGCGCCGAGCTTCAGGGCTTTCAACCAATTTTAGAGTAGGTGTCTCCAAAAGAAAAAGTAGGCAACCACACAAGACGGCCGGGGGTCTGGGGTAAATAACGCAAAATCCTGCATTCTGGCAGTCTCCTGGAACTAAACTTTAGTTTTTCAAATGACCCTTTTTTACTTAAACTTTTTAACTTTTTGCCTATCTTCTTAGAAATTTGTTTGTCTCATATCAACAAATGAGATGCCAAGTTTAGGTTGTATTTTCAATTTATTACGATTTCAAATTTTGACATGTTCATTGTTGCTTTTTCTTTCAGTGCTTGATGTTTTGAGACAAGTAGACAACATTTTGAGAATTAAGTTGTATTAAAGTGTATTAATTCAAAATTGTTTGGTTTCTTTTCTTTATCATGTTTATCACAACATTTTTTTTTAGGTTCTGTTCTATTGACATGATTGTGATGTTATTGACATATATTAGCATTTATGAAATAAAAGTTGACTGTCAGCAGTTTTCACGTTTTTGCAATAGAGCAAGCACCAAATTCAATGCAAATTATTTTATTTTATTTTTTTCAATTTGGGCAGATACAGTGTACCAAATAGATATATTTTGGGGGTGCATCCCCTTTTCAACCAAGTTGACATGAAAGACAAGTCCTTCAGATGGACATCTTTTTCAAACATTTTACACAATACAGAGAGTTTCATATTTTTACTTTGTAGTACATTTTCTGTCTTGCTGAAATTATATTTTGGGCCACGTGGGCCGGGCTTTAAAAACAACAAGTAACAAGTGTCAACTGTTCTTCTATTTAATTATTACATCATATTTCCGTTTGTTACTTGGAGATTTTCTTAAGTGCACATATTAGTTGACGCAAGTCAGCTTATATTACTTTTAGTCTACTGAGGATTTTATAAGGATTAGGACCGACACATCAGTTGTGGAAGTGGTTCGCCTGATAAAGGCGGTTTTTACAGATTTGGTAACTGGTAACATGAAAATAAACTTCATATTCAATGTTTCTGTTGCTTTGAAACTTACCCGTGTGATCTCTTCAGGTTTTCTTAAAACCAAAACCAAACAGGGTTGTATGTGATCGTTTCATGAAAACATCTCGTGTTTTATTAATTTTTCGGAACACCTCAAGGTCTTTTCGTTTTTATAAACGTCCATATCTGATGAAACCTTCCGAGTAATCAACCCTAATTTAAGACGACCAATCAGGACCGGTAAATTTCTCATCTAAATTTAGCGTAAATAAACATAATGTTTTACTTCCTCAATGCTAATGATATTTACCGGCATCGATAAATTAAGATAAGGAGAATTACAACACATATTTTTTTGTAACTTTTATTACTTTTCTGGACATTAAAGTAGCCGGCGCTTTTGGTGAGAGTGGGCGGCGGATTCCACCGCCTACTGGCTACTTTTGAAAGCCCTGAATGTGTAAGCAAAATATACTGGTACATATAAATGATTATTAGTTTCAAACATGATGGACATAAACATACCTTAATATGACCAGAAAATTTCAATAACCTACCTGATCACCTGTAGACTCTGTCTGTTTAAGTGCTAAGACAGTTATTGTTACATTAAATATTATCTGGCTCATGTCCAAAACATCGGTTTGTCCAACTTCCATAAGCATACCCATACAGTTCAATAACTGGTCCTGCATTGGTGTCTGTAACATGCAAAATTTAGGTTAGTTTGTAGGCAGGGTGATAATTTATTATTACAGTGCATTTTTTTTATTAGACCCTTTATTGACATAATGTCATGATATCAGCCAAAAACAGAGGATAAAAGACAGAGGGTCACTAAAGGGTTTGATATGAATAATGACATGATTTCATCTGTGATCTGTTGGTCATAGAGTTCAACTGAGGACAAGCACATACGATTTGTTTTCAACCTATGCCTATAATTTTACTCCAGAATTATATTTGCAAATCCATGAACAAGTACATACAATTTTTATCTGTGCCACTGTCTGCTTCATTTTTGTTTTACAATGCTCCAGAAATACATGAATTTTTGTGATAAACCTAAGGACTGTGATGGAAAGGAATGCAATTACATTCTGGAAGCCTTTCAAAAAGGTTTCATATCAACCTACTTATGTCTCTAATTTTTTGGAATTAAAAGTTTGTAACAAGATATTAAAAATCATTTTCAGATTTCAAACAACATAATTAGCATTTCTAATTATGTGCACAATAACAATCTTCTTCAATGTTGCTCATCTGCCTTAATGGCAACATGACAAGTCTACATACCCATAGGAATGAGGAATACAATGGGTTTATACTCCATTTCATAAACATAATTAATACTAGTGTTTGCTGCTGCTGCTCCATGTGCAGCATTTAAATTTAAAACAAATTTAGTAAAAACAGACATGAAAGTTTAACACCATTCTAATAAGTATACAGCTGAAAAACTACTCACATGGTGTAAAACAACTCAGTCACTCACATTCTTCCTATCCAACTCCATCCAAGCCTGTCCTAGTTAGTTATTTTCCATTCACATACATGTATTAACCTTAAATCTCTCGTTGTAGTATTTTTTTTATTTTTTTTTCTACGCCTGCTATAAATATAAAGTAAAACTTCTTAATTACTTGTATAGATAAGCAGATATCAGCATTAGCCAGAGTGCAGCAAATTTCAGACAAGTATGGCTTCAGTTTAGTCCTCTCTGATCCTTTTATGATATAAGCCAGAACCATAAGTGATGTGTAAGACTGAGTCGACTTGATGTGGCCTTGCACAAGTTTCCACCAAACCTCTGGCTCCACAAAGTAACCAATCAATTCTGCACTTTTCTGTACCTGCAATGTGGTTAAGTGTTATACTAATTATAGGTTAATTCATGAAACTGAGGTAATGATAATATTTTAAAATTGGGTCAACAGTTATTATTTAGAGGATGAAATACTCGTATTTAATCAATTTATAACTACATGAAAACACTTGCAATTCATGTTTTTAGATTGCAGAAAAATTTTATATAAAGAAATCATAAAATTTTTTATATTATTATAATAATTTTATTAGAAATTAGCATTTAATTGATGTAGTTACTTTTTACTGTCAATTCTATTTCACACAAAGGGTCACAAATTCAAAGTAATCACACCATTGTGTTGACATACTGTTTCTTCCAAAATGGGCAAGTTTTAACTAAAATTAGGTCAACTATTATCAAAACTGATAAAAAAAACATGTATAAATTATCTAATATTACTAGGTCAGAACAAAACTCACATCTTTGACAACTTGTGTTTCCTGGTCAGAACACGCTTTGGTCATGCCAGATAATAGTGGAGTCATGTGCTGTGTAATGTAGTCTTCAGCATTTAGAAGCAGAACATGGAGGAGAGCGGCAGACTTCAGTCTGGTGGACGTAACCCAGTCAATGATATCTCTCATTAAACCGCCAACTATCTTTGATAAATTTCTGTTAATTAAGACACGACATCCTAGGTTAGGTCTCTCAACTGTTAATAGAAAAAACTTATTTAGGATATATATATTATAAATATTTTTTAAAATGCTAACATTCTTACTCTCAAAACAAACAATATAAAATATATTAATTAATGGCTTACAGTCTACCTGAAATGTTCCTGATGACAAGACCTGACAGGCAAGTTTTGCTGGAGTCAATTTAAAGTTTTAAAACTTGTCTGAATGAATGTCTTGCAGTATTGTGTTAAAAGTCCAAACAAGTGTGGACACAGAAAAATGTCTCGCCTGCATTCCACATTAATAACAAAAAAAAACGTCATATGCACTACCTTAATAGTATTAAATTATTACCATTTAAAATATATAATACATGGTTACAGAGAAACTGACCTAATACAAACACTTAAATGTAGTCACTGGACCATGAAATTGAGGTCATGGTCAGTTGACACCTACCAGACACTCATGTACTAATTATTAGCAATCTATGTACTAAATATTTTCATCCTACCATGCATGGTTACAGAGGAACTGCCATAAACCAAAAACTTTAACATAGTCGCTGGACTGTGAAATTGAGGTCAAGGTCAGATGACACTGCCAGACAGACATGTACTCTTCAGCAGCAACCTGCATACCACATATTTTCACCCTACCTCCATAGTTACAGAGGAACTGTCTTAATACAAAAACTTTAACGTATTTGCTTGACCTTGAAATTGAGGTCAAGGTCAGGTGACACCTACCAGACAGCCATGTACTCTTCATCAGCAACCTATATACCAAATATTGTTATCCTACCATGCATTGTTACAGAGGAACTGTCTTAATACAAAAACTTTAACCTAGTCGCTGGACCATGAAATTGAGGTCAAGATCTGTGAGACCTACCAGACAGACATGTACTAGTTATCAGCAACCTATATACTAAATATTATCCTACCATGCATGGACCTTGAAATTGAAGTCAAGGGCTTAGGCTTACAAAGACATGAAGCAAGATGTAAAAGTGTTCAAGCTGCTGCCCGATCCCATACATATGTCTTGCCTCCAGCAACTTTCGTCGCAAGCGAAAAAAAAATTGCATAAATGTGTAAGCATCCTGCAAAAATTTTTAACTTTGAATACATCTGAGCTAATTCTGTATACTGTTACAGTAAATAATGAAAAGAAAGTTTTTCATCTTGTCCATTAAGAATAAATAACAGATAAATATCTAAACTGTTGTGGATGTCATTTGTGATAAGTTATTTTTCAGAGATACCATTAAGATAATCAGCTTTGCTAACTGATTTATCAATATTTCCCCTTCATTCAAAAACACAATTTGTACATGTATGTGTATCAATAAATTGAACGAGATGTAAATGGACAACTATATATTTACCGTTTGGTGGATAATGTTTTGGAGCTTCTTTCTCAAAATCTATCTTGTCTTTAAAATCTTCTTCGTTCTCCTTTTCATATTTTAAACCTTGATAAAAAAGACAATCAAAAATGCAAAAATATTACTTAGTAAATTATGTGTACAAGAACATATGATTATGTATTTCATGTGTACAATGCACAACTTCAAAACACACCGAACAGATCAATACATTTTTCTATCTATTCAAAATATGTATTTCTCAGTCAGTTTGAGTGTACATGTATATTACTGGTCAGGGTTTGACCCTAATGCTACCCCTCTATTCTGGGCTACTAAAAATAATTTTAGGGAAACATGTAGTAAATAGTACATGTACATACACACACACAGTACTCCATGAGGCTAGTTGTAAGTTGCCTTGGCATAGTCACACTTTGCTAGTTAATTTGACCTGTCATTTGAAATGGTCACCCTATCTAGCCTTTCAATTTTATTCCCATTTTGGTCAGAAATCTTTGTAATTTTGTCTTTGCATCATGTTTACAATGCAGTGTAGGCTAGTTCCCATCTGACTTAAATTTACTTTGTGAAAATATGACCAGATAACAATTCAAAGCAAAAGAAAATATGAAAAACTCCAGAGCAGATATGAATGCCATTTCAGAAATTGCAAATACAATGCTGCTAGTGTCGTAATGATTATTGTAAAGATTTTAACATAAAAATGTTTTTTTTAAATCTGTTTTAAAACTTGCAATAGTCTAACAAAAAATAAATAATGATGTGATTTTCTACCTAATTTATAATTCAGTCAACTTATGACAAAGAAACATTTAGTTTATTGAACAGTTTTGTGGCAGTTGATTCTTTTTCATTGTTATCTTGAACATGTATCGAAATGTGCAATTTAAGTAGACTGATTAGTAAATCAAACTAGTTTTTTCTGGTCTTTCATTGATACTTTATCAGCAATAATTTTAACTGCTCAAAACAAGGAACCTGTGAGCAACTGCTCACTCAGTGTACCCCTGCTATTCAGATCTTTTTATAATGACTAAGGTGCTGAGAAAACTGTTTCGAAAGTTATGCTGCAGACGGAAGGACAGACAGAGGTAAACCAGTATATATACGTCCCCTATTCTTCAAAGCGGGGGTATAATAAATCCATTTATAAAAATATAAATGCAAATACCAACACTTAATGAAATAACTAAACATGATGCTTTGTGCAATATTTAATGCAACTTCTCCCAGTAAGCCTCAAACAAGAGAAGTAACTTCTTTCTTTATGTCTGAGCCACTATGATCCCAAGAATTGCATTGTTTTAGAAACAGTCCTTTTTTTTTAATTTTTATTAGTTTTTTTCCAAAGCAAGTACAAGTATACAAATATCATAATACTCATGTTGACAATAAACTGATACACAATACACATATATATAAATCTAAATGTATACACACATAGTAATTGTATTTATATACATACATGTAAAATAGGTAGGTATTTGTAATCTTTAATTATAAAATTGTATTATTATAAGTGCTCTGGGATTTTTGTTTGGCATTAAAAGGAGAATAACAGAAGCTTAATTGGAAGAAAAAGGGGGGTGGGGGTTAGGGTGGAGGAAAAAATTTTTTGTCACATATTTGTTTCCCAAACGGTGCTACCAATGGAGATGCAAATTTCAATCTGAGTGTATAGTCATGTACTGTTGAGCATCAGTCAGTCTTGAAAAGAGTGTGCCAAATATTCCATTCTTTGTTGAAAATATCAATGTTTTGTGCAAGCAAGGCTGCATACTTTTCTGTCTGGTATAAATTTATAATAGAATTTTGGAGTCCTTGGAGAGATAGTGGTTTTTCAAGGCATCGGCATGTGTAAATATAGTGTTTAATATAATTAGGTTATGCACTTCAGAGTTCGTTGAGTTAAGTATTCCAAACATAAAAGATTTCTTATTATAGTTCAGTGGGAAGTGTATCATTTCTATTTGCCACTTCTCAAAGTTTTCTAGTAATAACTGAACTTTTTCGCATTCCCATAGAAGGTGGGTTATTGTTTCAGAAACAGAACAATAGAAACAGTCCTTTTCCTTGTTAATGAGGGCTAATTAATCTTGCTGAGGGGAGAGGGGTAGTGATTTTTTAAAGACATTAGCCATGTGTGCTAGCACCTTAAAAAGTTAGTGTCGAATCCTGCTGGTACATGTAGTACTTCTGAAGGGCTTAAAATTTTATATTTTTATAATTATTCATCACATAATCAGAAAATTATTTTAAAAATTCTTCTCGGTAAACGTGAAAAAATTATATGCAGGTTTGTACATATGAATATATACATAAATCTTGTTTTTTCCTGTCTTTTTCCAAATTATTTCCTCTTTATTTAAACTACCAAATATGTGACTGACAGTCTACATAATTAATTTTTTTAAATCTGATTTTTCACACAAATTATCACAATTAAGATATCTCAAAATTCAATATTCAAAATACATGTATACTAGTTCATTTACATTTATACTAACCCACATCATACCACAGCGAATCTGCCAATTCTTGTATTTCTGGCTGACCATCTGACACCCCTGTCAATAAAAGTGGAATCAACTTGTGATGAAATGAATATCTATCTGGTAAGTCTAGCAGCCAATTCCCTGTTACTGAGATAACAGCTTTCCGTACTGCAGGAGAATCATCAAAAAGACGCTGAGCAAGATGGGAAGTTACGGTGTCCACAGATTTACCATTCCCATATTGTATTACATCTCCTTTAAAAAAATAAATAACATGATATAACAATATAAATGAATAGTTCAATTGAGTGTCAAATTTCAAAAATGGTTGAAAATATGTGTACTGCATGTATGAACATTCATGCAATGACAAACAACTTGTCTATTTGTAAAAGTTATTTTTTTACACAAATTTTCTCATGAACAAGTACTCTATTGCCCCACTTTTACAGCTATAATTGCCATTACACTTTGTCCCAAACTTATGTCTCAAAAATATATTGTATTAAAATCCTTGTTTTCTCAATGCAAGTTGCATACTACATGTACAACATCTTATTTTCTGTAGTGGTATGTAATACCTGTTAACAGGAGTACAAATTTGTTCGTCATACCACAGTAAAATAGATACTGAGAGAATTAAATGTTAACAGATATAATTAATATCATAATTATTTGTCTTTAATTTGTTTACATCCATGAAATAGGAACATTTTACATTATAGTCAATGTGTATCATATGTTGAATGTTCTCACCAATTGACCCATTTCCATTTTACATGATTTATCTTCCTTTTTATTTCCAGTTAAAAAAACTATGGTTATCATCATTAAAAGACTATGATATTGATATAAAGATTTTGCATTGTTTTTTTATTGTTCGTCTATGCCAATTTAATTATCTAATTAACCTCATTAGTAGATGTTACTCAAGCCATAGGCAACAGGTGAGTTTGAATATTGGAACATGTATGTCACTGGTAAGCTTGTTTAATTAAGCTATAAAACAGCTGGGGTTCTACCTTTGATTAGCATCAGGTAAATCAGGTAATAAACATTATGGTTAATTAAATAACAATCATGTTTACACAGCATGGGGTTTTAATAACATCTTCAATTAGATTTTGACACCTTTAATTAACATAAAGCGTTAAAAATCAAAGGTAATTGTCCATTTCATAAGTTTTCAATAGAACAAACAGCGGCTGTAGCAGCAGTTTTTAGCACCGGAAGTGGACACTAGGTGGCGTTTTTAAAAAAAACCTGGTATTTAAACATATAAATTTATATATGTAAACTCCATTTATATATTTGAAGGAAATCGTTATTAATATGTGGGCGAATCATACATAACCATGCCAAACATTCATATACTAGAACACATTTTCATATAATTATATAACATAAAATTAAAGCTTCATGATATAAAGTTAATGAGCACCTATAGTTTGGACAACGACTGCACGAACTTTAGAATGTTGATGGGTAATAGACATCAAAAGAGGCTTTATCAGTGATTCTGACTGCATGTGAAAAACTTCTGGAATGCATTTTGCCAACGTCGAAGAACAGTAACAACTTTCTTTCTTAACTTCTGGATATGGATCAACTAAAGTTGTTTGCAAGATTTTAATATAGTCATCCAAGTAAATATGAATGTTCTTTCCAGAAAATTCCAAAATTTCTCTAGAAAATTCCACAAGAGACAATCTCAATTCCTCTGAAGTTTCAACTATATCCTGTTGTCCCAACCTTTGAACAAGTACAGGAATGATGTAGGGTAAATTGTTCACAGGAGTCTTTAACACTTTGCAGTAATCTTTCACTGTACTTATTGCTAGCTCTCTGCATTTTTCTACTGGGTCTGAAAATCCTTTCAACAAAGGTTTGATTATTTCACTGAAAATATGACTCAATTCAGATTCTTGAAGAGATGGTTTTCTTTCTAAAGTGTCTTTCCTTATTCCTTCTAGAGCCTTTTTTCTTGTATTCCTGTTTTCTTCAGTTAGGCAATTGATGTGTCTTGCAATTCCTTGAAGAGCCGCATTGGCATTTTGGTCTAAACTCGCCATGTTGTTGATCGCAACGCCTCGTTGTCAAATTCCATAGAAAACAGAGAAGATGTCAAAGAACTGCCTAATGTTACTAAGAGAAAGCTACTAATCAGAGTTTTTTCTAAAATATCAAGAAAATTTAAAAAAGTTATTACTAGTTATTTTTAAGTTTGAACATTTACACAAGTATTTTATCGTTTATTAAATGATTGAAATTTTTTAGTATAAGCTAGTTTATGGAAGAAACAGCGCCCCAGAATATTATTTTGCCCAGATCTAACTCTCCGTATTATAGCATTATCAAAATCCGAAGTGACTCAAATGCAAGCAATATTTCCGGTTTTAAAACTAAACATGTCAAAACACAAGAAAGACAACTTAAACGTTTTAAAAGGACTTAAATGAGAAAAGCGTTTAACGTAGAAACATAAAATTACCCAGAAATAAACACAAACATAAAATATGGCAAGCCAAAAGATTAATATAAAATTGATGCAACTTGTTCACTGGGGTCCAATATTAGCATTGTCGGTGATTTTCATGATATCAGCAGTCAGTATAAGAAACACTCTTATGTGGTGGCCAGTGAATTCTTTGGGAGGACTGATAAATCTAGCAATATTTCTGTCATGGAATGTGTTGACTCTTTACAATTACCTACTGGCAGCATTTAAAGGCCCAGGATTTGTGCCATTTGGATGGGAACCAGTAAGTGTAATGATTGGTTTCGGGACGTCTCGGCCAAAGTGCCGTTACAGCCAAAGCCAACGTCCATACTTTAATAAGATGTTTCGACCATGGCTTCATATAACATGATTTTTAAGTATATAAAAGTAAAAAAGTAAAGATGGATTTAAATAAATGTTAAATAAGCTTTTTCACCTTAAAATTAATGATGCTTTAATGTTAATATCATTTTTATAATCAATATATTTCTTGTTAAAGAATTGAAAATCAGCCATAATTTATCATCAATGAATAGTAATAAAAAAACACAATTTTTAAATTACTTGGATGTTGATAAAGCAAAATTATATCACTGAACATTTAAAGGCTGACCCAAGCCTAACAACAAGCCAACTTCAGAAGTGATAATAATATTGAGAAAAAATAATGAGTATACAAAAACAACCAGAAATTTTATTAAGTAAACAATTGTTAATTGTCGAATATATTCTATTAATTAAATAAAATGTCATCAAAGATACCGCCGTTAAACGAATACCTATATTGCGCACAATGCCAGTGAATGTAAAATGATTATACTGATTAAAATGGTTCAGGACTCACCACACTGGGCGAAGTGGGCGACAAAGTCGCCCTACTAGTACCTGAAGTCGCCCTAAGGCGCCTCAAAAGCGAAGTCGAAGTCGCCCTGTCATTTCCCTCAAGTCGCCCGATGGTTCACATAAGATACTTGTTAATCTGGTCCAAATACTTCACCTGGACTACCAATTTATCAGTTAATGTGTAATTCCAATAAAAAAACGGCAAACAATATGGGTATTTAACATATTTTCAAACAATTTTCGTCTCTCAAATGTATTACGCGCCATTTGTTTATTTACCGGATGTGACTAATTACCGGAAGTGAACAACGAAGAAAAGTAATGTACAACGGCCCATAATGAAAAATCGTAATATTTTTGATGAACAAACACTTTTAATTGGTGTCAAACTTCAGTTCTTTCAAAGAGTATTGTACTTTAACAATACCTTTTATGGCTACAAGTACTGAAGTAGATAGAAAAATAGTCCCTATATCTGGTGTTTTTTTCATTGATTAATGATAAAGGTTATGTACTGTTTGATAGTGCATACCATAAATAATAATGAAAAAGAAAGAATAAAACTGAATTTATGTGTGTTATGGTTTTAAAACACAAGAGAAAATAATCCTGGAAATTGCTGTAAATAATGAAAAATATATGTTAACTACCGCGAAATTTATTATTTGTACGGTCCCCCTGACTTCTCCCTATTGTCTCCTGAAGTCTCCCTATCAGGGCCTGACTTCTCCCTGTTTGGCTGCCAGGGAGAAGTCACCTCTCCCTACTTTTTTAGAGTGTGGTGACCCCTGATGGTTTTATTTGAATTTGAAGTTAGAAAATGGTTTTTTACAATTTTGTAGGTATCTCCACCAGCATCACCTAATATAATATACTATTGTCGAAATGACTATGGACGAAACGGCATATGGCCGAGACGTCCAGATACCTATTGGTTATATAATGATTCGCCCCATATTTAATAACCAATTGCCCAACTCAATAATGATTCGCAACACATACATAAATGACGTTTTAATTTATAATATAAACATAGGCGCAGCCTAAATCTGAGGATTGCATATTTTATTGTTCATGACGTTACTTCAGAGCACCCTACAGACATATATGCCAATGTTCTGGATTTTGCTCGAAGGCTCCGAAAGTTTTTTACCCCTGTTCAAGCTACTCGGAAGGTCGTTGGAATCTCCGGGTTTCTTCTTTTTTGAAGAAAAAAAATTAGAAAGTCTAAATTATTGTTTAAATTGTGTTAAAATAGCTTTTTTAAATCAAGAATTAACCAAACAAACTTGGTAAGTAAATATTTCCACTCTGGAGACCCTTCAAATAACCTACATGTGTAGATATGTTCTAAAATCTTTTTCTGAACCCCCATGGTCCCCACCTGGGCTTTTGCCCTGCACGTACTTGGACCTTGAGCGGTCTCCAGTCCCTTTGTTGAAATTACCAGGAATTCTACCACAAATATGTTGGCAAGTATGAACAGTGCCTCTGCATTCCATTGGTGAAGTGACATGTTTCTTTGATGTGTTTGTGACGTCACAAAAAATGCCAAAAATACGAGGTTGTCCTCCCCCTAACACTGCATCGCCATTGAACAGGAAGGCACAGTCATCTGAAGACACCAGTTTTGGTTTCCCATGTTCTGTGTCACTGTCCACCACTGTGTACATGATCTTGGCTGGTGGTGACTGTAGTGTCTTGAAGTTACATTTCCATTTCCTCCTCTGTCAGCTGCTGTTCTGGTTTTGTGATGTCAAATGATAATGTCTCTTCCTCAAGTATGCTTAAAGCGTTCCTGTTTGTTGTATCTGTTGGTGCCACATGCATTTTCTGCTCACTGTTGACAGTGATGTCACACTTCAGGCCTTGTTGTCTATGGTATTATGGCTGCACAGCATGCAGGCAAATCCAAGTTTTCACAGTTTTCGGCATCTGCGGCATCATACTCTGTGGCTGTTATATCAGTATTGCCACATTTGATATGATGCCATCTGGAACAGTTGTTATACTTAACAGCTCTTGAGTTCTGGTATTCTCGTTAAATAAAATAGACAGGGGTAATGAGGCATTTTTTGCAATACTGATTATACATTCAAAGACCAGAAGACTTTGATTGATAACGCACAAGGAACTACATCTTAATATATACATACCATAAATACTCAAGTTAATCATGATTGTAAACAAAGAAATATTCAATTAAAGACAAATAATTATGATATTTACTACATCAGTTAACCTAAAGCTTTAGTTCTTTTAAACTGTTACTCCTATCAACGTTAATCACTATTGTAAACAAACAAACATTCAATTAAAGAAATAATAATGATTTTAACTACATCAGTTATACCTTTCGTTTTTTCAAACTGTTACTCTTGTCAACGTTAATCACGATTGTAAACAAACAAACATTTAACTAGAGACAAATAATTATTATATTAACGAAATCATCAACCTTTAATCAATGTAAGCAATTTACTTATTAAAGAAGTGAACACCAGTTAACTTTAATCCCACAAGATTCATTGCCAATTTAAACATCTAGCAATTAAATATATGCAAACACCATTTACATATGTGAGGGGAATCATTATTGAGTGGGAAAGTCATTATTAAATATGGGGCGAATCATTTCATTACTAGCAAAATTTACAGCTTCATAATTTTTGAGTCTTCTTTATAGTATGAATTACTAAGAAGTTAGCAGTTGTAAATATATGTAATCTGGATAGACTAGAAATAATCATGGAACTGGATTTATGTCTGTGCAAGCTAGCCATATCCAGATAGCACATGTAAAGGTTCATCATTCTGAAATAGAGATTTACTTCTCCAAATGTTAATTTTTATGAAGTCACTATAATCAGATGTGTAATTATAATTTATAAAATATATGTATGCATGAAGTAATAAGATAACTCAACTGGATTGTTATTTTGATGCCAGTTTCAGCATTTTGTCAGCTATATATTATGTAAGCATCCAGTGGTTATTTTTAATGTTAGAGAACTTAAGAAAACCATTGACCTTTGATAGGAAAACTGCCAATCCATGTCAGTGTAAGTTGGTTTGATGCACTACCTTGCAGTTAGGCACAGCTACCAAGAACCCTGAATAACAAAAAAAACAATTACAATTTTTTTTATCGTTGTGTGAAATGTAGGTCTTTCTTGGTCTTAATTCATTCTACAGGAAAAAGAAGAAAATAAACGGTGTTTACAGTACTGCAGTCTCTGTGAAGGATACAAATCTCCAAGATCACATCATTGTAGAAAGTGTGACAGGTATGACCATATTAATAATTAATATATCATTATTTAGTGTACTACAGATAAACGTTAAAAGACCAAAATTTAATTACATATTTTAAATAGGCAGATTTTGTTTTTATTCCAATTTAGGGTTATGGGTGTGACATGTTTCATTGTAGTGATCTATATAAATTATTATGGAGCTTTTTTGATTAGTTAATCTCTGTGCTCTTTTATTTTGCCTTGTTTTTTAAGTGTTTGTACTGTTCATACCAGACAGTTTTTAAAATTGTGATTATCTCCCTTTACTTGCAATTAGTTTATAACTCCAATTGTTATTAACTTTGTTGTTTCTATTCTAACATGATAAAAATGTATTGAAATGAACTAAAATAGATTTGAATCCCAGCAGATGTGTATTTTGTAATTTATTTTTGTGAAGAAAGCATTGTTGAACCTGTATTGCTAAACGCATACACAGGCAGATTATTACTAATATTCTTGTTTTTATAACAACATAATTAGATTGCAGTCATTTCGATTGTATTTTGTCAGATGTGTAATTAAGATGGACCACCATTGTCCTTGGATCAACACATGTTGTGGACATTTTAACCATGGTAACTTTGTCCTGTTCCTGTTCTGGGCACCACTTGGTTGTGTACATGCCTTGATTATACTTATACCATCAACATACAGAGCTATTAACTGGGTATGATTTTAATCATTTACCAGAAATCAGTCTTTTCTAAGGTTTGTTGGTAATCGGCAGCAAAAAACTGAATAAACCAGAACAAATCCTGAAAAATAGGATAAGAAGTTCCAAAAAAATTATGCTTTTACAATTTTTCCTACTATTCTGGTAGCAGAAAAAGTGTAGAACAATTGTTTGGTCTGGTAAAATTTGATTCTGTCCCAAACAATTTATTATCACCTGACCAGATGTCCTGAAAAATTTTAATACCTTCAGAAAAACTAGAAATTGATTTGTTTGTTGTGATAAAAAGAACTCATATTTATATTTGCTAACCTAATTCCTCTGACTTTCTGTTAAAATGTCAAAAAATCTGAAATACATGCAATAATGTACATGTCAGTAATTAGGCTTATTTTCTTCAACCTCAACCGATCATTTGGTGTACATGTACATGTAGTACTACAGATGGATCACCTACAAGAATGTAAAAAATGTAAATACCCCACAATCAGACAAGGTATAACACAATTTGTCAGAATTAGTGCTAATTAATTAAAGTCATTAATTAATCCTGAAACTACTGCAATTTCTTCTAATGACAAAATACCAATATTTTTTTGTTGTAATAGTTCTTATTATGGATATAAGATAGAACTTTTATAATCAACATAAATTATATAAGAAGAATTTATACATTTTAGCAATACTACTACTATTACACAAAAGACCCAGTTGTGTATTTAGGGCTGATGGGCTTTATTACTACCATGTTTGCTATTGGACTTGCTGTAGGTGTTTTCCTAGCTGTAGGAATGTTATTTGTGATACAGTTTAGAAGTATAATTAAGAATGAAACTGGTATAGAAACATGGATTATAGAAAAAGTAAGTGTAAGAAGTAAATACGAAATTATTCTAAGTTCAAAATTTAGTGATTTGTTTATTTTGGGAATTGTTTGTTTTTTTAATTGAGCTCTTGTGCCTCTTGCAGCAATTTTTTCAGCTATATCATGTTGTCCAGTTTTTATTGGGGGAATCTGATCAGTACCTGGTGAAAACCCCAGATCTCTAGTTGGAAACCTGGAATTATTGTCAATTATGTTTGGAATCGAGCTAACCCTACTTGAAGTACAATTTCATGGTACTAGTAGAAAGACACACAGGTGATCAATAGTAGATGATTAAATACCTTCAATACATGAACACCAACGCAAGTAAGAGCATATCTTCTCAGTTCAGGTACATTATATCTAGCACAGTGTTAAAGATGATATGTAGAAAAAATAGTTTGTATCTTTAACAGTTAGTTCTTTATATATTTACCATGGTAAATTGCTGTACAAAAAGGAACTTCGGATAGCTAATGCTAGAATATTATTTCTTCAATCTATAATTTAATAATGACTTTTGCTATTAATGATATAATATTTTCTTACATTTAAATCACTTGATCACAAAACATACCAATTGACTGTTATCTTAAATTAAAAGTATGCTGGAAAATAACTAATTTGAGTTATAAGACGAGTTACCATTCATACTTACTCATTTGCTCATCAATTAACAATCACTTATTATTGTAATTCATAGTTAAAACATGTAATTTAGAAATGCATTCAAAATGATTTAGCAGCATAAATTCCAATTATTGGACGACTAAATGTGCAAATAAATTCAAATTCTCTTGATATTTGCATAACTTTGTCACTTTTTTCATTCCATTCAGACAGAATTAAGGATTATCTGTATTAAAATACTAATTTTTGTATATTTTATTTATTATATTTTGTTCTCTCTGATTCGTTTTCATTATTCTCATCCATATGAAAATTGAATAAATTTATTGAATTTTTTTTTGCTACTTGTAGACAGTGATTGTATTCTGGCAATTCCTAAAAGAATTTATATTATAAAAATGCTTTAATGCATTTTCATGTGCCAGAAAAAATCTTTCTTGAACAATAGTCTTAAAATTTAAAAAAATATTTACACAAAACAAATTAAATTAGTTGTCATGTTTGTTAATGAAGGTAAGTTTGATTTTTTTTAGTAAAAACACAATGACCTGTCAGGGATTTTCTACCTACTCGTAGAATTTCCTACCTGGTTCACCTGCAGTGTACCCTATGATGATCTTCCAAGTTGGAAATTTAATTTTACTGGAGTCATGCATTAGTATCTGCAATTTTAATGTCCAGCTACTGATGACGAGCTTAAAAAACAGATTTAAGCAGTTTTCCAAATAGATTTTTTTTCTGTATTCCTAATTAATTAACCAATATATAGAAAATCTCTAATTTTGACATATTATTTCAACTGCTTGATCGGTGTGGAAAATATAGTTCTCGTCACTAGTGACTTTGTTGTTCTCAGCAGTTGAATGGTTTAAAATAATAACGTCATAATAAGAACTCATGACATCATAAACAAAACACCTTCCATTTACCGCGTATTCAAGTCTTGAACGTAAAATTGATGTTGGGAGAATTTGTACTTCATTTTGCAAATTTACTACTTTTTAAAATTAGAGAATCAGAATCTTACATTAGTACTCTTGGATTATCTGATTTCTCCAATCTCAATAGTTAAATTATGGAAATTTAACTATCTTGATTGGAGAATCTGATAATCCACTCATACCAATGTAAGATCCTATATATATCTGACAGTCTTATAAGAAAGCAAGGAATTTGGGTTCACAAAAGCATGTATAAGAGCGTACGGAGGATTAACACAAGTTTTATTAACATCCCACCATCTTGTTAATTGTCTGTTGTAGTATAAGGTTTTTTTATTTTAAAAGAAATGAACCCTTTTCTGTATTTGATATTAAAGCTGAAAATGCAGACATATCTCTAAACCTATATTCTGGTATTACCAAAAGCATCAGAAAGTGACAATAGTCTAATGAATTAATTAGTATGAAAAAACTTGATGATAACTCCTTATTTTATAAAAGTAAATGAATTTGGGCTTTTTAGAGTGATAAAGGGTGTCATTCGGGACACAGGGGTCCTTGACAAGGGCACAGGGGTGTGGTAATTTTAGGGCAGGGCATGGCACCCCTCTTTTTTCCCACAGCTGCAACACTAGGTAATAAAATCATGCAATCTACTTGATGTGACGTCTGAACAACAACTTTGTTTTGCTTTTAATAACCTCATCTCCATGGTCCCTCTTGCATCTACACTAAGCATTCCATCAAATGTACTTGTAGACAGATTTAGGTAAAAATATGTACACATGTTTTTTTTCAATGATATATTATGTGAGTTTGTAGATATGTCCTGTACATTAATTTTTGTCGATGTTTATCCATTTAATAACTAGGAAATTCACAAATTGTCCTTGAAAGGGCTTTAGTTAATCCATTTTAAGCTCACGTGTAACCTTGTTTTAAGTGAGCTATTGCCAACACTTGTTCATGTCCATGTCATATTACTTAGCATTGTTAATTGTCTGTACATTTTTTCATTTCAATCTTGTTCAATGAAACCACTATGTTTGTGAAAAAAAATATTTTAGTTTCTGAAAACATTCTGTCTTCAAGCAACACATTTCTTTAAAAGAGAACTGGCATCACAATTTATAAATCGTTTTTTTCTGTTTATAAGAATACTCCTCATGCAGAGTTTTGATTAGGTAATAAATCATTCTGTTGTATTGAGCTGCAGCCTGTAAGACTCATTTGTTTGAATGAGAAGTAAACACAAGAGAACAAAAAAAATAAATAAAGAGGACATAATTATTTTAATTATTTTTATTAAGAACATTGAATTGGATGGGTACAATACATCAGTGCACAGTATACACAGCCATTTATGGTACATATTTATATTCAGGCATTAGATCGAGACAGAGATGAAGATGAAGAAGAAGAGTTTGTATATCCATACAATCTGGGCTGGAAAGCTAATCTTGCTGAAGTCTTTACATGGACAGGCTTTCCAAAGTCTGATGGTGTTGAATGGAATGTTAGGAATGGATGTAATCAGTTTTCTTTAACTGTAAGTTTAAAACAGTTGTGATCTTGAACTCATACTTAGTGTGCTTTACCATAAGTACTGAGCACAACTTGCTTCAAGTGGGGTTAAAACTGACAAGCCACGAGTTGATATTCCAGTGCTTAATTTCAGATTAGAATAGCCAAACTATTCCCTCAAACAATTTGTAAAATGATCAAAATTAGAATTAGAATGGCATTGATATATGTCATAGCTTTGGACAGCATTTGTGTAACCCCATATTGAAATTGAAAACACTGTCTTGGTATGACATCTGAGAATTAAAGAAGTTACTTATTAAACTATAATAAACTTACCTGTAAATAGAAGCATTCAACTTTATTATAATTATTAGAACAAGTGATTTTGTCAATTAAAGTTGGAGTTATTGTATGTGTATTATTTATGTGTCTTACAGATAGAACAAATTAAACAGAAAGCCCAGAAGAGGGATAGGACATTTGAATATACAATAATAGAATATTATTCTGGTGCCTGGTTTCCTATAACTAAAGGATGCAGAGTTTGCCTTAGATTTCCATGTACAGATGAGCCCAGAGTACCATTACAAAAAGGTGATAAAGTTCTGGTAACTAGATGGAAAAAGTAAGTTTCTTTTCCATTAAAATGTGTGAATATACAAGTATTAAAAAACACTTACCCATTCAAATTCTAAATAAACTTTGATAAAGGTTGTTAGTGTTAAGCACTTTGATTTGAAGGTTTTTATGCCTCCGCGACGACATGTCTGTAGGTATGTAAATCCGTATGAATTTCCGTAAAGCTTTTCTCAGAAACTGTGCATGAGAACAATTTGAAATTTCGCAGGGTGGTTCAGTATCACAAGTTGTATGTCCTAAGCGACTTTCAGACCTGTCGGACACTTACTTCCTGTTTGGGACTGGGTCTATATAAAAATGTGTGAACATGAGTATGACAAGTTTTGTCAAGCTTTTCTCAGATACCATACATGAGAATAATTTGAAATTTGGCATGGTGGTTCAGTATCACAAGTTGTACGTCCTTAGCGACTTTCAGACAACTACTTCCTGTTTGTGACTTCACTTAGCAGCGGCATCTGTGTCCAATGGACACATTCTTCGATTTTAAAAAGTTTTTGTTGGTGCATTTATTGGATAAATGATTACTGTCAAACATGAAAGAAATCTTTGTTCATCACCCTTCATTAATTCCTAATTGGTTGATTGTTCCAAGTTTGTCACATAAATGGTGACAGATTTTTTTTCTGCTCCATTACCTCACACATGTTTACTATTTGTTTCATTTACTATTTATGGTGTGATAAACATGTATTTGATTTCCCGTTGTAGACATTGGTTATATGGAACACGAGTGTTAAGAGAGAATGAAACAAAAAATGGTAAGAACATTTTCACATGTGCCTTGAATGCTTTTAAATCATCTTAAGGTCATATATGATGATTAAATTACTATGATATGTATCTTTCACACAACTTAATAGTCAGAATTGTGTGGGATATACAAGTGTCATCTCAATTTCAAAATGGAGTTTCTAACTTGAAAGTGCATAGATTTAATCAAACTCGGGATATTAAATGTGCTACATTTTTCTATCAGTACATATCATTATGGTGGGATAGAATAGTGTATCAAAGTAGGTTATGACATGGCTGTTATTTCAGAATGTATTCCATGCTTTAAATATCCATTCTTGTAAGCTACTCAAAAAATTAAAGGCCTGGAATTCAGCACAAATCATTTTCACATCATTAAATTAAAAAAGTTATTATAATAATAAATTTGTATAATTTGTATACTTCCATTTTGTAATTGCAGGCAGTGGCAGAAAGCGATATAGAGGCTGGTTCCCCCGACGATGTGCGGTGGAGGTAGTTTCTGAAGATCAAAATCATGAGAAAGAAGACTTAAATGAGAATTCAGATAAAAAGGAAAAATGATGAATGTTTATTTTTTTAGGTCAATATTGTTTTTATTTTTTTAAATACATGTGCACTGCTGGGTAAAAAAAAATAATTTACACTGAATGTTTCACTAAGTGTTATAAAATGGAGACTGGACTTACTTCTGATGGTGCTGGAACTAACAGTCAGGAACACAGTAACAAATTAAGAAACCAGTTTTATTACTGGAACTAATAGTTAGGGTCACAATAACAAATTAAGACACCAGTTTTAGTACAGGAACTAACAGTCAGAATCACAATAACAAATTAAGACACCAGTTTTAGTAAGGTCACAAAATAACAGTCTAATGTATTGAAGCACATTAACTATTGTCAGAATCTTATAACTTCTAAAAATGTCTAGCAGTTCATAATCCAGTTAACATAGCACACAAGCACTGACAGTACTACTTTAACATCTCATACTTTTTACTGAAGATTGACTGGAAATGCCCACTAAAACTTGTATTTGAGATTTTTGAAGTTTGCAAAATACCTCCCTTTTTTTTTCTTTTAGAGGGCATCAGCTAATAAATAACATGTAAATATGTATAAATCAATTTGATATTTTCTGACTTTAAAATATTTATCACAAAATTCAAAATTCAGTATCAGGTGGAGATAATAATGATGACAAGACATTTATTATATCTCTAAGGGTTTAAAACCTTAGGTTGTGGGGGTCAAAACATCACAATGATAGTTTGTGATATAATGTACTACCAGCAAAATTAGAACTAGGGTTGAAGAGCACTTCAGATAAGTATACATTTTTTTCTTCTTAGATAAGAAAAACACATGCATACATTCTGACCAGCCATGGTATATTTTTAACAGAACTTATGGTAGTCAGTTGTATACAAATTTTCTATTGCATAGTATTTGTTAAATATTCATATAAACAAGTTAAGCAATATTTATCTTGCATGAACATCTAAATGCATAAAAAGACTGTTTACTTTTGCATGACGATGTTGTAGTTATATATTGTCTCTTACTTATTGTGTCTAAATAATTATGTGTTCTTAATAAACTCTTCGTTGAAAAATAAATGAGGAGTTATGTACCATATGTTTTTGGAAGATAGAAATGTAATAGAATATTTTAATTAATCTTTTGAAGATAAATGTCAGTTATATTTTTGATAGAATGGTTTTAATAATTAATTTCTTTAAAGTTTTGTTTAAAGCATATAACAGTTGTATATATTCATCTGTATAGTGTCACTAATTGCAGAAATGTCATTTATTGTTGTAAACTTGTTGCATTTTTATAAAATACAAACAATTGTTTTACCAGGTTTGTAGTCGAACTAAATAATTTTCAGATTTTACTGCTTGTAAACAAAATTGTAAAAAAATGGAATTATATTCCTGCATTGCATTACAAGTGGAATCGAACAAAATAAATGAAATGTACACCTCAAGAAACATGACATTGTAAAACAGACAAAAACACTTAACAGCATGACGAAATGTACATAGAGAATGATTCCAATCTGATTAGCATATGTATATTTCCTGTGTTTTGATTGGTTATTTTCCATTTACAGTCTCTTGCTTTTCACTTTTTACAACTGTATAAATCCAATTCAGAATATGTCAATGTGTACCGTCCGACCAAGGGCATTAAGTTGTCGGTGTAGGACGTAAAAAACTCCCCAAGTAAGTCAATGTGTAGAATAGAACCATTTACTCACAAACGTGACATAAAAGTCCGATGGATTATGTTATGTTATATCATCGATCAAGTTGGATCTGATTCAACCTTATATTTAGTTTGTGAGGGCATTGCCTGATTTTAGACCTCAGTAAATTCTTGATAATCTGTGTTTAATCTCTTAATAAAATATGTAAAAAAGTCAAATGCAGGAAGTTAAAAAGAAATTACACAATATTATTACTCTTGTGCAACATTGTTTCATAAGAATCGCAATCATAGTATAGAAACATATTTGTACACAGAATGAAAAGTGTGATGGTATTATGTTACTAAATGTAAACAGCATTAAAGTCTCACAGATAATAATAATAGATAATATTAGTGGTTTTTTTTCTTGGCATAAATCAATAAAGAACAAATAGAAGGTAAACATGGTTTTTACTAGTTTTTTTTCTAAATATGAAATTCAATACTAGTATATTGTTCAATAAGAACTGGAGGCTTGTTTTGCTGAAATAACATCTTGTAATTTTATAAAGATGGATCAGCAAGTCATTGCAAAATGCAAAAAAGCAATAAGCTTTTTCAATTTATAAACTATACCGGATAATTTTTACTCTTATACCTCCACTCAACGAGAGTCTTTCAAAAAGATGGATCAGCAAGTCTTTGCAAAATGCAAAAAAAGCAATATGCTTTACTATAAATTTTACTAGTTTATATCTCTGCTCGACCAGAGTTGGGGGTATATAGAGATCCCCATGTCCTTCTCTATCTCTCCATCCATCCATCCACATTTGGTTTCTGGATAAATCAAAAAGCTTGAATCTGATTAAAATGAAACTATAGGATACATATTAGGTGGGTAAGAAGCCTATTGGTGCTTGAGGAATTCTGTCAAGGTGAAGGTCACAGTTTCAAAAAGAAATTACACAAAAAGGATTTTTCCGGACAAAAGCCAAAAAAGTTTGCATTCTATTTCAATAAAACTTTAAGATATAGTTTAATATCAGGTGGATCAATAGCTAAATAATTTTTTGGGGAAATTCAGTGGCAGTTCAAGGTTACAGTCGCTAAAAAAATGAGACATTTTCATGGAAAAGATGTTTTGAGATGACAACTCAGAAAGTTGGCATCTGACTTCAATAAAACTTTATAATATAATGGTAATCATATGGTAAGAATTTCAGTTTGTTTTTTAAATTTTGATACAACTAGGAGGTGCTTGTTATGATTGATTTTGGAGTGTGCATCATATTAAAGCAGGGGTATAATTGATCAATATGTCAACTATTTCTAGTTTATATCTGTAAGTCAATGGAGAGCACAGATCAAATATACTATAACAAAATTAAATTGATTTGAAGGTTGTATACAGGCCATAATAACTGTTGATCTTGGTAAAGTTTTGTTTAAAATAAATGTAATTTAGCAATGAATTGATTATTTGAAAAAAAATTAAAGAATGGGGAAAGATTGAAACATTTATTTATTGAATATTTTGTGTTTGTTTTTAATGAAATCCTACAAAGCAGGGTTTTATATATTTGTTATTTTCTTTGTCTGTATTTAGCTGAAATTTTGTTAAAAGCAAAAAAAGATTCTTTTTTTGAACAATAGTTGACATTACATATACAATTGTTCACCTGTATAAATATGTAAAAATGCAATATTTTAAAAGATAACATATAATAGAGTTATATATTGCTTGTTATGCAGAATTATCCAGACTATGGTCGTTTGTTTAAAATGTCTTTTTATTATTATGAGCTTTATCTGTTGTGAACCTAAAACAGCTGATAGTGTATTGCAGCAGTTTAAAATAATTTATTTCAATCTGCTGAAATATCTTACAATTAAATAAATTCTTTGCAATTGTTATCTTTTGAGTTCCTTTAAATTGGAACTGTATAACAAATTCTGAAATTGTGTGTTTTTAAAAAACCTTGGTATTTCTACTGGTACACTGTTCTTAATATTTTAATGGGTAACAGTCATCAGATTATTATTAAAGTTATACTTACATTGAGTTTATTGTTAATAAATATCAAGCTTACCCAGTTTATTCCCACATGAGAAAAAAAGATTGAAATATAGATTGAATTAGTTTATTGATTGATTTTATAGTTTGGGTTAATAGTCTGATATTATAGAAGGCTGGAGTACTTGGGTTAATAGTCTGATGTCATAGGTTTCTGGAGTACTTGGGTTAATAGTCTGATGTCATAGGTTTCTGGAGTACTTGGGTTAATAGTCTGGTGTCTTAGAAGGCTGGAGTACTGGGGTTATAAGTCTGCTGTCCTAAGAGTCTGATGTCATAGGTTTCGGGAGTACTTGGGTTAATAGTCTGGTGTCCTAAGAGTCTGATGTCATAGGTTTCTGGAGTACTTAGATTAATAGTCTGGTGTCCTAAGAGTCTGATGTCATAGGTTTCTGGAGTACTTGGGTTAATAGTCTGGTGTCTTAGAAGGCTGGAGTACTGGGGTTAATAGTCTGGTGTCTTAGAAGGCTGGAGAACTGGGGTTAATAGTCTGGTGTCTTAGAAGGCTGGAGTACTGGGGTTAATAGTCTGGTGTCTTAGAAGGCTGGAGTACTGGGGTTAATAGTCTGGTGTCTTAGAAGACTGGAGTACTGGGGTTAATAGTCTGGTGTCCTAAGAGTCTGATGCCATAGGTTTCTGGAGTACTTGGGTTAATAGTCTGGTGTCTTAGAAGGCTGGAGTACTGGGGTTAATAGTCTGGTGTCTTAGAAGGCTGGAGTACTGGGGTTAATAGTCTGGTGTCCTAAGAGTCTGATGTCATAGGTTTCTGGAGTACTTGGGTTAATAGTCTGGTGTCTTAGAAGGCTGGAGTACTGGGGTTAATAGTCTGCTGTCCTAAGAGTCTGAAGTTCTTTGATTCATTATAATAGTCTGGTGTCTTAAAAGGCTAGAGTGATGGGGTAAACAGACTGATGTTCAAAGAGGCTGGAATACTGGGGTTAACAGACTTGTGTCCTGGGAGTCTGGAATACTTAGATTTAAATGCTGCTTTCCTATTCGGCTGTAGTACTAATAAAGTTGGGGGTACTTGGGTTATAAAAGTCTGATATCTTAGGAGGCAGGTGTACTTGGTTCATTAGGGCCCCGCCACTCGGTGGCAGACGCCCAATAGTGATCAGTCTGTCCGTCCTGTCCGAGCGTCCGTCCAAAGCTAATCGTATCCGGGCTATAACTTTTTTTATCTTTTAAGGTAGGCTTTTAATATTTAGGATGTGGGTAGGTAATATCAAGACGATGTGTGGTTTTTGACCTTGACCTCGAGGTCGGCGGGGCCCACAGAGATGGATACCATCTCACTGATATCTTGTTATAATGGATGTCTTAAAAGGCTGGAGTACTGGTGTTGACATACTGATGTCCTTGGAGGCTTAGTACTTGGATTAATAGGCCGCTGTCCTAGGGGCTGGAGGAAATGGGTTAAAAGGCTGTTGTCCTCGGAGACTGGAGTACTTGGGTTAATAGGTGCTACCCTATGAGGCTGAAGGAAATGGGTTAAAAAGGCTGCTGTCATAGAAAACTTACGTACCTGGGTTAATAGGTGCTATCCTAGGAGGTTGGAGAACTTGAGTTAACACTTTATGTCCTGGGACTGTAATGTGCTTGGGTTAAAAGTTTTATGCCTAGAATGTTAAGGTACCTGGGTTAATAGTCTGATCTCCTAGAAGGTTGCAGTACTTGAGTTAACAGCCTGATGTCCTGGGACGCTAGAGTGCTTGGGTTCAAAGTTTTATGACTAGAAGGTTAACATACCTGAGTTAAACGTCTGATGTCCTGGGACATCCTAGGAGGCTGGAATACTTGGTTTAATGGACTGATGTCCTGAGACGCTGGAGTCCTAGGAAGCTGAAGTACTTGGTTTAATAGCCTTGTCCTAGGAGGCTGGAATATTGGGTTAATGGACTGATGTCCTACGACGCTGGAGTCCTAGGAGGCTGGAGTTCTTGGGTTAATAGACTGATGTCCTAAGACGCTGGAGTACTGGAGTAAACAGACTGATGTCCTTGTAAGGTTAGTTCATAGGTTAAGTTTCAACATACTTTATTTGCAAAAAAAATTATCTAAAAGAATAAGACACAAGTTAAACAAACTTATGAAGACTCATTTCCATATTTGCTCTGGTATCAGCCCCAAGAATCTCATATCAGCCACGGGGGCTTTAGCCTGAGTGCTGATATGGGTCGGGGCTGACATCAGGAAATTACCTTATATTATTTCATATCAGTAAAATTGTGTTTGTTTTAATTGGATAATACAAGGTCAGCTGGTATTAATTAATTTGCAGTAATTTGACGTGAGGGCATTATCACGCCGTGATACGCCGGGCGTTATCACGTCGTGGTAATGCCCTCTCAAGTAACAATCAACATAAAACTGTTTATTTTTAATTTATAAAAAACTATATTTACATGTACAACCCAAATGAGGAAAAAAAATGTCATAAAGTTTAGAAAACTAACTGTGTATTGCCTAAAAATGACAAACAATGATATATCATGAGGCCAAACATTAAAATCATACAGCAAGCCGCTACAAACACATAATACAGTCTTAAACACGTGGTTTCTTAACTCTTCAATAAAATAAATATAATAGTTGCTTATATAGCTGGCATTGTCATGATACTTGACAGCACTTGGGACAGTGGTATTGCCTTAAACATCGATAATACCCTCGCCTTTGGCTCGGGCATTATCAATGTTTCAGGCAATACCACTGTCCCTTGTGCAGTCAAGATATCATGACAATGCCCTCTATATAAGCAACTATTGTATAATTTTATTTCATATCAGTAAAATTATGTTTGTTTCAATTGGATAAAACAAGGTCAGCTGGTATTAATTAATCTGCAGTAATTTGACATGAGGGCATTATCACGCCGTGATAACGCCCACGGGCGTTATCAACTCGTGGTAATGCCCTCTCCAGTAACAAGCAACATAAAACTGTTTATTTTTTAATTTATAAAAAAATATATGTACATGTACAACCTAAATGAGGAAAATATGGCATTAATTTAAAAAACTAACTGTGCATGGCCTAAAAATGCTAAACAATGATATATAACGAGGTCCACTTTCAAATCATACAGCAAGCAGCTACAAATAAAGAATACAGTTTTAAACAAATGGTTTCCTAATTCTTCAATAAAATAAATATAATAGTTGCTTATATAGAGGGCATTAATTGTCATGATACTTGACAGCACTCGGGACAGTGGTATTGCCTTTAACATTGATAATGCCCTCGCCGTTGGCTCGGGCATTATCAATGTTTCAGGCAATACCACTCTCCCTTGTGCAGTCAAGATATCATGACAATGCCCTCTATATAAGCAACTATTGTATAAATAATCTATGTATCACATATTTGAATATATGTCTCCAGGGCTAATATCGATATTTGCCCTGTTCTCTAGGGCTATTATATTCGCCCTAAGTGCTAATAACTTACATTGGCTTCCTGCGTTATTATTTGGGCAGATTTTCCCATCTTTACACTAAATATATGACAATTTACATTAATATATATGTTGAGTATGCTAAAATAGTACATGTACATACATTTTGAAAATGTGTAAATTTAGGAACGAAAACATATGGGAGGCTGCAGTGCGTGAGTTAACAGCCTGATGTCCTGGGACGCTGGAGTACTTGGGTTAAAAATTTTATGCCTAGAAGGTTAAGGAACTTGAGTTAAAAGGTTTACGCCTAGAAGTTAACGTTATATTAGCAATATAATTTAAAAACAACAATTATGGTAAAGGTTATATAAAAAGACAAGCAGCCGGTTGCTATGGCTGCATAAGTTGCCATACCGACTATTACTTGTGGACAGTACATATCTCTCAAAGTAGAGTGTCACCCCTTACACATGACCAAGTGTTCATTTGGATCAACATCGAGTCGTACAATGATTTTTTTGTTTGTGTGATGTAATAAGCCATTTTCACAAATTTGTTATGTAAATCTTGGCGCGAAGTTTTTACTAGGTTTTTGAGTTGTCGAAACTTCAGTAGAAAATCTGACAATCCTTGTCAATAAGGTAGTCGAGCAAATATTGCCTACAGATTCATTCGGCGATCAATATTAATATATTTATGTATAATATTGAGTAAGTATATAAACCAGTCTAGCGATTATTAATAGTCCCAGTGTAATTTTTTGTTGGTGGTTAAAGTAGTTCGTCTACTATATTGATCACGTGGTCTGTCAACACTGAGATTGCGGGTTCGAGTCTTACTTCGGGCAGGGTGTACTCGACTCCAATCTTAATTGACAAGGATTGCCAGTTTTCTCCGGCTTACTCCCCCAAATAAAATCTGGATGTCAAGATATAGCTGAAAAATTGCTGAAAGTGGCGTTAAACGTCATTTAAATAAACAATCAAAAATCAATAGTGTGTGTGCGTAAAGTGCGTGCTTGCAAGCCCACAGAAAAATTAATCATCCACTACAGTATTTATAATTTCTAACATATAATACACATATTGCTCATTTATGGTGCAAATACCAACAGGCAATACAAAATGCTCCAGACACGCCAAACGGTTAATAACATTAATATACGTACAAGTCATTCCGCGTATAGATGCAGTTTCTAGTGTCACATTGACATACCAGTTTAAAAGAAAACATAAAACAAACACAAAAAGTACTTAGTTTTTTCTATCCTTGTCTGAAGAAGATATATTAATATAGCTTCTGATGCAATAAACAAAACGAATATAAGTGGATATTAGTTGAAATTATTCAAGTTAGATAGCATTATCAAGTTAATTTAGAATCTTGATAAAGAACAAGCGGTCTAACAATTTAATAATCGTGTAGAATGCCAGTCATATTTCATTCCCCCTTGTCTTTATTGGCAAAGCTAACACAATTATATGCTGGTTTATATTTTATATAAAGACTAATCGCCTCAGAGACTAAAGAAAATCATATTTTAAAACAATAATTTGTGTGCTGTACACAATCCAGACCCAAGATGCGGTTTGATTGACGGGAAGCCGGTTAGGGTCAGTGATATAATTGCCAAAAGACAAAATTTCCTACAGATACATTAAATAAAGATTTGCTAATAAGTCGGACCAAATCCGATTAGTTTCTTATTAAATTTGATGTTCATTTTGCTGTTGTTTGATTTAATGCGGTACAAATTAATGGAATACTACGGTACGATATATCGCATTTCACATTTGGTGGTTTTGGCTATGAACTAAAAGCAATACATAGAATCACTTATTGAATTGTCAGAAAAGCGTATCAACGGAAATTGTGTTGTTTATTGAAAGAATGCTATATCTTACTGAGTTTTTATGGGCTTAATTAGGGCAAAAGTTGTATTAATATCGAGCAAGGAATATGGTATATTGTTTTGGGGGTATAATTGCCCTGTTAAGATTGAGTTATGAAAATAAAATTTTAAGTTTGATACAAATCACATGACTCGAATCGCGTTATATACATGTACTCATAAAATGTACAATGTATGTAATATCTTCGGCTAGCCAAAGATAAGTTAATTTTGTTTATGTAATGTGTATTACCCTTACCCACCATGACAGATGAGAGAGGAAGAAAGATTTGTTGGTAGACGGAGGATTGACTGATTGATTGTTTTTCCTTAATGCCCAGCGATATACATAACGAGAACAAATGAAAAACGTCAAATAAACTGGGTTAGACCAAAGGGCAGAAAACATTGACTGCCACTAAAAAGGTATGACGGACAGTTTAACCTTTTGTAGAACCTACATTTTAGGGCCTTTTTAGAAAACTACAAAGGCGAGCGTTGCACTAACTAACACGCTCCCCAATATGCTCCGCGTACGCATGTCGTCGCTCGTCGCCTGCAGATATTATTAAACCATTATTTTCAACTAAAAATGGAACATCACGTGATACCATATCAGATGATTATAGCAAAGAAAATGTTTCTTTTATTTCCCTTAAGTAGTCAACGAGAATTGTGGACAATAGAAGAGTCATAAACTATTGGTTTTATATTAATATGTTAATATGATGGTGTTTGTTCCATGAAAACATTTTACAACCACAATGAAATAGGAAATTCCTACATCATTTTAATTTATGTTAAAGATAAGTAAACATAATTAAGCTCTTTAAAATGGTATAGCAGGGGCCTCAGTAGCCGAGTGGTCAAGGTAGTTCGTCTACTATTGATCACGTGGTCAGTCAACACCGAGATTGAAGGTTCAAGTCTCACTGCAGCCAGGGTGTACTCTACTCTAATATTAAGTGACAAGGATTGCCAGTTTTCCTGTCGGTCGGGGTTTTCTCCGGGTTCTCCAGCTTCCCCTCCTCAATAAAAACTGGACGCCATGACATAGCTGAAAAATTGCTGAAAGTGGCGTTAAACACCATTCAAACAAACGGTATAGTACAGTTGGGGAAAAACTACTATTTTCAAAACATCTCGGTTAACAGGAATAAAACCAGTTGCGAACATTGAACATAAACATTTCCTAGCTAATTTTATTTCACAGCTGTTATCTCGTTTTGTCGTCTGCCAATTACATTATTGTCCACTATATTTCGCCCGTACATCAATTTGGCTTTTGGCAACAAATAGATAATGTGACTAATAAAATAAAGTCCAACTGAACACCGCAGTACAACTGTGTTATCAATAATTTAAACAAATTTACTCATCAGAGATTTTAGAACTAATTAACGTGTCTAATTCATTTATGGCTAGAAAACCCATAAATTACGCCTGGAAATGAGACAATACCAATTACTTTACTAGGAGTTTAATAAATTATACAGATAATTTTAGACCTTTGGACGGCCAATTAACCAATTCCTTTTGCAAAATGTGACAAATTTCTCTTCCAGTGCACCAAATTATGGTGAATATTCAGTTAAAGCAGAAAGCTAAATGAAGAATAGTGTTTTACTATTAAATTAATGCCGGTCGCTTCGTGTCATAACTCGATTACAGCGAGTTTTGGCACAGGAAAAGATGGACGGAATAGCCACTGGGACCTATCACGTGTCCCAATTAGCACCGCTTATGACATTAAGCAGCCTTAATTTAAATATCTAACAACTAACTTCGATTCTACTCTGAAAAATGATCCAACTTGATTTATATAATTGTATAAAGAAATACATTAAAAGATAGATGTGGTATTTTTTGTTCAACAAGTGTCAGCAAAAAATGTCGTTAGGTCGTAAAAGTAACTCTCATGAAACAAAAGGCAAAAAAATACCTTAAAAAATCTAATAATCGAACCACGCATAAAACGTGATGTAATTAAAATACACAATACTGAAATATCTGTTCCAAAAGCAAACAAACTGTAGGCAATAAAAATATTTCACATTTGACCTGTTAAACCTAATATAATATATTTCATTAAGAAACAATGCTTTTTATAGGGGATGGTTTTGATTACTGAGGTAAAGGAAGTGGCGTGTCTTACATTAAAACATATAAGTTCCAAATAATATTAATGGAAACTAACAGAAATAGTTTATTTTCCCGAATAAATATGTTGCATTTAAAAGTAAATGTAGAATAATCTCATTGACAGTTGTTTGATTGTATGAATATTTGTTTAACAATTTCAGCAATTTTTCATAGATAGTTAGAAATAAGATACATTTACATGTAAAATATCTTAAACAGCTTAAACTTGAGGAACAATTTTATCTTTGGCAAATTAATAATTAACAAAAATTAAGTCTTGGTAAATTTATTTTCAGAGTTGTTACCCGACCAATAGAAACCCTCCATTTTCTAAAGTATCCTTTTCTTTTTTTAAATTTGTGTTCTATTGTTAATATATTTAGAATCCGATTTTCGAATAATAGTAGATTGTACATTTTGCACGTAGTGTACCGATATCCAAGATCCGAAGAGCAAAGCATAATCTATGTTGATCAGAAAATGTTCATTGTTTATAAGTTTTTAAGTTTTAAATGGCAAAGACAGAGAGTGAACCTAGCTTGCATTTTTATTTGGAGTCGCTGTTTCTAAAAATCATTACCCAGAGAAGCCATTTTTATTTGGAGTCGCTGTTTCTAAAAATCATTTCCCAGAGAAGCCATTTTTATGAAATTTGTTAATGGGAAAATGAAAAACAGATCTAAAGTGACATATATTAAATCATAGCCATATTTTTGCCTAAAATTTAATTTAAAAGCAAATTTAAACTAGTGGTAATTCGGTTATGATTAAAAAAGGGGACACACGTAAATTAGTCTCCGACACAGAGAACACACATCAATTCCTATTTACTATGGGGCTATATCAGTCGCTGCCCGTGATGATTTTGAACAAAGAGCGATGTTTGATATACACGAGATCCTGCTTATTTTTATATAGTCTTTGTGTACACTTTTGTGATGGTTTAACATGACAAACTACTGCGCTTGTAGGATGTGCTTATCTCATGTGTCAACCAATGGTGTGCCAGATGTGATTGTGGTTGATATGGGATACCAAGAATCTTTTGCGTGGAGATTTGGAGTTTCACTTATTTAACAAAACGAAATGATTTTCATTGTCAAAATTAACTTGTTCAAATTCGAATTGAAGGAATACTGTACGAGGACAGATTAATTGTTTACATATCGTCAAAACGCGACCATTTGTTTAGTTCAAAACAATATACCATAACTATAATGCCTTTTTCACTACATAAATTAAAAACATGAAAAGGATGACCTTGCACAAATATAGGTGTTTAATTCTTAGCGGCCCGGCGTCTATTTTTTTGGGGGGAGGGGGGAGCGAGGAAAACTGCATAGTTTGAAACCCACGACAGGTTCCGTACTCGCTATGATACCACCGGTATAAGTAGTACCAAAGGGAGAACGCAACCGGACATGAGTTTTCGACGATGGGAACAGTGACAATCCTTTCCAACCGAGGTTTGCATTAAAACACCATTCAAGCAAATTCAACCGATGTTGAAGTCGAGCACACCTTAATGTCTGACTCGGCATAACAACCATAATTTAATTACACTTTCAACATAAGGCTGAAAAGCTGGTCTCATTACATATTTATGTATTTGACAATTAGTAGATACGATGCTATTGAGTTCTATTTACCTTTGCACTATTTTTCATATTTGGGTTTCATATTTGATATGAACAAAAAGAGCACTGTCGTCGGGCTTTCTCAAATGATTATACTTTTAGTATAGATACATTTATTGTAAATTTGGGCAATCAGTTCTTCAATACCGACAATAAATGTGTAGACAGACATACACCTTCATAGTCGTATATTTCTAATAAAAATCAAAAAGTCGCAAGTTTCTACAGCTAATTACAACAGTAATTACATTTCAGTGAATATCAAATGCATTGAAAGTGTTTTGGCTTTATTGGAACACATATTTTACCTTTTGCTACTGGTTCAAAGCGGGCTATTTTTACGCTGTCGCTACACATTTTTGTATATTAGATAAAAAGAGATCATTTAAAATTAAAGATGTTTTAATCGTCTGCAGTTACATTGTATTGTTATTACTGTAATAACGTCAACTCAACAAGAAATATTCCTTAGAAGATTGATAATGATCATGTGATATCGTGTCATATACCTGGTCTCATGTTTGTGACAATACGACAGCTGTCGAGCACAAGACACGAACATATTTATCTTTCCTGTTATCACTCCAACGTCTGTACGTGGCATATTGTTTTGAGCCAAGACATCTCTAGATTAAACGCTGACATGAAATTAAACCAGAGGGGAGGGGGCATACGATTTGTGTTTTTTTAGGAGTGGGGGTGGTTAATACAAATATCCGGAAAGTTTCCATTAAATGCTGCTCTTGATGCTTTCAGATTTGTTTTTGTTGTCGACAATAGTCATTAGAGATAAATCTAGCTACAATAATGTTGCTCCTTTTTTATGGACGGAAAAAAGGAGCTACATTATTGTAGCTAATATATAGATTGGAAATGGGAGATAACTCATAGATCTGTAATTTATCTGCAATGTATGTTTAAATTATTTAAGAAATATTTATATGCCCAAACAATTCTGCCACTGTCAGTTGTATGTCTGCAATTTCACGGGCTTGTTCTACACTGTACCACATTATAATGAGTCGGCCTGCTCGTTCAGATTAAATTAATTCAGTACAAACAGTGAAAACATACATGAATAAAGAAAACGTCTTAAACACAACGACTATTACGACTATTAGGAAGTTTTTTTTAATGAAGAACATGGAAGAACAATATGGTAGCAAACCTTACCGATCATTCCTGCTGTTTATAGTTTCTAATGTAAGTTTTTCAGAAAATAATATGAAAAATTTAAAAAGTCAGAAAATGGCAATAATTCCTAAACAGAGTCATTTGACAATTCGTTGAGTCAACTTATTTGTAAATCTTGTTTTGCTTATGGGCGGTTTCAAAAAATGACCCCAACAGGTTATGGTCAATCTCACAAAATTACCTCAGTACTTTTTTAAGAATGTATTTTCTTCTTTTATTTGTTTTAACTTGGAGTGTCAGGCGTGCAACGAATTCAGGCTAAACATAGTACTTTTTCTACAACCTATCATTTTCAAATGGTTTAACTGTATTATGCATTTTTTTTTCTCCAGGGATGACTTATAATTACAATTTAATAATTGTGTTGCCGTATGCAAAAATACATATTACTTTTGACTTAATAAAAATTTTAAGAGGTAGATAACAAAAGAATTTTCAAAAATTCTTGAAAAAAATTTTTGTGTGAAAAAGTACAATTGCATATTGTTCAAAATCTTGCACAGGAAGTCATTAGTATTTGTTACATTGTTTAAGAAAACAGTAACAAGTTATATGAAGCATAACATTGTTTAGCTACAATAATGTAGCTCCTTTTTTTTTGTTGATGGACGGAGCTACAAAGAGGTCCCATTACTCGTAATGGAGCAAAAACACTTTTGGGATTTACACATATTTTCCGCTATTTAACCTTTGTCTTTATTAAATAAATATGTTTTCTTTCCTCCGCCGTTCATCTGATATGTCTACAATGTCTAATTAAATAATTTTAACACTTTTTCGTAATCGTGGCATTGTTGACATAATTAAAATTGTGGAGTGTAGAATTTCGGAATCGTATCGGTAAAATTTGTAATAAGGGGACATAATCATAATGCAAATGAATACAGCTGAAATCATCCGGAATTACATTTTTTACCAAATCGATTCTGATATTATCGAAATTATGCACTTCCGGAATTCATATTTTGTCAAACAATGCCATGATTACGAATAAAGTGATAAAACTAACGAATACGGTGTTGTGGAAATATCAGTAAAACTGCAAATACATAAAAAAGTATGTAGCAAACCAGGGAAACAGTGTAATTGCTTATAATATGCATAAAACCCCCGGGTGTGAATCACTCCCGGGCTGCTCCATTACGAGTAATGGGACCTCTTTGTAGCTCCGTCCATCAACAAAAAAAAAAAAAAAAAAGGAGCTACATTATTGTAGCTAAACATTGTTAAACTGAAGTAAAATGTAAATGTTAAAGGTGTTTTATATTTCAAAATTTGTTCAATAAAATATTATAAAAACTTTATTTTTTACCCTTTCGTTAATTTATTTTTTGACTTATTAACTTTGAGGTATGCATATTTGCAAATTATGAACAAAAACTTGATATGCTCATGTTTAAATTTGACATTTTTTTCACATCTTGGGGTCATATTTTTTTAAACAACCTTTATCATTTAAGCTGCTGTTAAGTTCCTCACTGTCTATTACGTTATCAAACAATGAAAAAGCACTCACAAAACAAAAACAAAACAAAGCGGAAAAAGTCACAACTATCAACAATTTAAATCATGTTAAGTTTGTAAATCAACTAATAATTGTGCTGTGACATTTTTCTTTATACATTATAGTTAAGGCGCACAAAGCGGGAAAACATCATTCTGTTGGGACATTTCCTTTATACATTATCGTATTAGAAAAAACGTCACTAAAGGGCAATAACTCATATAAAGATAACATTTCAGTGATGTTGACTTATTTGTAGACCTTTACTTGCTAATAATATTTGCTGTTTACAGCCTTTTTTATCTACTGCAGTTTTTTGTACGTTTAGTATTTTAAGCAATGGCGGCTACGTTGTTTTGTCGATGTCGACGAAAATCAAAATCTTTAAAACAGACACATAAATGCTAATGCAGCACAACAGCGGTAAAAATTTGACGTAGCGGTTTCTGACCAGAAGATTATTTTTAAAAAGTTAAGATGAAGACTACAGACTACAGACTAGCTACAATAATTTAGCTCCTTTTTTATTGTTATGGACGGAGCTACAAAGAGGTCCCTTTACTCGCAATGGAGCAAGCCGGAGGTGATTCACACCCGGGAGTTTTATGCATATAATAAGCTATTTAACTGTTCCCCTAAATTGCTACATACACCCGGGAGTTTTATGCATATAATAAGCTATTTAACTGTTTCCCTAAATTGCTACATACAAATGTCTTTGAAGTTTAACTGATACTTCTACAACACCTAATTGGTTAGTTTTACACTTTATTCGTAATCATCGCATTGTTGTCAAAATGTGAATTCCGGAAGTGCATAATTTGTTAATTGATTTGGTAAAATGATCATTCAGATGAAGTTTTTCCGGATTTATTACACTAGCTAGGATCAAATTTTTACCGATACGATTCTACAATTATACACTCCACAATTTCAACTTTGTCAATGTTCAATGCCATGATTACGAAAAATTATTTAATTAGACATTATAGAAATGTTAGGTTAACGGCGGAGCAAAGGAAAAATATAAATTAAACAAAAACAAGAAAACTTTTGATGCAAAGCATCAGTTCGCCGCCGATTTATTCTACATTCTGCACGCGTTTGTCAAAGTGATTTCTCAAAACAAGACACTTGAACTTATTCCCCATAAGTTTCTATGTAAAGCTAAGCCCTGCTGTTGTGGCTAGTTTCAATTGCCAATTTCTAAATTTGTGCATATGTAATCTTTTGTCATATATTAAATCATAAATATACTTGAATTAAAACTAATATTCACGTGGTTCAATTAAGTTATTGACAAAATATTTACTTATTGAATCTTACAAATATCGGCATACTCCGGAATTGTCTACGCAAAATAGCCTTTTATTCTGGTTTCCGATTTTCAAAGCTACGCTTGTCGATAGAGCTATCAACGAAAGACTTAGTACCAGGATAAAAATGGTCTCCCTCTATTATTTACTTCCGTAAATAGAATACTAAAAAAGTTATTATTACATGAAACTTTGATATCAGAAGAGCAATTTTAAAGTCGAACCTTATACACTATCTTTATTTTTCACTCAAGTTAAATGATTAACATTCTTGTAGCAAAATTCTGTTCATTTATGGTAACTAAGTGTACTTAAAAATATGTTCTCCTTTATCCATCGTTAGCAACGAAAGTGAATACAAATATATAACAGTTAATAGCGGAAAATATGTATAATGCCAAGAGTTTTTTTGCTCCATTACGAGTAATGGGACCTTTTTGTAGCTCCGTCCATAAAAAGGAGCTACATTATTGTAGCTAACTACAGACGCCAAGTTATGGTACCAGCTCGCATATCTTAAGACAAAGTGAGCTATAATGCGGATGCATAGGAATTCTTATTCGTCAGTGCCTATCAAAGTATAATAATGAATTAACGTATTTATGCTGAGCGTAGTTGCCTGATAAGGCGGCGGTCATTGCTATGATCATGTAAATATACTGCAGCAAAAGCCTACAAAGAAGACAGAAGATTTACGTACCAATAAACTTAATTTTTAAAGTAACGTTATTTAAAAAAGTAAACATTGAAACGTCACATTTTACCCTACGCCATTTTGTACTTATATACCGTCAATATACCGTTTAAACTTTGAAGTCAAATAATTGTCCAGTTTTAGCTGTTAGAATAATAAACTTCATAATATTTATATTTGATGCTTTAAATTTGCGGTGTTTTATATATTTATTTGTGAATAAATGTACAAAAGATTAATATCATCAAACTAGAAGAAACAAATTTAAGTTAAATTTAAAATATTAATAAAAAGTAATAAAAATGTTTTCCGCCGTATCTTTGTTATATTAAGCTGAATCCTAACAAAATAACTACATGAAGTGTTCATCACAATCATAAATTGTATTTACACATTCTATCAACAGTCATTAGACGAATTAGGCGAAATACTCAAACGATGGGATTACTGATAAATGTTGCTATCCAATCTATTGATAATAATCAAATGCTAAATGATTTCTCTTAATCAATGCCTTCAAGCAGAAAAATCCCTCTTCATTCTATTAGCTACAACCAAAATTGTGCCTAACGATACGAAGTGATGCAAGGTACCTAATAAGCTAAGGAATCCCTATAGAACGTGTAACTAAACACACAGCTTGTATTTGTCCGTTCAACTCTATTAATGCCTCTTTAGAGATGATAAATTTTCTAATTCACAGAACTAACATAATGTCTTTAGTTGGTGAGCGACCATATTAGATTAGAGACATTAAGCGGGGGTAAATTAGAAAATACCATTTCAGTTATATACCTACTTGAAATTGCAAATTGATCAAATGCGATGCGTTCCAAGCTAATATTACATTTTCTCCATTGAGATAGCATTTAAAATACAATTTATTTCTCGTCTGGGATGCAATTTGTTTCTGTTTTGTCTTTATCTTAATATAACTGTTAGTTTTAAAACCCAAACATGTCAGAGAAAGAAACTGTGATGAAGAATTAAATTTCTTTGGTTTTTTTTGTACTTAAACTAAAAATTATAAAAAATGGAATGCATGCTTATTCATTTTTAACGTCAAAAATAGATATTTTAAAAGACTTTTTTTCACAAACGCATAGAAATATGACGAGTGTTTTGGATTCCTCGCTATTTAAACCAAAGTCGGAGTTTATTTATTTATAGAAAAGCATAAATATCCTACCCTAGCGCCATATATTTAAGAATTTTCTTAGGTATCATTACCAAATTCTCAGGCAAGAATGTTGTACCGCTTCTCAGCCAGGACTTGTAGTATTGTTGAATGCTTTCGTATGCTCGGGTTCCTTACAAGACTTGAGAAATCGGCTTTGGTTACTCAGACGACATAGTCAAACAACAGGTCAGATCATCCTCGCCATTGACTCATGGCAATCGCCACTGTCATTGCCTGACATTCTTATTCAATTACTCTATAAATCTTGAAAAGTTAACTATCCTTGACAAATCTTCACTTTAGTTCGTCCTAAAATTTTGAAATACAAAAAAAATCTATCCTTTTAATTATTTCATTTATCTTTCGTTTCCTGTTTGCCTACTGCTCTCTTGACTTATCTAAGTTGGTATTAAACTCCTATCACCGAATCGTTAAATGCTTTCTTTATGTTATTTTTTTAAACAAATACAGACCTCAAACAACCGTTGTCATATTGAGGTTTTTTTAAAGTTTATATACAAGTGTACAAGTGTAAATTATTTATTCTCAAAAGCTGTCTAATGGCATGAACATATTTTTAAAGTTAAAGTACACAATTTAAATTTTTATTCAATAAAGGATGTTTTGTCATAGCACTCATTTCCTTAAATCTTACTCTTACTGCGATCTATTAAATGGGATATATATTCATATATAGCGTTATATATACATATATATTACATATGGTTTATGATTCTTACATTTTCATTGGATTATTTAGTCACGTGGTCCCCCAAATATTCTGTGTATATATTCTATTTCTAAAGCATATTTAAGGCTTGTTACTATTTTTAAAGCATATTTAAGCATGTTACTATTTATAAAGCATATTTAAGGCTTGTTTCTAAAAATAGATCCGGATATACTCTTCCGACTCATTATTCTAAATTTAAATAAATAGAGAAAAATTCATATGTAATATAACAATTAAGGACTTTTTACTCTGTCAATACGTTGTTACATGGACCTGTAGAAAAATATTGACCTCGGAATTCGTCCTCGGTCAATAATTTCCTCCACGGTCCATATAACTACGTATTGACCTCGTAAAAGTCCATATTTGATAAATAGCGTATACTAAAAAACGATTATTAAAACTAATTTTTGTCTCGCCTGCGACGAAAGTCGCTGGAGGCGAGACATATGTATGGGAATCTATACGCGGCGGCGTAAACACTTGACATCTTGCTTCATATATTTGTAAGCCCATGCCCTAGGTCCATCAAATTTGGTCTAGAGGTAGCTTATGATGAGTACTTGCCAGTCAGTCACCTGTCACCTGACCTTGACCTAATTTCACGGTCCAGCGACTACGTTTTTAGGTTATGACAGTTCCTCTGTAACTACGCATGGTAGGATGACAATATTTGGTGTATAGGTTGCTGATGACTAGTACATGACTGTATGGTAGGTTCCACCTGACCTTGACCTCAATTTCACGGTCCAGCGACTACGTTAAAGTTTTTGGGTTATGACAGTTCCTCTATAACCACACATGGTAGGATGACAATATTTGGTCAATTTCACGGTCCAGCGACAACATTAAAGTTTTTGGGTTACGGCAGTTTCTCTGTAACTATGCATGGTAGGATGACAATATTTGGTATATAGGTTGCTGATGAATAGTACATGATTGTCTGGTAGGTTCCACCTGACCTTGACCTCAATTTCACGGTCCAGCGACTATGGTTAAGTTTTTTGGTAACGGCTGTTCCACTGGAACTATGCATGGTATGGTGACAATATTTCGTATACAGGCCGCTGCTGATATTTAATGCTTATGAGGAAATTTATTTTCGTTACTGATGCGGAATGCAGGCGAGACGTTTTTCTGTGTCCACACTTGTTTTATCGTTGAAGGAAAACAACACACTAATTTTGTTGGGGTAAGATTCATACTTCAAATCGACAAAACAACTTACTAAAAAACTTGCAGACTTGGAATCTAAAATGTTGGTCCATCCCATTTTCCGAATAGATTTATTCTTTGTCAAATTGCTCCCGTCCTGAATATAGCTAAACGATAGGCAACCAAGCAATATTTATTTCAAATTTTCCAGTGGGTACTAACTCCACTCCCTTTCTTCCTGACATTTTTCTACATACGTATAAGGCAGATTATGTTAGCTGTTTCCGTCAAATGTTTCGTTTCACTATCTAGATGACTTTCTTTCCTGAATAATTCATGGTTTGAAACTATTTTGACCGCACCTACCTGACTGAACTTGAAATTTACTTACCACTGAAACTAAGTGTGGAGGTCATTGACCATTTGTGATGGCCTGTGCAAATGTAACCGAACGGGCGAGACATCAAAATTTTTTATTAAAAATATTTTTCTTTCACTTAAAATTTCATATATTGGGCATTACACATATATTGCTAAATTACATAAAAATGGAGACAAAAGTATACGTGACCACGGATTTTTTTTTCTGGAATTTTACTTTAAAGTTTAAGAATGGTTTTTCTACTTTCATTTCAATGTTGTGGTCACATTGTACCACAGTACACACTTTAGGAAGTGCTTCCCCTGTAAAGACATTGACTGGAAAAAATATATTCTTGTTCTACAGTAATGCCATACCTTTCAAAATATCAAACTCTTAAGAAATAGCAGTTATAAGCAAAAGCAGAAACAAAAGAGAAAATTTGGACTATTTTTTCATCCTGCAATCTTTTGATTGAAAATGGAGGCCGGTGAAGAACCGAAATAACGAACAAAGATGATGTTAATTTAATTTTCCTATTGTGAAGTTTTCATTTTTGTGTGGCGAAAATCCAGCGGGACCCGCATAATCAGTACATTATACTTCTCCCAAATGATCAGATACCATATCCTGTATTTCCTATCAATAAACCCAATATAGAGGGTGTCTGCTGACAAAAAAGATAGTTAACCAGTGGTTTACAATATCAAGATAGAAATCATCAAATGTTACCGTCGCCATCATGACTCCGTTGACCAATACGGAATGTCTGTGTCACAAATGACCACTGATTTCTCCTATTTGTCGTAATCATTCTCCTCCGTTCCTACTGAATTATAACTTCACCCAAATATGTTAATTCATGGATTTTAACCTGAATGAAACGACGTGTGCCACGCGCGGAGAGCTAGTTGTTTACTCTTCCGGAACACTTGGACTCACCCCGGTTTTAAGTAGGATTCGTGTCACTAAATTCTCTGTTTTTGTGTTGTTTGTCGGATTGTTTTTTGTTGTCTACTCATTTGTGTACCTATAGTTTTGTCTGTGATGATCTTAATATTACTACTCCTAGATATCTTCGATTCTTTATATTTTACATCCAGAGTAATATTCTGGTTCAGAATAAGAATGCATGAATTAAATCAAATTCGTTTTTACTATTGATCACCGGCGTTGGATTGTATGTTTGATTCTGAGTGACAACGGGAAAGGTGTGCTCGACTCTACCAATAATTGAGAAGGATTTCCAGGTTTTTTGTTAGAAAATGTATAATATTAGGTCATGGTTGTTCGTGATGTTTTCACTAAGGATTAAATCGTGATAGGTTTCTTTGTTTTGTTTTTATTTAACTGCATGTCTTTGCCCGTCTAGTCTTTTTCTAGAGTTTCCTATTTTTATCTTGTTTTTTACGCGATGTCTTTAATTCAAGATTGCTGTTTTCATAATAGAACTGTCCACATTGTTTATTCAAGTCATACAATTGTTGCATTGTCTTATCTGTTCGCCCTAAGCTTATTTCACAGTCTTTGTCGCATCTGGAAACATTTTATGTAACAACTCATTGCAGTAGTTATTTTTTTATTATTATTATTTTAAATAGTATAAAGGAAATAATGTTAGCACTTTTACAGAAGTGAAATATTAAACAAAAATAAACTTCTTAAATATAAATAAACAAGAAACAAACAAATAAATAAATAAGCTAGACAATTTCCAATTCCACATCGCCTACAAAAAACGTCATAAATAGTAATTGCACCCTGTAGTCCTAGAAGTAACGTAACACAGTATCACTTATTTCTACAGCAGTCGGTTTTAAATTTCGCTTTCACATTAAAATTGATTTCCTGTAATAAGTTTTATGATTATCTGATTATAAGTAGTTTACACGAAAAACCACCTGCTAGAATAGAGTTTTTTCAGTTTTGTTTGTGGTGTTATCTTTCAGAATGTTTTTTTTTCACTTATTCGGTTTTATTCGGATCAGTGATTGTCATGAATTGATGTAGTACAGATAGATTCAGAATGTTCCCTGGCTCGCCGACGCAGCTCGGCAACACTGGATGTTCTTTGATCAGGTTGCAACAAAGGCGTTGCGCATTCTGACTTCTTGGTACAACAGCCACAGAAAGGTAAACAAGCTGAATAACAAAAAATTTTTAAAAATAATTTCTTCCGTTTATATCCGGCGATTTTTATAAGTAGTTACATGCAATTTGATAAATGCGTATCAAACATATAAACTAGAAATAGAAGTGAAATTTATATTTTACTGTTTCACGCATCAAGATTGTTTAATTAAGAAACTAATTGAATAAGATCAAATAGCTATACTTAATAATTTCATTTTCTTGCAAGTTTACTTAAAACATGACTTTCATGTAACATCAATGTCTGTTTTGTTGTTGTGTTGTTGTTGTTACGTTGTTACATTTAACACAAATTGAATCGGGCATAAATATAACACTAAATAAGTGTATGAAGAATTACGGTCTCCAAAATAATAATTTTGTAATTATCCTCAAAAGAAAAAGTGTAAATTACAATACATATTTTAATATTTTTATCATTGTCTGCGTGTACATCTCATAGTCTTAATCAGATCGACTTGTATCAGCGCCTAATCTAGACGGCGAAATGGCGTTTTTTCAAGCAAGTTCATTGACATTGTTCCATTGTCATTGTATTATTAAAAATAGCCATTGTTGTACCAATGTCATGTGTATCCTGTGAAAGAGGGTTTTCTACCCAGAACAGAATTGTTTCAAGTTACAGAACATCAATGAACTGTTCAACACTAAATACCCTGATGACAATAAAAGAGCATGGATGCTCCATCAAAGTTACAGAACATCAATGAACTGTTCAACACTAAATACCCTGATGACAATAAAAGAGCATGGATGCTCCATCAAAAACTTCAACTTCGCTCCTGCTTTGAGCATTTGGAAGAAAAACAAAAGCAGGAGGATTTACAATTATTAGTGACTATAAACTGTAAATGTTTTTTATATGTTATATATATGTTTTGTATACCATGTGCTGGAAAATAGTTGCTTTTGTTGTGATTAGTGCTCTTTATATGATAATAAAATGTATTTTAGCTCTATCAGTGTTAAACTTATTTGTTTTAAAAACATTGAAACGAAACCGAAACAAAACCCACTTCTCCGCACAAAAAATCACTTCTCCCTATTCCCATCTGGAAGGAGAAGTCACTTCTCCCTGGCAAAAATCCTAGATTAGGCCCTGCTTGTATATAATCTACAGACATAAAACGTGAAAGTCTCCTCGTCGAAAATTTCTTTTGAAGGTAAAGAGTTCAAGAAACTTCTTTGTATTGCAGCTGAACAAAAAAAAAATCATGAAAAGTATACTAAGACACTAACTGTATATTCACCAATCGTATTGTAGTTTAATTTCCCACTTGGTAAATGTACCATTTCCTCAATCTTACCTTTGAAAGCTGGATGTGTCATGCCTGGTAGGAAATGACGTGGTGCAAAATAATTCTCAAAATAGTTCTTGTACTGATTTCTGAAAAAAGTACGTGTATGTTTAGCTTTCGTGCAAAATTTAATTTATCAATAATGGCTGCGATAAAAAAAACCTTTTTTGTCCGTATTGCGAATAATCACGTTTCCTCAATAAAGGTTGTAACAAACATCTTCTAATTAATTACGTGCACTTACAAACAAATAACAAGTGTAAGACGCCGTGATAACAATCAGAAACGAACAAAAAATGCGTTAAAGAACGACTTCCTTTGAATTAAACAAAATAGTTTTCCAAAAGATTTCACAAAGACGTTAATGTGAGTCAATCAGTTTAATCAAAATGTAAATCTACACAAAATAAATACTTATTTAATTAAATGTTTCATGTCTCGATAACTTGAAGAAAATGCAATTAATTTGTTGTCAATTTAATGAATTATAGTATTCTTTAGATTTGGTTATCTGTATTAATGTATTAAAAGATACAATTGGACTCGAAAGGTGAGATTTGTGTAAATGTAAAAAAATATCGAATTGACTGCATTGAAACTATAAAATGGAAAAGATATTCCGTATTCCTATTAATGTCGTATAAATGTGTCAGTATGGCTTCTTTGTTTTCCAAGAATACACTTTAGCTGACAATACGAGATTGCAAATAGCCTAGAAAACTTGTTTTTACCAGTCTAGCAGTTATGCCTATAAAACGAATACGTCAGTTGCCAACAGAAACATGTTTCATCCAGTTTGTAATGGTAATTTACAAACTGAACACAACCCAATGCAAACGAAAGTGTATCACAAAATGACTGTACATATACATATATATATATATATACCCTTCAATCAAAGGTATCATAGATGGACGTGCGCCAGCATTGTTATTTAAAGCCAACAGTGTCTGCATGAAGGAGCTCTGCAGAAATGGTTGTTGTTTCTGTAGAAATAAATGTTCTTGAGACTGATTGGCCATGTTCATCAATAAAGACGACGAAGAACACATATGCTGTGACTGAGTAAGAAAATTAAGTCCACGTAATGAATTCGATTGGGTTGGTGTATGTGGTAGCCTGACTTCATTGTCCTTACTGTTGTTTGTTAATGATCTTTCATTGGCTGTGGAATGACTGTCTGATGGAACTGGATCTGCTCTGATCTCGTCTTGTGTTTGTTCAGGAATTTCATTTACCCTGCTTTCAGTTTCACTTGATTCATTTTGAAAATCATTTGATTTTTCGTCACATTCTGAAAAATGATCCGTACTTTCTACTTTATTTGGTTCCTCGGTTAAAATATCATTCACATTTTCGTCATCGGACTGACACATATCCACACAAATTTCAGAACTTGTGACCTTTTCGAGGTCAATGTCACTTTGATCGTCTGCAAATTCATCTACCACTGTATCACGTGATTCTTCGTTGGCATTGTCAACGTCATCTGATTTTGATTGTTTTGGTTGACCAGTAAATCGTTCACTCTTCCTCCATTTAGCTCTCCGGTTCTGAAACCACACCTAAATTAGAAAAACTACAATAAATAAAGCGTTATTCGTCACATCTGAAACCACACCTAAAATTAGAAAAACCAAAATAAATAAAGCATTACTCATCGCATCCGAAACCACACCTAAAATTAGAAAAAAAAATTAATATTGAGTTACTGATGTTACTTAACATTTTTGTCTTTTAACTCGACTGAAAACGTTATTGTGAATACCTATTTTCTTCCTTTACTGGTTGGCAACTTATCCGGACGATTGCACAAATTCAGCAGGAAATGCCCGGTTTCCCCTTTTTGTACGTGAGAAATTTATTTGTTACCTTGAGATAAGTAAACAATATTGCAATAGCCATGTGCAGCCATTTTTTTCAAGAAGTATAAAAAGAAAAAGAATATAAACGTTGATAACCATATATTTGAAATGACATTCCATTTTATTTTTACCTGAACTCTAGCTTCAGTGAGATTGATTCTCATCGCTAAATCTTCTCTGGTGAAAACATCAGGATAGTGTGTCTGGGCAAACGCTTTCTCTAACTCTTCGAGCTGTAAATGTAAAATAAGTAAAATGTGAACACGTAGGCAGTTTATGTGTTACCTAAAAAGCATTATAGGGCAAAATGATAATAATGTGTGTGCAGCCTGCACAAAGACTCAATAATCTGAAGTAAAGGCTACATAATAAAAATTTATCACCAAAATTACAAATCCAGCTCAACAGGGCATTTACATTTTGTAAAAAGAAGAACGGACGAATTAAAAACCTTTAAGTAATTTAATTGCAATAAATATCAACAATAATTTATTAAATGAACGCATTAATGGTAATTGAAGTCATTGCTAGCAATATCATAAGGAACTAGTTTGATCAACAAACACCTCCACCCCAATTTTTAGTATTTTTTAAAAAGTTTGTTTTCCAATAGACACACATTTGACCGATAGACCAATATTTTTCTTTCCTACACCAAAACATAAACCAATTACTTGATATTATAACAGAAACAACTATTTTTTTATATTTTAATTGCTGTTTCTTGTATTAAAGGAACTCTATGGCAAGTTGTAAGAAAATAATTCAGAAATTATTTTTAGTGTAAGAGTCCTGAACACCCTTAAATAATAATTTATATGCACACTCTTAAATTTTAAATGAACAAGTTAAGACTAAATTTTAAATATAATTAACACTATCATTCATACTGGGACCATCAGCGAAAACTTGGTCGTTAAATGACAAATACAGAAAAAATTAGTAGTCCAGATGAATAATGTGCCCTGGCAGTGGTCTGTAGATAATTAGCCACTTATTGTTAACCAGCGGCGTGTCAACAATCGGGTTGCGAGTCCGACTTAGGACAACGAGTGCTTTACTCCGACCAGAATCGACAAAGATCGCCAATTTACCTGCCGAAGGTCGTGGGTTCTTACCAGCTTACCCCGAACTATAAAAACTAGATGCTACGGTTTAGCTGAAAATACGCTGAAAGTAGCATACAAGAAAATTTAAGCAATCGAATACGAAAATGTGCAACATATTTAACAGGATTGTTTGGGTGTTTCTTAAAGATAAATTCAAATATTGTTACGGTAATGATAAATAAATAAACAAACAAACAAACAAACAAATAAATAATAAATAAATAAATAAATAAATAAATAAATAAATAAATAAATAAATAAATAAATAAATAAATAAATAAATAAATAAATAAATAAATAAATAAATAAATAAATAAATAAATAAATAAATAAATAAATAAATAAATAAATAAATAACCTGTTGAAGTGTGAAAGTCGTTCGGTTTCTTCTCTGCTTACGTCTCGCAAAACTATCATCTGGAAACTCTGTATGGAGTCCGTAACTTGAATCTAAAACAGAACAATGTTTTTTTTATTATTTTAGCATACGTGTGTGTCACATTAAATGAGATGAATTAGAATGACAGAACAAAGATGAAAAACATTTATACAAAAGTATCCTTAAATATACTTGTCACAATATTGAATACGCCAGACGCGCATGGTTCGTCTAACCAAACAAGACCCATCAGTGGTTCTTAAAACCAGAAATTCTGGAGAACCACATAGTGAAGATCTTGAAGTTATGCTAAATTAAGCTAAAACTATCTATACCGTAGGAATAAAAAAATGCTTGGAATTTATTGGAATTTACAATATATTTGCAATTTGAAGGCATACTTTTAAGCAATGAGTAAATCAAAGATAAGCTTAAGGTTTCAGAACCGAAAGTGTGACTACTGAGCTGATGGGTGATACTCTCAGTGATTGATGGCTCAGCACCGACGTATATATACTGGACTGGTGGGTGGCAGCCTCGGTGACTGATGGCTCAGCACGAAAGTATAACTACTGCGCTAGAGGGTGATACTCTCATTGACTACTGGGCTAGTGGGTGATACTCTCAGTGACTGATGACTCAGCACCGTCACCAGCCCAGTAGTCACACTTCGAAGTGTGACTACTGAGTTGGTGGATGGCACTCTCAGTGACTGATGCTTCATCACGAAAGTGTGATTCCTGAGCTGGTGTGTGTTACCCTCAGTGACTGATGACTCAACACGGAGTGTGACTTCTGGGCTAGTGGGTGATACCCTCAGTGACTGATGGCTCAGCACCAAAGTGCGACTACTGAGCTGGTGGGTGACACTCTCAGTGACTGATGGCTCAGTACAGAAGTTAGTCTAAGAATCCTCTGCCGTCCAACGCTTTTTTTGCGTGGGTCCCAGACCGGTGTCGAAAAAATCCGCTGTTTTGGTTATGGAGAGCTCTCTGACGTCCCAAGCAAAAAAAGCGTTGGACGGCAGAGGATTCTCGAACTGCACCGAAGTGTGACTACTGGGCTGGTGACGGATACCCTCGGTGACTGACAGTTGTTATTAAGATTATTAAAAAATTTCTCTGAAACTTTGTGAATTTAGACGCCTGTCATAGCTGCATTCGTTAAAATTGTTACATTTTAGTCATAAGTCATATTCAAGGTATTTCATATAACATTCTGTCACTTCCGGGTGCATATGTTATATTAGCATACTCAATATCGGGCATATCTAGTTTTCAGTTAAAATTTAAACATTTTGCTTCTCGCTGAAAACAGTAAGCAGTTTGGTTATAGATTTCTTTTGTAAAATTTGTACTTATATTTGTTCCAAACAAAAAAGACCAAACCAACCTAACTATTCTAAAAAAAACCCTAACAAATAATCAGACAATGTATATTCAACAGGAAAACTACAAATCAACGTTAGTTATACTTGTGACGGTGTCCCACACTTAAAACATACTGTGCGATAAAGTTTAAGCTCATTTTCTGAAATTTCATGATACAGTTTTCTCAGTCTATAAGCTTTAAGAATGTTACAAAAACTTTTAGTAATCAGATCTCCCTCACTCACAAATATATTTTTGGTTTGTTTTTATTTACTAACCGAAAGTATAGTTCTAGATTGTATCCTACTTTAGACAAAAATTAAAATCTCGAAACTAGAGATTGAAAGATTACGTTTGCAAGAAGATTTTAATCAAATCAAAGCCCTATGTTAATTGAATTACATTCCAGAAACCTTAAAGAGAGTTTTAATCATTTTCAGCTTGTTGATGTTTGAAATCAAAGACTATAAGGAAACAAAAATAGTTCAAAAGCTTGCTCTTGTGCTTTTATTTCATTTAAAGCGTCTCTGAGATCTTGATTCCGACAGGTACAAAACGCCCCGGTGAGTTAATTAGCAGAAAGCAGGTGCTTTTGGATCCCTCTCTTTGTATGACATTTTCACTGTCATCATTTCATTAAGTTTGCCTTAGAAGGTTTAAATTTTCAAAGGTAATCTAATTGAACCGATGGGAGTTATTAGGTTTCTTACAACAAGGATACCGTAATAGTGTGCGTAAATATGATTAAACTCCTATCACATTTCTCCATTTGCACGCGCTTGCGTGCCAGAAGGAATTAGTTTTGATCTATTTGTCACAGCCTACGGGAACTAGCGTGAGAGATGGTTTAACGATTGTCTTCTGATTGAATAAAACAACGTGCTAAACGTCGTGTTTAGATCGGGATTCATTTGAGAGATAAATCATATTAGGATAGCCAGAACTTATTAGCTTCTACCGAAATTAACGCAAGCCGCAATGTTTTAGACATTTTTTTCTCAATAAGAGCGGAATTAAAAGCTCTAAAAGAAAAGAAGCCGGATGAAAGACTATAAAATAATCTTATCAATATTGTAAATTTATTAGTAACACAAAAACACCATAATTTTATTGCCTGGAGAAACGAAATATTTTCTTTTATAGATATTCATTATTGTTATCTCTGAATGCTATATTTCGTGGCTACAAAATAATGAACGGTTTAAGGTGCTTTATAAGTTACTTACTTTTTAAATATAAAAAACCTGCAATTAACGTTGTAGGGATATAATTTGTGGATTTTGACGAGTTTGTTATATACGTCCCCGCCTACGGCAGTCGTCATGAAGTCAGTATTGTTAACAATTTACTAACACGTTTATGTTATATTGAGCTATTTAATTTTAGTTTGGGCATACGCTTGAAGAAATCATAATAAAACTTGATGTCCGGAGGATTATGGAATGAATTTACAGTCACGTAAAGCAATTGTTTAGCAACAAAGGTTGTTTCAAATGTTTTGCTATGAAACCCATGTGGCCGGAGGTAACGGATAACACCAATACCGTCATTATTACCACTTAATCAATTCTTACAATGAACTGTTACTGGATCAACTAAAAGGGGGGATTGGTGCTTTGTCTTATCCTTCTCAACAAATGTTTGAAGGAATTAAAGCATACTTTTTTACATTCATTAATATGATCTATCGACGAGAGCCAGCTATTTATTTTTCTTCAAAAGAATTACTAAAAACCAAAAATGGCGGCTTAAAATAATTTTTTTAACTCGTCTTAATCATTGTAGGGAATTTGAACTTTGTTTATTTTGACGCATTCTATTTGCAGACGACACATGTCTTCTCCTTAATGTCGAAACTGGGTCAGTTTGTACATTATTGATTAAATAATTAATTGCTTGTCAGGACTGTCTGTTTCGTCCAGCCGGACATTTTATTTTTTGGTCCACTAGGTTGCCAGTTTTAGGGATACTTTTTGTAAAGTTATATAACTTATTTATTTAATTTAAAAACTAAGTTGGAATATAACGAGCACTTTATATTATTTGCCGCATGGGCATTGAATAAAACGGATAAAAAGAATGATTCAAGTATGAATATATATAATTTACTTTAATTTTTCTTAAATAATCTGTCAAAGATTTATCATAAAAACTGCAATACCCTTTTGTCATTTATTAAAAATCGCTAGCCGTGTGACAAATATGATAAATAATGACACATTTGCACTTATTTTGGTGTATTTAAGTCGAAGCACCGAAAATTTTTGCTAATGCAATAAGCAATATCATGAAGCCATATACAAGTTTATTGGTGTCTACTTACGCCCCTATATAACGACGACGTTCGAGGAATTAAGGCAAACTAAACAAAATAAACCATTTCATTGAATACCAACGGCTTTTTGTTTAAAAATTGTATTTTATCTTTTTCGAATACAGAAGTAGAAAACTACAATTCTGGGTAGACGAGTAAATTATTCTTTTAGTTGAAGACAATTAGTACAGCCTAACAAAACAAAAACCATATTATAGGAGTGTCTGATAAAAAAGATTGCATATGAAAAGTTACATTTGGAAACGCGTCGTATGTCACTAAAATTTTAAATTTCAATCTGAATACTTCTCTGAAATCAGAGGGTCAGTTGAAACTAAACTTAACTTGGTCACGGTCAGCGTAAATTCAAAGTTTAACACATGACCTATAATTAGAAACAGTTCAAATGCATTTTTCTCTAAAACTATAATCTGGCTTATTATCTAAAAACGTTCCATACATCAGCTTAATTCAGTGGATAGAACTCTACAAATTATAACTGGAAATTAAGGATGGACACAATTACAAGACTTGGTTGAACATTAGACCGGAAACTGTTCGTATCCCCTTTTCACAGTAACTGCAAAGCTGTTTCAAGTCCTGCAAGTGTTGCTTCAGAAGATCGTCTACATAAAAGACCAGCAGAGTACACCAGAACGAATATGGTTAAAAATTTAATTAAACAATGCAAACTTATAATGCTTATTAAATTTTGGTATTTAATAGAGTAGACTGATCTGGCTCATCTTGTTATTAATTTTGCCAGTTTTCCTACTGAAGGTCGGGAGTTTTCTCCAGGTATTCGCGCTTCCTCCCCTAATCAAAACTGGACGCCATGACGTAGCTGAAAAATTGCTGAAAGTTACAAATATTCAAAAAAAAAAAAAAAAAAAAAAAAAAAATTAAGTGTGAACGTTTAGGATATGTGGCAGTAACGCGGCCACACTAGTGGTGGTGAGTTCCAAGAACTCCAGGTAGAAAATATATGCATAAAAATTAATTACGCTACTGGGCTATGCTACCCTCCTGTTTTTTATGCATAGAAATATTACCGCTTACTGACGCAACTGAAACGAAAAACTGAAATTTGCTAGTTGAGAGGATCGTGCAAACTTTTAATTTAAGTACCTTTTAAAGGTTATTTTTCATGTTAATTAATTTTGTTTGAGATTGAATAACTGAAAGACAACACTTATATTTTATACTCAGTTAACTATTGACGTCTTCGATGATCAGATTGATGAAAAGAAAACGACAATGAAACTCGAAGTAAACAATCCTGTGAAATGCATTGAATATATGGATGTATAATTAGACTAATAGCTGATTGTTTATAAAATTACGTGAATGACATGCTTTGAAATCCGACAATAGCGGAACTATGTTTATAATATTTCAAAAAGTATCAAATATTAAGCAATTATAAAAACAAAATCATGCCATCACGTGTCTCTTATAATTTAATTTCGAATTAAATGAAATGATACAAAAACATCGATTCAAATGCATTTCATGGCAGATAATTCATTTGTCACAAACATTCAGTTCTTGTAATCGAATACCATATTACCCGTAATTGACATAATTAAAGGAAATTTGCATGTAACTATTTAATATAATGTAATATAAGTCTAAACAATTGATATTCTTTGTTTGTGCTAGTTTCTTCCGGATAAACAAGAATTAGGTCAGCCTGTGCCGATTACATATACATTGTAAATATTACTTATGGATATAATAAAGATTTGCTCCATTTCTCGAATTTCTGCTTTTGATTCATATTGACGAAACAATAGAAGTGGATGCCGCGATATACACATGTATAAGATAGAAAAACGCTGCGTAACGTTTTAAAAGTGTACAGTCAAACAGTCAATAACAAAGTATCGTGAAATTTGTGTTATGAATAGAAATTATCTGTGAGTTATTTTTATGGTGTACATTTTATAGGATATAACGTTACTTTTGTCAATCACAATTAATAAATTGTATATAGATGGCTAAGTATTGTTAATCTAAACTATATATCTACCCAGTTATTTCTGAAGCAGCAGAAATACACGTTTCATGTTAAATATTTACATACATCTACCAATCTACAATATTAAAACTTAAACTTTTAAAAGGTGATTTTAGAACAGCCACATTTTGCGCTTTTACATATTTTTGACTTCAACAAAAAAGAACATAATTTGATTTTTACCTTTGATCTGAATAACAGGAATAATTTAAACAAAAAGAAAAATAAACAAAACAATTTTCAATGATTGACCTAATTGTTCATAAATATTGCAAACTAAATTATACAAATTGTGCGTATTTTCGATATCCAGACAGAAATGTTGCATTACTCATGCTCATTGTGACCGTTCTGCAATACAAAAGATCAGCAAAATTCAGTGGAAAAAGAAATGCCTTACTTACACCTAATAGGACAATCGTACTGTGATACAAAAGAATTGTGACGTATTAAATTTGAACTTAGTACAATTATTTTGGAAGCGATTATTAATCATATATTTATTGTTAAGGCGCCCATTTTCATGTGCTCCGTTCATGCCGTTTTTTGCCAGTGCAATGTCTTAAAGTAGACGCGTAAGAGCTAGATTTCAAAAGTTACCCTTTAAATGAGGGTAATGACAAAATACCAAAAACCAAGGAAACAGTAAAAAATTTTTAAAAAAATCAAAGTTTGAGAAACCGCAAAACTACAGAACCAACAACCACATATAGTATATACAGCAATGGTCCTGACTTGGTAAAGGCATTTCAAAAGGTATGGTGGGGTAAACCATGTTTTATTGCATGCCAAACCTCCCGCTTCCATAACTGCAGTATGTGAGTTGGTTTGATGATAAAAACACGTATGGGTATCGTATACTAGTTTCTATTTTGTTTTGTTTTTAACTTCAATGCACTACTCCTAACAAAGCATGGGTATTTACTTAAAAGTTGAGCAATTTAGTCTGTAACTTTGCTTATATACCATCTTTGAAGAAGTTAGTTTAATTTGCTATTTAATTATTAAGAAAACACAATTACATTTGTTAAGTACTTAATATCAGAAAACCATATAATATAAATGCAATTAATTCTCTCTTTGTTAATTTTAGTTTTTTAAAAAGTGGAACATTAAAAGTATAAATCCAAACCAGTATATTCGATTCATCATTTTTTATGAAGAAAGTATTTCATATTTCCTTCATTAAAAACATCTGAATGACTCTGTGTTCATTGGTATGATGACTGCTGATTTTACCATTTGACCGGGATACTATTTTTGTACCTCATCTAATTGGGAAACAAATACATCCTGATTAATCTATTTAGGATAGTCACGATTCTTAACCAAACATGTTTATTTAAATGACATAATTTCAGACATAAATCATATTAAAATACACATAAATTCTATATTATACATTTGCATAGTTTACAAAACAGGAGGCCATCTTTAGAGAACAGCATGCAACTTATGAGGAACTTTCTAATCTTATACTAATATATAATTTACTATGCATCATGTGAAGTTCTATACACACATGTTATCATGCATTTTATAAAGAAATTTAATTGTTTCTTGTGCTGTTTAGAAACTCACTTTAAGCAAAGATAGAGAAACGTCACTTTAATTTTTCGATGCAGTAGCCGTTCTATACCACTGTTTTAAAATACACTACATCAAGATGAAAAAATCGTGTGTGTTGTAGAAACTTAACTGTAATTTGAATGTTCCTGCTTTGGACATTGACAAGAAAATCTTGATCAGTGAAGAGAAAACAACAACTGCAACAAAAGTGTATGTTTGATCAAACATAGTGTGCTTGAAATACTTACATGGATTGTGATGATGTTGATAAGGTGCAAGGTCCATACCAAACTGTCTGGCAGCTGGATGGAAGCTTGGTGGGCAGTGGAAACAAAACATTTCTCCTGAATTTGCTCTGTTACTCTTTAAAAGCTTTAACGAGAAAGAATAAGGAATCATAAAATATAAAATTAATACTTATATAATAGTATAATGTTGAATGGAAACTTTTGAGATTAACATTTTTTATTTTAAAAAAATGACAATAATGACAAAATAACGATAATGAATCATTTAAGTATAAAAAGTGTTCCATATTTATAATTTGATACATACTTTATAAAAAATATTTTGTTTAAATAATCAAAATTTTTTATTTATATTTTAATTTTGAGTTGTTTAAGGATGTCTTTCATGCCAGAATTCAAATTTATTGCTAAACCATGCAAACGAACAAAACCTTTTGACCAAGTAAATATGCTAACTAAACAATCCAAAGTAGAGTCTACGAAAAATTAAACGAACACAAATCCATAAATGGCTTTGTAGAGAAACAAAGAAGCAGCCTTACCTTTAATGGTGAACATCAAGAATGATATCTTCTTCACCGTAGATAATGCAATTTACTCAGCTATCGGCAAGCATCACTGGGTCTTACTTCACTAAGTGTTTTATCATAATTTCTAATATTGCTGATTCCGATTTGCAAACATCTCCAATAATTCAGTTTACGGCATGTAATCTTCAATTAGCCAGTCAAAGTCGAGTTATAAGCCATGCCCACCATCTAATGTTAGACATAATCATTGGTGACATATCAAATGCGTTTGACAAAGTGGGCTTGCCAGAACATGAATAAATTGCACAAACGCGCTGTCCGGCACGCGTCGTATCGATTGATAATTGAATTAGACTGTAAGTGCTGCCAAAGGATACAAAAATTTAATGGTTTGTTTTTGTTTTAGTTTGTCAATAACCGGAATATTCTATTACCAACTAGTAAATCACTCTAGATTAGGTAACGTAATTATGTCTTAGTCAAACAGCCAATTCTTTAATGGAATATCATTCCATGTAATTCGATTAACCCAATTGAAATGGACTAGTAAACTAAGAATAATGTTTTGTTTAAACTATCACAAACAATTTCAATAGTTCGTTTTGAAATTTTTGTTTGTTAATGCACGACTTCTGTATATTTTTAAATTATGCATTCTCTCTACGTAATAAGATGCAAGAAAATGTAGCTTCCCACTAGAGAGAGAAATGATTAAATCGGCTACTATTATTATATATGAAAACAATTGACAATTTAAGGTAGAGGGAAATCAAAATCCAGATAAGAGAAGACTTTAATGTTCTGTTATTATTTATATTTTTGTTGTACTTAAACGTTATATGACAATTTAATTAGGAGCATTGTCAACATTTGCCGAGATTCGTACATACGGGGAAAACGTTTCCCGTTTACATTAAATTCCTTAGGTTAAACTGTAAATCAACAGCGACAGATTTATATCTTTCTCATTACAAAAGTTTAATTTACCCACTTTTACCAAAGAAAATTGAAATAAAATAGCACAATTGCAAAATAAACACAAAAGAAGAAAATTTAGATGGTTCAGCTGCCACCAGCGTTTATTCTTTGTGTCTATAACTTAATAATAATAGTTAATAAATTTTGTAACGACTATAATTAATAATTTCACGCTTTCAAACATCAAGAATGGCCATATGGTATACACAGTAACACCATTCGCAAATGTTAGTCATTTAAAGATGATTATCCTGTAGTTTGGGTTCAAAACTAACAGAATAAATTTATATTAAATTTATGAAAAGCTGGAAGTACATAATCTCCTATGTATGTAAATATTCGATAATTATAATACAGCACAAATAAAAAGTAGTCAAAATAATATCGCAGTAATATATTTCTCCTAGAATTGCATGTTCTCATTACTTAAATAATATTTATGATAAACATTTTTTGTTAGATACAAAACTTCATCATTTTGTACTTTAACTTTAAATTTAAATAATAAACTATAATTATAATTATAATATATTTTGACTTGAAGTATTTAAATATCATAAAAGTATGAATACTTTTAAATAAGTAATGTCTTTTTAAATTTTTATGTTTAAATGATTTATTAGGATTGAATACTCTACTAAAGAAAGTTTTAGTCTTAAACAATAATAATGGTGTTGATCTTCAATTTAGTTTTTCAATCATGTTTAACAATATCGTATTGTCGCAATGCCTGTAGTTCTAATAGGAGCATAATATCACTTTATGCGATCGCTAGGCTGCATCGACTTAAGTACTGGATATACATGTATATATCTGGTTTACCATAAGGCTTGTAGAATTAAGAGCACTTTGCTTTGTAATTCTACCATCACATAGTGAAATTAAAGAAATATGGTAATGGAATGTGATATAGGTAAAACCAGTTGCAAAACGACATAAAATAAGGAATGCAACTGGTATAATTTAAGTTATTGGTAGTTTCTGTTTGTTGTTTTTTTAACTATTTTATTTTCACAGTTTTTCGATCATAAGGCTTTTGGTTCCGATTTACAATATGAAAAAGAAAGTTCGTCAGCAACACTACTGTTCGTCCGTGAAGTTACCAAAAAGCCCAGTGGTGAACATTTCGTTGCTTACGTACGCTGGTTATTAGAAGCATTCTTGTCATCACGCGAAATGCGGCTTGTAGTTGATAACTGACGACGTATTAGGTATTTGATACTAGTTGTTATGAATAACTTAAGTTAAAAACCGGAGGCAGCAGTACAGACTAAACATTTGCAAAAAAATAGGCATTAAAAGTCATGTAAAAACATTACAATGTTGAGTTGACATGTAATTTATAACATTCAACAAGTTCTAAACATACAGCCACAATGCATGTGAAAGATATGGTTTCATATGATATCTATTACCCTAAACACACCGTCTATCATTATGAATAGTGTAATGGTTAGAGGCCTAAGAATTCTTCTAGTTTGAGCACAGCTTTAAAGTGGAAAGTGACAAAAAATATATTCGGAAACTTTTATAAAAGATGCAAATATCTTTTTTTTTCTAACAAAAGTTTAAGCATCTGTTAGAAGACGAAAGTTTCAAGGAAAAAAGATACTATTATCAAATATTACACATAACATAAAAGCGGCGTGTTTGATCAATGTCATTACATACTTTGACAACAGAGTTCTTTTTGAGCTTGCAAATCAAAAACGCGGTCAGTAATTCGTCATGAAAGGCAAAAACTTGCGAGGAATTAAAAAGGATACACTCGTATAAAGAAAAAATAAACTGAATAAATTCAAGATAACTTCATAGCACAGGAATTTTCATTACACCAGCATGGATGAAAAGAGCCAATTTATGAAATTAATCCTATTTTAGAAAGAATCCCCTCAAAATGATGGCAAGTATACTTCACTACCTAATACATTTGGATTGTCTTTGAGGTGTAAACTTCCTTTGATGGTTTATGATGAAGCATGGGCAACCACTGATCCGGGTAATTATCATCTTAATAATAATATAAACTAGAATTCTCCTGTCTAAACGTAATCTGCTTAGGGAGTTGAGGGCCTCTTATGTCATTTACAAATAAGGTTTCATCTTTTTAGAGGATTATTACTTCATATTGCTTTTCTAAATCTTATTAAAGATTCGTCCGATGTAACAATAGCGAAGACAACATTCTAAATCTATCTAAATTATCTGATTTCGCTATAATTATACTTATTAATGACGATATCAAAAGTCACTTACGGGATTGATAAAAACGGATTTAAGAATTAAATTTGAATAAAATTCAATTTCACTGCTTCAAAAGATCTTTAGAAAAGACTTTAACTTTGATCGAAGGAACAATGCAATAAACGTGAGACCTACATCAAGATTTTCAATAATTATTCCAACTTGAGAATAGAAACGGCGCGATTTGTATAACAATTCTGTTTAAAATGGCATCAAAAGTCAAATCATTTAAAAAAGTGACTTTAGAAAATAAAAAAATAACGAATCATTTTAATGAATAAATCAAGATATCAAGAAACGTAATCTTCTTGATTGTTTGCGAAACAGCAGATTACAATTGTAATACAGCAGACGAACAATGTGTCATTGTTAACGAAATCTGTGGATAAATGTAAACATAAAGGATTCGTTACAATTAATGTGCTGAATCACCATAAGACTCGGAGGTGTTAATCGTAAACATGATGTAGTAAACAAACGGACATTTACATATATTTCATTTTAAAACAGAAGCGACGATAAAACAAATAGAACAACTAAGGTCATATAGAAGTAAACTTATTGAAATAAATTCAAGACACTGTAGTAAACGAGGAGAATAATAACATAGACAATTATATTATTTATCTTATAGCACAGATTAAAAAAAATATTTATTATAATGTCGAATGCTTGTAACGCCAGCAGAGCAGTTTCCGAAAATATAACATTCAAATACCAATAGTGTCTTACTTCAAGATTTAAGCGTAGTGACGTTTGTACTACACACGAAAAACAGTTTCAAATCGAAAATAGTCAAATTTAAAATATTTGACGAAATCCTCGCATATTATCATAAACATGTTTTTTTATATTTGTCTGTTAAAAATGCCACACATGTATACAACAACAGACAACGTGACTGTTCTTTCGATGACATTTACTGTGGTGCTTTGTGCATACTTCAATATGTTTCTTCATTCTATTATGTTGATCACCACGTAATCACAGATTGAAATGCGGAGAGATCTTAGGTCTCAGGAATTCCACCTCCCCCTAAACCCGGAAAAAAAGAAACCACGAAATTACAATATAAAACTTAAGTTTTTTTAAAATTTCATTTTTATTTGCCGATTAAGGGCCAACCATGTATGTATTATTCTCAAATAATACTTCCGTAGGTCAAATTATTGGCCGTCTATATTATACTACCCGCTTATTTGATTAATTCAGTCCTTATATCATCACAAAGCGTCCGGTTATGGTTATGGTGTAATATTAATGAAAGACGAAACTCCTAGTAGAAAATGATAAATTAGTATAATTTCTCAATATGCTTATCTGCAGTGGAAACTTACATGAGTTCAGCACGGATTATCCGATATTAATTCAAAAATAATTCTTGTGTTTTGTAAGTTGTACAGATCTTGAAAAAAATTCAATGTGTTAAATGAAATATATATTGAATTCATATACCATACTGTACATTATGACGCAAAGTACTTATGTGTCGACGCTATATTACTCGTGATCATTGGACACAATGAGTTTGACGTTGGAAACAACTTCTATTATAGCTAGACTGGGGGAATTTCTTCCCTTTGTCAAAAATATTAACATTATATTACTCGTCACAAATATTAACATTATATTACTCGTGATTTCGCTGCACCAGTAATAGTTTTGTCCTGTAAACTTTTATAACGCATGAACATTCGATAATAAAAAAATGAATAACGACGAAATACTTCTTTGATTTGATCAACGAACTTAATGTCATTTGTTAAAATATTGAAAAAAGTTGTTCATATAATATATCGATTTGATAAATTGGTCACTGCTCTATAAATGTAAAAATGTACCAACAACTAAAGTAATAGCTTGTTATTTTATCGGATTTCATGCTACATAATTAATTTCATAAATATTTATCAATCAATGACAGCAGAGTCATATCTTTAATTCTCAATTCCCTGAGACAATTGCTCTTAAAGATACATTTAAGAACAATTTGTTAACTTTATAAATAAATATATTTCACACCATGAGAATAATTTAATTCCTGAAATTGCATTTATTTGTAAAACATGAAATATGAGGGATGACAGCGAGTCAGAAATATGCAGTTTTTGTCACATTGTAAAACTTAAAACCAGACTAAAATACAAATATAAACTGGTACCTGTTAATCTAGTTTTATTTCGAAGACATACAGTACCAGGTTATTTGCTAAAACATTGAGTATAAAGAGCAATTTGTTTGTTATGGAACAAATAAAATTGAATTAGGACTGAATTCAGACTAATATTCAAGCCATGACTGATCATTGGACACAATTAGTTTGACGTTGGAAACAACTTCTATTATAGCTAGACTGGGGGAATTTCTGCACTTTGTCACAAATATTAAATTATACTCCAAAATGGGATAAATAATTTATCCTACATCTTTGTTTCATATTTATAATGTTATAATGGTGTTCTATAATGTTATTAGATCGTTTATAATTTTATCAGATTAATGTCGATTTATTGATCAGAACAAAAGATGGATGTATACCAGCTGGATATTAAGTTAAAACATAGAAAAGAAAACATTGCATTATTAATTTAAGGAAAACTAAAAAATTTTTTCTCTTAATTTGTGAATTACATTGCTTGCAAATCGTTATATAGTCAATTAAAACTATGTGGTAAATAAAATTTGGTTAGAAGATCAATAAGAAGATATTAGAGGATTGTTGAACATATGACCATTAAAGACAAAAGCGAAATCACGAGTAATCTAATGTTTATGAACAGAAACAACAACAGATCATAACAACTACAAATTAAGAAGTAGAAAGCATGACCTTTAAACAAAGATGACATTACGGCAATCCAAAGAGTAAAATATACACAGAATCTTGAAATGTTTGTTAGACTGGCCAACAGGCAAATAATATTGAACCAAGTATTCAAGTTAAAAAAAGTCATATATTAACTTATGTTAGTATGTTTCCAATTCAAGTCTTACATGATAAAATCTAGTCAAGTAAATTAGAATACATTTAAATAGAAATTTAAAAAAAAGAATCTGAGAAGTCTTTAATATAAAATAATATAGACGAAATATACAAACGATTAAGTTCCAGAAAGATAAGTTTTGGCTATGCATGCCTTTCTAATTAATACTACTAAACCCACGTGTCTAGTTACAACGTTGATATGAATGAACCAAGTTTCTCTTGTTGTATACACAACACACGTCGATCTAATAATAATCCTGTTTATTGTTTAGCGGCCACCCAATGAGTACCAATTTTGATAAACGGTTCAGTTTGACCATGGATCGAATTTGTTAAAACTGAAAACATCCAAACATTTTTAGAAATAAGTAAACCCTAAAACAAAAAGACTATACGCATGTTTAAATCTTCTACAGTAAGCTATTTCATGGTTACAAAACTTTAAATGGCCTATATTGAAATATTTGATAGGACTTTAGATAGAAAGCAAACTAAAATATAATACATGTACATATGATGCTCTTTTTGATGTTATGTATCGGACGCTTTCAACTAAAAATCAACATTCTGAGGCGTGAAATAATGTCTTGATGACTAGACAAAATCAAACTGAGAAAGAAAACGTAATTTACAATAAAACTTAAATAACAAATTACGTTAAAGTCACATAGTAAGTATTAACTGTTGTTAAATTTACATTAAATAGTTACACAACTGCTCAACCATATATAAACTGATTCTAGTCGTTCATAAACCATCAAAGAAGGTGCGGTTGGGGAAAATATAAATGTATCACATGTGATTGTTCAAAAGGAGACTTTGGAAGTAGAAATCGATGTTACGGGAAGCAACTCAAATGAAATAATGTCAATTGGATATCTGAACAATATTCAAATAAAGATCTAAAAATAAGGTCATCTTCGGTGGTCTATAAACTATACCGTAATCCATTAGGTTGTTAGGAAGATATTGTTGAAAAATTATACTTATGTCAAGAATTGTTAAGAATATTGTAGATTTATTTATTTTTAAATAGTAACGGAGAACAAAACCAAATTATAACTCAATATTTTTGTTTAAAAATTATTATTAACATACAAATGCCTTTCTAGTGTGGTTTGACAACAGCATTATTATGTCTCTTAGATAAAACAACAAAGCCAAAAATAAAAAAATGTTGCAGAAGTATATATTAAGTTCTTAATATTTATATATTGTATAATATTATATAGGTAGAACAATTACTTAACAATAGAAACCAGAACTGCAGTTCTTACTAATGGGCTTGTGATGCCTTGACATACCCTAAAATACAATTTGTACTCTTGTAGTTTTTAAAATGCACAATTTTACCAATCTTGACCTTTGCAATTAGAAACATTTCGATGAGAAATATCCAAAATACTTTCATTTTCACACGCGTTGAGCTAATACTAGAACAACCTTAAACGAAGAAATAGCTTAAAAACAACAAGTCTTATCTTTGTTTTCGAGGCTGAATGATAGTAAAATGCACGACGCCTTATAAATACCATAAAAAAACAAAAACAAAACGAAAACGTAATTATTTGCAAGAGCACTTGTTTAATATATTAAGAATCTAGTTTTAAACGGTTAAAGAGATCCAGGTAACCTTCCACCTATTTATGCTTCACAAAAACAGGTAGAAAACACAACACTTTCAAACATACAGACTACATACAGAATCACAATTTACAACACAACACGAGAACAGCACATGGTATAAATGTCTTGGCATGCAAAAAACACACACAATTGTGTGGCTGCATTTGACCGGTAAATGTGTGTCGAAGGATTGACAGGTTGAAGAGTGGGGCAGGATTTTAACCTGTTAAACCTCACGTCTCTTGTTAAATCTAAACAATACAGACCATGCAAAAACATGTTACACTAACATTAAGCAAAATAACAACTATACGTTTTTATTACTACATGTATACTGCATTAGTTGGGATCTGTGAATATTGAAATAATAAAAATTCGGCATTATAGCCTAAATCTTAAAGCTGTGTTGTTTATTAAATATTTTATTGGACAGCCTAACTTTGTCTTAGCTATGATTAATATGTAGTTTAGTTAGACTGTTCATAGTGTTTATAGTAGAGGTACAGTTGCGATACAGCATATCCAATATGTTCGCTCGTTTCGTTCAGTCTTCACTCTGAACCTTTACCCATTGTGGACTAGGGTCTGGTTCCCTAGTCTGTGTGTAACACACTGAATGTCTATCAGTGCATTAGCCATACTTTTGGACAACTGATAAAATACTTTAGAATCAGCAGTATTTATACAAATTTCTAGTGAAAAGTGTTCACTTTGTGTACTTGAAATTTAATAATAATTGAGGATTCTCTTTAACTCATACAATAATTTTGCCTGTGATTAAACTATAATTAATTGGTTTATTACTATCAAAACACCTATTGTATTCTGCATGTTGGCATTCCTTGAATAGAAATTTTTAAAATGTTGGCATAGGTTGAAGACACCATCTCCGATATGGTAAAATAGGAAAATAAGTAGAAGGTAGTTCAATTGATTGACGGTTTATTTGTATTTTTTAAAATAATTGACAAAAACAAGAATTATGCTTGGAACCAATTTAAGGGTATATATAAGCAACATAAAATTTAACAAGTTGATAATTTGATTTTTAAGTATTTATTTTTTAATTTTCAAAGCTAAGAAATTCTCTACGAACGATATTTCAAAATTTATCAATACTATGGTGTAACATTTGAATTGTTATATAATACTCATTTCCGCCAAGTAACATCAAATAAGATTATGCAGTATGATTTTAAAGATGGTTTCTTTTTACCTTCTTAAATGCAATATCAGTGGTGTAGATACAGCATATATAGCGTTGGCCTTGAATCATATCAAACATTTCGACTTGTTATGGCAATTAAATTCTCAAAGATAGTGAACTTGAACTGGACACACAAAGGTGTGTTCAGATATTTATAGTTCATATGCTATCACAACTGGCGACATGAATGCCAGTTGCATGCCTGTCTAAGCTACTTCGCCAATAAAACATATGACGCAGTAGTGTAAAAATTGCTGAAAGTTGCATTAAATCACAGACAGGTAAACAATATCACATATGGTCTGTTAACTTTGTGATTATGTCAAGCAAAAAATATCATTGTAATTATTACTGTCTATTTTTAATAATTAAAAACCTAGTCTAGTCATGATTGTCTATACCTTTAATTTCCTAGTGGAGATTTCACTATAGTCAATTTTATGTCGTAAATATTTTCTATTATTTAGTTCTTCCCACTTTTCCTATTATGTTGAAACTAAACTATTGTATGTTGTTATTTTTCCACTCATGAAAGCATTACTTGTCTAAACATAATACAAAAGATCCATTGATTCTCAGACAAGATCTGTTACACAGCTGACTTGTACAGAACAACGTGTACCATAGCTCAAAACCCAGCGGAGAAAAGAAGAGATAAATTTGATGCAATTACTTATAACTAAATTAAGATATGTATTTATTGAATTTACGGTGGAAACCAAATTAATCAATCTAGCTTTGTTTCATACAGAGTTTTAATAATCCATATTGCCATAACATAGCCCTCGGAAGTCAAATGACATTTCACGGCCCGCTTCCCGTTAATTCTCTATAGATCTACTTCCAACCCTCGATCAGATTACTAAAGGATGTAGTATTAATAGGTTTTACATTTTCTATACAAATTAACGAGGCATAATGTAATTTGTCGTCTTTACATTTAATAAATTAATATACAGACCGTTTGCGATCCTAAGCCAACTAGGGAATATCGTCATATACGAAAGCATCTGCAAAGTCTTAGCGATATCATGCTCCCGAATCGTAAAGTCATTAAAATAATGTAAGTAGGGTATTAGATTAGGGACTTAAGATAAATTTACAAACACTGAAGTCAGACATAATTTGTTCCTTTCATTAGACGGCCATAATAGACGTAAGTCGGGATTGTTTACAATGTCCTTTAGGCGGAAACCATATAATAAGCACAATACAAAAGGAACAAGGGTGGTAAATGGAGTTGTTCTTCAGAATGGTACCCCGGAGACCCAATAACTACTTTAATTTACCCGAAGTAATATGTCACGATAAGATATATCTTGTTTTAATTGATGAGAAATTTGTTAATCATTTTTATAATTAAGAAATGATAACGCCATTTTTGTAGTTTCAAATATCAACCATTATTTGAATCGCCAAGGAACAAAGTATCAACATAACAATCAAACATGCAATATCTTGAACAAAGAAATTATTATTAGGCAATAAATATCATTTTAATCATGTTGCTTAAATGAATTGCAGTCTGCGTCCACCCACTTTGCTCGATACTGCAAACACATAATCAAGGTCTATGTTGTTAAATAATTGTTATGTTTACGTTGTAAAGTTTTGTTGAAACATTATTTTGAAGAATTACATTAGTTTACTTTATAAAAAAATCGCCGCTTTAAATATGATTAAATTTTAATACAATAAACAGTTTAATCACACTCATGCAAAGGAATCTTAAGATAGATGTGGCATTATTTATTAAATTTTTGTTTTTTTTAATGCTCTACATCTTTTGAAATTTGTTAAACTTTCAGAACTTATCTCGACTTCAATGTATAAAAGATGAACAAAAACGGTTATTAAAAATTGTAAACAGAGTGGAAACATGGTTTAGTTCCAATCAGCCAATATTTTTCCGGGGACGATGTTTGCCAATAGGTTATTGTAGATATATAATTTGCATGATCGGCAGACTTAATAGGGTGTATACAGTTATCGCACATGCCACTTTCCACCACTCATCTGTTGAAAATATAAATGTTTTGCTGAAACCCTTATATAATAATTGTTTATATTTAGAATAAAACGGCTGACGAATAGTGTAATTATAGGATTAAACACATTTAAAAGGAATTTATGGATGTATCAACGATTCACTCACAAAACAAATTAGAGTCCGAATGACTTTTTAGGAATCTGTAATCGCTTACCCAGGTACCTTGGGTTGCACTTATAGCTTTATTACACTGATATAGTCAAATAAATGGCATTAAATACGTTTTGATATACTGGTTAGTATTACTAAAATGTACAAGGTTACAAAAATGTTTTTAATTGGAAATGTATAATGTTTGCTTATTTATCACGAACAACACGGCAGTTTTATAGTACTTCGAAGTCAAAGAAACAGTAGTTCAAAATTTGTTCATAACTTTGACGTAGTGGTACAATTAGTTTAATGAATGCATTCAAAAGTCCTGTCATGAATCATTTTAAAAGTTGACTTATTTTTAAACCATGCCTTACTGTTCGCAGTTTTCGATATAGTTTTAAAGATAAGTTAAAAGACAGAAAAAAAATGGATAAACAATAGTCATTAAAGGGCAGTAACTTATAGAAAATGATTCAATTTGCAATTTACAATTTTATATTTTTTCTGGCGACATTGTTTTCTGTTTTCAATTTTTCAAGATTTTCAAGTTAAAAGCCAAGCACGCAAAAAATGTTTAAAAAAAATTACAAATTACAACTTTTTAAAGAAGACACTCTGCGTAAAGGGCAGTAACTTATAGAAAATGATTCAATTTACAATTTCGGCGATGAAGACTTTTCTTTATAATTTTTGCTTTCCTTCTTTTTTCAATTTTTCAACTTAGATAAGAGCAAAACACGTACAAAATGTTTGACGTATAATTATAAAGTGCAAATTTTAAAGTATACACCCTATGGACCCTAAGGACGATTTCTTCAATTTCGATTCTATTTGGCCCAGTGGTTTATGGGAAAGATTACAATTTCGCATTCTTTTATATTTGCTGTTTTTAATCTTATTTTTAACTACAACGGTCTAATGGATTGAACTCAACGTTTCTCAGAAGACCTTACATTATTGTGTTTTTTTTAACACCGTATGGCTATATACTAACAAATAGCCTATGCAGACTTGGAGTGAGATCTTTATCACTGAGAATACATTTAATGTGGAAAACGTTCTAAACGCAAGGCACATGCGATAAATATTTATTTAAAAAGTTATTCTATTGTGTAACAAATACAAAGCAAAATTACTATTTTGTTCAAATACAAAGCAAAATTACCATTTTGTTCGGACAATAATAATTTAGTTACTTATTTAATTACTACAAGACCTATCTCATTATATCTCAATTCTGTGTGATATCATTAGATAAACCAGTTGATAGTCCTAAGTGCTTCCATTTGATTAGGTCCCAATAAATGATTTAAAACCCATTACCGCATTAGTTCTGGTGTCAACGATACTTGTTAATCAGAAATAATTTTCAGTACATCGGGGATTTTAAGACACATTTTATCTCTATTAATGTCATTAAGAGTCCAATCTCGTTCAATTCGCCGTCATCCGCGGGATAGTCTGTAGAATAAACGTCCGTCGCCACACGAGTTCGATGTTAGAGGGTGAGATATTATCAGTTCGGAGACATAAAATTGTGGGCTTCATAACACATTTTACGGTGTACCACCTCGAGTCATTTTACGAAATAATGTGTTAGATGTGTTTTTGAGTTAAACGCCAAAAGAATACACAATTAAATAAGAGGAGAAATAAAAAACTGTTTTATAATATAAAACGTTTTGTATTCGCACCTTTTTGCTAGAATCTGCTAGGAAGGTGTGATTTTGTTCAAATAGAAACAATGTTATTAGAAACAAGATGAGGACATTATGTTGTATTAATTACCGATTTCAAACAATTAGTTGTCATCGAGTAATGTAACATAAGGTTGACCAAAGATTCATGTTGTCAAATTTATCATCGTAAATTTTTCTTTGTCTTCTTTGCTTTTAACAAAAACTGTTTTCTATTTGCAGCATTTTAAGAGGAACAAAATCTTATATTCATTAAAGATACGTGAGCCGATTCGCTAACGGCGGAAAATTCTGTTTGGTAGGTATGTAGGTATTGTTACCCCGAAATGTTCAGTGCTGTGTCGACCGAAATAGTCAAGTTATAAAACAAATGTGCGAGAATTATTTTGTATTTAAACCATATACCAGGAAAATCTCCGCAAAACACCGATCAGTTTTTAAAATGTGTTTTTGCGAGAAAACACATTTTTTTCGCGAAAACAATTTTTCCTTACAAATGTCAATTAATTAAGACCACATCAAAGTCCACGAAAAAGACAAACTTGAGAACCAACAACCAAAAATAAAGCAACTACAGGCAATAACTCGGTGCAGTCATTTCAAAAGAAATAGTGGGTTACACCAGATTCTATGGCACCACAAACCTCCCGCTTACATAACTGCAGTGTGTGAGTTGGGGTGTTGATGAAAATGGTTAGGTACTATAAACCTGACTAGTCAGTAATCGGAGTATCCAATAATTTCGCAGCAAAATCACTGAATTTAAAAATATGGAAAACTATCTGCACTCATATTTTTCAACCAAAAATGCTACCTATTATAAAACTTATTAAAGGATGCGTTCTTGTAACCTTGGTTTTAAAGTCTATTTCCACCTTATGCAGGAGAAGCTGGAATATTGCTGTATAAGTGAGGAAAATTTATAATTTTGAAAGTAACATCGTCTCATTTTTCCTTAATTCTTGTGCCGATCTGACCATTAGCGTCATATTCGAGGTGAAAGTCTAAAAAATGTATATTAAGCTGTTTCTGTGGTTCTTAGATTTCCCGTTCTGAAGGATATATTAACGGCTCACTCAGCAAATTGAGAGTTGTTAACTGAAAGGACATCACCAATATATCATTGCGTAAAATTAAAGGACCAAGCTCGCAGAAATCAGTTTCATAATACAGGAACAAACCGGCAACGAGGGGCACAGCTTGTACCTGGAATTGGAATTTCGACTTCCTGCTGAAAAATACATCCTCTGAAACTACAACTTTGTTGTAATTTTAATTTGTAACATCCGTGATAGTTAGCGCTGCTGATGGAGTTTTAATACCCCGAGGTTAGTCCGGTCCAGCATCAACATTTTTGTGTTGAATAACACATAAAAGCTATGAAATTATCGGTGTAAATTTCAAAATTGTCAAAATTATAATGTTCTTCCTACCTCAGGTATAGGTTGATCTTAATCATTTTTATGTTCGGCATATTTTGGTTTTATTGTTTTATGCTCTTCATATTCATATAGTGTTTGGCATTTTCAATTTTTTGGGTAGAGCGACTTGAATAGACGAAACGCGCGTCAGGCGTAGCAAAATTGCCTAGAACTTTGTTGTATTTTTGATTCACAAATAAGTTGTTGATCAGAAATCTAGCATACTATAAATCTGTTTCTCTCTATAGTAGTATAGTTTGCCTTTTTGTTCTTTTTTAAAAGTAGAAAAATAGGTAATTTTGTAACCTAAAACTACATATTTGTAGGAAAGTGTGGAAGCAGATGCTTTATGTATGATTTCTTTAAGTTCCTGTATTATGAAACTGATTTCTGCAACGTGTTATTAGATACAAGATAATAGCAGAAGCTAGGTCCTTTAATTTCACGGATAGATATACTGTTGATGACCAAGGGCAGCTAAAATACTGTAGAACTGATTTTAATTAATTATTTTCTTTTAGTTTATCGTGAGGTCAGGTGTTATAAACAAAGACAGGTTGAAAAAATCTCAGCTTCTAACAGATATCGATATTAGTTTTAAATTGTCCAACAGTTCTTTAGAATATTTAAGAATCCACATATGATTTATAGAAATACACAAAAAAAGTTTTACAGTATAAAATAGAACAGAAAATATTTCAGTCAACCTTCTTCACAACTCTTTTAGGGATTTTTAAGGGCGATTATTAACACGTGCGTCAGTAGTGAAGCAAAATATTCCCGAAACACCCGATGTTACTTCTATTTGACCAAAGAATACAAAATTTATCATTAAAGATACACAAAGTGGCGGTATAACAACTTGCAATCTGACGATATAAATCATATTCAAATCTGCAATCGTATCTTTTCTGTCGGTTTTGGAAACAAATTTGATTAGATAAATCAGTTCTGTGTAGGGCAGTATCTTTACCAAAACCAAACATATAGTTTGTATGTAAGGCCAATTATGAAACATTGAAATATTGTTCTAAATTTATAGGTAATACGTGTTTCATATTTTATTACAACGGAAACAGCTAAGAAATCATGGATTTTAGTTTAAATTCGTGATCACATCACAAAATTGCATAATGCATGATAACAGAAAACAGTAATCAAGAAATGAGTCTTTGGTAATGAATTATAATATGAAACAACGTGATTACGCTTTCTAAATTTTTCCGATATATATGGCCCCTTTACCTTTATTTTAACCTTTCCCTTACCTATATATTAAGGTATCCGGACCATAATTGACCACGTGATCATATTTGGTGTCCCGGATGACCATTGTTTTTAAATGGAGCAGACCTCGGTAATCTTCGGCAATCATCGGAAATACTATTTGAGTAACTAACTTTTTTACTCAAAACTGTTCACGTTGACTCCAAATAAAACATTATATTTAATCGGTATCATTAATTAGCAATAGATTAATTTTATAAAGCTGAATTTCGTGGTCGAAAAAATAAAATTAAACGGTGACTTCAATTATGGGTCGGATACCTTAATATTGCTACACAGCAGATTTAGAACCCACCAAATATATCCTAATATATAGGTGTTATATAAACAAGAAATTAGTAATTACCACTATTTAAAACTTTAAATTAGTTATGACAACTTTTTACTGCTTGGGATTTGGAAAAACAACGACTTGAATCCTTGACCTCGATACATTTTTGTCGTGTTATACTTGCCTAAAACTATGAAAACTGATGAACTATTCCAAAGGCTATAATATTTCTCTGTCGATGTCTAATAAAAATATATGTACAATTTTGCTTCATCATCAAAGATCTTTTTTTTTAATTCTCGATTTTGAAATGTCATTGTCTGTCTAGCTAATATAAATTAATTCAATTACTAATATTTGAAGCTTTTTATAAAGGGATTCTATTATTAATAATCTTATTTGGGTTTAATTCATACCCAAGAGCATTTTCTTATGTCATGTCTGTTCGAGAAGTGCTGCAAAAATTTTTAAAAATCGCAAAACCTCAAAAGTTTGCGCTTCCTGTGACTTTGAAATTAATAGACCAGAGAATATTACTGCTAATAACATTTTAATATGCTTCCTTGTATCGGATTTATTTTAAATAACCTTACAGAATTGCTAGAAGTCTTGATTCTATGTTATAATTGAAAAATATGACACTGTGTATACGTGCATTTTCTGCGTGTTTTTCAGTCTACAAAAAGTCATAATTCATTTGCTATTTCTTTGACCTAGATTCATGTACAAATTAAGTTTTGTAAAATATATATTTACTTTATTTTCATTTGAATGATACAATTTACTGTGTTTTATAAGGAGAAAACAACTACATGAATTTTGCTCAACAATTTATCCAAATTTTACGTGAAATATTCAGTTGACCTTATTAGTTGTACAGATTATGAAGTGTGAATTTCTGCTACATTTAATATTTTAATTGCTATTGTTACTTTTTTAGTATAATTGATTTGTTTATTGCTGCTTAACGTCAAGCAATCATTTTTTTGTCAGCAATATCGTATTTAGCTCTTGCACGATGTAATAGTTTAGACGTTTAAATATTCTGTATATGGAAAGAATTTTCATTTTCTTATATTTTTGTTAGAAATTTTATTGGAAATGTAAAATTCATGTTAATCTCGCAATAACTTTTAGTATTTTGTATATCTCAAGAAATAAACAATTCTATTTTATTTCCTATCAAGTCCATGGTTATGCGTCCATCGTTGTTCGTCATCACACGTACATAGTGTGCGGGTCTTCAGTAGACAAGTAAGGCAACTTGTGTACAAATAAGCAGAGGACACACGCTAAATGGTGATACTCGAATATGAGGGCTCAAAACCCTGACTTCAAAGATGTTGCGCCCCATCTTATGAATGATTGATGTTTAACGTCCATTAAACAATATTTCAGCTATATTCAGGACGTTATATGCAGGGGCGGATACAAGATTTTCGAAAGGGGGCGGAAAAAGGAGTGCAACGAAGTGTTCCTCCCGCGCCTAGCAGAGGCGCATTTACGGCAGGGGTAGTACCGTTAATTCATTAATTTATTGCGAGGACGAGCGGGGATTACATTTTTGCCTTTGGCGCTGGTTGTTACCCTCCCTGTTTTCTATATTTTCCGTTCCTTATTTTAAAGGGGGCGTACGCCCCTTACGCCCCCCTCCCCCTGGATCCGCCACTGATATGTGTGGAACAAACAACCATTTGACCCCTATACTAATTCCGTTTTCGCCCCAAATATGTAGATTTTGAGCAATGTCGTTTTTCAGACCCAAAACTGGGACCATACTGTTTAGGTTCACAGTGCTCAACCCACAGAGCTGCTCGGTGCGTCCCCCGGTGACATATAAGGGATGCCGTCTCGTGTGGGATGGGGGAGGGGGATTTGTCAGGTCGAAATACAGAAAGCTTGACCGCGGTCACAATAGGTAACGTGTTCGGAGAGTGTAACGCTCCTTTCGCGATCAAGACCTCTTTATTAGATTTCGGAAGAGTTTTCGCCCCTACCCATACTTTTCCAGTGCATTCAAAATTTTTGCCCTTTGATTCATTTTTCCCAAATTGATTATTATTTGTTAACTTGTTCTTGTCTAAATATAGCTTAAATACTGCTCCCTGGACGTAAAGTAAACATCCAATCAATTCATACTTAAAACTCTTTTTGTAAAATGCTGATAATTCCATACTACTGAAAGCATATATCCTTAATTACAAACAGAGAAAATGTATAAATATATTTATAAAGTAAATGTTGATCAAAAACGGGGAGGGGGCTTTTGGATAGTGGTTGGGAATACCAGGAACCTATAAATCAAGTTATAGTTATACAGCTAGTCCCAGAGAATACATATAATATTTTGAAAGTGTATCACACACAGATCATCTATGGTAAGTTGATTCTAGTTGGTCAAATGCTTTCTACAAAAAAATCAAATTTCAAATGTAAAAGAAAAGATAAACTAAGACTGAAGCAAAAGGAGGGCAATAGCTGACTTCGACTTTTAGGTGAGTTTTCAAAAGATGGTAAAATCTATAATTTAGTAGGAACCTATACCATCTGGTTGTAATTATCCTAATGATTTCAGGGAATATATTTGGTCAAAATAAAATTAATTTGCATATTCACAAAATCGCCAATAGTATTCCTTTACATAAGATTACAATTCCTTGTTTAAAACATTATAATCAAAAACAGTTATTAAAGAGATCTCTTTTTCTTACATAATATCTGGATATCAGTTCTCTCAGATTAAATGTTATATATTTGAAAGCGGACACCATCATGATGATCAGGACACCATTGGTTCCAATTGAAAGATCGTTTCAGTGGAAAACATCTTAGAGGCTATTAAGAGCCTGTATCGCTGACCTGACTACAAAAAACTTTTTAAGACAAGACTTTTCTTGCAAATTTTGATATTCAATGCTAAAGAGTTAATGTGAAGATGCTGTTTCTATGATTGTTGCCATGTTGAATTTAAAATCAGCAGTAGGAGAGTTTTTGAGAAGAAGCAGTTTTTATGTTTTTTCGTAGGTTAGTATGTTAAGTAATGTTCCATGGTGGAAGCAATCTTGTATTTTTGATCGAAACAAAAAACTCAAAATTGGTAGAGGACCATACAATATCACATATCCTAAAATATGCCAAGCGGTTTGTGAGAAAACGAATTTTGAAATTGCAGCCAGTCAGAACGCATTTGCAGCTCTGGCAGCTATGTTGAATTTCCTATCGGGTCAAAACATACTTAAAATAATAAGATTACTATCTAAGATTCACTTCTGCATTATTTGGTTAAATTGTGTGGAACTGAGTTTCAGAGAAAAAGCTGTTTGTATGGTTTTCCCATAGGGACCTATGTTAAGCTGTGTTCCATCGTGGCCACCATCTTGGATTTTGGATCGGCACAAAAAAACTCAAACTTTGTAAAGGACCACCTAAGTTACATTTCTGCAATATTTCAAATCAATCTGCCAAGCAGTTTATGAGAAGAAGATTTTTGAATTTCAGTGAATCAGAACGCATTAATGGCCATGGAAGCCACGTTGAATTTGCAATTGGCTGGAAAAAACCCAAAACAATAAGATAATTATCCAACCTTCATAATTTGGCTTCATTGTGTGGAACAGTTTCAGAGAAGAAGTTGTTTGTATGTTTTTCCCATAGAGTCCCATGTTAAACTATGTCCAGCTATGACAGCCATCTTGGATTTTGGATAGGCACAAAAAACGCAAACTTTGTAGAGGACTATCTAAGGTACATTTCTGCAAAACTTCTAATCAATCTGTCAAGCAGTTTATGAGAAAAAGATTTTTGAAATTCAGCCAATCCGAACGCATTAAAGGCTCTGGCAGCCATGTTTAATATTTGATCAGCACCAAAAACTCAAACTTTGTAAAAAAAACAACCCAATAAACATTCCTGCCAAGTTTGGTTCCAATTGGCCAAGGGGTTTTGGAGAAGAAGATTGAAATGTGAAAAGTTTACGGCCGCCGCCGCCGACGACGACGACGACGGACGCAAAGTGATGAGAATAGCTCACACTGACCCTTTGGTCATGCGAGCTAAAAAGTTAATGTTGACACCAGATGAGAAGTGACAGAAGTATGTCATATTTGGTCCAGGTACACTTAAGAGCCTATATATTATAATGAATAAAATCCAGTTTTTGACGGGTGTGAAGTTAGCAGTGGGTTCGATATTCGATATTCGACATTCGAATATCGAACTCGCTGCTAGCAGTGGGTTCGATATTCGAAATTCTAATATCGAACTTGCTGCTAGCAGTGGGTTCGATATTCGATATTAATAAATACACATTATCAAATACAAGATAAAAAGATGTATAAAATTGCTATACATACTACCTAGGGGAATTTTATACATCTGGAAAGGTTTGGTATGTAAGGGAACCCAACAGCGTCAAATTTGAATATCGAACTGGTAAATAATCCGTTACATGTGAATATGCACGAGTATGCCGAGAAATAACCACTTAGTTTTTTTTATTCAAATCTATCCTGCTGTGGTCATCAGTGTTAATTAATATGCATAAGGCTTATCTGTAGCAAACTATATGTGTTCGTTACGCCACGGAAGCAATACATTTTCGTCTTTTACCCCGTTCTAATTTTTTATGAGTTAATTTTGAAAGTGCTTTATACGATAGTGACTTACAAATACGAAAACTTGGTAAACGGACTGTTATTTCTCGCCAGTGATTGTATACCACTTTTCATTTTTAATAGAAAACTGGTTATAAACGCCCCCCGCCGAGAATGTCAACTAGCATATACTTTGAGCTTACCTCCCTTTCCATTGATGTCTTTCTTTTTTTTTCCGTTTTAACGGTATATTTTGTATTTCAGTTTGTTTTCTAAACTGCCAGGAATGCTAAATTTTGATTTTATTAAAAACCAGAATAATTGTTGATATGATGTCACGTGACTTGCCTTTATATTACCGCGGAGATAGGTTTATATTTTCTTTTCTAGGGAGACCGTCGTCGGTTATGGACATATATTGATTGAAGCACGATCGTGGAATAATAATAAATGTTAATAAAAGGGCGTCGTGGATGACTGTAGTCGGAGATTTTGAAGATTATTGGACAACGTAACGTTTCAAGAATTTCTCAACAACAACAAAATTACATTGGAAATTGTTCGGGACCACCCCTTCATCATCTTTCAATCTTCATGAAACTTGGCAAAACAGTTGGCATTATATAGCTATAGATGCTGTCAAAAGGAATTTAAGGCATCTGGTCAGGTTCGGTATGTAAGAGAGCCCAACAGCATCAATTTGAATATCGAAATGGTAAAAAATCACTTAAGTGCGAATATGCGAACCTCGAGACCACCCCTTTATCCTCTTTCAATCTTCATGAAACTTGGCGAAACAGTTGGCATTATATAGTTATAGATGATGTCAAAAGGAATTTAAGGCATCTGGTCGGGTTCGGTATGTAAGAGAGCCCAACAGCATCAATTTGAATATCGAAATGGTAAAAAATCACTTAAGTGCGAATATGCGAACCTCGGGACCACCCGTTCATCCTCTTTCAATCTTCATGAAACTTGACAAAAGTGATTTTTTACCATTTCGATATTCAAATTTGATGCTGTTGGGCTCCCTTACATACCGAACCCGTCCAGATGCCTTAAATTTCTTTTGACAGCATCTAAAGCTATATAATACCAACTGTTTTGCCAAGTTTCATGAAGATTGAAAGAGGGTGAAGGGGTGGTCCCGAGGTTCGCATATTCGCACTTAAGTGATTTGTTTATCATTTTGATATTCGAATTTGATGCTGTTGGGTTCCTTTACATACCGAACCCGTCCAGATGCCTTAAATTCCTTTTGACAGCATCAAAACCTGTATAATGCCAGCTGATTTGCCAAGTTTCATGAAGATTGAAAGAGGATAAAGGGGTGGTCCCGAGGTTCGCATATTCGCGCTTAAGTGATTTTTTACCATTTCGATATTCAAATTTGATGCTGTTGGGCTCCTTTACATACCGAACCCGTCCAGATGCCTTAAATTCCTTTTGACAGCATCAAAAGCTATATAATGTCAACTGTTTTGCCAAGTTTCATGAAGATTGAAAGAGGATGAAGGGGTGGTCCCGAGGTTCGCATATTCGCACATAAGTGATTTTTTTCCATTTCGATATTCAAATTTGATGCTGTTGGGCTCCCTTACATACCGAACCCGTCCAGATGCCTTAAATTCCTTTTGACAGCATCTAAAGCTATATAATGCCAACTGTTTTGCCAAGTTTCATGAAGATTGAAAGAGGATGAAGGGGTAGTCCCGAGGTTCGCATATTCGCGCTTAAGTGATTTTTTACCATTTCGATATTCAAATTTGATGCTGTTGGGCTCCCTTACATACCGAACCCGTCCAGATGCCTTAAATTTCTTTTGACAGCATCTAAAGCTATATAATACCAACTGTTTTGCCAAGTTTCATGAAGATTGAAAGAGGATGAACGGGTGGTCCTGAGGTTCGCATATTCGCACTTAAGTGATTTGTTTATCATTTTGATATTCGAATTTGATGCTGTTGGGCTCCTTTACATACCGAACCCGTCCAGATGCCTTAAATTCCTTTCGACAGCATCAAAAGCTATATAATGCCAACTGTTTTGCCAAGTTTAATGAAGATTGAAAGAGGATGAAGGGGTGGTCCCGAGGTTCGCACTTAGTGATTTTTTACCATTTCGATATTTTAATTTGATGCTGTTGGGCTCCCTTACATACCGAACCCGTCCAGATGCCTTAAATTCCTTTTGTCAGCATCTAAAGCTATATATTGCCAACTGTTATGCCAAGTTTCATGAAGATTGAAAGAGGATGAAGGTGTGGTCCCGAGGTTCGCACTTCAGTGATTTTTTACCATTTCGATATTCAAATTTGATGCTGTTGGGCTCCCTTACATACCGAACCCCGTCTAGATTCCTTAAATTCCTTTTGACAGTTGTTGTTTGTATGTATAGCAATGTTATACATCTTTTTTTCTTGTATTTGATAATGTGTATTTATTAATATCGAATATCGAACCCACTGCTAGCAGCGAGTTCGATATTCGAATGTCGAATATCGAATATCGAACCTACTGCTAACTTCACACCCGTCAGTTTTTGTATCCTTACCATTTCACATTGATAAAGGGTCATTCCAGATAACTTTTTCACAAAGTACCCTTTTAATATTATATTCTCCTTCATATAATACAAATAATTGTGCAAAGATGAAAAAACCCTAAATTTCTAATGTCTGTCTGTAAATTCATACTGTTTGAACGACTAGGAAAGATCATTGTAATATACTACCTGGTCAATTCCTTAATTAGAGGTCCATAAGTTCATTTTATTAATTTATTACAGAAAAAAGTGCCAACGAAATAAAAAATTTAAAAGAGAGAATGCCCGGTGAAGGTCAGTGAAAGTATAATAAATAGTGAACAAAAACATCCAGCAGTTTTATTGTGACCTTGAAAAGCTTTGGAGGACCATTCTACTGCATCTCTATCCGATATACTTCAAAAATTCAAAAAAGCACTTACATAATGTGTGCTTGTTTAAGTTTTATTTTAATAATGGAATAAGATCAAGTGATTAATTAAAAACATCCCAATATAGTTTTTACATATTTGTTTGATCCGGGTTTAACACCACTTACTTAATACCACACACATTTTTCAACTATATCATCACATTCAGTTTTTATTGGAGGAGAGCCCGAGTACCAGGTACAATCACCTACGTTTGACAGTAAAACTGATATGCCAGTGATCTATACAGCAGATGATTTGTTTGAATGGTGTTTAACACCACCTTCAACAATTTTTCAGCAATATCATGGCGTCCAGTTTTTATTGCGGGAGGAAGACGGGGTACCCAGAGAGAACCCCCAACCTTCGTCGGAAAAGTGGCAATTCTTGTCAATTAAGATTGAAGTCGAACGCACAAAGCCCGCAGTGAGGCTCGAACCCTCAATCTCAGTGTTGACACAGCACACGATTAATAGTAGACAAACCACCTAAGTCACTCGGCCACTATAGCAGATGACAAACTTACTTAACCAATGAGGCCCGAATCCTTGTCTGGCGGCTGCCAACTTGTATGATTAAATTAAAAAAATACAATTATTCCAATTTGTATATACCTTGTATTGAGCCACCCACTACTTACAATACCCTCTCTTTTCTCATTTACACATCCTTATCACATAAACATATGAGAGTAAACTGTTGTTTTATTATCCAGTACATAACAAAGTGGAAATAATTTCTTGTTCTACCCCCCCTCCCCCAAAGATCTTTATTTCAGCATTATACGAGATTAATTATGACTCGACAAAGTTGATCTAACGATAACTGATACCCCGCTTCAATTTTGTAAAAATTTCAAATGCTTTTTGTAGGCTGGTGTCCTCGCATCAATAGGCTTCTTACACACCTGATATGTAATATTATCCTTTCAATGGACATTTTGAGTTATTGAAAAGAAACGTTCGGTTATTTTTGTAAAAATTTCTAACATGTTTCGGCAAATTTGACCTTGAAATTTGATTGATTTCCCCCCAAAATCTATCGGCTTCTGATACACCTAATATGAAACTATTTATCAAAGTTCTATTGAAATTAAATGTAAACTTTTTGAGTTATTTTCCGGAAGCATCTTTTTTGTACAAATTTCTTACATGTTTTGGCAAATTGTGAACTTGCAATTTGACAGATTTCTCCCCAAAATAGTCTCCGATCCACCTAATATAAAATACTATATCCCAAAGTTTAATTGAAATCAAAGCAAACTTTTTGAGTCATTGTCTGGAAACTAGAAATTAGACAGCTTTCCTCCAAAATCAATAGGCTTCTTACCAAGCTAATATCTAACAATATCCCATATTTTCATTTTAATGGGATGTAAGTTTTTTAATGATCCCCCGGAAACCAAGTCTGGATGGTTCAGACCGATAAGAGGACCATTATATATCGCCCGACTCTGTCAAGCAAGGGTATAAAAATATATTTATGTTCATATGTTGTGTGTCAGAATAAAATTATTTGGTTGGTACTAGTATGAAATATTTTTTATACATACTGACAAAAAAGCTTTCATAGCAACCTTGTCTTACAAAAATATCCACAATTGTCTCAAGGAACTTAATACATCAATGAGGACAACACTTATTACTGTGTAAAATGAACTCTATAGGAAGGGCAATAACTCTTACGATACAAGAAAGTTTTAGTTTTATTGACTGTATACAACGAAAGATTTCTCCTTACATCAGTTGCACAAATGCTGAATCAATCAGCTCAGTAATTTTATACTAACATAACATTATACAAAACGATATCAACAAAATGGTAAAATACACAAGAACTTTTCGCTGGATCACATACCTTATCTTGAAATATTTAAAAATAAAATTATGTACATTTAACTCTTAAGCCATTGGACTCGTATTACTGTGATTTAATATTTCTTTCCAAGTCTATACCATATAAAAAATTCCCGCTAAATTAGAAAAAAGGATAAGATCACCAAACAAATTTGTTCGTTGCAATTAAGATTTTTAGCATGTTTCTCTAAAGGAAAGCACTTTTCCACAAGATCACAGACCTTATATTGACATGCATATGCTGTACAACATGTACATGTACCATAACCTCTTCGCCTTATTGCTTGTTGCTTTAGCATTTCTTCACAACAGTCTTTACCAAAATGTACAAAAATAAAAATTGCCCGAACAGAGCTTTCTTGAAAAGATAAGGTCAACTTAAAAACATTTTCTGAAACAGAAAAATGATTATGCATCATTTTTCAGGAAAGGCACACCATAAGCATCTTATTACATAAACAATTCCTATGATGTCACCATCTCAGTCAATTTTATTGGATGCAATTCTAGAGAAGATCTTGCACTCTTACATTCCTTCTGACTGGATGAAATTCCTTCTTTGTAATGGAACCAGATTTTTGTGTTCAACAATTTTTGTCTTTTGTCTTCTAATACAAACAATATATTAAAATAAATCAATGCATTTTAATTTATTTCTCAATGAAAATTCTCATTCTAATGCAATTCTTGATGTAATGTCAATTCTGATTGGAAAGCGTGAATAATTTCATGGCATCAATTCCACGACTGATGCGGTCGGAAGTTAACGCAAGCGCAGACGTTATTTCTGGCTAATAAAAAAAATCCCATTTCAGCCATTTAACTTTGTTTTTAATTGCCATAGCATTAGAATGGAGATAACCGTAATGTATTTGAAGATTTGCCGGCATCAACTGGTGATTTGATGGTCGGAAATATCCATTTACTTCCTCCGCTTAAGCGTCGCCATTAAACTCAAATTCCGACCATCAAATCACCAATTGATGTCGATAAATATTCAAATACAATACAGTTATCTACTAAATATTATTTATGTTAAAACAGACAGTTTTATTTTGCAGACTTTAAAAACATTCTGTACGCAAATTTTGAGTGTGTTCCGTCTAATTTTAGCCAGATTCTGGGCAGAATCTGCTTAAAAATTAAGCAATTTAGACGGAATTAAGGCATACATGGAAAATGGGACAAAAATCTGTCTAAGGATAAGACGGTATCCATTTTAGAATAAGAATCAATTTTTTAATTCCAGCTAACAGGTACCAGCAAAAGCGGAATGTGGTATTCACAATTCCTGCTAACAGTTAGGGACAGACCATTTAACTTGAAAAGGGGGGGCATGGTTTTTTGTTTTGGACAGAAAATTGTTAAAATATTTATTTTTTAAAGGCGTCGCGACAGAATATTTTTTTTCATTATTAGCATTATTTTATATAGCAGAAATCCTTCTTTAGAATATTTTTTTCTTACCCTCCGCTTCCAATATATTTTTTTCATCAAAAATCATTTTCAAAATATTTTTGTAGGAAAAAACCAAGCCCCCCCCCCCCATGCAAGTTAAATGGTCGGTCCCTGAGAGAATCTGACACTTAGAAAATTTTTCATAATAATCTTAGACGGATATTTGGACTTGGACATTTTCACTATAATAATTCAAGCTCTAATGCAGGTTAAATAAATATATTTGCACTGTATACTTAGTTTTATGAAAAATATTAAGGAATTAAAAAAATCTTTCTAATTCATGTTGATTAGTACAGCAATAATCATAATAAATAAGGCATGTAAAGGGGAAATTGTTAAAGGGTTGTTACAGAATTAATGTATTTGGGCATGACAGGCTTTTGAAAACACATGTTTGGTGGGTATTGGATAACATAATTAAATGAAGAATATTATTTCATTAAGTGATGGAGACAAAAATTGCCCTCCACCCTACACACACTTAATTCATTCTGAATCAACCTTTAGTCGTATTTCTAAATATATCTAGGTAATTCTGTCTAATAACTCCACTTAACATCTGATTTAAGCGGATTTCTGCACGTTTTCAATTAAAAAAAAATTTAATAGATCAAAATTATACATGTAACAATCTTTCAAAAATTTTTGGAACACTTTGTAATTAAAAAAAAATTTCTAAGAGAAATATGCAGTAAACAAACATTTGTATGAGCGATTATTATGATGGTTGGTGGTTAGTTGAATGGGGTTTAATGCCACTTCCTGCAATTTTTCAGCTATTTAGTTGTGTCCGGTTTATACTGGGGGGGGGGGGGGGATAAGTAGGAGTACCAGGAGAAAATGCCATACTCCATGAAAACTCTCAATTCTTGTCAATCAAGAATGGGGTCCACACACAGCATGCAGTAAACCTCAAAACCATGCATTAGTTTGGACATGCATATCAATATTAAATGAATAACTTTGTAGATAAAATTCTTTTTAGCAATCCTTTTTATTTTGGATGTATAATGATCCACTGACTGCCACGGAGGCGTCAATTTTTTTATTATTCTAAATGGTTTAGTGATCTATATTTGTTTATTTGCACTGTAAATGAAAAACCGAACCACATGTGTAAATCCGATTTCAGCTTGTCCATATAATTCCTAGCCAGTTCATATATATTCACCAGTCTATATATGATTATATGGACCATTTAGGCTTACAGAAATGAAAATATAGTAAATCTTTAAAGTGTAATATTATGTTACAGTTTACACCTGTTTTTTCTCCTTGTTAAGTAACAGCTGCCTCAGGGGCACATTATATGCCCGCCCGTCTGAAGATAAGGGCATCATGGATGTATAACTCTATTTGCACTGATGAGGAAAAAAAATATCAGTAATGCCCACAAGTTTCAAGAAAATTTATATACAAGCTTTTTAGGACTTCCAGTCTGAAAATAAAAAAAAAATTCCCCCTTTTTCATGAACAAAAACTTAACAAAAAACTGAAAGGCGACTCACAGCTATAAAAAAAAAGAATTTCACAAAATTTCAAGAAAATTTATAAGGTTTTTTTGAGGCGAGCCTGAAAACAAACTAAATTCACCAATTTTTCCATAACTCCACCCTGTCTCAAAGAATTCTCTCCAGTCTCATAAATTTTTCGGCAAATTTGTCAGCAATTTATTTAATAAATCCCTAGATCTTTCCATTTCTTACCAGATCGGTCGGTCTCTAACTATATATTGATTTTTAAAGCTATTTATAGACTGAAAAAAACCAAAATCTATTTTTATACAACAATAAACTATTTGTTGTGTTTATTGCTTAAGACAAAAATGGATGTATAAATGAAGAATTTTTTAATAAAATCAGTAATAAAATATATATTAATGACATTTGCAATCATGGCATAAGAAATATACCTAATAGAAATCTCTGAAAAAATATACAAAATTAAATGATTTTTTGATTTTGCATATTATTGATCAATGGAAAGTTAAGCACGTTGCTCTTGATCAACTTCTTGATTTAACTATTACTGGACTCCTTCACATATTTTTGTATATGACATTCTTCTATTGTTTTTTTTTATGTTCAACCCCACTTTTCGCAAATTTTCAGCTATATTATGGAGTGCAGTTTTTATTGGGGGAGGAAGCCGGAGTACCCGGAGAGAACCCCTGATCTGCGGTAGGAAAACTGGCAATCATTGTCAATTGCTTTGGTTTAAAAATGAACAATGACATATTCAGCCATCATGTCAGACATACTTTTGGTAGAATACCTGATCATTTTTAAGGGGTATGGGGACTGCTAAAAGTCCCCAGTGGCTCTTAGGTAAAGCCTTAATTGTGAGGGGCACAGGGGGTGAAGACCTCTAGACCGAAAATGAGTTTTTTTAGCTGACGTACACATATATTTGGTTAATTCTGGATTAGAAAAAGCTGTTTTAACACAATTTGAACCTAATTCCTGAAAATAAGAAGAAATCGTGGAGATTCCAACAACCTACTCTGTAGCCTGGACATGAGTAAAAAATTCTGGAGTTTCCGGGCAAAATCTGCAGCATTGGCATGTATGTGTCAGAGTGCAATTTTATTACATTAATACCTGAAAAATTATGTTCATGTAAAGTTAAACAGTCTTTTAGAACAGTACAGTATAGACACAATGATAAGGTTTATGTCTGAATGATGTTTTAAACCACTTTGAGCAATTGTTCAGCTTACCACGATGTGTAACTGTTATTGATAGAGGAAGCTGGAGTACCAGGTGAGAACTCCCAATGTTTGGCAGTAAAACTTCAAATCCTTGTCCACTGAGATTGGAATTGAGCACATCTTATCCAAGATGGGATCGAACTCACAACCCCATTATTGACATGCTGGTGCTCAATTTTAGATTGGCTAACTACCTAGATTACACAGCTACCAAGGTCCCAGACACAGTGATAAGCATAAAACATTTAAAATTATTTAAAAATTGCCAAAATTCCATCTTAACTGCACATATATGTTGAATCCATACTTAGTTAACATTAATTCAAAATAGATATTATTATATTAAAAATAAATGAGGTCTAATTAAATTAATTTTATTTTTGAAAGTAAGAAAAAATCGTATTTATCTCTATTAAAACAGTCAATACTAAATAGACTGAAAAAATGGTAAACAAAAAACCGAAAGTTGAGAATGAAAAAACCCAATTATATTTTTAAACTTCTTGCTTAAGGCGAAAGGTGCAAACATGATACATGCAAAACATATATCACAATTACCGTAGATCATTAAATACTTTCAAACTTCTGTTTTGATCTTTAAATACAAAAAACAAATAAGTAGAAGTTACAAATACATATTATTAAAAGAGACATTCCAACATAATTAATAGACTGTATAATTGTATAGAAACCCCGTATTATCCTCATGTTTACCTCATACACCCTACCCTATATATTTAATGTGCCAACATGTTATCAAGAATGGGGTCCACACCCAGCATGCAGTAAACCTCAAAACCATGCATTAGTTTGACAAGCATATCTATTTTGTAGATAAAATTCTTTTTAACAATCCTTTTTATTTTAGATGTGTAATGCTCCACTGACTGCCACGGAGGCGTCAATTTTGTATTATTCTAAATGGTTTAGTGATCTATATTGTTTATTTGCACTGTAGATGAAAAACTGAACCACATGTGTAAATCCGATTTCAGCTTGTCCATATAATTCATAGCCAGTTCATATATATTCACCAGTCTATATATGATTATATGGACCATTTACTAGGCTTACAAAAAATGAAAATATAATAAATATTTAAAGTATAAAATTATGTTACAGTTTACACCTGTTTTTTTCTCCTTGTTAAATAAACAGCTGCCTCAGGGCCACATATATGATATGCCCGTCTAAAGATAAGGGCATCATGGATGTATAACTCTATCTGCACTGATGAGACAAAAAATATCAGAAATGTCCACAGGTTTCAAGAAAATTGATACAAGTTTTTTAGGAGTTCGAGTCTGAAAACTAAAAAATTCCCCCTTTTTCATGAACAAAAACATAACAAAAAATGAAAGGCGACTCACAGCTATGAAATAAAGAATTTTCTCAGAATTCCAAGAAAATTGATAAGTGTTTTTTAGGAGAGTCTGAAAACAAAAAAAAATTCCCCAATTTGTCCATTACTGCACTCTGTCAAGTCTCAAAGAATTCTCGCGAGTCTCAAAAATTTTTTGCTCAATTTCTCAATTTGTCAGCAATTTCTTGGAAATGTTTTCCTAGATCTTTCCATTTCTTACCAAATCTCACATATTTATATATGCAAAACTTGACAGCCGCAGCTATGAGGCTATTATAATAAACAACTGTGTGCAGTTTGACAAAAAATTGTTTAGGCATTCTTAAGACACAGTTGCAACATGTGGAAGACCAATGAACAGATGAAAATTTGTATACCATAATAAAAAAGTTATTTCCAAGCCATATTTCTAAGAAAAATATTTTGTACTATGATTATAATAAACGTCATTCAATTTCTTTAAAAATGATCTGAAAATTTCAAAGCTTCACTTTTTAAAACACGCTAATAAACAATACACGAGTAATAACCCTAATGGACAGACTATTTAACTTGAAGGGGGGCCTTGGTTTTTTGTTTTGGTCAGAAAATTTTTTTCCGCGGAGAACGTGGAAAAAATATGTATTTTTTGAAGGCGTCGCGACAGAAATTTTCATTATTAGCATTATTTTATATAGCAGAAATCCTTCTTCACAATATTTTTTTTCTTACCCTCTGCTTCCAAGATATTTTTTTTTCATCAAAAATCATTTTCAAAATATTTTTTTAGGAAAAACCAAGGCCCCTCTCCTTGCAAGTTAAATGGTCAGTCCCTAACTATATATTGATTTTTTAAAGCTATTTTTGGACTGAAAAAACCAAAATCTATTTTTATATTTAAAGAAATGCTTAAGACAACAATAAACTATTTGTTGTGTTTATTGCTTAAGACAAAAATGGATGTTAAAATGAAGAGTTTTAAAAATAAAATCAGTAATAAAATATATATTAATAATTTAATATTAACTCCAGTATTTTCTAAAAATATAGAAGACCCATACCCTGTAGAATTGCTGATAGAAGACCATTCTTGTCTTGGTTGCAACCACTGTTATTCCTTGTAACCTCCTTAGGACATTTGCAATCATGGCATAAGAAAATACCTAATAGAAATCTCTGAAAAAATATACAAAATTCTTTTTTGATTTTGCACCTTATTGATCAGTGGATACGTTAAGCACGTTGTTCTTGATCAACTTCTTGATTTAAGTATTACTAGACTCCTTCACATAATTTTTGATATGACATTCTTCTATTGTTTGTTTGATGTTTAACGCCACTTTCAGCAAATTTTCAGGTATATCATGGCGTCCAGTTTTTATTGGGGGAGGAAGCCGGAGTACCTGGAGAAACCCGCGACCTGCGGTAGGAAAACTGGCAATCATTGTCATTTGCTTTGGTTTAAAAATGAATAATGACATATTCAGCCATCATGTCAGACATACTTTTGGTAGAATACCTGATAATTTTTAAGAGGTATGGGGACTGCTAAAAGTCACCAGTGGGTCTTAGGTAAAGCCTTAATTGTGAGGGGCACAGGGGTGAAGACCTCTGACCGAAAATGAGTTTTTTTACACATATATTTTGTTAATATTGGATTCGAAAAAGCTGTTTTAACACAATTTTAAAACTAATTTCTGAAAATAAGAAGAAATCGTGGAGATTCCAATAACCTACTCTGTAGCCTGGACATGGCTAAAAAAATTCTGGAGGATCCTGTTATTGATAGAGGAAGCTGGAGTACCAGGTGGGAACCCCAAATGTTGGGCAGTAAAACTTTAAGTCCTTGTCCACTGAGATTGGAATTGAACACATCTTATCCAAGTTGGGATCGAACTCACAACCCCATTATTGACATGCTGGTGCTCAATTTTAGATTGGCTAACTACCTAGATTACACAGCCACCAAGGTCCCAGACACAGTGATAAGCATAAAACATTTAAATTTTTTTTAAAAATTTCCAAAATTCCATTTTAACTGCACATATAATATGGTGAATCTATACTTAGTTAACATTAATTCAATATAGACATTATTTTATTAAAAATAATTGAGGTCTAATTAAATTAATTACATGTTATTATTGAAAGTATGAAAAAAATCGTATTTATCTCTATTAAATCAGTCAATAGTAAATAGACTGAAAAAATGGTTAAAACTAAACCGAAACTTGAGAATGAAAAACCCAATTATATTTTTAAACTTCTTGCTTAAGTCAAAAGGGGCAAACATGGTGCATGCAAAACACATATCACAATTAGATCATTAAATACTTTCAAACTTCTGTTTTGATCTTTAAATACAAAAAACAAATAAGTAAAAGCTATAATTACATACTATTAAAGGAGTAATTCTAACATCATTAATAGACTGTATAATTGTATAGAGACACCCTGTATTATCCTCATGTTTACGTCATACACATTATATATTGAATTGTCCCCGATTTTGTCAAACATTTGAAAGAAACGGACTCTTCCTTACAGGTAAGAAAATTAGTTACAGTAATAGAGACCTTGATTACATAATACCACCAAATTATTTGTTGCTAGACTGAATTGTAAATTTAAATTCAATATTTTGTATGTCTAGAAATGCTAATGTTGTATAAAGTTATTTAAGATTTAGCGCAATGGAATACTTAATGAAATTTAGGCATAGTAAACAATATGAATATTTTCAAAATGATTTCTGCCAGTCATAGAAATTAAACTTGGTGTCCACAACTGAATTATTGTAGGAGTTTAACAGCCCCAAGTTGTGAAAATGGTAACCATTCTTTTGTGACAGAACCTTTACCTGTCAGGCTTCCTGAAACAGCAGAGGTTCTCATAATGATAGCTTAGGCTGAGACATGGAACCAAAGGAAATTAAAGATAAAATTTATAAAATATATAGTATTGCTATTGTTGTTCAGTATGACATCATATTGTATAAAGAATGAATAATTACTGATATAGGAATAAAATTGAAAGTTAACATTTTAAGATTTGTCACTTTACAACCTATTTATCAAAAAAAAATTACAAAGAAATTAAAAAGCATACTTTAAACAGCTATTTTCCATTTAAACAATTTGAAATAAAACCCTAATAAATAAATTGAGATATACAAACAAGCTTTTAATATCTTTTAATATCAAGGCATTTAAAACAAGGTTTTAAGGGGCTACAACTCTTAAACTATTTGTAGGTAAACTTCAAATTCAACACAATTTTATAAATTTTAACTGAATTCCAAAATACAAAAGCAACTAGTTAAGAAGGTGAAAACTATGGGTTGATGAACACTGTGGGTCTCCACATCTTTTAGTGATGCACACTACACAACTCTCATTTTGTTCTGAAGTATAGAAGAATGTACTGTCAATATATTAACAAGCCCTTTTATAGACTGAAAAATACCCTTATCTATTTTTACCTTTAACACCAACAATGACTGACACTTTGACATTTTAAAACTGAAATAAATAAATAAATAAATATATAAATAAATGAATGAATGAATGAATGAATGAATGAATGAATAAATAAATAAATAAATAAATAAATAAATAAATAAATAAATAATTAAATAAATAAATAAATAAATAAATAAATAAATAAATAAATAAATAAATAAATAAATAAATAAATAAATTGACCATAGATGGTGCCCTGGATGTCCAAACAATAAACCTCAATAATAAAATTTCAACCTAACATACCCCATAGTATGTTAAATGTACTGTCAATATATAAACAAGTCCCTTTTTTTAAAGTGTGCTATTTATAGACTGAAAAATACCCTTATCTATTTTTACCTTTAACAACAATGACTGACACTTTGACATTTTTAAACTGAAATAAATAAATAAATTAAATGAATAAATGAATAAATAAATAAATGAATAAATAAATAAATAAATAAATAAATAAATAAATAAATAAATAAATAAATAAATAAATAAATAAATAAATAAATAAATAAATAAATAAATAAATTGACCATAGATGGTGCCCTGGATGTCCAAACAATAAACCTCAAAAATAAAATTTCAACCTAACATACCCCATAATATGTTAAATGTACTGTCAATATATAAACAAGTCCCTAATTTCAACCTAACATACCCCATAGTATGTTAAATGTACTGTCAATATATAAACAAGTCCCTTTTTTTAAAGTGTGCTATTTATAGACTGAAAAATACCCTTATCTATTTTTACCTTTAACAACAATGACTGACATTTTGATATTTTTAAACTGAAATAAATAAATAAATAAATAAATAAATAAATAAATAAATAAATAAATAAATAAATAAATAAATAAATAAATAAATAAATAAATAAATAAATAAATAAATAAATAAAGATAACAAATGACCATAGATGGTGCCCATGTGAACATATATTTATTCCGGATAATAATTGTTCCGCCTGGAACATTTTAGAATATAATAAAAGTTCCACGGAACATTACTTATATAATAATATTTCCATTTCTTTCGGGTGGAACTTTCCTTATAAAATATTACATAATGAATGTTCCAACTGGAACTTTTGTTATATAATAAAAGATCTCTAGAACAAGTATTATGATGGAACTTATATTCTGTCACACCCAGGATGTCCATAGAGTTTTAATGGAGCAGACATCTGTAACGTTCGGTAAACATAGGAAATATTGTTGTATTACTGACTATTGGTATATGACATCGATTGATTTTAATCAACTAATCAACTCACATTCTTCAGGGTCTACATCTGCATCTGCATCTACATATACGAAGAACCATCATATGGCTGATGACTACTCTTCGGCACAGAGGCCTGAACAGACAGCTTGTTAAAAAATATTAATAAACCCCAAAAACTAGGGGGAAAAATATATATAATATTTAAATATAACTATATTTGCTGGTAGTGTGTTCCAAAGTGTTTTTGTGAAGGGAAAAAACTGTATTTAAAGTAGTCTGTTCGGGTACTGTAAATTTGATACTGTGAAGGGTTTGTGTGTCTAGTGTTGGTATTTAGTTGTGGGATGAGGTAAAGTGTTGGGTTTATTGCGACGATGTTGTGTGTAATTTTATAAAACATGGTGATTCTGTTGATGTTCCTTCTTTGTTCTAACGTTGGCCACTTTAGATTTTCAATCATGGAGGAGACACTGCTGGTGTTATGGTATCTGTTGGTTACATACCTCGCAGCTCTCCTCTGTACATTTTCTAACTTGTCCTTTAAAGTTTTGGTGTTGGGTGACCGAACCATAGATTTGTATGCTAGACTCTTTGTTTCTTCGTTTTTAATTTGTACGTTACGCTTTAGGAAGCCTAAGATCTTACTTGCTTTGTTTGAGATATTGTTAATATGAGTGTCCCATTTCATGTTGTTTTATAATGTGACGCCTAGATACTTAGCAGTTTCTACTGATTCAAGTTTGTGTCCTTTTAAAATGTAGTCATGTTTAATTGGTGAGTGTTATCTTGTTACACTTAACGAATTACATTTTTCTGGATGAAACTGCATCCCCCATGATTTTTCCCATTCAGCTAAGTTATTGAGGTCATTTTGTAGTGTAATGCAATCTTGTCTGTTTCTGATGGATCTATAAAGAATGCAATCCTCTGCAAATAAGCGTGTTTTTGAATTGGCAACAGAAGGTAAGTCGTTTATGAATATCAAAAATAATAATGGCCCTAACACTGACCCTTTAGGTACCCCACTAACTACTGGTAATGGGCTAGACACTTCCCCATCAAGAGTTACTTGTTGCATTCTATTACTCAAGAAAGAAGAAATCCACTCCCATGTGTTTCCTCTTATACCGTAATTTTCAAGCTTGCACAGTAATCTCTTGTGGGGAACTTTGTCAAACGCCTTGCTGAAGTCAAGGATTATCATGTCCGTTTGAATGCCTGAGTGTAGGTTGTCCAGTAGTTCATGACTGAGTGTAATTAATTGAGTCTCGCAGCTCCTTTTAGACCTAAAGCCATGTTGGCAATCAACTAGAATGTCAAAGTTGTCAAGATGTTTAAGTATATTGCTCACCACTACATGCTCTAAGATTTTACAACAGATGCACGCGAAACAGGCCTGTAATTACTTGCTAAATAATTTTCCCCCTTTGTAAATATGGGAATGACGTTAGCCTGTTTCCAGTCGGATGGAACCTTTCCACTACTGAGTGATAAATTGAAAATGTTGGTTAATAAAGGTGCAAATTGAGATGAAAATTGTTTTAATATTCGAGCTGGGGATTGATCAGGTCCTTATGCTTTAGATGGATCAAGATTGTTGAGGAGTTTGTGTATACCTTTTTCTGTAATGTTGATGTCTTGCATTGATGGATAATTGTCGGTTAGTGTTGGTATTGGGTCATTTTCATTTTCTAATGTAAATACTGAGTGATACTGTTTGTTTAAGATTTCTGCTTTTTGTTTTGTATTATCAACCATGATGCCCTCTGATTTAAGTGGGGGCAACACCTGAGCTGTCTTTCTTAATGTTCCTTATATAATTCCAGAATTTTTTCTGCTTTTGCGGTGTTTCTATTTCATTGTCATAACAGGTGTTTTCCATGTAACCCCAATATGCTCTTCTAGTTTATCTTTGTATTTGATGTTTTGTGTCTTTATACTGTTTGTGATGTTGCTGTCAGGGTTTTGTTTCATCTTTTTGAATAGTTTGTCCCTTTTCCTTATTAGTGATTTTATCTCTTGATTAACATAAGGCAGTTTTTTCTTTGAGTTGCTGATTGTTTTTGTTGGAATCGATTTTTCAATTGCCTTATTTACTTCTGTTTTAAAGTTATTCCACATATCATCGATTGTTTGTGTTCCTTCTAAATTGATCGAACTTAAATCTTTAGTTATTTGCTCTGTATTTGCTTTTTTATAGAGAAAGACCTTTCTTGGTGGTTTTTTTACTCTTCTTGGTTTTAAGCTTGACTCGATGTAAACAACCTCATGGTCAGAAATACCTGGTATAATCTCAGTTTTATTTATTAGTGAACTATTGTTGGTGAAAAATAAGTCTAAGGTGGTTTGTGATGTTTCTGTGTAGTGAGTTGGACCGCTTACTATTTGTTCAAGATAGTTATTTTGGCATATATCAATTAACTGTTTGCATTGTTTAATGTTGTGTGCTCTGGTTTTAATGGAACATGATGTCCAGTCAACACCATCTAAATTAAAGTCCCCTCCTAGCCAGAGATGTGAATTTTGATTTGTTCTTATTTTGGATATGGAACTTTGTAGTCTTGTAAGATATTCGTCATCAGTATTTCTTGGTGGTTTATAAAAACTTCCTACATATAAATCGGGTGTCCCTTTGATTTGTATTTTAACCCATAGTTATTCACTTGTGTCTGGTGTCTTTAGCTCTTCAGGTTCTGAGCTGAGGTATTTGTCAGAGACTAAAATAAATACACCCCCATGAGCATCACTCATGCGATCTTTTCTATAAACTGAGAAACCTGGAGGAAATATTTCGGGTGACTGAATGTCTTCATGCAGCCATGACTCATTTCCAATAACTATGTCTGGTTTAGTTGTTTCTACCAAGTTTTCAAATTCTTTAGTTTTGTTCTTTATTGATTGACAGTTTACTATGATCATTCTGAATGGAAGCGGGAGGTTTGGCATGCCATAAAATCTGGTTTAACCCACCATTTCTTTTCAAATGCCTGTACCAAGTCAGGAAAAATAGTTTCTCATCCTCACAAGTCAGGGTTTCTGTGTCCACATGTGTCCACGAAACCCTGACAAACTTAGCTAGGAAATTCCCGGGCTAGAAGATTTTCATATGACGTCAAACCTTCATAATATCAACTAATGAAACTGCTTGACAGAAGCAAGTGTATGGCAGTAGTCATTCTTATTGATTTTGAGTGGGAAGAAAACGCAACACAACTAATAAATAACGCAGTAATAACAAACTATCAACACATTACTGTACAAAATAACGGATTTTCACATGGTCTACATGGTCTCGCTCTCCGGCACAGAGAACATAACTGGTTCCCAGATATAACCTCTGCCACACATCATCCTCCATTTACTGCGGGACTACATTTGTCGTCTGCTCGTGACGTTTGTAAACAAAGAACGATGTTTGTAAAATAATATACGAGATCTCATTTATTTTTATATAGTCTTTTTATAAACATTTGATACAGTTTTACATTGACATTACTGCGTTCGTACGCGAAGCTTATCATCCATGAGAGATATCTCTCACAATGTCAACCAATGGTATGGCAGAGGTGATTGTGGTTGACGTAGGATACCCAGAATCCTTTGCGTGGAGATTTGACATGGTCTATGCAACACATTCGTTTGGTTTATTTACAATCGACATCCGGATATCCCCTAACCTAGTCATGAATGAAAGCGAGCTTTTGATTGGCTACATTAAAGTATGATGTAGCCAATCAAAATAGTGACTTCTAGCCCGGGAATTTCTAGCTAAGTTTTTCAGGGTTTCGCGAACATAGAAACCCTGACTTGTGAGGATGGTAGTTTCTCTATTTTTTGGTTGTTTGTTCTCAAGTTTGCCGGTTTTTCAGAATTTGATTTGTGCTTTTTTGACAGTTTCATCTTTGTTCTGTATTTTGTTATTACCTTCATTATTATTTTTTTTTATAATTTTTTTTTATGCAGTCAGGATTTTACATCTCCCCTACAGAACCACCTGACTAGGGCGTGGTGGGGATTTTTGGTATGACTACACATTTTTTATAACAAAATATATTATGATAATGATAAATAATACAAATCTAACAGAAAGAGCATTACAAAAAAAATAAAATAATAATAATAACATCTCACTCAAAAAACACACGCTCCATTCATACTTCATACCACCATCTATTCATAATATAAGCAGAAAACTTCTTTTAAAAGAGAAAAAATTAAAAAGCAACATACTAACGTTATGGGCTTGTGTACAAATCTATGGAAATATGTGACACAGTGGGGTCATAGTTTCTAAAAATCTGCAAACTTGGAGTTTTTCCTTGCTATATTTCTAAACATTTTTATCTTTATTTTTAGTTCTGCTATATGTGGGGCCACTCCTTTCAACTTACATTTATAATTATGATATTTTGCCACATTAATGAGAAAATTTAAGAAAATTGGGAACGTACTAGAACCTAGAAATATTTCGGTTCTATCAATATTAAAGGCAGCATAAAATCTTCTAATTTCCAAGGCAAAATCACTCCAGAATTTATATGTTCTATGGCAGTCGAAAAACACATGCTGAATTGTTTCTTCTGCAGTGTTACAAAATGAACAGTATTTGGTACCTTTCAGTTTAATTTTATACAAATAAGTATTTGTCGGGATAATTCTATGTAACAATTTATATTGAAAATTGAACAAACTTGCATGCTTACAAGACTTTCTCAAAACAATGAAGAACTGTTTCCAGTTGTTAATACTGGTACCCAATTCATCTTCCCACTTGTCAAATTTGTCTGAAGGTATATTAACAACTTCATCTACTAACTTTCGATATATGAATTTTAAATTTTGTGCAGACTTTATAGCTTTCAAAAAAATATCCTCTGCAAGAAAATTTTGAATATTAATAATGTGATCACTATTTCTTAAGAATTGCTTATAATACTGTGGTATTCTTGACAATAAACTGTAATATCTTAAATAATTGTTTGTCTGTAGTCTATCTTTAACCATATTAAATGGATGGAAATCCTTTGTAGCTACATTAAACAAATCTTTTATGTATTTAATGTTTTGCTGCTCCCAGTGAATGTAGTATGTTGAACTCATTCAAAGGTACACAATTAAGAATATCCAGTGATAAAATCTCCTGAATGTGGGTTTTTGTATTTGGCCTAGCAGTATGATAACTGAGCAGAACATCACTCCAAAAAGAGTTTGTAAAAGAAGATGCAATTTCTTTTATTTTCTCTTTCTGGAGGATAAAAACTCTTTCATATCCGAAAGGTTGTATCACTGCTTTTAAAATAGTCTGCCAGCTGCCGTTAGGATTTTCAAGATATCTTTTAATCCAGTTAATTTTTAAATAAGCAACAAATGAGTTTAAATGAACCATTTTTAATCCGCCTTGTATATAGTAACCAATCAAAGTATTACGTTTAATCTTGTCCTTCTTCCCATTCCATATAAAATTAAAAAACATTCTATTCAACTCCTTTATCCTTGTTGGGTGTAAATTTGGTAGTGATGTGAAAAGATGTACCAGCTTTGCTAATGCTAACGATTTAACAACTGTGATTTTTCCTAAAAGTGTAAGTTTCCTATGTTCCCAACTTTTTAAAATTCTAGCAACTTCCTTGATTTTTTTGTTAAAAATTAATATCTATCATTTTAGATATATCCAGTGAAAACACTAGACCCAAAACTTTAAAATCTGAAGAAGACCATTCTAAGTTAGCATTTGGCCATAAAATTTGGTTTACATATTTTTTGTCCCAAACCCAGACAGCTTTAGTTTTGGTTTTATTGATTCTAAGATCTGAAAGTTTATATAGGTCATCAAAACAGCTTAGTGTTTCTTGCAAGGAAATTTCACTTCCATCGAGAATCATAAATGTGTCATCAGCATATTGATTTATGAGATGCTCAGTGCCATTAATAAAAACACCATGTATATCTGAATTATTAAGTCTCAATGCTAAAAGCTCAACACCTATAATGAATAGATACGGGGATAAAGGGTCACCTTGTCTACAGCCTCTTTTGAGGTCGAAGAATTCTGACATAAATCCTCTATTAATAACACAACTTTTTTGCATTGGCATACAGAACTTTAACCCACTTAAAAAACGATGGGCCAAAATTAAAACTAATTAGAGCTTTGTGTAGGAAGTTCCATTCAATCGAATCAAATGCTTTTTCAAAATCGATTAATAAAAGTATACCTGACTTATTATGCTCCTCAAGATAATGCATGACATCATATAGAAATCTAGTTTTTTCACCAATACACCTATTTTCTAAAAAACCTTTTTGTGTATCACTTATAATAAATGGTAAGACTTTTTTCATTCTGTTAGCAAGTACTGCAGAGGCTATTTTCAAATCTGTATTTAACAAACTAATTGGTCTCCAATTACTAATATATCGCCTATCTTTTTCTTCCTTAGGCAAGCATGTTATAACACTTTGACATTGAAACTGAAAAAAAGTTCCTGCTTTATATGCAAAAAATTGAAGAATGTGTCCATGGGACACGGATGCCCCCGCTAAAGTAAGTCCCAAACAGGAAGTAGTTGTCCAACAGGTCTGAAAGTCGCTTAGGACGTACAACTTACTTAACCACCCTGCCAAATTTCAAATTGTTCTAATGTACGGTTTCTGAGTAAAGCTTGACGGAAATTTTCATACTCATGTTAACACATTTTCATATCGGCCCAGTCGCAAACAGGAAGTAGTTGTCCGACAGGTCTGATAGTCGCTTAGGACGTACAACTTGTGATACTGAACTACCCTGCCAAATTTCAAATTGTTCTGATGTACGGTTTCTGAGAAAAGCTTGACGGAAATTTTCATTCTCATGTTAACACATTTTCATATCGGCCAAGTCCCAAACAGGCAGTAGTTGTCCGACAGGTCTGAAAGTCGCTTAGGACGTACAACTTGTGATACTGAACCACCTTGTCAAATTTCAAATTGTTCTGATGTACGGGTTCTGAGAAAAGCTTGACGGAAATTTTCATACTCATGTTAGAACATTTTCATATCGGCCCAGTCGCAAACAGGAAGTAGTTGTCCGACAGGTCTGAAAGTCGCTTAGGACATACAACTTGTGACACTGAACCACCCTGCCAAATTTCAAATTGTTCTCATGTACGGTTACTGAGAAAAGCTTGACGGAAATTTTCATACTTGTGTTAACACATTTTCATATCGGCCCAGTCCCAAACAGGAAGTAGTTGTCCAACAGGTCTGAAAGTCGCTTAGGACATACAACTTGTGATACTGAACAACCCTGCCAAATTTCAAATTGTTCTCATGTACGGTTTTTGAGAAAAGCTTGACGGAAATTTGTACATACAGACGGACGTATTTACGTACAAAAGAAGTCCCAAACAGGAAGTAGTTGTCCGACAGGTCTGAAATTCGCTTAGGACATACAACTTGTGATACTGAACCACTCTGCCAAATTTAAAATTGTTCTCAAGTACGGTTTCTGAGAAAAGCTTGACGGAAATTTGGTCGGACGTACGGACGGACGGACGGACATGAGTAAAACTTAATGCCCCCCGACATGTCGTCACGGGGGCATAAAAATAGTGAATGAAAAAGAAAGGAGCCTATATCACGCCAAAAGAACTTATAGAACTCGACTGTAAATCCATCCGATCCTGGGCTTTTCCCATTTTTCATTTTATTAAGAGCATGAGCACATTCTTGAAATGAAATATTACCTTCACATCTTTCCTGTTGCCCATCATTAAGCCGAATATTATGATTAAAGAAGGAATCGTCCGAACCAATTTCTTTCAATTGTCTAGAGGCATATAAATCTTCACAATAATAACTTGTTCTTTCAATTTTTTTTTTTATCTGAGATGTACTCCCCATTATCATTTATAAGTTCTGAAACAGTTTTTCTAATCGAGTTTTTTTTTCTCAAGTATTACAGAAATATTCACTACATTTTTCCCCATTTTCATGCCAGTTAGCTCTAGATCTCAATATTAAACCTTCAACCAATCATCTCTTACACTTTCTAATTCAGTCTTTTTCTGGTTTAAAGAAGTTAATAAAAATTCATTAGGATTTATATTTATCAAATCTTCTAATTCTTTTATATCAGATTCAAGTTTTCGATTTTCTTTTTTTCTAACTTTATTTTTTCTAATGCAGTATTCTATGGTGATGCTTCTAATCCTCATTTTTAAAATTTCGAAAAAAGTTGATCGCTACATGACAACTGGACATTCAAGTAATCTTCAATATTTCCATAATATTCTGAAACTGTTTCTTTAATACATGTTTTAATAATCCTTATATATTCCTCATCCCTAAGCAACTGCGAATTAAATTTCCAGTAACCCTTCCCTCTTTTCATGGGGCTTACTAGAAAACAGAATATAACAGCAGAGTGATCGGTTTTATAACTTGGGATTATATCTGTAAACTTCATAAGGGAGAACAAGTCTTCCGACACAAGAAAGTAGTCTAGGCGACTTTGCCTGATGGGACAAGCTTGTCGCCAAGTATACTTTCTTGTATCTGGAAAACAGACTCTCCATGGATCTAACAATTCTAACTTTTCCTAGATCTTCTATTATCTTTCTGCTGTTTGGATTTCTTTTGTGTAAGATATTGTAATTATCTAGACCACAGTCTTGCACAACATTCCAATCACCACAGAACAAAAGGCTTGTGTTGGAGAAATTTGCTACTTTTTTAAGTATCTCTGTAAAAAAATCTGGTCCATCAGTATTGTAGCCATATAATGCAACGAGGGACATTCGTTGTTCACACAAACTTATATCTAATATAATGTATCTACCATGTGAATCTATGATTGATTCATGTACTATATAATCTAGTCCTGCTTTAAACATAATAATAACTCTTGCACTTCTGTTATTGTGGTGACTGAAATAACATTTACCACCCCATTCATCTTCCCATGTTTTTTCAACTTCTTTTGTGCTGTGAGTCTCTTGGAGACATACTACAGACCTTTTTTTTCTTTGGCCCAGTTAAATATATCTGTTCTTTTTTTCATGCAAGAGAATAAACCCCTTACATTCATAGAGATAATTGATACCTTAGCTTCCACAGACTAATATAAAATTGTTAGTTAAAATAAGTTTTCTGACTATAAATGGTATACTCATTCAGACAATCACACACACATATGCAAGATGACGCTTTTTTATTTCTATTCTGATGTGTTCCTGTTGCATTAGTTAGGCAAACTAAATATCAAAACTAACAAAAATAAAAGGATATGTTGCATTTGTATACGCATCACAGAATATAAAACCAATACATGTAGTATAATGGTTTCATGAAATTATGTTCTGTTGCTATTCAGTATATTAAATTGTTTCCCTTCTTTAATTGGAATTCATGAAAACATATTTATTAAACAAAAGATTAACAGACAAGTAAATTTCCTGTCCAAAAGCATTCTGTGTACAAAAACAGGGAGGGGGGGAACAACAACAGAAAACAAAAACAGGATAAATAGATTCCAAGTATCTATAGATGCATGACATAAACGTTAAAGTGTGATAAACAGAAATACATATAGTATAAAAGTTAACTGGGAAAGAAATGAAATTACTTTATACATCAGTATTCAGTGTATTGAATTATCTCCCTTCTGTTAATAAATTTCATTAAAAAAAATTAAATGGCAAGTGTTTTTTTTAAAAAAAAAGGATAAATGAATTCTTGTAAATATGTAGAAGAGTTACATAATAATTACTGAATTATTTCTCTTCTGGATTATAAATGGATATCTATAGACATGTGACAATAAATACTAGTACAATAAATTCCATTGCAATAAACTATGTTATACTAGGCCAACATTTTTCTATTGTTTGTTTTACGGGATTTAAAAAAAAAAATTGAGTCGGGGGGTCAAAATAAAATCCACTTTACCTTCATTATATATAATTATAAACTTTGTTTACTCAAAACTACATTTTTAGACTAAAAAGTATCAATAGCAAAAAACTGATTTAAAACTGCTGTATTTCTTGGTCGAAAAAAATAAAAATAAAACTGAAACCTGAATTATGGTTCAGATTACAGGTATTTGAAATTTTTATATGGTTATAGCGCTATAAAGAATCTTATGAGGATTTAGGACCCACAAAGTGATTTTAAGACCATCAATTACAGTTTCTCTCTAGCTGTTTTAGTTTAAACGTGTTATATGGCAAAACTTAAAAGGCAATAACTCCTTTAATTGATTGATTGGATGTTTGCTTCACATAAAGTGAACTAGTTAACATACAATAAATCTTTTTGAAAAAGATGGGACCAAAGGTAAAAAATTTTGAATTCCAGTGAAAAAGTATGTGGTAAGGGGTATGGAAAAGGGAAATTTGAAACTTTTGTTGGGGCCTCAATTAGCCTACTCTTATTGACATCTACAAAAGGGGGTCTTTATTGTGCAATGAGCGTGGCACTCCCAAAACACATTACCAACTGTGGTTTGCGATCAGGATTTCATATTATGACCTAACAACCACTTCCCCTCCGCCCCCAACAAAACAGCATCAATTATCTGCCAACTAGGGATGTGTTGGGAGGGCAGCTCTGTTGTTCATGCACTGTGAACCCTCACATTATCGCTGTTTTGCAGTATTTTCCTTTGATCTTTATGTGCGATATTATTCCATCTCACTCTACTAGCGTGGGATGGGCCCATCTCAGCTCGCTGTCAAGACGTCGTTATGTAAACACTGTGACGTCACAATGTTACAAAACAGCGATAAACAGATTATTTACGTTTTTTGAAACTCGACGCACTTTCTCGCCATCTCATCTCAGGGCTGTCGCCCTTCGATGAGATACGACGAGAAAATGCATCTCGTTTCAAAAAACGTTAATAATCTATAAGTATTATTCAATATAACTCTTTTAAGGAATCATCTTAAAATGTAAAATACAAAAAATCGCAAAAGTCTGAAATGGCCGGGTTGCAAACCAATTAGCTTAATAAATATGAAAGGGAATGGTTTGCAATTTATTGGAAGAAGGTTAGGTATGTGTAAAAAAATGTAGGAGTTAATAACACAAAATAGGTACAATGTTCTAAAAAATGACTAAGTTCCCAAGGCTGGAATATTAGAAACAAAATCCATAATAGCAGGTGCACAACTTTAATACATTTGCAATCTTTCTGTGAAGTTTCAGAGATTTGGGTTGAAAACTGTAGGAGGAGTTGATTACCCAAAATCAGTACCCTATTTTCCCAGCCCACCAGCGTGTCCAACTGGCCGCCTGCCCGACAGATTTTGCAATACTATAACCCGGGATTGCACTTTGTGCAAACTGGCAAAAAAATTAGTTTTAAATCTTGTATTGTTGATCCTTTCTGTGATTTACTTTAACTCAATTAGATAGATTGTAGAAAATGAAAAAACTCTGTCCCTATGTCCCCAGCCAAAACACATGTTGTAGCTGATTTTAAAAAGGTGTCCAATCTACTATTGATTTAAACATTTGATATAAATATGTATGATTCAAGTTTTATACAAATCTGACCAGAATTAAGGATGATAGTGCTACAGACAAAGATTATTATCTAGATAACTGACGCTGATGTCCTGCTTGGCACATTTTGGTAACCCCCCCCCCCCCCAACCCCATTTCTAAATTAACTAAATCGTGAAATATTAGACACAGCCCTTCAGAATTTTGCCAGACAAGTTTCATTAAATCTGAAGTCATCTTCATAAAAAAACATGGAAAGATGGATAAATGCACAAACAAACGGAGGAATGAACAAACAGTGGAAAAAGTTATATGTCCACTAACTTTCATTTATAATAATAATAATAATTGATATTGCTAACATGATATTATGGATATAAAACTTCTATTTGAATTTCATAAAAATCTAAGAAGTGTAGGCAAAACAGCACCAAGTTAAAAATAAGTAAGAATAAAAGTAATGAATGACATTTTTGTATAAATGTATGTAATGAGATTTAAATCAGTATTTATGATTGATTGATTGATTAATGGTGTTTAACGCCCGAACAGCAATATTTCAGCTATATTCAGGCGAACAGTATTTATGACTATGACTTATAATCCTGATTTTTTTTGTCAAGCAGATCTGTCATGGATACCTGGATGGTTATACAACTTTTTGGTACTTGATTTTGACAGAGTTTGCTAACTTTTAAAATTATTGATGCAAGACTAAATTAGAGGTACTAGTTAAGAATGTACCATAGAAGTACCAGAAATTATGTTTTCAGGTAACCTTGGCACACCAAAACCTTGTTCTTTACAGAGATATTTCCCCTGTTACAAAAAATATATGTACAGATAAACTTTGAAACGGTAAAAGATGTCAAAATGAAGTTTGTTCCAACAAGGTCAGTGATAGATTGGGACGATTCTTTACAAATCACGAGAAGGACTTTTTTCACCTCCTTATATAATTTCCCCCTCTCTTTTTTATTGCAAGAGAATTTTGCAACATAGTATCATATAAATCAGATGTCATAAAAACTTCAAGGATTTCACCGTTGATCTTGACCTAAAACCAGACGCTCTCAAGAGCCTGTATGGCTCACCTGATTTATATATGCAATGAAGATGGCATGTCCCTGATGAAAAAATAATTAGCATTATCTTTGTTGAGACCATCCAATGAATATGTTGTTTGGTTTCAGCTGGTTGAATAGTTTTGTGAATCGCTGATTGTGTCTATACAACTGAATGTTCTTGGTAGCGTGGTGGCAAAATATTCAATTAAACACTCAGGAAAGTTAAATAATTGTATTAAATTATTACAACGATGATACAATAATATATATCAAGTTACGAATACTTTAAAATGTTAATCGGACAATTGTTTACAAATGAATATTTGCGGGGTTTACCTGAGCTAATAATAGCTGTGTATACGTTGAATTCCAAATTCGAAAGTGACGTTGGTTCCGAGAACTCTATTTATATTAGCCAATCAGATGCTTGCGCAACAAAATAATCCGGTTGCGGTTCAAGGTCATTAACAAGCAAAATGAAAGTAAATTGATAGTCCAACGTTCCAAAAAGACAAGAAAACAAATATAAGATGTTTATAAAATACAATTACGAATAGTTAGCGAGGTAAGCATTTGTTACCAACTTGGACGTCGTTAGAAAAACATGTAATGTTATGATGAAACGTCATAAATCAGAAAACATGTTGACACAGTTTCGCGTACTCGAAATCAACAATGCTACGAAATGGAGGGAAATACGAATTCTCTTAATAAATGAAAAACGATAATGTAATTAACTAACAACAATAACTTAACAACAGCAAGGTTTACAACACTGCCCTCCGTTTTATAAAATTTCGTCTCGAAATTTAGAAATAAAAACATACATCAGAGTCAATATGTACATATGATATATCAGAATAGATATAAAGTAATGTTTCTGTTCACTAGTCTAATATAATATATTTATACACATAAGCTATATCATGCTTATATGCAAACTGTCACTTTGGTACTTCATTGTTTAATTCCAAATTGTACATAGCAATGCAGTATATAATTTGATGCAAAAATAACACACACTGTGACACCATAATAATAATAAGAAACATTTTAGTACAAAATCAAAGAAAAAGTTCTCAGTATCTCCGTCTTTGTTTATGAGGAACAACATGAACTACACTTTTTAGTTTTCCTGAGTTATCAGGATCGAGTGTTCTTTTCCTATTTCGGATTTCGGACAATTCTTTTTCTGTTTCCTGTAACTGCTGTTTCAAATTCCTAGACTTTTCTTCTTTGAGTTTCATTTTAAGTTCAGCAATTTCATGATTTAGTTCCTTTTTGGAGTTTTCAATTCTATTCAGGTAGCTTTCAAATTCCTTTCTTTCTTTGGCAAGAGTTTCTTTTTCTTCTTCATGAAGAAAACTATTTTCCTGATCAGAAACCGCAAATGAATCTAATACCTTGATACTATCTTCGGTAGATACACATGTTTCTGTAGATTTTCTATTACTTTTGCTTGCCTCTATGGGAATGAGATCGCCTTGATTACTTATATTCAAATGAAATTCCTTCTTACTTTTCTTTAAGTATGAATTGTGTGATAGTACTACCTTGCATAGCTTAGCTAACCTGCTGTGCTTCTGGGATTCAGTATTTAAGTTCTTGGTGCTTCTGTTATATAAATCAGCCAAATACTCTGGCATGCTTTGGATATCGGCCTTATCCTTAGCATTACCATCAGAAGCTGTGAATTCATGGCCCAAGGTTTTCTGGAAACCAGCATTTGTTTCTTTCCACTCTTCTGGAACTGAAATTTCTATTGCGTGTCTAGCTTTATTCTCCCTACCCCCATTATCCTGTGTGCATGTTTTGCACCTTTTTAACTGTGGACCATAGCTTTGCCAGGCGTTAGAAGTTTCTGTCTTGCTTACTGTTATGATGTTATCAACAGCATTCAGTTCTCCTACCAGGTAATTCTTGTGCAACCTAATGGGATGGTCACCCAGATCTATTAATCTAATAGGTACTTTCTGATTGGTTGTATTTACAAGTACATGGGCCACCATTAGATTTCTTCCATCTTCCACCGTTGGTTCTATGACTGCAAACTGTCCAGGTAGAGTTTCGTTGTTAAAGAGTTTTCCAGCAATTACCATCTCAGAATTGGCAGGTATAGTGACTGAATCTTCTATAACTACCCTGGCCACACTCTCTGTACTTCTCCTGGTTTCACAATCGATCCATTGGCCACCTAACTGAAGTCCTCTTTTTGAGTTGATTGTTATGTCCTTTTCATCAATGAGGTCACAACCCAAAAGAATATTATCACCAATAGGTGCTACATAGACGGGCCATGTAAATGTTTCCTTTCCCAGCTTCAATTCAACCTCAGTAATTCCACGAGTTGACATTTGCTTGCCTGCCTCTGCAACTACCAAATTCCTTGTTGCTTTCTGTAGTGCAGGTCGTCTTTGTTCTGGGATCTGAAAATACAGTGCTTCACTTAGGACTGTCACCTCAGCTCCTGTGTCTATCACAGCTTTACTGTGAATTCCATTAATAACCAATGGGACTTTAATTGTAGCTGCTCTTACCCTGTCGATCACAATGTCTTCTTTCATTGCATCACTGGGCCTAGCCTTACCAACTTCCTTCCCATTTTCAACAGACTGTATTTTCTCAGATTCAAACAACATTTCTATATTGAAGTCCTCTGCAAGTAAACCTGGGTCATCACATGCCTCACCTTCATAAGAATCAATAAGTTCAGATTGTTCTATCAAAAAATTACATTTTCCTTCAATTTCTTTATCGTCATGATTGTCTAATTGTAAAGTCTTACTAACATGGGCTGATACTTGGCCGATAGTCTCAGCCCCATCTAGTTTAACGACTTGGTACTGGGTTTATTTTCAGCCTGTGCTGGGTTTCTGTTGCGTTCATTCTGCTTTGACCCCTTCTCGGCATTTTTGCAATCCTTCTTGTAATGTCCAGTTTCATTACAAATAAAACACCTTTTGTTTTGCATTTGACCTTGATTAGCTCTATAAAAGTTGTTGTTTGCTCTCCTGGGGCTGTTGTTTAGCTTAGGTTGACCACTTTTGTCAAGCTTAGCATCAATTAATTCACCCACAGACTTGGTTATTGAATCTCTAATGTCACGTTCAAACTGAGTCAGTCTTTCTTCTGTCACATATCTTTTTCCGCCAACTTTTCTTATCTCTACATTCTCTTCTTCTATTTCATCATCCATGAGGTCATAGTGGTCTAAATTTAATTTTCGGACTGAGTGTCTGTCTCTTGAACCTTTTTTATAGGTCTCATATAGCGTGACTTGGTGTATTGCTTCAGTCATACTTGTGAGTCTCTTTGTAAGAAGGTCTATAGAAATGCTTTGATCAGGTAGACCTCTAAGCATATATTCTACACTTAAAGTACTATGTGTGCTAGCATCCATTGTAGGGAAGGACTTCCTTACAAGCATCTCTACTCTTGATGCATACTCTTGGATGGTCTCTTTGTAGTGCTTCCTGACATTATGTAGTTCTTGTCTGTAAGTTTCTGGGTAACCTAGGTCTCCATACCTGTTGGCCATTGCTCTGCATAAGGATTCAAAAGATGAAGTCACTTCACCTGGGAGATATGAAGCATAGATCATTGCCTCATCTTTCAATGCAGTGAGAAGTTCTATTGCTTTGGTTTCAGGTGTCCATCTGTTGTTTTGAGCAATTAAGTTAAACTGCATCAGGTAACTACTCCAAGGTTCTTTTCCACTGTACCATGGTACTCTAGAGCGTCTTCCATTATCTTGATTTCTCTGATTTTCAGCATTGGTACAAGAGTATGATGATGTCTGCATGTTATAAGATTGACAGTTCCTCTGATCAGGTTGATTAATTGTGTTATTGTTTGACATTGTCGGTGTGTAACTTTTTTGGCTGATGTATTGTGGTTGTTGGTCCATCTGTTGAACAGACTGAGACCTTACAAGTGAACCATCATGTGGAAACGTAGAATTAGTAACTGATGTTGGAGGCTGTCGACTGGTTTGCTTATTCTGTGCATAGCTGGGTGTTTCTGCCAGGTAAGACTGGTTGAATTGTATGTGGTTTGTCTGTATCTCTGGTTCTGGAGCACATACTTGACTTTCTTTAAGAGTGAAACCGTCAGATTGGTTACACCTATTTCTGTTCCGAGTTTGTGTTGGCCAGTTGCAAGTATTATCGTATTGTTGGAAAGGTAGTTTGTTATGAAAAAAGGTATTTCTCTCTTGAAATGAAGTATAGTCACTTTTATTAGTGCTGTTAAAGTCATCTCTTTGTTGTAGATAGCCATCAACTTCACGTTCTTGTCTATTGTACTGATCTTTAGGAAACAGTATACTGCAAGCCTCATAATCTCTATCTGTTCCTTGTCCCATATTGTTGGGTAGTGTTTGTTTGCCTAGTAAAGTTGTGTCCTCGGTAGAATGTGGTGTTGTGTTTTTGCTCTTCTCTTCTTGTTGTCTTTGAAGTATTTCAATGATTTGATGACATCTCCTAAGTTCTTCTCGCATGTCATTCATTTCTTCTCTCATATCGCCAACTTCCCTGTCAGCCATTGTATTATATGTATTTAATAATGCAGTGTCACTATAACTCACCACTGGTGTTCTACTGGCTTCTTCATTTCTTAAGCTTGGTAGGTGCATGCATGTGTTTTCAATAGGGTTTGTGTGGTCAGTGTCACCTTCAAGTGTACTATGATTTGGGGAACAAGAACGCTGAATTTCTGATCTTATTTGCATGGTGTCCCCGGCAGAACTGTTCAAATGAGAGTTAGCAGTACTTGTGTTAGTTTTGTGTGAGCTTGACAAAGAAATGGGTGTTTTCATTATCCCTCTTCCTAAAGAAAAAGAGCCATTGGGTCTGTTACGTAGGTTATACATGTTTTATGGCCAAACGTGAAAATTAGCACAAAAAACTTTAGGTCGTTTCCACTCAGATTAATATTTATTGTCCTTGAATTTGTTAATTGACAGTAAAATGTTTTCAACTTGGATTACAGTTTATCCTTGTTGAGGAAAGATTTGTATATTAGGGGAAAATGTATATCCTGTATCTTTTATTTTATTTATTATTATGTTTTTCCAAGAAAAATCAAGTTTTTCTACTGGGATTAAAATTTATCCTTGTAGAGACATAAGAGTACTATAGATTCCAATATGTTCCAAAAAAAAAAAAAAAAAAAAACAATGCGTTTCCACTTGGATTAAAATTTATCCTTATGGAAAAATTTTGTTTGTTTGTTTTATCACTTAAATGGCAATTTTCAACAAAAGCGAAGTTGTTTCTACGTGGATTAAAATTATTCCTGTACAGTATTAAAAATTTTCACAGGTGTCAAAAAATCGTTTCCACTTGGATTAAGATTTATCCTTGTGGAGAATATTTGAAGCAGGTAACATAAATAATGAAGATGTATCCACTTGGATTATAATTTATCCTTATAGATTACAATTTTTCAGTAGGTATAAACAGGAAAATGTTTGTGTGTCCACTTAGATTATAATTTATCTTTGTGGAGTTAAACTAGGAAATGTCACACATGTCCTGAGGGTTTTCACCTGAATTATTACCGTCTCCCATGGGAGACGGTATACATAGTCAAATGACAATCAGTCTTCGGAGTAAATGACTCTCTGTTACTTGATTGGGTGGTTAACTAAATCTATAAATATTTTTCTCATTTCATTGGTTTACATCAGGATCGCACTAGTATGTGTACTGAAATTTCGATATATTCTTAGGTCGAATCGGGGTTGTAATCAGTATTTTAGTGTAGTAATGTAACGTTCCACATATTGACTTCTATTTCATTCAATGCATTGGTCAGTGAACAATTATAAGGTAAACATTGTACCAAAATCTCCCTACTTTATAAAGCTGTTTTGGAAAAAATTATATGTTCTATATCTTTATTTTCGTTAATCAGTATTTGAGTGTAGTAATGTTACGTTCCACATATTGACTTCTATTTCATTCAATGCATTGGTCAGGTAAACATTGTACCAAAATCTCCCTACTTTTTAAAGCTGTTTGGGTTAGGAAAAAATTATGTGTTCTGTATCTTTATTTTCGTCCTGATATTGATGCAAATTTAACAAAACATATTTTTACCGCTAATTTTGAACATTGTTGTTTAGGGAGTCAACTTTTGTTTAATTATTTTTTAAAAAGCACGTGTGAAGTGACGACAGGCACTTAAATCTCTCAAGCACCATTGGATAATAGGTTAGCGTAAACAATGTCCTTACAAGGTACATGTACATTGTTTACCTATCTTACATATAAGTTACAAAAAACAGATACTTTAATAAATCCATAAAATTTGTAATGCAGCTAAGAGACGGTTAGCTTTTTAGAAAAGCTAAACTTGTTATTTATACTAATATATTACGATAGTGTTCAATTTCAACTTGGATTAATATTTATCCTTGTTGAATCAGGAACAGAAAATCAATATAAAACTTCAATTGTATTTGTCTCACCAACTGTTCTGTGCCTTTATGAAGTTCTTCTTTTGTTGTATTTTTTTTTAATACAGGTGTTTAAGGTATGTGTTCAATATTTGTAAATTATTCAAAAGGTCTTTTAAATTGAGCTGTAGGTTCTAAATATATACGCTGCCACCAGTTTTGTGAATCGCTGATTGTGTCTATACAACTGAATGTTCTTGGTAGCGTGGTGGCAAAATATTCAATTAAACACTCAGGAAAGTTAAATAATTGTATTAAATTATTACAACGATGATACAATAATATATATCAAGTTACGAATACTTTAAAATGTTAATCGGACAATTGTTTACAAATGAATATTTGCGGGGTTTACCTGAGCTAATAATAGCTGTGTATACGTTGAATTCCAAATTCGAAAGTGACGTTGGTTCCGAGAACTCTATTTATATTAGCCAATCAGATGCTTGCGCAACAAAATAATCCGGTTGCGGTTCAAGGTCATTAACAAGCAAAATGAAAGTAAATTCATAGTCCAACCACAGGAATTTGACCCCATATCATTTGGGTCGAAATATGGCCAGACAACGAAAAAAAAGTATTGTCGCGAACGAAGTGAGCGAAGGAGTCTAACGCAAAAGTAAACAATTCCTACCCCCCCCTACCTTTGTTGTTGAGTTTGCTTTGAGAATTTGCACTGACAACATGATTGTAGGTGTTCTACTTACTCACGGACATTTATTCTTTAAGATTATTACATCGATTCATTTAATATATCCATATTTTTGCAACCGCGAAACTTTTTCTTGGACTGAAACACTTTCTTTCCTTCAGGGAAGCTTCCATTGTGGATTGTTCCGCAGTAAATGACAAAAAGTTAAACGCGAAGTCGGAACCAGAGAAAAATTATCCGGAAATTGCAAACCGAGAGCACATGGCTGATGTCATTGGGTTACATCCCTTTATCAACAGATGTGCTAGAAATGTAAACAATTCGATTAAAACTCAATTTTACAAAAAATAATTAAAATTAGGATTTAAATATTATTTCATTTACATACAAAGCAAATTTTTTTTTTTACCGTTTTATCCCATTTAATTTTTGTCATTTACTACGGAACAATCCACAATGGAAGCTTCCCTGAAGTAAAGAAAGTGTTTCAGTCCAAGAAAAAGTTTCGCGGTTGCAAAAATATGGATATATTAAATGAATCGATGTCATAATCTTAAAGAATAAATGTCCGTGAGTAAGTAGAACACCTACAATCATGTTGTCAGTGCAAATTCTCAAAGCAAACTCAACAACAAAGGTAGGGGGGGTAGGAATTGTTTACTTTTGCGTTAGACTCCTTCGCTCACTTCGTTCGCGACAATACTTTTTTTTCGTTGTCTGGCCATATTTCGACCCAAATGATATGGGGTCAAATTCCTGTGGTCCAACGTTCCAAAAAGACAAGAAAACAAATATAAGATGTTTATAAAATACAATTACGAATAGTTAGCGAGGTAAGCATTTGTTACCAACTTGGACGTCGTTAGAAAAACATGTAATGTTATGATGAAACGTCATAAATCAGAAAACATGTTGACACAGTTTCGCGTACTCGAAATCAACAATGCTACGAAATGGAGGGAAATACGAATTCTCTTAATAAATGAAAAACGATAATGTAATTAACTAACAACAATAACTTAACAACAGCAAGGTTTACAACAAATAGTTTCAGATAGGAAGCCATTTTAACATTGTTCTAAAGTTTTCTATGTTAAATTAATTGATACAATTGCAGCCATCATGCATGGATATTCCAGTTTGAGAGAAGAAGTCTTTTTAATAAACTTTCCCTCATATTTTTCATTTTTCACATATATGGAAAGGTTAATCATAATAACTGCATAATATATGCAAAAATCTAAAGATCAGTGGTTAACATGGTTAAGGTCATTTATGTGTCTGAAAGTACTATTTTATTACCATATTTTATCTGAAAAGATATTGGAATGGTTTTTCTTTAATTTGTTTATATTATGACATGGATTCAATTTTAAAACAATAAAAGGTCAAGGTCAAAGTCATAATGTTCCACAATTTTAGCTTTTTCTTTTAAAATTAACTTTTGAAGACAAGTAACAAATACTGTTTTGAGGTTACATTTCAAGGTATTTTAAATGCAGGTAGGAACGGTTTAGTTCCAAGAATTAGAAAGCTTTTACTGTTTCTGTAAATCAAATAAACCTAGATTATTTATAGTTGTATTTCTTTTTAACAGGTAACAGGTTACTGTAACCACTTTACCATTACTGAAAGACTGATTATGATGCTTACTGTTAATTTTCATCCATAAGCTAATATTGGTGAGTTTGATAATTGCATTGCGAGTTAATTTACAACAATGTACAATAATTATAAGCATTTTAAGATGGTGGAGAATTATCTCCCTTTAAAACAGGTACTTTTATAGTAGGACAGTTATGTAATTTTGCAATATGAATTAAACATGTTAAAGTGTCAATTCATTTGGTTAAAAAAGTACATCATAATATTACTGTTATTATATTGATGTTAAGGTCGTGGTTTTCACTTAGTACTCTGGCTTCTTTTAATGTGTTCTTTTTTACATTTTGGGATACATACAACTTATATATCTAATTCATTTTATTGTCAACAATGAGACAAGATTTTTAAATAGTTTTTAAGGCTGATGAAACAGCAGAATGGGCTTCTTTTATCTTCTCACTGATTGATACCCCCACACCGTCCAAGATTTTTAAAACATATGGGTATTAAAATGTAGGAGTTGATTACATCTACAAAAAATAAGTACTGTCTTCTGCATTTCTGTCTTTTTTCTTTATGAATTACCCAAGTCTGGAAAATTCCCAAACATTTGAATAATGCATAACTTCAAAACATGTGCAATCTTTCTGTGAAGTTTCAGAGATCAGGGTTGAAAACTGTGGGCGAAAAAAAAATATGTACCCCCTTCTGCAAATTTTCAGGAAAATATTTGGGAAGTTGTGAATAAAATCCTCCATAAATTCCATAACAAGTGTGGACTGTGAGCACGCTCACAAAGGGATACACCCTGCTTCACTTTCAAGTCCAATTATCTCCCCTTAATGATAATCGAGGTAAATAAAAATCTTTCATGCACATATACATTTAATGTAGTTCCTTTATGTCCGTTCATTTCAAAGTGAAGAAGATACTTCAACTCAATTATGTCAATTAGGGGGACTGTTTAATTCAAACATTAGGCCACTGGTCTCATTGTTATATTAGATATATTCACACTTCTCCAGACATAAGAAACTAATAAAGCTCAAATGCAACTTGCAGTTAATTTGTTTTATTTAATATTTTTTTTGTAAAGTACTGATAACAAGGTGATCACATGATTTTTTTTATCCTTTCAACTTGGTGACTACAGCTGGAAGCATCTGTATTTGATGAAACCTTTAGGTAACTTTTACATCTAATTTCCAAGTTTCAATTATTCTGTTTGAGTTATCTCCCTTTCTATACAGGACATTTGCTATATTTTTTTTATTGTTTAAATGGTTTAAGCAATTTTCCAGTTTTCTATTGGGGAGAAAGCCAGAGTACATCAAAATTCCTGACCTTCGGTAAGAAAACAGGCAATCCTTGTTATTTACTGAACCTGACTCTACTGTTTCTCACCCGCATTTTCAGTACCATAGACATTAAAAGAAGTTGTTATTCAATAGAAAAAAGCCTGAATCATCAAATTGTTTTCCTTGCTGATCTCAATATACATCTGTAAAATGGAATGAATTACATGCTTTTTCAATCTGTTCTTATTACAATGTGTTCAACATAAAAATATATAAAGTGGAATTATGCTGCCATCTTTCATAGTTCTGTCATTCACATTTTAAACAAAAAAAACGTGGTCATGACACAAAACCAGGTTTTCAATAATAATGTAACAATTAATTTCAGTGGTATTATTAGTAACAGTGACATCAAAATGAATAAACTGTACGGACCACAAATGACCAAGAAACCATATCTGATGTTCCATATGCCAATTGATTTTTAATGGGGCAAACCTCATATGCTCAGCAAACATTGAAAATACTACATGAGTAACTATTTTGTTTACTCAAATACATTTTTGTCAACATTATAAAAAATTTATCTTTTACCAATAGTTTTGAAATTTATACATCGATTAATAAAAGGGAATTTTGTCACAAGACAACTAGTGTAGTGCAGACCTGGAAAATACTTTATGTGGAATAACTCATTTTTATTAGAATTTATGAAAATTTTGTTTGTAACATAATTTAAAGTATATATTTTAGGTAAAATCACAAGAAATGAGTCTATTCCTCTTTTTTGGTAATATTGTCGTCATCATCACTGACTTCAATGTCTTCTTGCTCAGGAAGATCAGTAATTTGAAAAGATTTGTCAGAAAACCTACCAAAGCTGAAGTACCAAATAACTTAGGCAATGTGTGAGCACATTCCGACAAAGCGACCTCCGATTTTACATTTACGATACCAATCAAGAATTACACATTCACAGCTGATAACTTTTTGACAAAATATGCCTGCTTTGGATTTTTGCCAAAATGATATTAGCATTTTGTTGAGAAACAAGAACCTCATAATGTCCCCCTGCATTAAATGCTCATCTGCATATGATTTAGCCATTTTAACTTGATATGTTCGAAGTGCAAGATTTCTTATGTCATCATCTTTTAGACTAGGAAATAGAATATCTTAAGACTTCTTTGGTTTAAGCAGTCTTGTTCAATGTCAGTTTTTAAGCTTTAAAGCTTTTGTTACTCGGCTTAGCCAAAAACAACATGTTTGCACCCTAAAAGTTCATCAGCTTCATTGATACCGGAATTCATAGGCTTGAAGTATTTATTGAATATTGTGCATGCGATTTTAACATAATCTCCTAAAAAAAAGTGGGATTGAACCCTGTTATCCTTGTGGTAGTGGTATATACATGAGTGGGAACTATCAATTTCAATGAAGGTCTTACAGTCTACACAATGATAGACCCCTTGTCAAACATATGGTGTTTGTAACAACTACCCGGTACATTGTCAGTGTATTGGGGCCATACATGAATGATAACAAAGCAATGATTCAAAATTATGAAATCATATAATTAAAACTAATATGGAATAAATTAAACCTGGCTTCAAAACAGTGATGTTTTGATAGTAGATTTTTTCTGCTTATATAGCTTATATGCCATGCAAAATGTGAACTTAAGATCAACTGTACAATTTATACGATTAATTCTTTTTAACATTGGTCGACTTCTTACCGTGCACAGGCAACAGGCAAGAACCAGCTTGTTATTTAAATATCTTGTTGATATTTGAATCGTTAATGAATTATGTGGATATTAAGCTGGTTCATAGGTGTGCACATAGTTAATTTTTAGAAAATCTAAAAGAAATTTGCTTCAAATTAGCAGGAAATTGTGTATTAGGCTATGAAGGTAGTGCCCTGGTGATGTCATTACAATTTAATGCTAAAAATAACACTAGGAGTCTGAATTACATAACATGGCCATTCTTAGGGTTCAAAACAAAAATTATCAGAGACACTTTAATTTTTAGGCATATATAATTGAAAATGCTTATGTGCATTGAATTATGTTATTGTATATTCAGTAAACATGCTTTACAACTATTTTCTAGGTAGTAAACCATTCATGTGCTGAATGATACTTGTAAGTACACATTTATTTAACAAGAAAAGGTGATAAAATGTGATTATTTTACACTAACCAAGGAAAGGCACACAATTTGGAAGGAGTTAGGCATTTAATTTTATCTGCTATAATTGAAAGTCATTTGCAACAAATAAGTAAATATTCCAATACATCATGACAATAAATAGTAAGGAAATCATCTGATCACGTATTCAAGATCTATAAGGCTTACTTTCTTGTGTAACGAATAGCTGATATGCCCATCAAATAACACTACAATAATTAAGTTGGCAGATGTTTTTTACAATGGGGCAAAATCAGGAAAATAGCGCCCTTAATAACATTAAAGTCTCAATGTTAGGAAGCCCATGAAGAACTCTCGAATCTTAATGAAAAACAAGTGAAGGGTACTATACAGGTACATGCAGTTATTACACTTGGAGAAGGCAGCATTGGTGTGAGGAATATGTCATGCTTTTGTGATAACGAACAACCAGTACCAGCATGTGGTAGATGCACAGTACATCAGATGAGAGAAATCAACAAAATGCAGAAGTTTAACAAACAATAGGACAGGTTGTAAGTGAACAGCAGTCTATAGAAAAAAGGAATGCATTTAAATAAATCCAGATGAACTTTATTAAGTCAACACATACATATCATTGATTTATGAAAGCAGGTGGTATGTTGGACAAGTTCTAGAATACCAACAAGATGACCATGAATAAAATATTAATTTTATGGTAGTTGCAAAAACCTCTTTCAAATGACCTGCCATTGCTGGAAACCTAAGTCCAGACGCGTTCTCGCTTTGCTTCCACTTTCAAACTGTGGGCACACTTGTAGATATTTTCTCATTTTCATGAATATTTCATGTCCTATTAAGATTGGTTGCTTGAATTTCCAGCGATACGTTTACAACTAATCAAAATAGTTTTAAAAAAATAAACGTTAGATAATTGTATTTAATGAATATTCATGAAAATCTTCAGCTGTTTTTTGTGTGGAAATGGGTCACTTTAACTTACTTTGAATGATAATGGTCTCTGTTACCAGAATTATTTCTACTTTTAAAGTATTATTTTTCGTTGGGAACCAATTTTCATGGTTTCTGTGGCAAGGGGCCAATCATGAAATTATGTTTCCAATTCAACTTTAACTCTGCTGGCAAAAAAATACAACATTTCCTCGTAAATCCATGAAAATTAATACCATTAAGTACTTTCAAAATAGTAATTTGAACGTAGTACATTTTTCAAAGAATTTATTTAGCGGGGGAAATATTGTGATGGAGTGGCCATCCATCCATCCACCCAGCCGGCCATTTCATAATTTCTCTTATGCACAACTCCTATACTACTGAATAGAATTATTGAACAAGTGTGGACACAGAAAAACGTCTCGCCTGCATTCCGCATCAGTAACGAAAATAAATTTCATCATAAGCATTACGTAAATAGCATTAAATATCAGCAGCGGCCTGTATACCAAATATTGTCACCATACCATGCATAGTTACAGAGGAACTGTCCTAATACAAATACTTTAACGTAGTCACTGGACCGTGAAATTGAGGTCAAGATCAGGTGACACCTACCAGACAGTCATGTACTATTCATCAGCAACCTATATTCCAAATATTGTCATCCTACCATGCATAGTTACAGAGAAACTGGCGTAACCCAAAAACTTTAACGTAGTCGCTGGACCGTGAAATCGAGGTCAAGGTCAGGCTCACAGTATGGTCCCAACTGAACAAGATAAAACTTACACAGAATCTTTGTCACATAGTGCCATTGTGCATCTGATATTTAACATTTTCATCAGAATGATATTTGGGGTTTCCCATACCAAAAAATTAGACTTTGTCATTGACATTTGATATTTAATGTTTTGATCAAAATAATATTTTGGGTTTCACAATAGAAAAAATGCACTTTTCCATTCTTTGAGATGAGGGAGTGCCATTGTGCACGTGATATTAAATATTTTGATTGGAATAATATTTGTGGTTTCTCATAGAAAAACATGGACTGCTATTCTTTGACATAGGGGGAACTTGTTTTGTGTAACCAACTCCTCCAATATATAAATAATGTAGAGTTGGTAAATAGAACCATTGACGAAAATTCTGTCATATGAAAAGTGAGTTTTTTTAAATTGAATATGTATATATGAATAAATTTATTTAATGATACTTTTCAATTCTAAATCTGAATAAGGGGGCCTCGGTGGCCGAGTGGTTAAGGTGGATCGTCTGCTATTGATCACATGGTCTGTCAACACTGAGGTTGCGGGTTCGAGTCTCACTGTGGGCAGGGTGTACTCATTTCCAATCTTAGTTGACAAGAATTGTCAGTTTTCCAACCAAAGGTCGGGGATTTCTACTTTTATTTTATTAGATTGTCATAGCAACAGTTCATAACAAGACCACAGAGATGGGAGTCATTATAGCAAAGGAGCAATTTTATTTGTCATATATAAAAAATACTGAAAACTTTACTTTGTTGAATGATGCAACAAACAAAGGTAAACCTTATAATTTCATTCAAATATAAAATGACAAGGACAGTATAACCATTAGTCTTAAACAGGTTAAGGACGGTAAAGCCACAACTTACGCAGAATGAGCAGAATCCATACATAATGACATTTCAAATATATAATGTCATGGCAATGAATTTAATGCTATTGAAAGGCAACAACAATTATGACAGACAGAAGTGCTACAGAGGGTAAATTTACTGAAAACATTGGCCTGACAATACTTATTCTTTTATATAAATGTTTAGCAGTTTTCAAAAGTATGTTCTAAGTAAATGATTTGGAAAAGACAATAAAATTATTTCTAATATGACGTCCTGCTTTAGCTATGTAAACAAAGCCGTGTCAAAATTCCAATACGTTTAGTTTGCACATGCGTCAGCTGTGTGTTTTGTGTAAATGTAAAAACTGACTTAAAAATGCAGTTTGTTATGTGTTATCCATAATTATCGTTATTGTCAATGATGCAGTTATTTTCAGTCTGAATTCTGAGATTTATATGATTTAAACTACTCCTGATACATTTTTTTAAAACAATATTCTACATTCAAATTAAAATGACGTCATAATTAGAATTCCGATGTCATATTACGCTCAACTTAAAAATCCCAAACTGGAACAATGCTATTTCGTTAGGATTTCTCAATATTTTTGTTTAATAGGTACGTATATTCAATAAAATGATAAGAATATATGTTTATGTCGATTTTATTTGTTTTAACATACTGTTTTGGGATATATCTTATTAGTTTGAATGAAACAGTGTTACAATTGGAAGCATCCCCTTAGAGCCGCTTCAAAGTTTTAAAACAATTGTTCGACATATTAGAATGGAAATAGATCATTGCAATTGAGCTCTATGCTAATTAGAATATGGTCAGACCTTATATTGGTCCTCATTTTATACCTAGCTATCGCTCCGTATAAAATATTGACAAATATAAGGTCTAACCATGTTCTAATTCGCATAGAGCCGCTTACAATAATCTATTTCTTAAATAAAACCAGAATAAAATGAATTTTACACAAATTGTCATGTGAGATTTGTTGCAAAGATGAATCCAGTGACCTGCTTTTGACATAAAGTATTTTTACAAAACAATGAAATATAACAAATAATTACAAAGAAAGATTAAATGTTTTCCTGTGTTTTCCTGTATCCACAATTTATTTTATATATCACTTCTGTTATAAAATATACAAGTTTATTTGCATATGTTGTAAATAGTTTTGATCCTTTGAGTATTATTAATGTAACTGTAATATCTATAGGAAATGGATTACTGGTAATATAAGTCTGTGACCTCTTTCCGGATCCTAACATTGTATATGATGTATTGACTATGTTCAGTACCACAAATAAAAAAATACGTTTAGGCCACACAGAATTAATTTCTTGTTCGTCGGACTTTAACTTTGAAAATAAGGAGCAAGCGAGCGAAATTTTTTTTATTAATTTTTTTTTTGAAATTCTGATTTTGTGGAGCGAATATTTTTTTTTAAGGCGAGCGACATGTTTTTAGTTTTTTAAAAAGATTTGTTCCAGGTTTTCATGGTTAAACTGATGCGAGCGGGCGATTTTTTCTAATTTTGAAGAAAATTAATGAAATTAAAAAAAAAATGTATGTGATATTAAACAAGAGCTTGTTCTCAAGTGTTTTTTTTTTACTTAATTGATTAGTAAATTATATAGCAGAAAAGAACTTTTAAAAAGATGCTGTCTTGGCTTTCTATCAATAGATAGACAGCCCATACCACTATTCAGTGATGTCTCCAAATCTTTTTGGCAAGGCATAATTTCAAGATTGATTAAAAAGAAATAATAAAAGACTACCTGTCTAACTATTATGCCATCATTTTCCCTGCCCAAAAGCTTGGGATTGTCCTTAATTTTGATTCTCATAATGTTGTCATAACTAAGGTTAGAACGTGGGTTAGAAACATTTGCGTGCGTTGAAGGCTTCCCTAATATGCATGTAAATAGGTCGATAAAGGTGTCGTCAATTCGACATTCTAATGCTGTATGTGGTAGCAAGTACTTTAAACTGCGTGGCAACTGCTGCCACAACCAGACTCTTGTTTTCTGTCATTGTTTTCTACATTTTACTTTCAGTTTTGATTTTATAGGGGTCGACTGAAACTGTATTTTAACCTTCTAAGTTCTGACTGAATCTCCAGCTTTCGGAGCAGTTGGATGAACTCTTAGAACGTGGAGAAGATTATTTTTTTAAAGACAACTTCCGTTTCTGGACGCGGGCGGGTTTCCGGTTAATGCGGGCGGAAGAAATTTAGTTTTTTTTCTTTCTGAAATAATTCTACATGCGGGCGGTCCGACGAACAAGCAATTAATTCGGCGTGGCCTTACACTAAATGTTTTATTTAAAACTTTCATCTTATAATCCAAAAATTGTGTTGAAAAATTAGCTAAAACTTTTACAGGTTCAGAATTAAGATTCTATCCTCTTTCAGATTTTCTTTTTGTGAATTATGAAACTTCGGATGATCTTCTTACATTAAAAATATATACTTCAATCTTCTTGATGAAATGCAAAAATATTTATTTAAAGAATTTTTAGAAGGTGGAAATTAAGTGAACCTTGTTAAGGCACATATTGTTGCTTTAAACATGTGCAAACATTTGTTTGCATAAATTGTCATCGACTGTAATGTATACAGCAAGTTGGGATTACCTTTTCTTAATGTTCGGCGACAATATATGCTTTTGAAAAATTTTTGACAGCACAAATTTTTGCTAAGACATAATTTTTCTGTCTGCTTAAATAAAATTATCATAATAATAAAGCACGAGATTTGCAATGGGTATTTCAATCAATTTCTTATCAACTAAATTTCAACTTTGGTTCTGGCAAACAATGAGAGGGAGACCCATTTATTATATAGATAGAGATGAAATATAGAATTTTCCGAATAACAGAAATCACGGTATAGTAGGACCTCATGGTATGGATCTATTCATTGTATCGATCTATTTATGAATCCACTTCTTTTCGTCAACCATAAACAACATCAATAACAAACTTATCTCGGTTTCCTTCTTTGTTATATCCACTGATATTACTAGTCTCTCTATCTCGCCAATTCTGATTGTTATCATATTTTATCATGTTTTTAAAATTCACATTATTTCGGCCATGTTAAAATTAAGTAGATCGATACAACGAGGTTCCTATAAACATCAGATGTGAAAATTATCGTTTATTTTCACTCACTGGTTTATTTCCCGCCAAATATTGCAGTTGGTTTTGTACTATACAGATATTCATCCGCCGTTCATAAAATTTAGGATTAAGCATTAAAATTTTACGAAAACAATTTTGATTAAAAATGCTTCTATGTCTTAAGGTTTTCAAAAAAAAATGTGAAAGGTAAGTTTTTTAAGTAAAGGGCCATTTCTCTTATAAGGCAGTTCCGATTGTTGTAAAACGTGTACCAAAGGTTTTCCAGGGGATTAATCAAATCAATTGTATTTTTGGATTTTATCAGTTTTCTGTATTTTGAGTGATAAATATAAAAAAAGAATCTGAGATATTTAATCGACAATAGATAAATCAACACATTAATCAATGGTTAAACAAGGAACCTGTGAACTACTGCTAACAGTATACCACCGCTATTCACATCTCTTTATTGAAAACCCAGCAAACAATTTTACGTCGTAGAAACGTCGTTAAAATGTATGTTTTTGGTTGCAGTAACGTTACTATATAACGTTATTTTTACGAAAAAATGGATGGTTTTCTTAACGTCGCCTTAACGTTTTTTGCAACCAATTTACGACGTTTAACAGACATTCAACTAACGTTACGAAAAAATTGTGACGTACACCCGACATTTAGACTACGTATGACTTTGACGAAGATGTTCTGTAAACGTTGTCACAACATTAAAAATAATACATAAACGTTCCACAGACGTTTGTCTAACGTACTTGAAACTAGCAATTGTTGCATATATGAAAAAATGTCTTCCTGAAAATCACTGTTCCGTTTTTTCTTCGAAAGAAATATGGTCATAACCGCATCGTATTTATTCACCACAACAATACATCTCTGATAGCCAACGTAAAACAAATGCAAGAGATACCAAATGGTGAACATTTCAAGAATTCAAGGAACACATAGAAAGCTACATATAACTGCCTTTATGTCTCGAAAAGCTCTGCTGCAGGCTCCACAAAATACATAGTAGGGTGAAATACAAAATACGATTTTCAAAGGAAAAACTATGTAAATTACTTGTATAATTAAAATAGAAAAATAAATTAGTTTCCTATTTTTTATTGTTTAAATATTACGAGACAAAACAGTTAATTAAGCCTCTGACACACTTTGTACAAGAGGACACACAGAAAATATAAACAGTAGTTGGTTTAAGACATTAATACATACAGACACAAATACAGCTACATTAATTAAAACACACAAAGGCAATACATATTAAAACATATGTTCAACAATTACTTACAGTCAATACACAAAGCAAATACGTGTTGTATAGAGAGCAAAAAATACAAAAGCAGTTTATTCACAACACTGATCTATATGACATCGGGATCTTAGGATTTTGTAATATACAATCAATACATTAGCTTTTTAAAAGTTTTTTGCAGACTTCTGCAATATAGTTACAACTGGTTGCTGTCTGGATTCTGGCACCTAAAAATAAATAAATAAATAAATAAATAAATAAATAAATAAATAAATAAATAAATAAATAAATAAATAAATAAATAAATAAATAAATAAAATGTCTTGCATCTTCCCATATTTTTCATAAGAATTAAAGCAATATAATTTCTTTATCTGATAGACTCTTTTTAAATCTATTACATTATTATTATTTTATGGAGTACATTAAGTATTCTTTTTACGACACGGTAGCAGTGGTCAAGTTTGAAGTGTGTGTAAAGCTCTACACAAAATGTTTAAAATATACTGTCATTTTATGAATTTGGTCCAGGATAAAAGTTTTTATATCAGTGTGTACGCTAATATTTTTAAACGAGAGCGTCGGTGGCCGCGTGGTTATGGTAGTTAGTCATCTTCTATTCGCCGCGTGAGGGTTCGGGTTTTTTCACCGGGTATTCCTCCCGCAAAAAACCTGGACGTAATGATACAGCTAGAAAATTTCTGAAAGTTGCGTCAACCACAATTTTAATAAAACTAACATAAATCTGAAAATGTTTTGAGACAATCTATGTTCTGAATACAGTATTATTTGGTTTCCCCTAAGTTAGCAATTATTAAACTTACCTTATATTTGGACCCCCTTGCCTATTAGGATCATGTTTTAGGCATTCCGTTATAATCTCCTCCGCATCCATTTCTGTGGCCGACGGATGATTTTTTCTGTATGCCCCTGAAGAAGAAAAAAAATAATAAATATTTCGGTATTTTTTGTCATCAAAAAGTTTGCACCTCGATAAATTGGTCATTTGCAAAGATTGATGATGGTTTACAGTTTCATATTGGTCCAAATAATAATTAGATATCAAGTAAGCATGTATCATGTAACACGTAACAATCATGTGTTGTGGATTAATTATTAATTATAATACAATGATTTAGAAAATAACTTACGTATCATCATCTGACAACACACAGAAAGAATCCGTAATGGGAGCTTTCCTTTTTCCCTCTTAAACCGTAGTCAGACCATAATGCATTGCTGCCAATTGTCTTAATCATTCGCCATATGGAGTCCCAACCAGAGCTACCTCCCAGAGCAGTAAGCAGCTTAAGCTGTACGATAAAAAAAATAAATGATTTTACTATACATATAATCTTAATCATACTGAAATATATGTAAGAAGAATAATAGGAACCGGATTATTTTCTGTTTACAATGTTTACAAAATATTTCAGTTTGGGGTCCAAATGCACACAAGAAAATGTCGACTGGCTGAAATCACGTGCCTGAAATGCGTTAAGGAAATATTTCACGAAATAAGATCAACTATTTAAATACATTCAAAGACCCAAATTAATAGGTCTTCTTCTTCTTGTTGGGGGGTTTTAACGTCCTACACTGATAAATAAATACCCACGGTAGGACGGTTGTTAGTAGTCCATGGACTCCACCATGGTGAGTTTGTCGAAGCCAAGCCTTCGGGATACGTAGTCGAAGAACTCGGCAGCATATGCTGTACTAGCGGTCGGGCTGCTCCGATGTACCTACTCCAGTACCCCAACATGGGCACTCTGACCTGTCGTCGAGATATAACATCTGCAGAGTGAGCAGCCAGTGTGTGCTTTCCTCTGACATTTATGACACGACTAGGTGACTAAGTCTAAAATATAACTGCATTTTATACACGCATTCCTTTTCATTCTTGTTTTCAATTAAACGATATTCGAACGTGATTTTGAGGAAAAGGAATTAAATTGTGCGAATGTCGCAACGAAACATTTACAATATTCAAATTCGCTCTTAAAGAATTAAAAGAAGAATTTTTACATATCTTAAATATGCTAAACGTTTTCTTATGAATTTTCTCTATTGTATATTGTATATTATAGTACTTACTTTTGAGCTTTGTCTTTTCTTTTCATGTGGCGAATGACCCAGTTTTCTTTGTTTCAATAGCAAACACTCACAAGACATCAAATTACGCGTGCACGTGTGGTTTTTACAACCCTTGTGTAATTCATGACCCCTGCTATTTACATTCGATCGGCAAGAACAAAAAGACACTGTAAGAGATATACAGAGAAATAAAGCGAACAAAACTGACCGGGAAATGTTAATTAAATTCTGGTAGAAATTCATAAAATTTGATACAATGTAAAGTATCTATGTTGCAATTCCCCATCCCCGTAAATCGCCAGTTAATAAAAACCCTTGTAAGAGACATAATTTGAAAAAAAGCAAAACAGATTGAGGAGCAACATGCTAATTAAATTCTTGTGGAAATTCATTTATTTATTAAAATGTAAATAATCTATTATGTCGAAACCCTCCCACCCTCTTCAATCCAGGAAGGATTTTTAAACAGAAAGAAAAATAGTTTTATATGATTTGTTTTAAAATATTTAAAATATTAAAACTATATTCTTTATTTTAAAACATATGCGTTAAACTGTAAAATATTTATATCTAATCTCCATCTACCCCATCCCAACACACTAGTTTTTTCAAAAAATCGTATATGGGTTCTTAATAAGTCGAACACTAATAAACGTTACAAGGACGTTGAAAATATGTTCGCTAAGTTTTTTGTAACGTAAAAAACACGTTGAATTAACGTTATGTTTTACGTGATTTAACAACGTCTACACAATGTTATACAAATGTTGCAATTTTTTACAACGTTTTAACAACGTCAGTTAAACGTGCTTAATTACGTTACGAATTAAAGACGTAACAACAACGTTGCATTTTCGTTGTAGATAAGTAACGTCAGGTCCGACATTCTCACAACTTATAACCAACGTTAGATTTACGTCATGTGTTTGCTGGGAACTGACTAGGAAGGAGATATGGGACAGACCAGAAATCGGTAATCAAAAAATTGAACCACATTGTAAGGTCACATATAAAATTTTAAGTGGTTGTAATAAGTAGTTCCTGAGAAAAATGTTACGAAAGTTATGTTGTGGACGGAAGGATGGAAGGACTGATAGACAGAGGTAAACCAGCATTCCCCTCTTTGAAGTGGGGGTATAACAAAACGAAACAACAAACCAACCCAAAAACAAACAAAAACTTGGTAACATGAATCCAACTGAAAATTTAGTAAATCCAGGTGCTCCAGAGGGCAAGCAACTCTTACTCCATGCTTTGCACCCATCGTATCAGTCAAGCTAAAATCTGGTTATTTGTCCTATATGGGTGTAGTCATAATACAGTAAAAAGAGGGAATGTAGTTACGACAAATTTAAAAACTCAATGGTCATGTGGGATCATGTTTCTTTGAACAACTTGATTTTTACAACTGTGAACCCTGGTTAAGTAACTTTTCTGTCAGCGGACACCCTATATCAAGGAAATCTTAAGTACCTGATCAATTGAGAGATATATACTGTATATGCAGATGCTGGAGAAATGTTAAAAACACAAAAATTCGCCCCTTGTGTCGTATATGTTTGTTCTTAATCAATTGTCTTTTTTTTTTAGAATTTATTAGGTGACATTTATCATTGTACTGAAAAATAGTATGACCCGATGAAAAAAGATCTAAACGATTTCGAAAAGATGAAAACCCAGGTAATAAGTTTTACCATATTTTTAGGTTATTAAAAATGTTAATGTAAAAAATAAAATATATTAAAAGATGATTTAGCATAGATTGGACAATCAATTATTCAGTTATTTAATCTCTAATTTTTATATTTGTCCAACAAATCTTATTAATTAAACAGAAAAATGCAGATGTCAAACACTAAAATGAAAATTACCTTTTATGAAGCACATTTTTTCAAATCCATCGTTTTTGTAAATAGAATGTTTATTTAACTGTCGTTTTCTGTAAAAAGTTCATCTTTAACCTACTGCATTACCATTATTAATTTGATTTTAATTGCATTGTCAGAGAAAGAAGGATATGATATAAACCAGTTGAATGACATGATTAAAACAAAACATATGATTTTGTTTAATACTATTAAGAACTGCTTAATTGGTTGCATAAAGGTGCACTTTAGGTTTTTTTTGTAATGAAATAACCTACTGTGTTTAAATAATATATTTAAAGATTTATTTTAGAGGTTTTGCTGCTCTTAATTAAGGCAGTTAACAACATTCTAATTGCATTTTGTTAATATTTGGTAGGTACAGTGATACTTTTCTAGTATGGGAAGATACTGTACGATTCCAAGATGTAATTTCTCAGTCTATCAAGGTAAGAGTCTAAAGCTGTCAAGAGATAAGTTTTATGGTCAAGCTGTTTTGAAAAGACTTGTTAAAGCAGCTGTTAATGCCTGGAAAATCTAAACACATTAGCAAACAATGATGTGCAAAACATAAATCACAAAAATGGATAAGGATGTGATGATGGCTACAGTACAAGATTTCTTAGCAGTATGTGTACATATGAAGAGTAACTATATATTGAATATGAAATGATGGAGTTAAAAGGAAAGACATGACAAATGCAGTAAACAATTTCTGCTCGGTGAGGGGATATGGCTGTGTCTACTGTTAATGCAATTGATTCAGAATCGATGAGTGCAAACAGGACAAGACCTATAAATAAGGTAATGTAATACTTAAATACATTATGATGCATGAAAATCACTACTAGCAATACAATCTGTTTCAAATATATGGTCACTTGAAAAAGCACTAATGTGTCCACCATGTTGACAAGGGAAATGTTATACTTCTGCAAGTCAAATTAAGGTAGATGGGTTTTTTTGGTTATTATATGCATGTGGACACAAGAAATTCAAATATATCAACAGACAAAAATTATATGTTGATATACTACATGTACTGATGAAAAGTAGAAAATCTTCTAAATCAAAGACTTCAATTTCATAAATATTTGTGTTGCAATAAAATATCATACTGCATGCATATTCACCCATTCTTAATGAAAAAGTGCCCCATACCAGTGTAAAACTTAACAAATTTGTTATTACAATTAACACAGCTTAAATATCTTCAACGCAAGCTGTATGGGTTATTTAGGCTTAAAAACAGACCTTCTCAAACCACGAGTTTCATGTATCCATAAGAATACATTTGCCCTCTGCACCATTTATCTTTAAAGATACATTCCCCTTGTGCATTGTCTATTCTAAAGGATACATAGATGTGAATGGGTTAACAACAAGAAACTACCATCTTTGGACAACAACCAATATTTTCATCCTCATCAAACATTTGAAAGAATGTGACCATTTAACAGCTTAAAATACCTGTTATAGGTATACGCGTACCTTTAACTTATTATATGTCTAAACAAAATGTAAATAATCTCCAAGTAAGATCATGAACACCTATGATTACAAGACAAATTTTGATGCAAAGCATCAAGTTGCCACAAACTTATTCCGCATGAGTGTGCCTAATGTCATGATAGTATTATTACAGGACACATGTAGATCTCTGTTACAGATGTTATTCTATGTTATTCTATGGTCTGTGTGTTCTGTTATTTGCTGTTTGTGTCTAAAAAGTTTTAGTCAATATTTTTTCAAGATGTACACATACAGCATGCGTATGTCTTATTGCTTTATCTTTATGGGAAAACTTTAGAAACAACTTTTAAACTCTTCTCTCCGCCATCCACTCTCGTGGTTTAGGTTCATTGATGATGTTGACATGAAATGGATTGAAAGCGACAGAGTACCGTTTGTCCTTACATATGGTCACACACTCGAATTTCGTCCATACTTGAATTTCGGCTATTTCCCTTCATTCCGCAATGTTAACAATGAACCCAAGGCTAAATTACTTTCAAAATATCGTGCATTTATTGCTCTAACCAAATGACTTCTAAATAATAAAATATAGTGCGTTTCAATATCCGTTAAACCGACACACTTTCATCGCCGAAATTTAGATGTACTAGTATACCATCCAGCTTTTAAAGACATTGCACGTACTATCCAAGAAAACTCAAAAGTTTAAAAGATCAGTTAGTCATAGCAGAAATGTCGTCAGATACCCACCAATCGGGGCAATGTTGAATCTGTGGTCGACGGTCATTGTATGACATGTGATCACATACAACACACCCAAGACTTCACCAGCACATCAAATGGTAATACAGAAAGCAATAATGTGACCTTAAGGTCAAAGGTTATCAACCACGGTATGCGACACATCGCCTTAATATTATCTACCAATATTCCAAATATCAAAAGCCTATCTCAAAAGATAAAAAAGTTAGTTCGGACGGACGGACGGACGGACAGACTGATCACTATAGGGCCCTAATTATTGAACTGGAAAGATATTCAAACTGTAACTCATCATGGTTGACACAAATATTATGTATCAGCTTAGTATCTGCAAGTGTTTACAAAAATGGAGTATAACTAACAGAACTGACAGTGAGAGTTCAAAGCTTTACACACCTGCAGTAGGGGACTTATAACATCGGAATAGTATACACAATTAGGAATTATTTTGTTTTTTTTAATTTTTGATACAGCATTGTAGACACAACATAGCATTTTAATCCCGACCTTCGATCATTAAAAGCTACGCTAACCTATAGCGCTATCACACAAAGACATAGTATGTACCAGGATAAAAATAATCTCCCTTTATTATTAACTTCAGTAACTGCAATACCAAAAGTATTTATTATTACTTGAAAAATTAATTTCATTTCAGCATCATTTTTATATTAAGTTTTTATTCAACATGAATATTGACATTCTTTTTGCGAAATCATGTTCATTCATGGTAAGTACACTTGAAAATATTTCTTCCTCAACCCATCCTTAGCAACAGTTGTGAATACAAATATATTGCCACCCATAAATGAGGTTTTATTTCTGTCTGTGCCAGGTTTTTAAATTTAAAAGCAACATTAACTTTTAACAAAATTTTCTGTTGTATCAGTTAAACAAAAGATCTTCATAAAACATATTTTCATATTCCAATAACATGCTATGTCTAAAATAGCTCAAAAAGCTTGAAAAACCTCCAAATAGGCTGCACTTTGTTGGAAATAGCTCAGAAAAAAGCTTGGAAAATTTTGTTTCTTGCTTAGTCTGATTTTTTCCAGCTATAGTTTGCCTCATAGCTAGATACTTTTTAGTGGAAGATTGCATGTAAATTGTGTATTATTGCCACTGAGTTTTTTTTTAAATAAAAAAATTGTCAATGGGGATTCCATAAATTATTGCTTACTTCAAAGAATGTTTTTTTTACAACTGAATTATTAAAAATTAAATATATATAAAATTAACAGTTGACATTTGTTTACTTGTCAAGCTCTTGACTTTGTTGCTTCTGCTTAATACAGATGCAATACAAAAACCTGTTATTGAATTCGCATGTCTGTTTTCTATTATTTATGTTATCCTGGAAGAAATATAATATTAAAAATAACATGCTTTCCACAGTAAAAGATGAATCAGTCAAAAATATATAATGTACAATATAAATACATGGATGCTAATTTCTAATTCCAAATCTGTGCAATGGGAAACCCCAAATATCATTCCGACCAAAATGTTAAATATCATTTCCCCTGCTAAAACAAGGTAAAAATTAACAAATGTATTTCTTTAAAATTGGATATGTTTAAAGTTGGTCTTGTTGGTCTTGATATACAGATAAATCCATTGGATATCTTTGTGAGCGAGTTGGTTTTGTTGACTATTGAGTAAATGTTGTTTTTATTATTTCTTTTCATTATATTGAATTTAAAATATAAGAATTGTTTTCAATTGTTGGTTTATAGATTGACAACTTTGGGTGGGTTTACGTTGTACATAAACTGCTTTGTGGTTTATTGGCGTAAACCGACCCAATGTCGTCGATATCCAATAATCTAACCAGCAATTGAAAACAATCCTTAAATAAATTTTGTTACAAACCTCAACCAGAAGTAATCTTGACCAATAGAATAAACATATTTCTAAATATGCAAATCAGATTAGAATTATTATAAGATTAAATACCATTTTCAATGAATTTTTAGCTCATCTGGACCTGTGAGCTTTGCCATCACTTGGCGTCCGTCGTCTGTTGTGTTGTCCATTGTAAACTTTTTCAAAAATCTTTTCCTCTGAAACCATTGGGCAAATTATTTTCAAACTTTGCCACAATCATCCTTAGGGTATTATTATTATTATTAGTAGTATTATTATTTAGAAAATATTAAAGTACAAAAGTCAGAAAATTTTCCAAGCTATAAAATGATTAATTTTCCAAGCATGAAACAATCCAATTTCCATGTTAATTCTTTGCTGAAAATATTTTAAGTCAACATTCCAAGCAAAAACAGGACAATATCGAAAAGACCAAGCCAATTATGTGTTTTAAAACATAAATCTCAAGTCTTTTAGTCTTTTGCGCACAATAATTTGTAATTGTAAGTTAAACAGAATGTAGAAAGCCTTGATTTCTGAGCATAGGGCGGAATTTCCAGCTAAGGGAACATTGAATAATATATGTTTATGAACACCATATTACAAATTCTAAACTTGCCAGTGGGTCAGATTAGCATTTGTGACAGGAAGGTCATGGACCTTATGGTAACAAAAAACTCAATTTTCATTATGTCAGATTTTAACACAGAAGCAAAACAAGATCATGACCGTCCACAAATCAGTTTTAAACAATGTCATGTAAAAAGGGGTAAAAATTAACTTATGTAGCTACAAGCAAGTTATTGCTTGTGGCAAAAATTGTTACAAGCAATGTGTACAAATTGTGTAAATCTTAGAGGCTTTTAAAGGAGTTTTTCTTTCCATAAATTAATGTTATTAAAACTCTGAACTTGTTATGATAAAGAGTATGCTTGAAGTCTTGTTTTGGATTATTACAACAATGAATGTTTTTTTTATTTAAAATAAACAATAAAATTTATGTTAGTAGACAAGTTTATTGAATTATAAAGTAGAACTAGAGTAGAAGTAATAAATTGCATTAATCTGTAATATATATTATATATTCAATGGAAAATGCACTTTCAAAAATTTAATTGAAATTAAAAATTTAATAAGTGACTGCTAATCTACAAATTTTTATCGTGTTTTAATCTTTGCCGTTATTATTTCAACACGACCATTGTATTTGCAATCTCCAACACCAGGTTCATATCTGTTCTAGAGATCGCTTTATCTTCTTTCGCTTTGAACTGGTTTTCACTAATATTTTAGTCAAACCCAAATTGTCACTGATGAGTCTTGATTAAAAGAAATGCACATCTGTTGTAGTAAATTCAATCAACCTTTGTATCTTTGATGACATTGTATTATTTTATGTACAAGAAAAAGTAAGGCAGGAACGAGCTTAGAATTGTTAAAAATAGTGGTTCAACATCATATATGTGATAATACAACGATTTTATGCCGCAAATGGCAATACAAATTGTTCTCTCTTCCAGATCAGAATCGTCAATATGCAACTTTACTAAAAGTTATACACATTTAAAATTGTGATTGTAATCACATTTTTGAAGTGGCAAAACTTGAATTTGAGATGTGTTCTTAAATTTTCACGTAGAATCTGAAAATACCTGTTAGCATCTTTTAATTTCATACCTTCGTGACACCCACTGTGAAAAACATAAACAAGGATGTAAATATTTGAATCAGATATTTTTTAATTTGGCTTAAACCCAAAAAATCCAAGGTCCGTCTTTTTTAGCCAATAATTATGATCAGAGATCAAAGAGGTCCAGGACCTCTGACAACAGCTAATTTGAAACACTGATTGCAAGTAAGAATGCTGTACATTCCTAAAATTTTGGCAGCAGTAACATGGCAGCAACGAACATTACCATTAAAAACAATTTTTAAACAATATAGTTATGTTTTATACAATTATGTTCTAAATGCTATATTCTTTTGCCTACTGCTTGATTTCTGCAATCGATTAAACGGTTTGGCCATCTCTGCAATGGTGCAAGATATACAATGTATAAAGTTAGATTTATAGTTTTGGACAATTTGCTCCCAATTACGTCTTCATAATAACCTTATATTTATTAAACACTATTAAATGCAAACGACAGCAGATATACTGAAACAGTATATTGGTGTTTTCAGTACTTTATTGAAGCATGTAATTAATTTAAAGTTCAACTGTAAGCAAATCTTAAAGTAACATTTATATGTTATGCATTTTATTCAAAAATACAGTTTGTAGTTTTGTAAATTTAACTTTCAAATGGGCTTTACTTACGTAATAAAAAGGCTATTTTTGTATTGAATCATGTGCATGTTAAACATGTAAATATACTTGTATGCTGAGTTCAAGACAAAATTAGTAAATAAACTTAATGTATCCACAGACATGTTGGTTACAATTTTCATAACAAACATGTGTCACCATTTGATCCTACCCTGATCCTTCTTTACTATTTTTCCTCATGGAATAGTTTAATGCTTTCTTAAATGTTAGCACAACACTACATCACAGAATAGTCTAACCCAGCTTGGTTCAATTTTTTTTGTATGATGTCATATAGACAGTAGATATCATTATGCAGTAAGCAAATTTGGCATGAGTAAAGTTACTTGCAAAAAAATGGTTACATACGTGTGAGAATGAATTTCGCTTTTATGATTAAAGCGTGTGATGTATTAATCCTCATTATAATCATAATAAGTGTCAGTGCAATCATACATGTATAAAAACTATTATTTAGGCACTATATGCCCAGATCATATATTTCTCGTAATGGACATGTCATTATTAGGTTGCAAAAATCAGTATATATACTGAATAGTATATACTTTTTATAAATTGTCAACACAGTTTGCATGTAGACTATGTACAGTATACATTTTCAGAATTTCACACACATAATTGTAATCGTTTTCAATTAAAGATGTTAAACTAGGGTGCCAATTTGTTTGTTACGGAAGTTAGAGTATACCTTACACAATTGTCAAAAAAATATTCTGACTTAAGAAATCCATTTAATTTGCATTATCAGACTACGTAAAGTATAAATGATTGATGAGATATAGATTACAAGATACTAATTGGTTGTTTGCATAAACATTGAATAATCAATAGTAAAAAAAAATTAAGAACATCATACAACACAATGAGGCCAAAATTAAAATATTGTTTGTTTGCCCAAAGGAGACTGACCCGAAAAATACCCGCCGCTTCAAATTCTTTTATTGCCGTTTTTCACGAGAAATTTTTTTTTTATTTTTTGCGTGCCCACACCGTAATCTTATGTAGTTTATGTAGCTTATAATTTGTTCCTGCGCTTGAAGCAACGAGGCAAAAAAGACGCAAATTTAAAAATCAATAATTCTCGGGATTTTACGTTGTGTTTATGAAATGTACAACATGTGATAATTGCAGACAGCTTTTTATGCTGTCATCGTCTGTTGTTTTAAAGATTAACTCAGGGATCACCAAACTTTGTAACCCTACTGGAACCTGAAGTGCTACGGCACGGCAAAAGCAACGCGGTTATTTCCCTTGATTACATGACATTTCATCCCATAACCAAGACGGACCATAACCAAATCGGACCATAGCCAAAACGGACTATACCAAAGCGGACCATAGCCAAAACGGACCATCAGAAAAAATGGCAATAAAAAAATTAATGTGTTATTGTAATTTTGCTTAGTTTCTCTTTATAATGTGTTTCAACATTTGAATTTGGTTTTTTTTTGTAAATTTGTGTTATCTAACTATTTTTGTTTGTTAAATGGTGTTTTACACCACTTTCAGCAATGTTTGGGCTATTTCATGAAATCCAGTTTTTATTGGGGTAGGAAGAGGGAGTACCCCGAGAAAACCCCCCGACCATCTGTAGGAAAACTGGCAATCTTTGACAATTAAGAATAGAATAGGGTCCACCCTGCAGACAGTGAGACTTGAACCCACAACCTCAGAGTTGACAGACCATGTGATCATTAGTAGTCATACTACCTTAACCACTCTGCCACTGAGGCTCCTGTTAAGAATAAGATAGTTTGAGCATATACTACATATTCAAATAATATCAATTATTTACATTTTTGAATTTGATTGGTAAGCGTTATTTTAAATTATTATACATGTATAAAGTGTATCTGACATGTATATCTGTAACGTTGATTATTTTGTGGATATTTCATCACAAGTGTGGACACCGAAAAATGTCTCGCATGCATTCCGCATCAGAGAAATGAAAAAAATTACGTCACAAGCATTACTTAAATAGCATTAAATTGTTATCATTTAAAATATACAATGCATGGTTAAACTTGAACGTAGTCACTGGACCATGAAATTGAGGTCAAGGTCAGGTGACACCTGCCGGACAGTCATGTACTCTTAAGCAGCAACCTGTATATCAATTATTGTCATCCTACCAGGAACAGTTACAGTGGATCTGCCCTTATAAAAAAATTTTAACGTAGTGGTTTGACCGTGAAATTGAGATCAAAGTCAGGTGACACCTGCCAGACAGTCATGTACTCTTCTGAGCAGCAACCTGTATACCAGATATTGTCACCCTACCATACATAGTTGTAGAGGAACTGCCCTAATACAAAAACTTTAACGTAGTCACTGGACCATGAAATTGAGGTCAAGGTCAGGTGACACCTACCAGAAAGTCATGTACTATTCGTCAGCAACCTATATACCAAATATTGTCACCCTACCATGCATAGTTACAGAGGACCTACCTTAATACAAAAACTTTGACATAGTCGCTGGACTGTGAAATTGAGGTCAAGGTAAGGTGACAGGTGACTGACTGGCAAGTACTCACCATAAGCTACCACTGGATCTAGGGCATAGGCTTACTCCGGATTCCCATAAAATAAAATGTTTCGCCTCCAACGACTATCTTTGTCTGTGCCATTATAGAACACAATTTAAGGCTGTGCTTTCATTTGACTTCCATCTCATATTACCACTCTATTTTGCAAATCAGAACAGTTTTTCTTTTCATTGGCAACATCACTTTATTATCATTTCAAATGATATTCGTGACCTTTAACAACAATTACTTAACTTAGAACAAAACATATTAAGTCATAACCTTGATGCATGTAATGAAAAGCCATAAAATAACTTTTGTCATAGCTAGTTTTTGTACTCTGTACGTACCAGTGAAAAAAACAAACTAATACACTGGTTACAAGTCACCAGATATTTCCATTTCTTTTTCTTTAGAAAGACCTGTTATGGATGTCAGAGGTTAAGAATGTCAGAAAAACTCATTAATTTTTGAAAAAAATTAATAAGATGAATATGGATTAGTACAAGTATGGACTGTGAGCTAATGCTCACACCAGCTGTCACAAAAATTGTGCATATATGTCAATTAACTATGTGTAAAAATCTAAGTATTAGGTAAATAGGAAGTAGATGTGCAAGGATCATGAAATCGCTTTACACCTTGTGGTACTGTAGGATAAAGCAATATGCTAAATTATCAGGCTTCTGCATGCTATTGTTGCTGAGGAAACTGCAACGGAAATTTTGTATGAATGTCGACTAAGTTTAAAAATCTAAGTATTTGGTAAACAGGAAGTAGAAAACCAAGCAGCATAAAGTCGCTATAAACCATATCATACTATACCATAAAGCAACATGCAAAATAACAGGCTTCTGCATTGAATATTTGCTTAGAAAAAATGACAGAAATTTGTGTTATGGACGGACGGACAAGGGTAAAAAAAGAAGCGTAGTATAATAAGTAGTTATTATTCTATATTCTACTAAGTCACCAACTCTTCATTCATGTGACTGTGAAATTGAGGTCAAGGTCAGATGACACCTACCAGACAGTCATTTACTAGTCATCAGCAACCTATACACCAAATATTGTCATCCTACCATGCGTAGTTACAGAGGAACTGTCGTAACCCAAAAACTTTAACGTAGTCGCTGGACTGTGAAATTGAGGTCAAGGTCAGCTGACACCTACCAGACAGTCATGTACAAGTCATCAGCAACCTATACACCAAATATTGTCATACTACCATGCGTAGTTATGAAAGTAATGATTATTTATTAAAAACTAACTTTTAAAATAGAAAAAATATTTGTAAAATGAAAATTAGCGATCACTTTCTTGAAATAGAAAGAGGTCGTTATAAAAAACTAAAACAAAATGATAGATTACGTCAAATGTGCAGCATGAATGTCATTGAAGATGAAATCCACTACTTTTTCCATTGCCCTAAATACAACGACATAAGTAAAGAATTCTTCAAAGATATTTGTAAAAGAAATGAACATATGTTGAGTTAATGTCCTTTTCAAGTCATTTGCAGTATGTTGCACTATTTATAACTAGACAAAGTCGATCTAGCGATCGCTGATACCCCCGCTTTTGTGAAAATTCTCTAACGTTTTTCGTGGATTGTGACCTTGAAATTGGATGGATTTCCACCAAAATCAATAGGCTTCTTACCAACAAAATATATAAGAATATTTTACAGTTTCATTAAAATCGGATGAAAACTTTTTGAGTTATTTTCCGGAAACAACTTTTGTAAAAATTTCTAACATTTTTCATGGACTGTGACCTTGAAATTTGACAGATTTCCCCCAAAATCAATAGGCTTCTTACCAACCTGATATATAACAATATCCCAAAGTTTCATTCAAATCACATGCAAACTTTTTGAGTTATCATCCGGAAACAACTTTTTTGTAAAAAATTCTAACGTTTTTCGTGGACTGCGACCTTGAAATTTGATGGATTTCCCCCAAAATCAAAAGGCTTTTTACCAACCTGATATATAACAATATCCCAAAGTTTCATTCAAATCGGATGCAAACTTTTTGAGTTATTGTCCGGAAACAACTTTTATGTTAAAATTTCTAATGTTTTTCGTGGACTGTGACCTTGAAATTTGACGGATTTCCCCCAAAATCGATAGACTTCTTACCAACCTGATATATAACAATATCCCAAAGTTTCATTCAAATCGGATGTAAACTTTTTGAATTATCATCCGGAAACCAAATGTGGACGGACGGACGGACGGACGGAGTGAGGACCACTATATACCCCCGACTCTGTCGAGCGGGGGATATAAAAAAGTCGTTAATACTGAGGAAAGTGGACTCTGTTACTGCATCATTTGGATTTAACAATAGTTAATAATTTCTTATAAAATTTATATCTGTTTATTGTTTGTGTATAATTGTGTAACTGTATTGCCATCAAGCCCTTGGGGTATAAATGTGCTAATAAATAAATATTAATATTAATAATTTATGATAGGTTCTTATTCTTTGACTAATTTCAACTTATAAATGAGAGTAGTAACTTCAAATTTTGCTTTTCGTGCTGGTCCAGATTCTTGGTACAGATGTTGTTGACAGTTTGGTGACAACAATTTGAAATCCAACACAAAGATAAATTCTATGCTAATGCTATTTGAATCAAACTTTTGTTCGCAAAAACAACATCAAAATTTCATATTAAAACTGTGCTTTTTCCAAATCAACACAAAACAATTGCATTTGCTGGTACATTTTCGGCCCCAGTGAGAAAAAATGTTTGTAAAGAAATGATAGGTTATACATATATAGATATATGTGTTATAACTACAGTTAAAATGATGAAAGCATAACAACATTTTTTTATCGTCATTGCACAACTAAAATTTAATGGACACAGACAACTATGACTGCAAAAAGAAGGCAGATTTTCTGGAATTACTGTATCATCTCTCAAAACTGCAAAAGCTACTAAATTTCATAAGACACATATCACTCTTCAACTCTTTCCTATAATCTCCATACATATAGAGTTGAACATTTGAACAGAGAGCTACAAAATTATTTTAACTAAATGGTGACAGAATCAAACATGTGATATGCAACTTCATGGCCAAACTTTGGATATGTACATATAAATACATTCTTTTCTTTACCAGTTTAATATGTAAGTGGTAAGTGGATTAGGCAATCGTGAATAGACAAGTATTATCGACATGCTTCTTTGGTACCTAAAATCTGGCGACAACAAAACACCAGTTTATTGAGAATGTTTGTTTACACCAAATTTATTCTTAATTGCAAAGCAAAAATCGGTAATATCTGCAATATCTGTTGTCAATTTCTATCTACAAAGCTCTACAGAAGATAGTTATCATGGTTGTCTCAACAAAACAATTTTATGTGCCATGGAGTGTAATCTGATATTTTTTTCCACCTACATTTTGATCTTCCTCTGGGATTCTGTGCCCCATCTTTCTTGCTTTTAAGATTTCATGTTGTTTTCACAGAAACCTTATCAAATAGTTATACTAGTCCTAGTTTTTATAAGCATATTTCTTTAACATTAGACAGTATCTACTGTTTTGAAGAATTCAAATTTCCAACTTTAGAACTTTTGAATTTTGTGCATATATAGAAAGAGAAAATGCTCCTTCTCTATCCACAAAATTAAAAAAATATAAATTTTCATATTAGAATGGGAAATAATTCATGCCTGCCAATATTTGTTTGGATATTACAAATGCAAAGGCTCACACCTGTGGTTATAGCTCCTTTTTATGGATGGAGCTACAAAGAGGTCCCAGTACTCATTATAGAGCAAAACCTCTCTAAGGATTTATGCATATTTTCTGCTATTAAACTGCTGTCTTTATTAAATAAATACTTGTTCCTTTCTTAGCCATTCAGCTGACAATGTCTAATTAAATCATTTTAACATGTTTCTTATTCATGGCATTGTTGACAAAATTGAAATTGTGGAGTGTAGAATCATATTGGTAAAAATTTGATCCCAGATAATGTAATGAATCCGGAAAAATTGATCCGAATTGAACATTTTTTACCAAATCGATTCAGAATTTATTCAAAAGACATTAAAAAGTCTGTAGCATTTGAGAGAAACAGTTTAATAGCTGATTATACAATGTATGCATTAAACCTCCAGGTGTAAATCTCCCCCCCCCCCCCCCCCCCCCCCACCTGCTCCATTACGACTTATGGGACCTTATTGTAGCTCCGTCCATAAAAAAGGAGCTACATTATTGTAGATAACTTGTGGTAAACTATTCACGAATACAATGCCTTCTTATAATTAAATAATCAATACAATGACAGCCATGAATTATTTCTTAATTTCTACAGTAACACAATTTTATATGTCAAGTTATTTGTTGGAGGACTTTTCCTTTTGTCCTATCTGATCTAAATTATGGAAGATCCGAAGTAAGGTGGCGATAGATATTCATATTTGTCCTCTCAAGACAAGGTACCCCTATTACATTTCTTTTCTGTTGACATTTTTAAGTTATTTGAACAGGGATCCTCTCAACACCTCAAATTGTAAAATGTACTCGTAATTTCAGTACTGGACGCACCATTCCAAAATCTAATGTGTCCCTTGGTTTCAGTTATCATGATGATAAGAATACAAATTTCCGTCTTGTCATTATCCATTCATATTTTATCTATTATATGAGATTCTTCACATGTAACAATTATGGTGGCGGAAAAACTGCTTTCTTAATTAATTAGGATGTTAATGAACATTACTAAAAATTTCCTTCTTGTCAATCCATCAATATTTTATCTGTTCGTGCGATTCTCCACAGGTAACAATTAGGGTTGCAGAAAAAGCTTTTTTAATTAATTAGTATGTTACTTGAACAATAAACCTGTCAGTCTTGATGTTAATTCTTGCAGTTAAAATTAAACAATGGCAATAGTGAATACTTGCTCACTTCAGAAACCAAACAGGTAATTATGATACAAGGTCAAATTTAGCATAAAAAAGTATAACGATTTTTGGATATGAAATGAAAACTGCGTCATTCCTAGTTGTCTGTTCAACTTTACTGTTAAATTTTTGTAATCAGATTGTAGAGTTTTCTAAATTAGGAACAATAATTAATAATAAGTTTTAATTTATATTTCTGAGATGCACACATGCCGTATATGAAAACAGATTGGATCAGTGTTTTAAAGGAACCAATGTTCTCTGGAGGAAAAATGAATAATGAGTTGTTTGGAAGTCAGCATTATTTAAGTGTTCACATCTGAATTACTTGAACATTTAGTTCAAAGATGACTACACAAGACACTCTCTATTATGGGAAAACTCCAGCATGTTTTAAGTAATGATTACTTGAATAATCATTTGTGCAAAGACTGACAAACTCAATCACTACTAATTAAGAATTGCAAGACATAGGATATAAACTATTTAAAAGCCATCAACTGGATTGTTCAAACAAAAATATAGATGTATGCAAGCACCTAGCTGAACTCGTCTACAATATTTGAAACTTAGTAATTTTAAGCAACATTCTTTAACCTTATATGATAATTATAGATTATTACATGGTCATTCCCATATTGGCTTTAGCCCAAGGGCTGATACCACGGCCAATATTGAAATGACCATGTAGCAATCTATTTATCAAATATTTGAATATTTGTCTCGAGGGATATTTTTGATATTCCCACAGATAGCTAAAAACTGACAGATTTGCATAACTTGCTTGGTATTATCCCTCTACCCATATTAAACTGCAGCTTTGGATAATATGGGGGGATCCTTAATGATACCAGTGCAAATAGGAAAAGGTCATGTTAAATTATCCTCTATATACTGTACATTTTACCAATGTTATAAACTAGGAGTTGAGTTCCCAAAATAGGCACCCTGGTTAAAGAATGTTGCAAAAAATAACTACCCAGTAAGCGTAACAACTTAATTCTGCAAAAAATGTTCTAAACATATCCATAATATGAGGCGTACATGTTCAATATAGAACTTTCAATGAAGCTGATGAAGTCTCTTTGTTGAAATCTGCAGGAAAGAGCTTTTAAAACAAACTACAGCTGAAGTACACCGGTTGAAAAAAAAGTTGCTTAAAAAAATCCAGTTTCATCAGAAAATTCTTCAATAATGTTCAAAATTTATCTAAAATAAGATGTTCAATATACCAGTATATACAGAATAATCTATAAAAAGTTTGAAGATTCTGGGTTATTGAACAACAAAAATATATATTATTCATACAGTGCCTTAAAATATATAATTTATTTGTGCAAGCCTTAGAAAAAGGTAGAAATGTGAGGCTCTGCCAAACATTTCTCACTGTTTCGCAGCAAGAAATGATAAACTTTATTTTTCTGACAATGTACAAATATTGCTTTTATCCAGCAACCCAAACTAATTTTTACACTCATGAAAAATATGGAAAAAGTGCACCCTTAGCCGATTTCTGATTTGAAATTTCAGCACTTATTCTAGTGATAGCCTAAAGTCACAAACAAATATCGTATTTGACATGTCGTAAACCAGAAGAAGTAAAAAGATACTTTATTTAGCACTGTCGAATAATTCAAAACTTTATTCAGCTACCTTATTGTACAGCAATATAATGATTGCAGGATAAATGTATAATAAAGTACTATTGCCTTGCTAAGGATAGCGAAACATATAGTCAAGTTGGAGTAAAGACTGCTCAAAAATAGTGCCTAAGCAACCAACGAAAAGTTGAGATTTTTAAATTTAAAATACTCATTGCTATATGTTTGTTTCCAAACCTTTTCTTAAAGGATTTTATAAAATCCATATAGCTTGTATTACATGTCATATTATTTGTGGGGCCTCGGTGGCCGAGTGGTCAAGGTAGTTCGTCTACTATTGATCACGTGGTCTGTCAACACTGAGATTGCGGGTTCGATTCTCACTGCAGGCAGGGTGTACTCGACTCCAATCTTAATTGACAAGGATTGCCAGTTTTCCTACCGCAGGTCGGGGGTTTTCTCCGGGTACTCCGGCTTCCTCCCCCAATAAAAACTGGACGCCATGATATAGCTGAAAAATTGCTGAAAGTGGCGTTAAACACCATCAAACAAACAAACAAAACATATTATTTGTTAACTTCAAAGATTGCACTTTTTAAAAATATTTCACTTTATAGTAATTAACCACTGAAACTTAACAGCACTTAATATGCATTATTTATTTAGTAAAATTCCATGCTAAACGTAAACTTTTGTTTTGTTACTTTTTACTTTATTACTATTTTAGGACTGAAGAACAGAAGCAGCATTGTCAACTATTAGGAGGGCATTGCTTTTTTGCGATGACATTGGATAAAGACAAATTATATCAAAATATGCGCCATAACAATGATTAGTTGACACAACATGTAATTGCCATGATAACCAACAACACTGATATGTAACTTCGTTTTCAACAACACTAATAATAATAAAAATCGATCATATAGCAATTAGTGCCGGATAGGTCATTTCATCGAAATTACAGGTAGTAATTATGAAAAAATTTGCGCTTACAAGTAACGAGATAAGAAAAGTGCACAAGTAACAAGATAAGAAAAGTGCACAAGCATCGAATAGTTTTTTGAAAGAATTTATTCCAAACACAAACATACAGACTGAAAGACATTTAGTAGCAAATCTTAAAAAAAGCATTCATGGTACAGTAAAGATCGATTTCTAAAAATATCTATCTGAATATGGTCTAACATTTAATAGCTTGAATTATTTTTTATGACCCCCTCATAGTCTAGTTATTTAGGTTCAAGGGAACATTATAGTTCATTATTTATATATATTACATTTTTAACAGCAATGACAGTAATATACTAAAACGGCCAGACATTTGGAAATGCTATCCATTAAAATGTTTTTTTATAAACAGCTTGGACAGACATATAACCTTTTAACATTTGTGTTTGATAAAGTATTGGGTGCTTCATCAATTCGGCCTAAATATAGACAGAAATAAGTAATTTCTTGCTAAATTCTGTGATTGTTTAAGAATATGTTGCCGTTTTTTAAAGACATCATTGGTGAACACTACATGATAAAAAAACATTATTTCATTTTCGTCAAGTTTTTGTTGAAAAGAAATAGTAATGCACCAAAACACATCTTATCTGGACTCTTACTGATAAACAAAGTAATTAAATTCATATCCCTGTCCCAATCATTTAACAATAATTAATAAAAAACAAATATTTAAAAAAGAATGTATTTAAAAATATGAATTTGTGAAAAAAATGATACATCCTAGCTGTAAGCCCATCTCATATTTATTTCTGGGACCATACTTGCAGGGTTACAAATGCTCGATTGCTAAATGACAGATAGGGGGCCACTTGATGGGGCTTTTGATACAGCCTGACTGTGGACCAAAGTTGGTAACGTGGTTTAGAGAGCATCATGCCTTCTAGCACACATAAAATACCCTTTTGTAGATACAGAAAAGTACATACCAAATATCAAAAGACTACTTCAAAAGATAAAAAAGTTATAGCCCAGACATGATTAGTTTCAGATGGACGGACGCGTGGACGAATGGACTGATCACTATAGGGTATCTGCCACTTCTAAGTGGCGGGGCCCTAATAAAATTTAACAACAATAGGACAGGAGAAGATTTCCAAAAAATGGAAAAAGTGTCTCAAATTTAAATACCAGTATGAGGCAGCCATATTTTACCAGCTACAATGTTCCGGCGATGTTGAAATAAATCCAGGACCTCTGTTTATTAAAAAACAATTTTGTCATGATTCTGAAAAGGAGCGAAAATGGATCCGTAACATTTCATCTATTTTTCAAAAACTCTTTCATGGATACTCACCAAAATCCAAGCCAAAAAATATATGGAAAAAAATTCCTGACAACTGGCCTCATCCAAAGCCATTCTATGACCCCAATAACAAGTCACATATACCTATTAAGGAGTTTTTAACAATTTTGCATAACTGTTGCCAACGGAAAGGAATTCATATACCGTCACCATATGCAAAAGAGTATGAGGCATGGTGCAGTGGTAACATACAGTTGCTTTTTAAACTGCATATTGTTCGTACCAGCTTGGAAAAAATTAATGAAATATGTCAAAATCTCCTTCCATTCATTGATGACAATGACCTGAAGCAGAATTTGGAGGATGTCAAGGTGATACTTAATAATGAAAATGGATTAAAACAAATGGAAAATCTTAATGTAGGTCCAAGGTCAAAGGCTATAACAGAACATTTTGCTAATTTCACACGGTATTTGGCTTGTGTATTATGCAGAATTTTCAAAGGAATGGATCCTGAGAAAAAAAGTGACTGTATTTGGAAAGAGGCTCCAGAGGGATGGCCTGAAGGTGTACCATTCTACAACCCACACAACCGAGGCAAGAAAAAAAATAAATGTTCTGATCACAAACTTCTTGCTTCTTTTTTGCAACATCCAAAAGCAAATATTCCTCTGAAGTACTAATCATTTCTAGACGCTTATCAAAATGTGATGAAAGCAGGAAGTAAGAAAGAAGCCATGAAACAAAAAGAAGTTTTATGTAAAAGATATGTCATACAAACCAACATATCAAAACTAGAATATGTTCTAAAACAACTCCAGGAGGAAGGATTGTTTTTAAGTGATGTCAACAAAATCTTTCATCGGTGGTGGGCTTATAAAACTGTTGATAATGACAAAGAAAAGCAACTGTCACAAGCTAAATGCAACTCCGAGGAAAGGCCCAACATTTCAATAAATATCAGCCTAAACTCTATTCAACTTTTTGCAAATTCAGTTAACCAATCAAATGAAGTAATCAGTTACTGTATCCCTGTAAATCATACAAATTCACCATCTAGTGCAAAAAGTTGTCAAACACTTGAACAAAGTGACGTTCAAATACCTGTCAATAAAACACTGAACCACCTCTCTACACCAGGAGACTCCATAGGTTCTCTCGTAAGTAGTGATGATCTAAATCACCAAGATGGGACATCCAATCAGGCCTTTGACTCTATAATAGGCATCAGACCAGTGTCAGGTGCTGATCAAATGGAAGCAAGTTCAACTTTACAGTCAAAAAGCAGAGTAAGTAACACATTTTTTATATAGGAAATTTCTTTAAGTGATTAGTGTTTTCTACTTATCGATAGGAACATACAGATTTTGATTTTAAACTTAGAGTTACATATCTATATATAAATGTTGGACATTCAAGATAGTCTAACCTGTGTAATGGTCATGTCTGATTGATTCATACATTTTTTTTAAGCTTTTCATGAAAACTGGAAACATTTATATGAATCACTAAAATTATGTATATGACAGGCAACAACTGCCAGATTTACATGTCTTTATTTTGCAAAAAATATACAGACCAACTATACTTGATATATTACCTAAAATAATTGGAAACTCGCCTTATTCAAGATGCTGACAAAAATTCACTGATCCACTAAAAATCAGGTAAAGGACATTGCCCCTTAATGCCAGGCATACATGTACACTAAATTCATAATCAGTAGTATACATGTGTTTCTGTTGTATCCTCGGACCTTTTCATTGATGTCTCTACATTTAAAACATCCTTTAGCTGCATGTGTTCAAAATATGTTTATACTTCTCGTAATCCCTTCAGATTTCTCAAGGTTTGAAATAATAGGCACTTTTAATGTATATGACCAAAAAAAGTTTTGCACCTGAAGATAGTCAAATTGCTGGCATGTTTGGAGTCAAGATGTCAGCTACTGATGCTTACGTGTCCTGTCTGACCAAAATATTCTGTTATATTACATCAGCTGTATGCATTTGGGTGGCACATGTACTTAAAGGATCCAAGTGGTCTATATCCATATGTCTCAGCAGACAGGTTTTTGTCCATTAGCTTGATTTGAAAAAATGTAAACAGATTTTCTCTGTTGTTGTGTTCCCTTACTTTTCATTATCCTGCCAATGGTTTCTTTTTACATGTCATAGGAAAACTTGCCCACATAATCCTAATGAAACATAAAGAGCTTCTCCATTGAAAATTTTTATTATAAAAGACCACTACAGTACATTTCACCAAATTAAGAAGTGCATAATTTATATCGAGAGGGTAGGTTATGCAATAATTTAAACATCTTTAAAAAATGAAATTCTGGAATGTTTCATATCTATCTATAATATCAAATTTTATGATTATGGTGCATCTTAAGTTATCTGAAAATAACCTTAAAATGCTAGACAACTTCTCTGAACATTGTCTGCTTAGGTATAAACCTAGAATGTACAGTAGAATCCATGCAACAATTTTAAATACACCAGGCCAAAAAAAATGTTTCTTTTCACTCTTCCTACCCATGCTGTACAATCTTTTACTCAAAACTTTACTTTTTTTCAGAAAAGAAAGCATTCAAATGATATGAATTTAACTAGTACTAGTAATGCAGAGAAAAAGGTAATTAGGTCTAAAAAGTTAAACATTTATTTAGTTAGTATATAAATAGTACTTCCACTCATTTTCTCTTGATTGAGCATGTGATCTGTCAACACTGAGATTGCAGATTCGATTCTCACTGCAGGCAGTTTGTACTCGACTCCAATCTTAATTGACAAGGATTGCCAGTTTTCCTACCACAGGTCAGGGGTTATCTCTGGGTACTCCGGCTTCCTCCCCCAATAAAAACTGGACGCCATGATATAGCTGAAAAATTGCTTAAAGTGGCGTTAAAACGCCATTCAAACAAACAAACAAAAAACATTTTCTCTTGTCTACTGCAGGTGGTGGGTTTTCTCCCCGGGAACTCTGGCTTCCTCCCCAGATAAAACTGGACGCCATGATATAGCTGAAAAATTGCTGAAAGTGGCATTAAACACCAGTCAATCAAACAGAACATTTTCTCTTGTGGTTTTATAAGACAAGGACTTCCTTATGAAACCGTGATAAATGTACATTGTGTCTTACCAGACACTGCTGAATTTAGCAGTGTTGCAAAGAAGCTATTGTTTTTTAATTTTCGACAAAAATCAATGAAAATGACAATTTTTAATGTTTTTAAATTTTTTTAATGAAGTGCATACAAGAACATATTTTGCATGATCATTTTGATGGATCTATACTTCTAAAATATAAATGGGGTAAAATTTGAATGTGAGTTATGGCACTGCACAAAATGCTAAACTGTTCGTTGTTACCTAATATGCCATACTGTTTCAATGGGTCAACACTTCAGTCCAGGTGAGCTAACAAAAAAGCTGGATGACACAATATCAATGAGAAATGGCTAAAGTGCCATTAAACCCTTTCGATTGCTGTACATGATATACTAAGTATATCTTATTTAATTTGTCTTGATATTTTTTAAAAAAACAAACATATCAATCTTGTTTCATTGTCATTATTCAGAGAATTATGATTTACTTAGTTTCCTGTGGTATTAATTAATGATTTACTGAAACATGTGCAGTTTTCATTTATCATTTATTCAAAAATCAAAATATCAGCTTGACTAATGTCAATAGACATTTTTCACATACATATCTGTTCACAAAAGCTGAGCATATAGTTCCGGATTCTTTTTACTTGGAGGCTCAAGAAAGTCTGAAACCCTCCAGTGGTTAACAGATGGTCTGAAAACAACTGTAACTGTAACATTTTAAAGGCCAGATTCAGCCAGTTACAAACCTTTAGACTTATACTTTCAGCCAGTTAGATGCAGTAATGACCCATGATGGTCATGTATCTTTTACCCAATAAAGATGAAATGAGGAATAGTTCTGTATGATCTTATATTAAACATCATTCCAGTCCAGTTTACTTTTATGGGCCATGCTGTTTCAGAAGATAAAAATATGAAAAGTTTAAGAATGGAAAGCTTATGAAAAGTTATCAAAATAGCTCACACTGACCAATTTCACGTAGTAAAATTTTAACATCATTTTCAGCAAATATACTGCAATATATTCCTGCAAATTTTCAGCACAACTCATTTTCTTTCAGACAAGATGCGATAGTCATACCACATGTCCGAGAAACTTATTAACAAATTTTCTTTTTTATATTTTAAAGAATATGTTATGTTTTTATATTGATTTATTTGTATTTATGGTACAAGACTGTAACAGCATGCACTACTATAAGACCAAGTTTGTATAAACTGACACAGTGGTTTTGAAAAACACTTTATGTAAATTGAGCTATAAAATGTCAAACATATTAAATTGTCCAAATCTAGAAGAAATTAGAAAACCTTTTTTTGAAGAAATAAATGATAAATATTGTAATTTTAAAAACCTTTGTATTGATAATAAATTCTTGTGGTTAATGAGCAATGAAAATACATCTGTTATAAAACTTTTATTGAAATTAGTCGTTGAATTGAAAGAAAAGCGTAATGTATTAATCAGCTAAGACGATGGAGTTGTCTCCCCTTGCTCAGTTCTTACTGGATAACCTTATTACATTTATATATATATATATGTTCTTATAATGAATACAATTATGTTAAAATGAAACTTCTGTTTATTTATTAGGATTTGTGATTTTGTTTCTTTCTTTCATTAAATTGTAATTGATTCTGCCTCTAACGGGCACCTTTAATAGGTAAATAAAAATCTGTTCTGTTATTTTCCAAGGCCTTTCAGTTTAATGCAAACATAATATTTCGCTAATCACAATTTATTCAAAACTTTCTATTTTGTTTTCATTTAACAAAGAATTTTCCTGTTTATTCACTTTTGCAACAACAAAAAACAAGAAAAAACTAGAAATGGATGCCTACAGAAAGACGAAATAAAATTGTGATTTTATGATAAATATGCATATACTACTTGTATTGTTGTATGGTGATATATTTAGTTTTGCAACTAAAATAAAGAAACTTAGTGAGCACGCTTACATACCCCAAGTCCCCTCATACCTATCAAGTTCCATAAAATTGTGATCAGTAGTTTCTTTGTATAAGCACATACGAGTTGTTTCATTCATATATTTTAAAATTTTTCTGAGTTTAAAGGAGGAATAACTGCTAAAAAAAATAATGTTTCATAATTTCCTGTTGATATGCAAAACTAGAAAAAGTTTCCTTCATTCCAACCAAGTTTAATAAAATTCTGATCTGTAGTTACAGAGGAGTTGCAATTACAAGAATAGGACTGACAGTGGACTGACTAACCAGTCAAAAACATTATACCCTCCGCAACCTAGTGGTGTATAATAATGAAAAAAATCAGGACTTTCCGCAAATTTGTTAATATAATGGGCCATAACTCCCACATAAATTTGTGGATCAAAATTTCCTGGTAATATGCACAACTACATATGGTGTACTTTTGCACACCAAATTTCGTTAAAATTCTGTTGAGTGGTTTCAGAGGAGTTGCATCCACAAGCTGATGAATCAGGGTTTTTCGGCAAATTTCTAAGTCCAAAGGGCCTTAACTCAAACAAAATTTGTGGATCAAAAATTCCTGGTTATATGCACAATTACATATTGTGTACTTCTTGCATACTAAGTTTCGTTAAATTCTGTTGAGTGCTTTCAGAGGAGTTGCGTCCACAGACGGACAGACCAGTCAAAAACATTAAACCCCTGCAACTTCCTTGTGTGGGGTATAAAAAATTAAGATCTTTCAAAATGAAACTGAGTACAGGTTCATGATAAAATTGATATGCAATTACTTTAATTATATTGGTCAGTAATAATTTAAACCAACTATCAAACTAAAATCACTATGAACATACCTCAAACCAATCGACTCAATATCTGTCAATGTCTTAAACAACAAATGAAGTTTTCTTCAATATATTTGAATCACAGCATAATAGTTTTATAAAAACACATTCTTAAAATTAAATAAAAGAGTTAACATATATATTTCTTCATTAATTGTCCTTAAAGAACGTCTTAAATTAATTTTAGGTAAAACGATGTAAAGCACTAAACAATCCTGTGCCACTGCCCACTGACCACACTGTATATGGACAACCACCAAGAAACACAGACAGTTCATTCGATGGAAACAGATGCCAAGTACTGGAAAATCCTGTGCCATTCTCCACTCAATGCAGTATATATGGACAGAGAAGAGACAAAGATACAGACACGGGCATTTGTCTAGGCATTTTGGTATCGATATTTACAATCACTTAAAAACTTATTCGTAAACATATGGATTGAAATGAACCTATACGTAATTACATTATGCAGACATCTAGCAGTAAAATGGGCACGATATTATATTTCCAAATTCAATAACAAAACAGAATGAACAAGCATTACTTTGAGCTTCTGCTTTCTGATGATACCACCAGCCAATAACTATACAAAACAATACAAATTGACGAGAAAAATGAGATAAAGGAAATTGTTACAGATGGACATGCACACTGATGCACACACAACAACTGAGACTGAAAACAGTATACACTCTTACACCTACAGGAATCCGGGATATAAATACTGAATAAATTAATACATCACACTACCGTTTTTATACTTGTGATGAAAATTTTGAACATTCCGAAAAGCAATCTAAGCAATTATTTTTGCAAATGATCCCATTTATCTCTATAATCAGCTATATTTCTGCTCAGTAACTATCACAAGATATATATAAATAGATACATGTATTTGCTCAGCCTCTAAGTCTACAGTTTCAAAATATTATTAGATAAAACAAAAGGTCTGGCATAGTAAAGTTTAAAACTTTAAATTTGATTTAATTGATACTCATTTTTATCTAAGAAATACTGTTCTTGATGCTGCATTCCTGTGCACAAGCTGAGGATTACATGTGTTGTATATAGCTTAGTAATATTTCCAAAATAGAAAATTGTTCCAAAGATTTATGGTATTTTGGTCTTTTTTATGAAGCAGTTGAATGCATACAAGATCATATTTTACATATTTTCTATTGACTTTATTGATAATGGTTCAAGTTTTTTAAAAAAATCTGAGATTTGTAATTTTTTATGAGTTTTTTAATAAAGATATTTTTCATTTAATTCATTATTCAATATTAAACATGATCTAAACATTTGTATTTACCTCCTTCAATTTTTATAAAAAGGGTCTATGTCCCCTTTTCACTTGTTCTCTTGTGTGGCAAGTTTGTATTCTTTATTGAGGGTTTTCCTCAGGTCGGGGGTTCTCTGCGGGTACTCCAGCTTCCTCCCCCAATAAAAACTGGACACCATGAAATAGCTGAAAAATTGCTGAAAGTGGCGTTAAAACACCATTCAAACAAACAATTCTTTATCGAGTAATACTATGATATGTTTAGTTGTTCTAATTAAATGAGTTATTTCCCATTTGTTTTGACTTTTGAGAAATAACAGGTATTAAGGTTCAATAATAATTAAAATTCAAAATGTAGAGAAATTAAAAGCTTACATGGTTTTTTATGATAAAATATAAAAAGTGTGGTTTTCATACCAATGATAAACCAGAGTTGTTCTGTGTAAAACTAAACCTTTTCAGAATTGAAAGAGGTATGATATGTTTAGTTGTTCTAATTAAATGAGATATTTCCCATTTGTTTTGATTTTTGAGATATAAAAGGTATTAAGGTTCGCACTGAGCAGTCCAGCGTGTCCCCGGGTGGCGGATAGGGGAGACCCTCTCGTTGGGGGGTTGTCAGGTCATAATACGAAAAGCCTGACCGTGGACCGTAGTGAGTAATGTGTTTGGAGATTGCCACGCTCCTTGCACGAAAAAGACCCCTTTTGTAGATTTAGAAAAAGAGTAGGCTCATTGTAGCCGCTACAAAAGACTAAATTTTCCACCCTACCCAATTCCATACTTTTCCAGTGTAAGTCAAAATTGTATTCCCTGTCAGCCATCCCACCCCCATTTTCCGTTGATTTATTGTTTGTTAACTTGTTCCCGTCCTGAATATAGCTGAAATACTGCTCGCTGGACGTAAAGCAGTTGTTCTGTGCAAAACTAAACTTTTCAGAATGGAAAGAGGTACCTTAGTGGCTAATTTACACAGTCATTAAGAAATACATGTAACCCAACAAGATTGTTTCTATTGCCACAGGTTTTCATATCAATCACTAAGATCAGCAGTATTTCTGTCTAATTACAGTCCACAAGTATTATTCGTGTTATACATAGATCTACTATATAAAACTCAGAAATTGTATAATTTTATAGAAACAGAAACACACAAAGGATCAAAATTTAACTAGAAACGTGACAACAATCCAACAGAAAACTAAGGTAAAAACAATACAAAAATGAAATTGTGCTTTTAGAATCAGTTAACAATACTTGTATTGTTAAAGGGTGTTATAATTCTAAAACAACAATTTTAAGTTTGTTGACAAAAACAGGTACTTGATAAACTGCAGTGTGCTTTTATTGATTCAATATACAAACACATGTTAACAGTATTTTAGCTCCAATTTTTTTACTTGAAGATAGTGCCAGTATATTCAAAATAACTGAATTGGGAATTTAACAATAGATGAAAAAACTAAAATCACCCTGGACGACGCAAACTCGGTCAATATCTAAAACAACACATGGATTTTTCTGCAAAATTAAATATAAAAGTTATGTGAGTTTACACTAAAAACACACTTCTTTAAATTAAATAAAAGAGTTAACATTTATATTCCTTCATTAATTGTCCTTAAAGAACGTCTTAAATAAATTAAAGGTAAAAAGAAACACAGACAGTTCATTCGATGGAAACAGATGTCAAGTGCTGGAAAATCCTGTGCCGTTCTCCACTCAATGCAGTATATATGGACAGACAAGAGACCAAGATACAGACACGGGCATTTGTTTAGATGGCATTTTGGTATCGATATTTACAATCACTTAAAAATTGTTGATGACTATTTCTTAAACATATGGTTTGAAATGAACCTATACGTAATTACATAATGCGGACATCTAACAGTAAAATGGGCATGATATTATATTCCCAAATTCAATAACAAAACAGAATGGACAAGCATTACTTTGAGCAATCTGCTTTCTGATGATGCCACCACCCAAAAACTATACAAAACAATACAAATTGATGAGAAAAATGGGACAAAGGAAATTGTTATCTCAAAGTTGTATCAACATTTGTAGCAATCTCTCAAAATTCGTAATGACATTTCAAATCTTAAGACTATCAAAATCAAAATTCGTCATGACTTTTCAAATCTTAAGACTACATATTTCTTAATTTCTAAGTAAAATATTGATTTTTCTTACAAATATTTTATCATGACATAAAAAATGCACACTGATAAACGAAAATTACAATTTTCTTGAAAATAATTGAAGACTGACAAACTCCTGGATTCACAGTTTTAAAACATGTTTAAAACATAATTTTAGGTTAGCAATAGATGTAAAGCATTACCATTGCCTTGTGACAGTGACCAGAGCAAAAATGAACCACAAACAAGAGACTTGGAGATACTTCAAAACCATCTTCCACAAAACTATGATGAAGCAGAAACATTACTAACTGATTTTTTGAACTATTTGGATGACAAACCCTCAGAAATAGTACAAAATTTAAATAACTTTTCATAGTCTCATGTACTTGTTTGGAACTTTAATATGTACTTTGATACTATATTTATTTGTGCAAAAATCTTAAAAAAATTATCTAGGTTTTTTTTGGAAAAAATCTGTGTATGCTGTGAAACTAAATTTTATTATGTCAAATATCTTTAGTACTGTGATACATTGATGTATTTTGCAAGGAGATCCTAACATAAAATAAAACTTACTGTGATATATGCATCAAATATAACATAAGCAAACATGTACAGTTCACTTACTGTCAGATTATGACTGGTTATGAAAATTACATTTTCACATGTTAATGCTAATTCATACAGATTCACACTGGTTAATGAAGCTATATTTTAATAAGTGGTCTTGAGCTCGAGCTGATGCCACCGTATCTCAATGGTGCATTAGTCCAACTCCACTTAGGGTAAGCAACAAATTACATGCAGCATGAAAATGAATAGCATTAAAATATATATAAGTAAACAAACTCAACAGTTGATTGTTAGTTGGATTCATTAAATGAAGTTTTAAGAATCATTTGATACTTACTATTTCCATTTTTTTTTTAAATGTTCAAAAACAATTTTAAAAAGTAGCTTTAATTTTTGATTTTCTAAATGAAACAAGTAGTCTAATTTTTTGTTTAAAACGACACAAATATTCTACTCATGGTTTAAATGGTAATCTTTACACTATTTCACAGCATTATTGTAAGCTTGTTTAAATTGAAGTTCAGTTACTAGTATTTCATGAAAGATCATTATGTTATGGCTAGTAGTTTATATTAAAGAACTTTATTGCCAGAACTGATATGTGTTTGAAGTTTCCAAATTAAGAACAAAAAACCTAGCGATAGATTAAGTTGTGAGTTGTATCTTATCTTCTCTAAATGTATTTTTATAAGATTTAATCACATTTTAAATAATATATCACACAAATTATTTGTATGTTTTGTATACATATGCAGTAATTTTTACATGCAAAGCATTTATTAGGGTTTTTGAAACAAATACTGACAGTATAAATGCAAGTGTTTTTTTTAAATTGCATTTTAACTGTGATCTTAGATTTGCACAAAAAAATACCACAATTAATACTGCCAGATATTAACAGCAAGCAGCATTTTCCACAATAGACTAGATCTTGTATTTGCCAACTATTGTTTTAACTTGTTTTGGTCTTTATTTCATTTTTTTCCATGAAATAAGCACGCTCACATAACCCATGCACCAACATCCCTATCAAGCTCCATACAATTCTGATCAGTAGTTTTTGAGTAGGAGCACTTACAAGTAGTTTCTTTCATACATTTTGAGAAATTTCAAAGTTCAATGGGACTCAATCCTACAAAAAATGTTGGATCATAACTTATTGTCAATATGCACAACAACATATGGTGTCCTTCATTTCCACCAAGTTTCATAAATTTCTGGTCAGTAGTTTAAGAGGAGAAGCACTTAAAAGTTGTTTCATACAAATATTTTGAGATATTTCAAGATCAAAATGGGAATAACTATTAAAAATATATCCTATAATTTTCTGTTGATATATGTGGTGTACTTTATTTCTACCAAGTTTCAAAAAATAAAATTGAAAAAAAAGTGACTGCCATAAAAGTTACATGCTTGGCAGTAATAGAAGCCTAAAGGCTTGTTGAAATGTTTACATCGATATGCTCAGGATGAAATGACCACATTTACATTGCAAAATGTGACGATATAATGAAAATATATACAATTTTATACTAAATTTTATTTACCATTTACCACAAAAATGAGCCTTGCCCTTAAATCTCTAAGGCAAAACTGTTTTAATGATTGTGAAAAATTTTGCAATGTTTTTTATATATATTAAACTAAAAATTTTTTAAATAAAAACCCTGCATTTCATTTGTTAGTATTGTTAGTGCTAAAATTCGATATTTTAATGTTTGACCTGAAGCAATTTGCACTAATAAGTATTCAACAAAGTATCTTTAATAGTTGACTATTTTCATAAAAATTCATTTCATAGAATGTTCAAATTTTTTTTCATATGCATTTTTGTATCTCTAAATTCCAAGAATAAAATTATTTTTGTACTAATTCAGCTGGTTCCATATCAGTATTCCTGGTCCATAACATGGCCATTTGGCAGTCAGAATTTTATGTTGTTGCCATAAGTATAATTGACTAATGTGTAATTCACACATTTTGAGTACATTGTATATACTTCATATTTTTTTAATATATATCTACCGTCCAGGTGTATACTTTTTAATTGTTACATTTATAATTCATATATACCATACTATGTTTATGATTTCTGTATCATTACAAATTGTGATTTATACAGAATCCCTGTGGGTGGCCTGAAGGGCAAAAGAAGTGTTTGTGTTGTTTCTGTATGTGCTATTTTGGCTTTTTTCATGTGTGATTTTTCTTTAAGTAACTGTGTGAATAGATAAATGGTTGATGATTTTAATTACCTAATTTATTGTAAAAACCTTTTATCAACTGATTTATAGAAGTTTTTTTATCGAATGTATTTATGTTTGTAAATTATTTTTCAAATTATATTATAATACACATTCTTATTTTTATATTGTTATTTAATTATATTTTTACATTATAATACACATATTTTTTCTTTTAAATCTTGTTAATGTATGTTAGTTCAAGTACCCCATAGGTTGAGCTCATTTTGCAAGTGTTAAAATATAACTTGCACTTTAAGTTTTAACATTAAAATTTTAAATTTCTAATTTTAAATATTGTGACTTTCTCTTATTATTTTTTTTTTTATTTATAGTTGTTGTATCCTAATTCTTTTGCATTTTTAAATGATTTAGAGATTGTTTTGCAAAACATGCTATAGTTTTAAACCAAAGTTTTCATATAAAAACATGTTTAATTTAGAATTTCGTCAATTTCAGTATTTGTCTCTTTCTTTAGGTTCTTTTTAACCTTTCATCACAAGTTCGGTGCCAGAAAAATAAACAAAAAATAAAAAAAATAAGCAAACCAAATGAGTTGTAACATACGATCGTAGAAAATCTTCATTGGTTTTATCCGTATCAAGATGCATGAACAAGATTTCCATGTCCTCTTTTTTTATTTATATAATTTTATTATATATGTCTCTTAAAAATTTAACTTAGAAATTATTATTAACACTTAACATTCGTCATGTTTCTGGACACAAAACTTGAACATATAAAATATGTAAACAAAGTAAAAGAAGTCTGTTTCTCACAAAATGTTTACAGTTGACCCTCTTTAAAGCAAGCATTTTCATTCCAATTCAATGATGGCCTGAATTCATATGCAATGCATTTTGCACATTTTTTTTTAAATCTGATAACATTTAAATAAATATTGTATTGTAATGAATGTCATTGTAATGATTATAAGGAATCACTTTATCCACAAAATAAGCCTTGTTACCTGTATTTGTCTTATATGTTTTATATTATACTCATTACAAAATTGTCATAACCAATCAAAAGTCTTAATACATGTTCTGAAACTGACATGATAACAATCTTAAAGCATTGTAAAGCGTTAAAACCTTTAACACCATTAATGAATTTACATGTTTCTGTGTGTTTAACTCAAAATTTGTATTAAAGTGTAACACAATTCATATTTGTGTTTCCTTATTCTTATGCCTTATAGAATCACATATGTTTTTATTAACACTTGTTTCATACACAATGTAAACAAATTGACCATGCACCTAGAACTTCAATATGTGGTTGCTTAAAGAAGTTAATTTACTATTAAGCTGCAGCATAAACAAACTGCACTTTCCTGGTATGGACAGGTCTTAGGCCAATTTTTCAGTGTTATGATAGAAAACCAGTTGTATTTGTTACAAAGCCTGTGGGACCTGCTGACCATGGCATGTAGTTATTACATGAGGCTGCAAATCAATTGTAATGGTACAAAGCATGGTGAATCAGCCATTTGTGAGCAGTGATAAACAACATGAACAAAAAATTTACATGCACATGAAGATGTAAAATAAAAAAATGTAAGAAAAACAAACAATATGTTAAGGTTAATATTTGTGAGTTACCCTATCTAGTTATGTATTGTCTGCGGTCTTTTTCTTTTTTTCTTTTATGAGGAGTAAGGATGCAGATTATATATAAATACAGCTTAAGAAAGTTTTTTCTCAACTTGTTGAATGTTGTCAATCGCAGTGCATTTTGTCACATTTTGATGTTTACAGCGGTCGTTTTGTATTCACTATAATGGAATGAAGAAAGTTTTATTGTGTATTTATTATATTGATAGTAAATGATTGAAGGAAGTAAGAAAACAATCTGTAACTTACCTGTACAGGATAGTGCAAATGGAGCAGTTATTTCTGGTGAAGGTAAAGTCGTTGATTAATGATGTTTTGATTGCAATTATTAAGGGATTAAAATAAAATAATGATTCTCTGTGTTTGTTTGTCTGTGTTCATTGTCTAAGGTTAACACATTTATTTATGTTTAAAGGGTATTTGTTTTAACTACAAATAATAATGAACAACTGGAATCGAATAAAAATACACAAAATATGACAGTGGACTACTATTTATTTCTTAGCATAAAACATTTACATTCATTGTATTAACAGAGAACATAAATTAATAAACATAAATAGTTCACAGACATAAAACAGTTAGTTCACAGACATAAAACAGTGTCGTAACTTCTTAAAACCTCAAAATTGGACTGGTCATCTTTCTTTGCTGAACAACTGATACATTTCCCTGAACTCAGAAAGTGGCATGTTTTCTTCATTTTTTTTTGGTCGTTGTAATAGAGGCCCTCAATCAACTTCAGTGTCTTCTACATCGGGAAATGTTGTTTGCGTGTCTTTATCCTCCCAGACAATGTCATCTTCGCATCCGTCCATAGCATTTGAAATGGTACACTTTTTGAAGGTATGTACAATAATCTGTGGATCCAGTTCTTGCCATGCCTCCACAATCCAGGAACAAATGGTGGGAAGTTCGGGTTTTCTCATTCTTAGACTAGTAGTAAAATAAAGGTTGTCCCCGAAGACCCAAGTGTTCCACTTTTGATGCAACCCCACCTTCATAGGCTTGTTGTTGCTGACGTCTAGAGGTTGGAGCATGCTGGCCATTCCACCTGGAATTATGGCCAGATCTGTACTGTGTTAAGATTGCAGAATTTGTTAAGCGATTTCGGATGATGGCACCGTAATGTATCTAACACAAGTATACTGTTCGGAAGGTTAGCACCTGGTCGTCTGCCCATACCCTTGTTATCCCGTCTCTCATAATATTGTCATCAAACCACCTGTTTGGGTGCACTTTCACTTTCAGCTTGGGCATGGTTTTTCTTTTCAAGACAACATTAGGGTGCAGTTTTCCACCATCTACTGTAAATGAAACCATGACAATGAATCTGTTTTTTTTCATTACCAGTTGTCTTAAGGATAACCAATTTAGCACCTTAAGGTGCAATGTTAGTATCCACTGGTAAATAAAATGTTAAAGGCATCTCATAAGCGTTTCCTATTTGAGTGAGAGCATAATGATGTGTTTTGGGGACTGTATTACAAATTTCTGGAATTTTGTCAATTTGTCCTTGAAGCCTTCTGGTAATTTTTGAGCGATGTGAGTTCTCCTTCTAATTGATAGATCGTGTCTACGGAAAAGAGCATACATCCAATGAACTGAGGCAGCTTTAAACCTTCTATATTTTTAGCCAGATTTAGGGCTTTCAATCTTACTTCTGCTGTTGAAACAGCAACCCCCTGTTTTCTATGGTCTTCAACCAAAGGAAGAAGGGCTGACTCAATGGCTGGAAAGTGTGCTGCACTCCCTCTAACTGCAATTTTATTACGTGGCATTACGAGTAAGTAGTCTTATGTTTTCTCCATTTATGGACATTTGACTTGTCAACGCTGCATTCTCTATTACCAAGACCTTCTGCATAGAAAATAACTTTCAGTTTTTTCTTTGCCGTGAACGACTGACATATTTTACCCATCTTCGCAATGAAAATTAGGAGGTATGATTTACATGTACCACTCTTAAGTTGAATTAATTTATATCATTTCATTAATTTTGAGTAAACAAGATAGTTGTTTGTTGTTTGATGGTGTTTTTAACGCCACTTTCAGCAATTTTTCAGCTATATTGTGGCGTCCAGTTTTTATTGGGGAAGGAAGCCGGAGTACCCGGCTTGAACCCCTACCTGCGGCAGGAAAACTGACAATCCTTGTCAATTAAGATTGGAGTCGAGTACACCCTGCCTGCAGTGAGCATCGAACCCGCAATCTCAGTGTTGACAGACCAAGTGATCAATAGTAGACGAACTACCTTAACCACTCGGCCACCGCGGCCCCAACAAGATAGTGGTATGGACAATACATATTTGAGGACAATACACTACAAAATACAGTACTTTTAGCATGCAAAAATATATATGTCTCGCCTCATGCAACTATCATCAAAGGCGAGACAAAAACTATATTTCAAATCATTTTGTTTGTTGAATCTTAGATTTTAACAGTACAAATACACAGATATATTTGAATAGATGATAAGAACAAAAGTGTGGACACAGAAAAATGTCTCCCATGTATTTCGTAACATTAATGAAAGAATTACTTCATGAAGAACATCATCAAGGAAAACCACGTCTGGTTGCATTTGCCCATGGATTAATATGTATATAAAAATTTGAAACTAGGTACTACAAGTATTTGTGGCCAAGTTTAAAAAAAATTAGGGAAGTAGTACCAGAGAAAAACTTTAAAAAAAAGTTTTTAAACAGATGGAAGACAGATGATAGACACCAAGTGATGACAAAAGCTCACATTGGCCTTCTGTCCAACTGAGCTAAAATACACAATTTTACTCACCTCATATAATCTAGTCTTCATGGTTCTGTTGGTGGAAAGTGCATAACAAGAGCACACTGTCTTGGTTGCCATTATGCCAGTATATAAATCTAAAAATAAAAGTATAGTTTTAAATCGAGATATTTATCTTCAAATTGCATGATAATACAATTTACCATTTAAACTATAAGCTAATTTGTTGATGCAGCAGGAATCAATAATTGATTTTACCATTACATATATACTGTAGCAGACAGCTTTGCCAAGGAAGACTGTCAAAGTACAATGTACTGTAAATGAACCAGAGACTAGATTAGTTTCCTGGAAAGTTAAAGTCTACGATCTAGCACACTTTTTGAGTAAAAATTTACAAAGTAATATTAGAATTCACCCTGTCAATTGAACTGATGGAGTTTTGTGCACCACTGAACGTCTTTTTAGTTCTATCATAGTGAAAAAGTTTACTTTCAGATGAGGCCAAGTACACAGGAGGACCACTTTCTCTGATCAAATAACTAATATTTAATGGTAAACTAAAAAAATATAAAGCTTGAATTTACTTACCGGATTTATTAGTATGCAAGCATTTAAAATTTGTTTGAATATATTTTAATGCATCTTTCAGCAATATCATGGCATCAAGTTTTTATTGGGGTTGGAAGCCAGAGTACCTGTAGGAAACCATTAACTTTCACAAGGAATTCTTTTCATTTAAGATTGGAGTCAAGTAAACTCTTCCTGCAGTGAGGCTTAAAAATTACTACAAGTGTTGACAAATCACAAGATCAATAGTAAAAGAACTACCTTAACCACTCAGCCACCGTGGCCCCCAATGAGGATGCATTTACCCCATATTAAAGTTAAGTCTCATAAAGGCAGCCCGCTTTAATTTCCAACGGGCATTAACAACACCTACTTTGTAGAAAACCATCAGGCTTTGAATTTTCTAAAGAATAGGGAATTTAAACATTCTTTATATTCTTCCAGGGCCGTATGGTAAATAATGAGTCTGTAATGGTGTCTATTTTGAATTTCTGATTGGCATTTAAATGACTAGCCAATAAATATTGCTGGTATGTTTTGTTTCAATTGTTTCACTGGATTCAAAACTACTTCATGCAGTGGTGATCATTTTGGATTTCAGATCAGAATAAAATGTAGAGGACAATACAATAAAAATTAACGTATAATATGGCTTCAATAAGCTTTACAGTTTCTCGGAAGAAGGCAATTTAACATTTTTCTTAGGGTCCTATGTTAAACTATGTCCTGCTCTGGCAGCCATTTTGAATTTTGGAATGGCATAAAACATAACTTTATTCGAGTACCAAGTTACAAATATTGCTAAGTTTTTTTATGCCCTCCCAACCACAATTACGTAATAATGCGATATAAAAATTATTAGTTCCCAAACCCAATACTGAATTATACAAACACTCATTTTTATATTCTGGTTCTGTATTTTGGAATGATTTACCTATGAGCTTGCATAATGTAGCAAACAACAACCTTTTTAAAACAAAAACTAGAGTAAAAACACCTGTGAGCAATGCTCACCATTGATACCCCCCGCTTCACAATTACTTTGAAAATTCAGGTGTTCTTAATTATGAAATTGAAACTTTATCTAGTTAAACGTGAAGGGGAAATTGCAGATAATACATGTAACCCTCCCCAACCCCCAAAGAATGGCATCCCTTATGTCAATGACAAAGTCCATGTTTTTCTATGGCAAACCTCCAATAATATTCTGATCAAAATGTTTAATATCCAATGCACAATGGCAATATGTGACCAAGATTCTGTATAAGTTTCAACAAATTCCATTCAGTGGTGTAGAAGGAATTGTAAATAAAAGATGGGTATCCCATTATGTCCATTACAAACTCCATGTTTTTCTATGGGAAACCCCAAATATCATTCCGATCAAAATGTTAAATATCTCCTGCACAATGGCACTATGTGACATGGATTCTGTGTAAGTTTCAACAAATTCCATTCAGTGGTGTAGGAATGAGATGCACGTGAGGGTATCCCTTATGTCCATGACAAAGTCCATGTTTTTCTATGGGAAACCCCAAATATATTTCCAATCGAAATGTTATATATCTAGCGCACAATGGCAATATGTGACAACATTCTGTGTAAGTTTCATCAAATTCCATTTAGTGGTGTAGGAGGAGTCGCACATAAGAAATGGGTATCCCCTTATGTCAATGACAGTCCGTGTTGTTCTATGGGAAACCCCAAATATCATTCCGATCAAAATAATAAATATCTCCTGCACAATGGCACTATGTGACAAGGATTCTGTGTAAGTTTCAACAAATTCCATTCAGTGGTGTAGGAGGAGTTGCACATAAGACATGATGACCCCCTTAGGTCAATGACAATGTCCATGTTTTTCTATGGGAAACCCCAAATATCGATCTGATCAAAATGTTTAATATCTCCTGCACAATGGCACTATGTGACAAGGATGCTGTGTAAGTTTCTTTAAATTCCATTCAGTGATGTAGGAGGAGTTGCACATAAGAGATGAGGAACCCCTTAGGTCAATGACAATGTCCATGTTTTTCTATGGGAAACCCCAAATATTGATCCGATCAAAATGTTTAATATCTCCTGCACAATGGCACTATGTGACAAGCAATCTGTGTAAGTTTCATTAAATTCCATTCAGTGCTGTAGGAGGAGTTGCACATAAGAGATAGGGACCCCCTTTAGCTCAATGACAAAGTCCATGTTTTTCTATGGGAAACCCCAAATATCATTCCGATCAAAATGTTAAATATCTCCTGCACAATGGCACAATGAGACAAAGATTTTGTGTAAGTTTCATCAAATTCCTTTCAGTGGTGTAGGAGGAGTTGCAAATAATAGAAAGTGTAACGGACGGACGGACGGAAGGATGGACGGACGGACGGACAGACGGACGGACACCATGAACACTATATACCCCCCGCTTTTCAAGCGGGGGTATAATAAAGAACTTTTTACACAAATAAGATTATTGCTAGACAGTGTCTCGAACCATACCAATGTTCTTTACAATATATATGTTATTATGATCAAATTGTCTATAGTACTGTAGTATGAATACACATTGTAATATTCCATTTTATATGCTGTTTTGTTTAATAAGTTGTTTTAATGAGGGCCTCAGGGAAGATTAGTTTTGTAAACTAACTGTGTTACCCTCTTTAAATAAAGAATTTATTATTATTATTATTATTATTATTATTATTATTATTATTATTATTATCACAAGTTGTACGTCCTAAGCGACTTTCAGACCTGTCGAACAACTACTTCCTGTTTGGGACTTCATTTAGCGGGGGCATCCATGTCCCACATTCTTCATTTTTTTTCAATTGATTCACTGGTTTAAGAGAAGAAGACATTTTAAACAGTTTTCAACAGGGTCCAATATAAACCTATTAACTCCTGCAGTGGTGGTCATTTTGAATTTGTGATTGGCGTGAACACATAAATGAGCTCCATCCAATTAATATTGATAAGTTTTGTTTTCACTATATAGCTAGTTTACCAGTTTCCGATAAAAAGCCTACATGTATTTAAACTTTTTTCTCATAGGTTTATTTTAAGCCTTGCTGTGGCAGCTATTTTGGATTTATTTTGATTCAGCGATTTTGAAGAATGCTTGAAGTCTGAGAATGTTCTGTCCTCCAAAACTGTTTTAGACTATGGTGGCATGTCCATCACTCCCATCTAAAGTCTAAAAAGCATTGGAAGGGACAGGCTAACTACTAGATTCCATTGGGGGGAGATGAAGCAGAATACCAGAGGAAAACCTGCAACATTGGGTAAGAAAATGTGTTATCCTTGTCAATTAGGATTAAAGTTGAGCACAACCTACCTGCACAAAGACTCAACCCCACAACCTTAGGGTTGACAGGCATGTGATCAACAGTAGACCAAACTAATTGGTTTACACCACATTAATCAAGGCCTCCGTTTGAGATTTCTGACATATATATACAAAAAAAATATTGCATACAAGTTTGATTTCAACTAATTCACTGGTTTCTGAGAAAAGAAAAAACCTTTTTGAACAATTTCCAAAGGCCCAATCTAAAACTAACTCTTACAGTGGTGGCCATTGTGGTTTTTGGATCAGGGCAAAAACATAAACTTTGTAAAGGACAATCAATGGAAATTGTAACCATGTTTGGTAACAATTGGCCCAGTTGTTTCTGAGAATACTGAAATGTAAAATTTTGAAGACCAAGCTGACAACAGTAATGGACGCAAAGTAATGACAATAGCTCACTTGACTAGATTGATTGGCAGTCTGTATTCCAATATATGAAAGGGGTGTCTTAATTATGCAAGCAAAAATGTGTTTCATCAGAATGATGTATTCCAAAGAAATTATTTCTTGTTCTGTGTTGTGTATTTATCTGCTGCATTGATGGTTCTATTTGTTTGTTTTGCAGGGGCATAAACAGGGTTAGTGTTAGGAAGCCGTATTAACTGGTTCATACCTGTCACATAATATTAGTTATACAGTATGTTACAAGGGTGATATAGACATACAGAGTGCTTGAAAATATTTTGTATTGGGTGAGGCATTGGCCGAGCTTAAATATGAAAATGTCTTCATGTACTTTATATATTTCCATATATGTAAATAACTGTATAACGAATTGATCCTGGTGTTAAAACTCCATTCCATTAACATATGTTTTGTTCTAAGAAAAGCAACCTTATACTTCCTATGCACAGCAAATCTGGCAGCAGCCATATTGTTTGTATATTCTGTCCCAGAATCACATGGTTCCAAGGAAGAGGAAAACAAGTCATTTGGTAATGGGATACAACTCGCATAGAGATGGGATACAAGAAAATTTCAGATTTGATATAAAACCATGTGATGTCAAAATGGCAAGATACAATAATTGTAAAAGGCACAATTGAGCCAATGAAAATAGAGTATAATTAACAGTGTTTGGAAAATGTTTTCTGTGACTGTTCCAAGCAAGTATTTTATGCCCTCAAAGCTTTACCGTTTATTGTTTTGTATAGATTTTTTATTATTTGTTGTTTTGATTTTCAGGGATTCATAGTTAAGTTCATATTTGGCTTATATTATACATAAAATTATATACCTAATACAAATGTTACTGTGGAGCACCATCAATCTCAATGACAATACAGTTGGATCTGATTCAGCTCCCGTTACAGTGCTTCTACATCTGTGTTGCTGCCTCCATTAAGGTTTTAAGTAACCCATGTTCTTTCATCACTGAAATACATAGTACATCATAGGTACTAGTATAGCAAGCAGTAGTTTAAACATATTTTATTTGCTCAAATATGCAAATAGGATAAGACACAAGTTAATCAAACTTATGAAGTCTTCTCCAAATATACAGTATGTTACAAAAATATATTGATGGAGCAGCATACATAGTAATACAATTCAAATTATATTATGTTTGTTAGAAATGAACCTTAAGGGATAAAATAAAACATTTGGCAAATATTAAAGAAAAAAAGGAATAGAGAGAAAATAGAGGATAGATGATAGATGATAGATGTGATGATGAGTGTGATTTAAAAACATTGTGAAAAGAATCAAACAATCGGGAACCTTTCTGACCCTTTAATATACTCAAAGACGTGCTTAAAAACTAGTTCGTTCTGCTCATTAGTCAAAAGCGAATTACCAAATGTAAGAAGTTCTAAATTTACTGGACAATAGATTGGCAGCCACTGAAGGTTTTGAAATAATCTATTCCTAATGTTAGCATACTTCGAACATTCCAAGAAGTAATGATTTGAATCTTCACGATCAGATCCACATCGACAAGATGGATCAGATAAAATATTTACCCTGTATAGGTCATAATTCAATGTTGATGCTGAACATCTTAATTGGGTTAGGACAATATTAAGTTTTCGATGACCATATTCATAGTGTTTTGGAACTCTTCTATGTGGGTTCAAGTTTTTTAATTCAGATTTAAATTTAAATATAGAGTCAACATTACGGAGTGATAGATCTAAACGGTTCCACTGTCGAATAGTTGAAGGTATGAACGATTCATCAGTCAGGGAAAGTCTACAGAAGGGAGTCATAATATTGTTACCATTGCGCAAGGGATAAACTGCCGTGCTTTGTATTGTAGGAGGAATTAAGTTACACAGATATGCTGGTGCCGAGTTGTGCTGTATATTATAGAACATTTGTAACTTCCTGCGTTTTCTGCGCTCATCCAAAGACTCCCACCCAATTTCAGTATAAATATTAATTGCATTAGTAAATATTGGTAGGCCTGTGACTATTCGAGCAGCCTCGAGTTGTAATTGTTCAAGTTTATTGCAGTAGCCCACCCCCATGTTGTCCCAAACTTCACAGGCATATTCAAAAAGTGGTCTTATGAAGACTAAATATAGTTTTTCTAAGTTTTTCCGAGTAAGTTTATATTTAAGTTTCCTGAGTACGTTCAGGTGCTTTGAAACACTACATATAATATTATCAATGTGTGTATTCCACTTAGCATCACTGCTAAAGGTGACCCCTAGATGTTTATGAAGATTAGTAATGGGTATATTAATGTCACTTAGTGTAAATCGCATATCCGGTGTTATTATGTTTGAAAATAACATAATTTCAGTTTTTTCGGGGTTAAATGACATTAACCATTTTTTGGACCAGTCGTTCAGCTCTTTCAAATCGTGATCGATAACAGTCTGTATCTGCGAAGGGTCGCGACTAGAATAGCTGAACGACGTGTCATCAGCAAACAGTCTACATAAGGAGACAAGTTTTTCAGCTATGTCATTGATATATATAATAAATAATAATGGACCCAGCACCGACCCTTGTGGGACACCAGCAGACACATTGCAAAGCTCGGATGACGATTGTTTGATTACTACTCTCTGTTGTCTATTATTCAAATAGCTTTTAAACCATTCTAATAAATTTCCATTTACTCCATACGATTTCATTTTATGTAATAAACCTTTATGCCAAACCTTATCAAATGCTTTGGAAAAATCACAAAAAACAAAGCAGTTTATTTCCTTCTTCTCGAGTGAATTTAAAATACAATTGTAAATTTCTATCAACTGGTGGACTGTGGAACAATTAGGAAGAAAGCCAGACTGGTATTGATATATAAGATTATTTCTTTGCATGTGGTTAAAAACATACTTATAAATAATACGTTCCATTACCTTGCCGACGCAGCTAATAAGCGATATTGGTCTATAATTAGACGGCATTGAGCTGTCACCCTTTTTGAATATTGCAATAACATTTGCAATCTTCCAACCAGATGGGTATTTGCACTGATCTAGAGATTTATTAAATATTAAGTGAAGTGGAATTGCTACTTTTTCAGGACAAAGTTTTAACATTTTGTGGCTTATTATGTCTGGCCCTGATGCTTTATTGGGTTCTAGAGTTTTTATAATGTCTACAATTTCTTCTATACTGATTACTATGTCGTGGAGTTGTATATTTGTTCTCGGTTCAAAATCTGGAAGAATAACATTTTCATCATTTAGTGTTGAAATTTGACTGAAATATGTATTTAATAGCTCACATTTCTCGTCGTCCCCGTAGACAACATCTCCCAAGCTGTGATTTTGAATGACATTTAGAAGTGGAGGTATATTACAACATCCTTTATTTGATTTTATTAACATTTTCATAATTTTCCAATAAGTTCTGGGGTTAGCAGCATTATCTAATATAATATTATCAAGGTTTTTTTCAAAGTATTCCTTTGCAGCTTTTTTCAAATTATTTACTTTGTTCCTTTGTTTTTTATACTTTGTTAGATCTGCTGCTTTTTTAGAATTTAATGCTGTTTTTCTAAATCGGTCTCTTCTACGAATTTCTTTCCGAATTTCCTGGTTGAACCACGGTTTATCATTATTTCGAATGGTAACCATTCTGGATGGAATGCTCTCCCTTGCGATGTTTAGAAATTCGTCGGTGAATATGCTACACATTTCATCGACATCCTCAACATTAGAAAGAAGTCCATTCCAATTTATAGAACCAAGTTTCGTAGAAAATTGTTCAATATCTGTTTTATCGTACAACCATATTTGTCTTTGAAATGAATTGGATGAATATTTGGGGCAATCTAAAAATATTATTGGTGAGTCGTGGTCACTTACGTCAGGAGGTACTTCAAAAACGTCAGAAAATAAATACTGAATTGAGTCGCTTATGATAATTGGGTCAAGTAATGTGCTACTATGATCCGTTGTCCGTGTGGGCTTATTGATCACATTTGTTAAATTGAACAAGTTCATAGTGTCTATTAATTTATTATTATCAACATTAAATAAATCAGAATTAAAATCCCCCGCAATCACAATGTTTTCATTAATCTCGTAACCCAACCCTATTGCATGATTAAGTCGTGTCCAGTAGTTATTGTCCGTCCATTCGGGTCGATAAGTACAACAAAGTAAAAATAGCTTACCTCTACCTTTAATTTCTACCCATATTGATTCATCAATTTGGTTTTCGAGTGCACCTTTTCGCGTAATTGAAAAATCGTCCTTTACATAGATAAGCAAGCCACCGCCAAATTTGTTTCGATCCTTACGAATAATGGTTTTCGAAAAGGAACCAAGTTGCAGGTCTTCATTATTTACATTTGAGTCCAAGTGAGTTTCGGTAAGAGTAACTATGTCGAATTCGTCCGTAAAGTTTTCTAGGAAAGAGAGTTTGTTTCTTATACTTCGTATATTTAAATTACAAATTGAGATTGCATCTTCTGTGATATTAGACACAGAATTGGTAATATTTTTTATTATGGGGCCAGGATTTATTTCAACATTTCCGATTTCAAGGATATAATGAAGGATAACCAATAGAAAAACAGCATTTATATTTGGATTTAAACTTTGAAGTAGGGAGAGGGAGACGACGAGTAATGAACACTTTAAATTGGTAAGTAGTATTTCTTTATATGAGCTTTCATACACATTTACTTTAACGAGCCTAAAGGTGCATTGGATACGTAAGTTAAATAACCCGATGGCCGCCCTGTACATTTCAATGCAATTACCCATTTGGTTGTAGGACAATAGCTGTTTTACACGGGCTGCCTAACCGGTAACACAACGTTAGCAAATCACACACATCATCACTTAAAGAAAAATAAGAAAAATAGTAATAACAGCACAATAAACAAGAAATAATCTGGAATAAGGAGATAATGCACATAGTAAGGAAGGTCATTTTCATTAGGACGAAATGGGATATTTACAATTTTTTCAGAACCAGAACTGCTATATAAGTACAATTTAGTGAATGCTAAACGATATAAATTTACTTGGACAGTGACTGAGAAGAAAAAAAACATATGCAACAACAGTATGAATATATACATATAACTACAATTTAATTACATATGTACAGGCGAAACATTGATATTGTTTTATTTCTTACAAAAAGATGCACAAACAAGAGAAACAAAAAAGAAGCTATTAAGGAACATCAATTGCCCTTGACATGCTAATTTTTACGTTTGATCAATACACCATATATTGTGGGGTTCCAATTAGGTGAGATCAGATATTGTTAAATACGTATTGAATATACAGTCGTTCGCTGGCTTGAGTCTTACTCGGAACAGATACAAGTTCTTACTGATAATGAAATTGAAGTTGAAGATTGTGCACTTTAAGCCCATTTGGACATTAATTATACGGTTATTATATATCAATATATAATGATGGGTGAAGTCAGAATACGCCAAAAATATACACGGTAAAGAAATAGGACTTTGTGCACTTTAAGTAGTAAGTGACGTCTGAATGTGTGAAACACAATATTACCATTTAAAAAAATATTTGCTCATTTCGAGTTAAGATGACTACTATTTTCACACGTATATTGCAGAGATTCGCGATGATTACAGCAGGAATGTATACGGAAGATATATATTACTGTGTACCAGTATATAAAATTGTACCTGATAATAACGCGTATATCAAGCAGGTAGAAGATCCAGTTTTGTTTTTAAATACTAAAAGCAATATCATATTCCAGCTTCGTGATTTTGAATTACGGAAAAATGACCAATAACAGAAATACTGAATTAAAAAAAAATTTAAAAAAAAATTTAAAAAAAAACCCATATGGATATTAAGAATAGAGTAAAACAAGCAGACATTTTTCTAAAATAACCAAATTCATTGAAAGACTAGCTACCAATAATATGTACCAGCTTCATAATTAGTCATAAATGAACATTTACATAGATACACTATAGGTAATTTGTAGTGTTTAAGAAAGTATCCATATTATAATGGGATATTAATTATAATGGGATATTATGGAGGCTCAACAGGTAGCCTTTCATTATATAATATTACATCTTATGAAGACGACTAATATGGTAAAGTTGCAACTGTTGAAGTGCAGTACTGTTTTTTTATATTTAATTTGAATTTTATACTTGAATCACCTCTCAAGTTTTTCAATGTCATCAAAATTGTAGATAAGTTTCTTTCTACTGTTTTCTGTTTTTTTTGCAAATATTCGACCATCAGTTGTCCAGTAGGCATGTATTTGTCCTCTGGACTTAATTTCGGCTAATCTCTTAGTGATACTGGTCCTATACTGGGTTAAATTTTCTGTGATGAAGATTCCATCAAGATTCCCTTTGAGTATTTTTTTGTTGATGTAAACCGTGCTTCTTGTTCTGTAGGAGAGAAATCTCACAATAATCTGTGATTTGCCATTTTTTGGTTTTCCAATGACATGGCTCCTACCAATATCATTTATGCTCAGACTTAGACCTAATTTATTGTTACATACATCTAACACTAGATCATCTGTATTAACTGGGTGAATTATTTTACCATGCTCATCCACGGGTACTTTGATATTGTGGAAGCGTAAGCTGGTTCTTCGCGAATATTGTTCCTGGCTTTCAACTCTAGTTTCTAAGTCAGCAATCCTGTTGTATAATGCCTGTATTTCATGGTCACGCTCGTTTAAGGCGAGTTCGTGATCTTTAACTTTATTATCTAATTCATTGAGTTGAGTAAATTGTTTACAAATTTTTGTTTTGTTATCATCAATTATTCTCTGTTGACTGTTGACAGTTTCCACCAAAGGCTTTACATATGTGTCAACACAATTTTTGATTTCGTTTTCAATAAGGCTTGATATAGTTTCTGCTATTTTCTCAGATATTATGGGTATTATTTTATTTAAAACCTCCTCACTGGTAAGGGCCTCCAAAACTTTGTCAGTAATAGTTTTTCTTGTATTAGTTTTTTTACCGATATCCCTAAGATCGCCAATTGAGTTACGACGGCGAATTTGACGATCTGTTTGTTTTTGTGTTGCTGGTAGATTATCAGGACTCTCGGGGACGGGCCTCTTATTACTAATAGGGGTTTGGGTAGACACAAGAGGTTGAGAACTAGAATACTGACGTTCTGAATATGCATTGTTTTTGTTTTTGTCACTGGGGGCAGCCATTGTGTCTCTCTTTTTGACCTTAGTGGTGAGTAGTTTTTGTGAAGGTTTCAAAACAATCTGCTAGATTCACTTCTACACGATTTAAGTCAATATCTGCTACCTACATAGATTTGCAGTACAGTCTGTCTGATTTTTAACAATTAATATTTATGTTATCCATTCAAAATTCCCATTTCTCAGGTGAGCTGTTTTACACGTCCGACATCAGTCACGCATGCTCCGCAGTATGGCCAGTACGGTTCTGACAATACCACTTTAAATTGCTGGTATAGACAACCGTACCAGATTTTAGTAAATTGAAATAAAAAATGATTGAATTTCGTTAAATTTATATGCACTTTAATTTGTGAAACATTCAACATAAATCTAATTTTTAAAAATAACTTTCAATGTAAAACAGCAACCGTTAAAATCTCGAGCGTAATTTGGTAAGTAATTGCACATGGAAACCATATTTATATATATATATTTTTTAACATTAAAGGTAAACAGGTTGTCGACCCTTAGCTGACCGCACAATTTTTCTACTATACCTATGGTTCACATATTTAAGTATAACATGCTATTCAATAAAAGATTTTTTGTCATTTTTCAGGACATTTTGTGTGGCAAATAGTTACCATGTGAAAGAACAATTAAAATTGGTTTTTACATGCATGTGGCAATAAGTTACCATGAGAGTAGACCAAACTATATCTTTTTCTTAAATGTTTGTTCGAAAATGTTACCAACTGACAAGTCTTACATTTGCGTAGCAAGAATTAACATGTGAAATAAACATTTTGCAACATCTATTTTTACATGTGAGTGGCAAACAGTTAAAATTGCTAGTACCACGTCACGTGGCACGTGAAAAGAAAAAAAATCTATCGGTGACGAGTAATGGAATGGGCAAAAACAACTGAAATATGCGGACTTCGCAGTGACCCATTTCCAGTTTTATATGATTTATCTCCCTTTTTACTTCCAGTTAAAAAAACTACGGCTATCACAAGAAATCGAAAACAGACGAAGGAAACTATATCCGGTCATGAAGGAAGCTAAGCGAAATAGGCGCAAGGTAGTCATGGTTAGGGACCGACTATTCATTGACAATGAACTATATGTACCTTCTGATCCAGAGCCAGAGAACAAAACAAATTACAGGGATGCCGTGCAAAGGACCGACTCGCCGCGAGCTCCTACTGACAAAGAAGACAGTAGACCACCAAAACCAAATTACAGGGATGCCGTGCAAAGGACCGACTTGCCGCGAGCTCCTACTGACAAAGAAGACAGTAGACCACCACAGAAACGTCAACGGATGTATTCTTCTACTCCACCTTCACGACGATAAACCAGAATCAACTACCGATATCTGAAAACTCATCGAATACTTTCACAATTTCCCAGGAAAGCGAACGTATGGTAAGGGACTCGCATGTTTTAAACAATATTTGTGTTGTAACCAATGATATTATAGAGTTGCTTTTGTTTTATGTACAGAATTTTGATCTTTCAACTAATCAACCTGTAATATATCATAACTCATATTTGTTTAAATATAGTATTACCGGTTGTGAAGCCGATGATTTAAATAACCTGTTAACATTATATACGGACTTGTATGATTTATTAATTAGCGCATGTAGTAAAAGTTTATTACAATCGGGTGTGTTTGAAAACCTGAGGACAACTGTATATACACATGAGCCAACAATTGATATAACACGTGATGATACCATAAGATTTTGTTATTTAAATGTTTGTGGCTTAAGAAAAAGACTCCGATGCCCAGATTTTGTTGATATTATACTTAATCATGAGATTTGTATTTTTGTCGAAACGAAACTCACTGATCATGATATATTAGATCTCCCTATGGGTTATAAGTGCTTTACAAAAAATAGGCAAAAATGTAAAAAGCCATCCGGAGGTATTGCTATAATTTATAACAAAAGATTAGAACAAAATATTAAATTTCATAACACTGATAGTGAATACGTTCAATGGTTTAGTCTGACTAAGATTGTTCACTTTCACTCCGATATAATTATTGGCTGTGTGTACATACCCCCTGAAAATACTCCATACTCCTCTGAAGACTCATTTGAAGAAATAGAAAATGAATTATTAAAATTTGCACATGGCAAAAACAATGTTGCTTTGGTGGGGGACTTTAATGCAAAAACAGGTATTTTACAAGACTACATAGTACCAGACGACGCCATTATTGACATATTCGACTTGGACGGGGATCGCGACATGCTAGAATTTATGCAAGATTTTGAAAACTTGAACAGACTCAATATTCCGCTACAGAGGGTAACAAGCTGCACTAATAAGCCTAACCGTTATGGTCACTTACTCCTGAGTTTGTGTAAAAGAAACAATATCTACATAGCCAACTGTAGAGTCGGAGACGATAAAGGAAAAGGTGAACGAACTTGTAAAGATATAAGTGTTATTGATTACTGATATGTTCGTCGACATTATTTCCATTGATTTCTAAGTTTCATATTGAAGAATTTATTTCTTTATTCTCTGACTGCCATTGTGCGATCGAATTCGAAATACGTGCGACTGTCACTAATGGAACTAATGATAATACGCGTATAGAGGACAGTAATGACACGTCTTTTGTTAAATGGAACTGTAAAAAGAAAATTGAGTTTGTCAACTATATTAAATATAACTGCGAGGATGTGACCTCTGGACTTGTTCATGAACTAGAACGATTGGCGAGACGAGACGATACTCGACAGGCTGATATAGATACTGTAGTACAAACTCTTAATGTAAATTTCATTAATGCTGCAAAAAATGTCTTCGGAAAACATAAAAAATGCAAAGAATATCAAAAACATGAAAATTCGAAACCTTGGTTTAATGAAGAATGCTCTAAGGCTCGCAAAAAATTCCACACAGCACGAAAGCGGTATAGTTTTGTAAAAAATGACGAGAACAAAAAACAGCTGGGGGTGACTAGTAAGAATTACAAAAAGGTCTTAAATAAAACGTACATGCAACATCAGCTAAAATCTGAAAACGAACTACGACAACTTTCCCAAAAAGACAGTAAATCGTTCTGGAAGATATTAAATAGACTGAATAACAATCGTGAAAAATCGGATGACAATGAAATATCCATACAAGCTTTATATGATCATTTTAAAAAGCTTAATGAAAGTCAACATAATGAAGATGACCAAATACCGAACTTGGATCATATTAATACACCGGACGAAGTCGAGGCATTTTTGAACAGTCCCATTACCGAGTCGGAAGTAAAAAGCGTTGTAATGAATTTAAAAAATAACAAGTCGCCGGGTAGTGACATGGTTCTAAACGAGTATATTAAGAATACCCTGGAAAACATGATGCCTGTTTATACGAAATTATTCAATCTAATATTAGACACTGGTCTTATACCAGAATGTTGGTCGGTTGGAATTATGGTGCCTATTTATAAAAATAAAGGATCTAAAGTAGATCCAGATATGTACAGAGGGATTACTTTAAATTCCTGTTTAAGTAAAACGTTTTCAGGTATCCTTAATAATAGACTTAATAATTATGCTGATCACGTTGAGCTTATCTCAAAATCACAGGCTGGATTCCGCAGAGGATATTCTACTGTGGATAATATTTTTGTACTTTATTCTCTGATTAATATTTACTTCTCTCTGGGTAAAAAGTTATATTGCACGTTTGTTGATTTTAAGAGCGCGTTTGACACCGTTTGGAGAACCGGCCTATGGCAAAAACTACTAAAGTATAATATAAAAGGAAAAATACTAAAAGTTATCTACAACATGTATCAAAATATTAAAACAAGTATTAAAAAGGGCGACGAACAATCCGTTTTCTTTAACTGCGAAATGGGGGTAAAACAGGGGGAAAATTTATCCCCCTTTTTATTTTCATTGTTCTTAAATGACTTAGAGGAGTATTTCCAACAAGATAATGTAGGTAGCTTAGACACTGTCGAAAGATTATGTCAAGAATCATTAATTTTGTTTATTAAACTGTTTATTATACTGTACGCAGACGACACTGTTTTACTATCTGAAACAGAAGAAGGTATGCGAAAAATAATTGATTCATTTGAGCAATATTGTACCAGATGGAAACTTAAGATTAATACATTAAAGACAAAAATTGTCATTTTTGGTAAAAGAAAGATTAAAAATAGACCCGCGTTTAATATTTATGGTAAAAATATTGAAATTGTTGATTCATATTCATACTTAGGAATCTTATTTAAATCAAATGGTAGTTTTTGTAATGCCAGAGAAATATTACTAGACCAAGCGCAAAAAGCATTATATGGTCTCTACAGGAAAGTTAAAAATATATGTCTACCTGTGGACATACAGCTGAAACTTTTCGATTGTCTTGTAGTACCTGTCTTATTGTATGCCTGTGAGGTCTGGGGGTTTGAAAGAAAAGATAATATCGAAAAACTTCATTTACGTTTTTGTAAAAATACTTTGAAAGTAAGAAATAGTACACCCAACTTTATGGTCTATGGAGAGCTCGGCAGATTTCCATTAAAATTTATTGTAGAACAAAAAATGATTATGTTCTGGAATAGCTTACTTATTGATAAAAGTAAGCTGTCATCGATGTTATATAAGGTTATGTTTAAAAGTCACATAGAAAATAATACGAAATTCAAGTGGATCTCATACATAAAAGATATCCTCGATAACTGTGGACTAAGTTTTATGTGGAAAGACCAAATCCCGATAAACAGGGACCTGTTAAAAAATTTAATTAAACAAAAACTAAGAGACCAATATATTCAGTTCTGGTTCAGTCAAGTTAATAGCTGCTCCAGAGGAGAATTCTACTCTATCTTTAAAGAGGAATTCAAACTGGAGTCGTATTTACTACGACTGAGCATACCTGAGAGAATGTATATCACAAAACTTCGCTGCTCAAACCTAAAATTTCCTATAGAAACGACACGTTGGAGTGGGGTACCGAGGGAGAAAAGAATCTGCCATCTCTGCAAAAATGGACTTGGGGATGAATTTCACTACTTGTTTCTATGTAGTTTTAATGCAATTGAAAAACTCCGAGCTCTCTATATACCGAGTTATTATAGTAATAATCCAAGAGAATATAAATTAAAGGGTTTACTCTCTCTTTGCAACACCCAGTTACAGAAAAAACTATCACTATTCTTGAAGAAAATTGGAAATTTTTTATGATTCTAAGATGAACTTAGACATACATTCTTAATGCGCACATTTTATATTGGTATATACGGTGTCTGTCTTATATCTGTAATATGATTTATACTGATATTCTGTATATATTTGTTTGCCTATTTGCTATATATACATGTATATATGAATTTATTTTGTATATGCAGCTCTTGTACTCAACACGTGTCTGAGTAAGTTATAAACACTATTTATCTATCGAAGTAGTATCCATCCAATCAAGTATTTTCTAAATATAAACAAGGAGTAAACGTGAGTTGTTCTAAAACAATCACCTTATAAATCGACATGTTCCAATGTCCGATTGTGTAAATCGTGGCGTTTCATCTTTGCTTTAATAATGTACCATATAGGATGATATGATAATTCTTTTATTAAAAACAAACTTGAAAACAATAACACGAGTCGAATTTTATTTAGTTGTCTATGACTCTTCTAAGCAGTACCTTATTTTTCTGTTAAGTTCTGAATAATTCGTTTAATTGCTAATCCCTTTCCGGTACAAGTTTCCTACATGGGCAAAATGAAATAGCCTAAATTATTGTTTTTAATGAATTTATATGCAAACACATTGCCTAGAAGTTATTCACAAGGAATACGTACGTAATTAGCATAAAATGTAGTTGAAAATATTGTACTAGTTAAAAGTTGTGGCCTCCCACTATCCACGGTATAGTGTCAGTAGTTTATTTCTTGAAGAAAATTTATGAACTTTTATTACTTTAGAAATACATTCTTATAGATAAATCGCACATTTTATATTGATACATATACGTTGTTTGTCTTATATTTGTACATATTCTGTATATATTTGTGTGTTTGTGTATGTACATGTATGTATTTGTATTTGTTTTATGTTGCTCTTGTACACAATATGTGTCTGAGTTAAGTAATAAACATTAAGTTTTAAGTTTTATCATATAAGACTATGATATTGAAATAAAGATTTTACATTGTTTTTTGTATTGTTTGACTATGCCAATTACATGTAAGTTATCTAATTAACCTCATTAGTAGATGTTACTATAGCCATAGGCAACAGGTGAGTTTGAATATTGGAACAGGTTATGTCACTGGTAAGCTTGTTTAATTATGCTATAATTATAAAACAGCTGGGGTTCTACTTAAGCATCAGGTAAATGGGTAATAAACATTAAGGTTTATTAATTAACAAACATGTTCACACAGCATGGGGTTTTAATTACATCTTCAATTAGATTTTGACACCTGTATTTAACAAAAAGCGTTAAAATTTATCAAAGATAATTGTCCATTGAATAAGCTTTCAACAGGACAAGTACCGGAAGTGGACACTAGGTGGCGTTTTTTTAAATTGGAAAGTCGTCAAATTGTACGCCATACAAATCATGACATGCTAGGATAGTTTTTAAATGTGGTTCAACACTTTCACAATTTTTAACTATATCATTACGCCAGATTACGCACTATGGAAGAAGGCCGAGTACATGGTGAAACCGACAAGAAACTGGCAGGCCTTGTCACTAATAGTCTGAGTCGAGTACACCTGCCCGAATTCTTTGAAATAGCAATTAGTGTTGACATGTCGGTATGTTTGATTTTTCTATTATATTGTCACTGTAGGTCAAGTTGTTCTGTCCACACAACACGTAAATTCTGGGGATGGCAATACCGCCCTGATGTCACAGCTTAAAAATATCAACGAATCACATCACTCGAAATAGACATGCGTTTTGTTTAATTTCGGAAAGGCATGGTGTAAAACATGTAGTTGAATATGAAGTCGAGATTGGAAATGGAATTTGCAGTTAAAATTGCACATCCCGTGTTTTAAATTAGTCAAGAGAACAGCCAGCTACATTGACATCATGAGTATAAGAAATGCTTTTACAATCCCAAAATTAAATAACTTGAACCAGGGACGATATATAGCTAGTCCGGGAAACCTCTGCCGTCCAACGTTTTTTTTTGCTAGTAGCGTACCTGCTAGAACATTCAATTTTTCTTCTAGTTTTTAAAATCAGTCTGCAGACTTAACTCAGATTTACAGGAGGAAGGAATAAAAGTATAAGAACACATTGTATAACTAAGAGAACTAAAATAACACGAGTATCATTTTCATGTATTTTTTAAGTGTTTTAAGTAGCTAAAAACATGCCACGGACATTAAATATTTAAATTTCAATGATCTATCAACAAATGAATGATTGTTCGTTGACATTAATCAATATCACATAACTACCTCAAAACAAAGAAACAGAACTTATGGACAAATTGAAACTTCAGATATAGCTCTAATTCATTCTCCAATTCAGACGCGGCTCCACTCCAATCTTAACTCCAGACTTCGCTCCATGTTTTACGACATTGCATTATTTTTAAGATCTCTTTCGCAAGTCACCGGCTTCTGTTTTTTAAGAGTACTTTTAAAGGGATACTTTTAATGTACAGTTAAATAAAAGCCATACATAAAAATTAATCGAAATCTTAGAATATAAAATGTAATGTTTATTAATGTAAAGAGCTACCTTTTCATATATTTTCATATATTTTGGAATGGTAAAAAAGTTAACCTTTCAGGACGCGCACATCCGCATTACCTTATATATATACTGCTACCCCCTCCCTCTGGTGATCATATATGATCATATGTTGAATTATTTTGCCATTTATTCAGACAAGTTGTTTAGTTGTTTCAAAGGTTTTGTACTTCTGTATGCAATGCCATGTCTGTGTGGTAAATTTCAAATATTATTCCAATATGAAATTCGGGATTAGGGAATAAAACTCTAAAAGTTTTGTATCAAGCCAATTTGACTTTTTCATTTTATACACGTCATTTTTCCGCACATAAAAAAAAACAAAAAAAAAAAAACAAAAAAAAAAAAAAAACACACAAGCAAACCAAAAAAAAGAGAACTTTTAAAATACTTAGTTGTAGTACTATAAATATAGGATTTGAAATGTCTCGAGTCTGATGAGCTCATACTTTATTTACACTTTAAATCTTCGATTAGCTAAAAATTATAATCGATATCTTTTGCGACTTACTCTAATTATAAAGAGGTGTATTGTATCCCTCTTTTCTAGATTGCATAAATAGCGGGTACTGCCTTCTCATTCATAATTAACGACCATGTTAACACCCTCCCCCCTTTCTCAACAAATCGTGTACGCACGTTTGCGACTTCAGAGTACTAGTTCTGGTTTTGGTTGGTTATTTGCAGCTATAATGCTGCGAATCAACTCAGTTCTCTTATACAGCCTGTATTGCTCATCTGGTGTAGGCTATGAAGATTGCATTCCCCTTATGTTAAGTTTAACCATGTAATGGTAGCCATTTTCATTTGACGACTTGCATAAAGAACATCAACTTTGTAAAGTATTGTAAAGAACCATTCAATAAATATTGCTGTTTGGTTTAATTGGTTGTATGTTTTCTGATAACAAGCCATTTTGCGGTAGATTTCTATGTTAAATTAATTGCGGTATTGACAGACATCTTGGATTTTTGGTAAAAAAAACTTGAAGATTACCATTCAATTAACAATAAATACATATGGCTTCATTATCAGATTGCAGTTTCAGAAAAGATAGCATTTAAAAATTCTTTCTAGAATGGCCCTGAGCCCGTAATGGTGGTCATTTAGAATTTCCGATTTGCATATGAACAATTTATAGAGCATTGCTGTTACGTCTTATTCAGTTGGTTAAGACCATTCAATAAACACATATAATATATTGCTTTAATTAACTTTGCAATTTCTGAGAAGAAGGCGTTTGACCATTTCTCCCATAGGGTCTTATGTTGCCATAAAAACATAAAGTTTATAAAGAACCAACCAATGAATATTTACACTAAGTTCTGTTGCAATGGATTCATTGGTTTAAGAGAAGTTGCCTTTTAAACATCTTTTCTTTATGGTCATATTTAACTTAGTCCTGCGGTGAAATTGGATTGGCAGGACAACATAAACGTTAGGACTATACAATAAATCAATCAATCACCGGTTTCAGAGAAGTCTTTTTAAAATTGATTTGACATTTCCCTAGTCATGACAATGAGTAACTCGAGGGGGTGAGGCACTGCATACTAGACTGGAGCACCTGAGTGCACCCATGGTTTTTATTGGATTCGGGTTACTCTCTTTTTTTGTGTGTGTTGTGTTTATCTATATCCGGATTTCTAAACTGTCGCTTGACTTTTGGCTCTTGTTGTTAGATCGGTTTTCTTTGATATTTTTCTTTTAAACATAGGGTCCAATAAAACATAAACATAAACAATATTTTACTGACCTCATGAAAATGCTGATAACACATTTGTCATTTTTGGTGGACGTGTTATCTATTTATCATTCTAATGGGTTTTAAGTGCTTACCCTCTTCCTGTTTTGTTCCTCTTAACTTTTGGACGGATTTCTTCCCAAAGAGCTTCTTAAAAACAAGGACAAGTTGTTAGCACTTTGATCCAATTCCACGTTCCACTATAAAGATGACGTACTTTCATGTTATAATCTAAATTCGGTGACAATGTTGATTCGCATCTACCCCATTACACTTGAAATTCAGCATTAACACCTTAGAAATAGCCAGATCTGCCTCATACCTTGACCCACACTAGAAATTTACAATTAAAGTGTGTTGAGAACCAATATTTACGATATAAAAAGGGATGATTTGAATTTCATATAGTTACCATTTATGCGAGGCATCATTCCAGCTGCATCTGCATAGGAAGTATACATCTCCCAATTTATCAGGTACTCAAGATCCTAACAAGATTCAAGTCATCACTTAGAAAATGTGTCGGTCGGTCGACCATTCATTCTTGTTCCGTTTGTTGTAACCACATCCCTCCTTACTGAATTATGATTTCCCCCGGATAGGATCGGATTTTAACCCGAGTGAAACCACAGCACGCATGGATCAGGAGTTGATGACTCTTTCCAGAGCTGATGGTTTCCCGTGGGGTTCATGTTACTCAATTTTTGGTTTCTGTTGTAATCCCCCTATATTTACCAAGGGTTTATATATCCTTGAATGATTGTTTCCTGTATACTCCTCGGATTTTCTTTTTGATCAGAATCCTTTGTAAACTTAAATGGTTGACCTCACGCGAAAATTATATTTTCCTACGTGTTTGATTTTTTTTCATAAGGTATGGGGAGAGATTATTGTCTATATTTGAAATGTGTAACACTTTAAGAAATTATTCATGATAGGTATAGTATTGTACTCATTGATACACTGTGTTGTCTATTAATTAAATTGGATTATTTTATACCTGGATAATGCGAGGTATAAATTAATAATATCAAGTTCACCCCGTGTGTAAATGAGTACAACATCATTCCATAAGCCACGATGATGAACTATGTACGCGGAATATTTTGAAATCCCTGTGTTAAGTATAAGAACTAGAGGCTCCCAGGAGCCTGTAATCGCTCACCTGGAATCCAAATGACTTAAACTATATTGAAATTTTTTGAAATTAACAGTTTCAGTCTAGTTGTTATAGCTTTTAAGTTACTGTGCAAAAACTAAACATTTCTTCAAAAAATGTGTTAAATACAATAACTCCTATAAGGTGCCATCGACAATTTCTGAAAATTAAATGGTTTTTAGGCATTGTCCTTTAGTGTACTTTAGAAATTTACAGTTTTACTCTACTCATAGGTGTGTTATAGACTAATTTATAATTAAAAAACTGTTCATTTGTCCAAATTCATAATGAAAGGGCAATAACTCCTATAAAGAGTCATCTTGCAATTTTGGACTAAGCAGTCATTTGTATGGCTTCTATTGCTGATCATTTGTGCAATTTACAGTGTCAATCTAGCTACTATAGTTTTCAAGTTACAGGACAAAAATGGAAAATATAACAAAATTGTCATTTAAGGGCAATAACCCCTATAAGGAGTCATCTGACAATTTCAGACCTATTAAATGAATTGTAGGGCTTTTTTTGCTGATCATTTTTGCAATTTATTATTTCATTCTAGCTGTTATGGTTTTAAGTTACAGGACAAAAACGGAAAATTTCATAAAAAATGGCAATTTAAGGGCAATAACTCCTATAAGGAGTCATCTGACAATTTCAGACTTCAATAGTAATTTGTAGGGCTTGTATTGCTGATCATTTTTGCTTTTAACAGTTTCACTTTAGCTGTTACAGTTTTTAAGTTACAGGACAAAAACGGAAAATTCCATAAAAAATTGTCATTTATGGGCAATAACTCATCTGACAATTTCAGACTAATTCAGTGAATTGTAGGGTCTTTATTGCTGATCATTTGTGCAATTTACAGTTTCAATCTAGCTGCTATAGTTTTAAAGTTACAGGACAAAAACGGAAAATTTCATTAAAAATTGCCATTTAAGGGCAATAACTCATATAAGGAGTCATCTGACAATTTCAGACTAATTCAGTGAATTGTAGGGCTTGTATTGCTGATCATTTTTGCTATTTGTAGTTTTACTCTAGCTGTTATAGTTTTAAAGTTACAGGACAAAAACGGAAAATTTCATAAAAAATTACAATTTAAGGGCAATAACTCATATAAGGAGTCATCTGACAATTTCAGACCAATCAAGTGAATTGTAGGGTTTGTATTGCTGATCATTTTTGCCATTTACAGTTTCACTCTACCTCGTATAGTTTTCAGGTTATATTGTAAATACCAACAATTTTGTCAAAAATCATCAAAAAAGGGCAATAACTCCTACAAGACGCCAATACACAACTTCGCACTAATAGCAACTATTGTAGACCTTAATGTGCTGATCAATTTGAAGTAAAGGTTTTCTCTATAGCTATTATAGTGTTTTAGATAATGATCAAAAACCTTTGTTGACCCCCATGTTCTATTTTAGTAACAGCGGCCATATTTGTCTGTTGATCAACACCCTGTGTACAAACTTGAAACTAGGAACCCTAAGGATGATTGTGGCCAAGTTTGAAAAAAATTGGCCCAGTGGTTTCAGAGGAGAAGATTTTTTAAAAAGTTTACGACAGACGACGGACGACAGACGACGGACGCCAAGTGATAGCAAAAGCTCACCTGGACCTTCGGTCCAGGTGAGCTTAAAAAAGCAACAATCGTCTACTTGTATATAAAGCTAGCTGTAATTATTGATTAACGTGTTAACTATTTCGAAAAGTATAACATCACAAATCTATATACTATAGAAATACGCTTTAGGATTCAAGATCTCACAGACAAGGTAATTAACAAGGTAAGATGATTTAACAATCTACGCATGCGTAGTATGTGGATATATCGGGGAATAAATTATTTGACGATAACAGTACAATCATTTAGCGGATTTATTGTGGAGATATCATTGTTCCATTTGATTAAAAGTTACAACTCAAACTAAGGAAATATTTTAAGACATTTTTTCTAAGTTAACACTTATTGACAAAAACAACTGATTTCGTCTGTTGGCTTATTATTTGCCATTTAACACCAAATTACCTTATTTGTCAACAATAACACAAACTGACCATAAGTACACACTTTTGTCAGTGTATAAATAATTTCTTCTTGTAAATGGCAGATTTCGTGTTGGGACAAATTCACGTGCACTCGCTCTGGCATTTGATCAGCAAGCCTTAAACAAGAACATTAATCGTTGCGGCATTCATTCAAAACGCGCGAAACAAGCAAATTATAGTTATTGATCAATGATATGCCTGCATTTTAAAGAAGAGGTGAGGCTCTTTAAACTATTTGGGCGTTTTAGATGAAACGAGTTCATACTTTTTTTACTAGGCGGTAAATTACTGTAAAAAACCTTAAACAATTCCGTATGATTTTGATATAAACTGTTTCCCGAAATATATAAAATATAACAAGTTCAATCTATGGTGTGGTATGCCACAGACTGTGTTAAAGATCAGATTTATATGTTTGTCCGTTCAGAGACTCGGAAAGTTAACGTATAATGTAGACGAAAATCACAATACAAATTTTAGGCAAAATCCTAGAGGCATATTCGGAATAACATATAATGCACATGTTATGTAATACATTGTTAAGTAAACCCGAGTACTGTAAATGCAAATGAAACCTTATTATGTTAAAATTTAACTCACAGAATAAGAATAAATGAATAACATGTAAAACAGCACAGTTCTATAGGTGCTCACGATTTAAGGTGTTGGCTTAATAAAAGATCACGAAAGAAGTAGCACTTTCATGCGTTTTGGGGAAAGCCGGGTGATCTCCCACTCATATACAATAGATTTGGCTTCCTGCCCGTCCGCTTTGCTTCGTTCACGAAAAGAATTATATTAAGAGCCGTTAATCGTTGCACAGACTGAGGGCTACGGTACTTCCATTCTCCAGGCCACTAGAGATACAAAAAACCTGCTTATATACAATTTACGGCCCTGGCGAACGGAAAATCGCTCGGTCTTTCCTAAAACGAACGTAGGAATTTATTATTCTCTGCTAGTTGCTGATGAAAAGAACGTGACAGTCTAGTAGGCGTCAACAGACGTTGACCTCAATTTCACGGTCATCTTGATGTTCAAGTAAGAAGTCAATAGATGAAAATACTTGGTATGAGGTTGCTGATGAACAGTCTATAGCTGTCATATTACCTGAACCTAATTTTCATGGTCCAGTGACGATGTTGTTTTTTGGAATGTGTCGGTTAAGTTATTATTTGCAGACGACAGTATTTGTTATCATAGGCTGCCGATGAATATATAAATACATGACAGTCTGGAAGGTGTCATATGACCTTGACCTCAATTTCAAGGTCAAATTATGGGCGTAGGTGCCTATACACCAGAACTCAGCTTAATACACATCATTTTGACAAAAACAAACAAATTGCAATATATCCCTGCAATAAGTAAACTTTCAATTTTCAATACTAAATATAGCACATAGCTCCAAAATACATTAAATTGCAACATTGTTTCAAAATTTTTCCATGGGGGTCATGCTTCTGGATCCCTTAGTTATTTTGTGAATCCACACTGTAACTAGTCTATCAACAAACATGCAAGTATCTTCATTAAGTTATTGAAGTGTAATTCCTCAGTCTGGTAGGTGTCACTTGACCTTGACCACTGTATCAATGACTGCTTCAGAATTATGTAACATATATTTTATATGATTCAATATGATGCTGTTTATATTTATCATATATTTAATATAAAATAGGGATATTCTGCATATGCAACACAGACTGAAGATCATCAATCCAAATCAGCTGGGCGGATTGTTATCTATTACATCTCAGCAGAAATCGTATAACATGCCTTGAACAGTTAATGATGTCATAGTGGTAACTTCATGAATGAGGACTTTTGAAACAATTTGGTGAGGTAAACAAACTATTGGATTGTAATCAAAGTTATCAGTTATAGGTAATGACTATAAGAAAGGGAATGTATAGTAGAGCTGTTCAAGAGTAATACAGTACACTGGTTATGTTATTGATAAGTTACAGAAAGCGGTCTCCGTCTTTTCATATAACATCCCTCAACAATCCCAACCCATATCAAGCTGGTAAGTTGATATGAATGGGTGTATCTGTATTGATATGGGATTGATATGAAAAGACCCATATGATAACTATATGTTTCTTATTAAGTAATTTTGTTCACTACTGTGTCCATACTTGTTTAAGTGATTTTCTATTTTTTATAACAGCAGCCATCTTGTCAGGATTCAGGTCTATTATTTGATAGGGGATCTTTACAGAATCATCCATACTGCACTTGATTCAATATGGCGCAGTGGTTTCAGAAGAAAAGACGTTTCTATGTATGTTACCTCTATGTTCTATTTGTATGATATGGTCATGTGGAATAGTGGGTGGGGCAGCAAGTCAAGGATACACCTTAAAGATGATCAGGACAACATTGGTTACAATTGACTTACTGTTTCAGTTTCAGTTAAAAAAATGTGTGTGGCTAAACCAGAAGACATGCAATTGCAATAAATCACCTTTGGTCCAAGTACAGTACTGAACATTGAAAACCTAACACATTTACTGATCAGTAAGCAGTCACTGATCACTCATCAATACATCAACAATTAGTTTGACACCAGACATATCAATTTCAAATGTTCCAGATCCATGAACTCATTCTCAATCTATTCAACCATCAATTGAAAACTGTATTGGAAGGGAAATAAATCTTACAATATATAATAAGACAGTATAGTTTTTTATTGACTGTACACAATGAAAGACTTCTCTTTACATCAGTTACAATAAGCGCAATAATTTAGTCCTGAAGTAACATTATACAAAACAATATCAACAATGTGATAAAATACACATATAACTTTTCACAAGATCACAGAGCTTGAAATATTTAATACATATGTCTGTGATCCCATCCTGACTCTTCAACCATTAGCATCTAATTACTGAGCTTTGACATTTCTTTCCAATTCTATACCAAATAAGAATTTCCCCTAAACGAGCTTGCTTTTGAAAAAAAGGATAAGATCACCATGAAAAATTGTTCAAAGCTGATAAAAAATTATTGATTATATTGCATCTCTACAGGAAGCCAGATAAATAATTGTACATCATGATTTGTAGCTGTTTCTCCAAAGGAAAATACACCATGAACCATTCTATTACATGTACAATTCCCATGATGAGTCGTCCATCTCTGTCAATGTAATCTGATTACATTAGAGAAGATCCTGCACTCTTACATTCCTTCTGACTGCATTTGAAAATCCTCCTTTGAAATGGAACCAGATGTCCGTGTTTAGCACATTCTTCTTCTTGTCTTCTAGAATAACAAAGAATACATATAAATTTTAAAGTCATTCTTGTAACTTTCAATATTATTTCTGATAAAAAAGGATCTTTTTATTTTACAGACTTTAACATCAGGCATTTCTATTCCTTTAATGCATTAAATGTTTCTAAATAAAAAATAAAGTAACCAATCTGTTAAAATAATTTTTCTAAGAGGAATACAGTACTCTTTTAAAAGATGTACAAATTTTTTTTGGAACTTGTGAGAGTAATTTTATAAAAGAAATTGTAAAAGAGAATTTACAGTTAACAATTATTATGATTGTTGGTTGGTTAGCTGAATGTGGTGTAATGCCACTTTCAGCAATTCCCAGGTATATAAGTACACTGTGAAAATCTCCTACCCTCGGTAGGACAACTGGCAATTCTTGTCAAGATTGGAGTTATGCACAACCTGCCTGCAGTGAGACCCTGCAACCTCAGTGTTGACGGGCATGTGATTAATAGTAGATGACTAATTAAGTTAACTTGACCACTTGGCCACCGAGGTCCACTGCTATTATGACAAAGTGCGTTCCTTGTATTGTCACCTTTAAAACCATGCAGGCTTAATTATGCCGATAAGTGAGGATGGCAACATATCTAAGAAGAAATTAATATAAAATACTTTTCGGACATTACATTGTTAACATTTTATAACAAGGAGTATAAGTTGAGTAATATCAAACTCTTTATAAAGTTCAGCTGATCAGCCGTGATATGAACCAACCTTTCTGTGTTGATGTGTGAGTCTCTTCTGTCTTTTGTTTAATAACTCTTCCAAAGAAGTCCTTCTGTACCTATCAAAACCAAAAAAAAAAAACCAAACTAAAACAGTTATATAACACAGAAATAAAAGAGAATGTTTATTTTGTCTTTGTGCAGTACCATGTGGTGAATTGTTAACTGTGTATCCCATTTTTAACTTCCACAAAGACTTTATTGAAACACTACAGAAAAGCACAGCTTTTTTGTGCACTGAATTTTTTTAATTATAAATGATTTACTATGTTCTAGCACTTTTGTCTCTATGAGATCAAGAATAACTGGTACCATTTAATTTGTAGTTAACCACGGCAAAGCTTGTTATATATAGTATAAATTTATATACATGTATCGACATCTACTGAATTTGCTTAAAATTTATATGCAAACATATTTGAACAATCAAAGAATATTTGTATTTTCAGCAACAGTTCCAAGCCTTCAATATGTGGAATATAGTATATGTATTATTATGGTCTAGTTTACACCTTATGTAAAAATAAACCCAAACTGGAAAACAGTCTAACCATGCAAAAAAACCCAACACCATTTATAAGTATGCCAAACAAAGATATTGATACACTTCAAAATGTACTCACCCATGAGTATGCAAATTTGTTTTCATCATAAAAAACATTCAAAATCCAGAAATTCTCCTTTTCCAGTTCTGGTTTTGTATTTTAATATCATGAACTTTGTGCCGAGACATTTTCGTTAAAAGTAAAAAAAACTTTACTTCTAAATATTTTTAAAACAAATCAAAGAATGTGTCCATGGGACACAGATGCCCCCACTAAATGAAGTCCCAAACAGAAAGTAGTTGTCGGACAGGTCTGAAAGTCGCTTAGGACGTACAACATGTGATACTGAATTTCAAATTTCAAATTGTTCTAATGTACAGTTTCTGAGAAAAGCTTGACGGAAATTCGTACGAACAGACTTACAAATTTTGGTGAGGACTTTTGTGGTTGATTGTTTTTACTTACCATTTTTTCTGCATTTATTGCTTTGGCCTGTAATTTCTGTTTATGATTTGGAATGACTGGTGTTTTATTATCATCGGAAGTTGTGCCATGATATGTATCTTTAGGCTGAGTTAAACTGAAAAAAAGTTTATCAATAAAAGCCAAATACATCAGATTTAGAAAGTATGGAATAAAAAAAAACCAAAGCCTGTAATCACTCACCTTAAAGAGGGGCCTCGGTGGTCAAGGTAGTTCGTCTACTATTGATCACGTGGTCTGTCAGCACTGAGATTGCGGGTTAGATTCTCACTGCAGGCAGGGTGTACTCGACTCCAATCTTAACTGACAAGGATTGCCAGTTTTCCTACCACAGGTCGGGGGTTTTCTCCGGGTACTCCAGCTTCCTCCCCAATAAAAACTGGATGCCATGATATAGCTGAAAAATTGCTGAAAGTGGCATTAAAAACACAATCAAACAAACAAACAAACATCACCTGAAAGACAAATGACTTCCAGCTATCTTAAAATTTTTTTGTAATTTATAGTTTCACTTAAGCTGTTAAAGTTTTGAGTTACTAAGCAAACGCTAAATTTTTTTATTGCCCAATAACTCATATAAGGAGTCATCAGAAACATTGTTGCAATAGAAAATGATTTGTAGACTTCATGTTAATTTAGTAATATACTGTTTTACCAAAGCTGTTATAGATTTAAATGTATAACACACGAAGAAATGTGGCCATGCCAAGAAACCAGGTTTTCAATGATTTAACAATTAATTTTAGTAGTAGTCTAAGAGGAAACTGTTTTTCTATGTTTAGTTACAGTGACCTTGAAATTGATCTGACCTGCTCCAAATCTGAACCCATGCTAGGTCTTCATGCAAACTTGCTATATCCAAAATTTCAGCAAGACTGGTTTATACAAACAGAAGTTATTTACTGGAAACCTGTTTTTTGCAGATGCCCACCCACCAGCCCAATCTATTAACCAGGACTTTCGTTGAAAACCTGGTTAAAAACTGATAGTTTTGTCTGAAATTTCATTAAAGGACAAAACCTCTCATTGGGAGTCATCACACAATGTAGTCAATTAAATTGATGTAGACCTTGTCCTTCTGATTGTTTTTGCTATTTATAGTTTTACTCTGGACATTGTAGTTTTTTATTTTAAGGCAAAAACTGGTAATTTTGTCATTGTAAAGTTATGCATTTTGGTTGAAACATAATTTTTTTTACTGCAGTAAATTATTTGTGCTCAATGTAGCTTAAAGTAATAAAATTTTAACATAGAATCTGAAACAATTCATAAGTCAAGGCACATGGAAAATAATTTGTCCTAACCTTGCATTAAAACTTCCCTCTTTTCTTCTCATCTTTTCTGTTTCAATCTGCCAAAGAAACATTAGTAAATAAATAGATGAAAATGAAACATTCAATTAATAAAAATATTAAGAATTGAAATAGATTGTTAAATTAATAGGAGATTCTCTATGAGATTACACTGATAAATGTCTAGCAATCCAAACTGGAAATCTGAGACACAAATGATTGTTTTTTATGGATGAGGTGGGTTGTGGTACAGGTTGTGCTGTAGACATGTGCAAGACACCTAATTATTACAAGGTGCACTACATGTATTACAGTAGTTCCTATGTTTAACTGAGAATGTAGTCTTTTATGGAAGGGTAAGTTTTTGAAGAATGGGGTATTTTACTTAAGAAAATGTTTCATGGTGTGCCTTTAATCAAGGTGCCCACTGTTGACAGTGGTGTTAAGAGGATTATCCGTAGAGCATGGTGGGATTTTCAGACTCCCTTTACAATTGCACAAAAATGCATGTGTTCTTAATTATGAACTTGAAACTTAATCTAGTGTAGGAAGAGTTGCAGAAAAATGGGAACCCCATCCCTCCCCCACCTCAAAGAATAGCAATGTCCATTTTTTTAGTGAGAAAACCCAAATATCATTCTGATCAAAATGTTAAATATCAGGTGCACAATGGCACTATGAGACAAAGATTCTGTTTAGTTTCATCCAATTCCATTCAGTGGTGTAGGAGGATTTGGACATAAGAGATGGGTATCCCCTTATGTCAATTACAATGTCCATGTTATTCTATTGGAAACCCCAAATATATTACGATCAAAATGTTAAATATCTCCTGCACAATGGCACTATGTGACAAGGATTCAGTATAAGATTCATCAAATTCCATTCAGTGATGTAGGAGGAGTAGCACATAAGAGATGGGTATCCCCTTGGGTCTATGAAAAAGTAGATTCTGATCAAAATGTTAAATATCAGGTGCACAATGGCGCTATGAGACAAAGATTCTGTTTAGTTTCATCAAATTCCATTCAGTGGTGTATGAGGAGTTGCACATAAGAGATGGGTATCCCTTAAGTCAATGACAGATGGGTATCCCCTTAAGTCAATGACAAAGTCCATGTTTTTCTATGGGAAACCCCAAATATCATTCTGATCAAAATGTTAAATATCTCCTGCACAATGGCACTATGTGACAAGGATTCTGTGTAAGTTTCATCAAATTCCATTCAGTGGTGTAGGAGGAGTTGCAAATAAGAGAAAGTGTAAAGGACGGACACCCCAATCACTATATATCCCCTTTTCAAGTGGGGGGTATAAAAATCTTTCTATCTTTGCTGTTCATTGTTATGCAATACCATAAATGAAGAAAACGTCATGTTGTTGAAAATTAAAGTAATGCTACTAAATAAAACTATAAAATTGTTGCAAGAAATGAATTAAGTAAAAGTTCATACAGGGATACATTTTTTGTATTTTTGAAAGCAGAAAATATAATTAAACATAAAGGACATGCGCTATATTGTTTTTCTGGATAAAAACTGGATGCCATAATAATGGCTAACGATTGCTGATAGATACAGTCTTAAAGAATCAAACCATAAAAGTTACGAATAAAATAGACACTGATTATGTCAACCTTAATCAGTAGGGTTTTATATTATTAGTAAATAACAAAAAAAATCCTTCAAAGACAGAAATGGCAGGATTTTGTTAAACAGGAAGTAGATAAGCAACAGACCTAAAATCAAATCCCACCTTATGGGAGAAAATGTGATTAGTAGTTACTGAGAAAACTGTTATGAAAATTTTTTCCCTGCTCACCCGCCCAACATTTAACATATTATAACCCGGATTTTCACTCTGTGAAATTTGGCCAAAAAAGGAAAAAAAAAAACAACAACAACAAACAAAATCAGAACAAACAATACTTACCTCCCTTGCTATCAGTTGTTTAGCTGCATATGTCAACTGTTTATGTTGTTTCATACCTGAGAATCTTACTACTTCATCCACATGGCTGTAATTATATTCATTGGATAAGTAATAAAATACTGTAAGAAGTAGGTCATAGTTCTTCATCTAGATATCAATCTGCCATATATAACATGCTAAAATATTTTTGAGTGTCTATTGTTGTCAAACTGAACTCATTGGGAATGTTAATTCCAACTGGACATCTGTACAAAATGTGCTGAACTTTATTGTCAATGACTGCAAGTTTTCCAGACTCAGGGATTGCTCCCTAATGAAAGGCTGATGACATGGTTGTATGAGCACCTGGTGTAAACCCTCAAACATGGGCAGGAAAACTGGTATCCATAAAATTCTATGTGTTGTAAAACCTCAAAAAGCACCGCACTTAATAGAAAATAATAACATGCCAAAAAATAGGATTTACACACTAATTTATTTACAATTAAAGGCTTGTAAATTTGTCAATGTTCAGTACAGCTTACTTCAGCACAAAAATGTAGTTCTCATTTGCTGAAAACAGCAAAACAAAAAGACTTGAAATGAAAAAAAAATTCATTTCAAAAGAACAATATTTCATTCATGAAAAACAACATATCTTCTTCATTGAAATAGTCAGTAACAGTAAAGTCTGTCACATTGTCTATTTGTGTACCTTCAATTATAGGCACTTGAAATAAAGTTTATGTACTTGTTATATGTGTCAAAAGTTATACTAAACTATAGGCTCCCAGGAGCCTGTATTGCTCACCTGAACCTGAAACCAAACAACCCTTTTTTATATAGAATTTCGTTCCTATAAGGAATTGACCAACACTTCTGAAAAAGTCATTAATTTTGACCTTTTAAGGGAAATAACTCCTATAAGGAGGAGCTTTGAATGCTTAGGAGGGAGGTTCACTTGAAATTTGCTGTACCTGTTATACTTTTTTTAACTATCAGCCAAAAACTCTGTTGACCCCCCCCCCCCTTTACATTTTAAGCCAATGTAGCTATGTAGGTAGTCAGCTGTAATGATTTGCACAATTTTGGTAGAGGACATCCTAAAGATGTGCAATGTTTCAAAGCAGTCCTTCCATTGGTCAGAGGAGAAGATTTTTTAAAATCAATTAAAGTTCATAAAAAAAAGTTCTAAGAGAATAATTCCTAAACGGTTAATCAGACAATCTTGACCCTAAAGTCATTTTTGTAGCCCTCATAGAGCAGAACAATTAAGCAATGCTAACTTTTTCTCCAGTTCTAAAAATTTTCGAGATTTTTAGGCAAAAATCATCAATTTCGACAATTAAAGTGCAATAACTCCTACAAGGAGTCGTCATACGACTTTGACCCAATAATGGAGTGTTTTTTTTAGAGCTTTTGATGCTGAAGAAGGAAGGTCTCTTCGATTTTCCTGTATCTGTAATACTTTTTGAACTATAAGCCAAAAACTGAGAAGAAGATTTTTGAAAAGTTGAACCGACGGATGACGGATGCCAAGTGACGGCAATAGCTCACATGACCTTTGGGTCAGGTGAGCTAAAAAATAGTCAGGATCAATAGAGATTTGAAAAAGAAATACTGGTATTTAAAACAACTTACGGGTCTAACACATATGAATATTGTCCATCCAGTGCCTTTTCTTGATGATATGTCATATTATAGGCTATCATGATACGAATCAGCTGTGCAAGTTCTTCCTTCTCCCTTGTACTGTACAACTGTGTATTGACTGGTCGCAAGTTAGGCTGAATAATGTCCATAAGGGGAGGTAACACTTCCATGGTAACAACATCTGTGTTGAGATATTTACGTACTGATGGCAACATATCTGACATCATGGCATTTATCAAATTGGTGAATTTGCTGTGTTTTGTAAAATTCTACAAAATAGTTACAATAAAGATAATAAAAAAACTTGTATAATATATAATAATTTCTTCATGCTAATACAGTTTGCTTGGTTATTTTTGCTATTATGGTCTCGGTGTAATATTCACAAAATATAAATATATTTAGTTTGTATTATTAATCTAGAAACTGTTTGAGTCAGGGTAATCATTGCATATACAGTAATCGCAAATAAGTGAAAATTAGCAGCATGCAAAACTTTCCATGCTAACAGTATATATCGGCAGAGAAAGCCAGAGTACTAGGTGCAGGCTACAACCTAGTACAAGAAAACAATCCTTGTCAACTTTGGTTGTTGCATCCTCACAAGTCAGGGTTTCTGTGTCCACAAAACCATGAAAAACTTAGCTAAGAAATTCCTGGGCTAGAAGTCAATATTTTGATTGGCTACATTATACCTGAATGTAGCCAATAAAATCGCACTTTCATTCGCGACTTTGTTAGGGGATATCCCAATGTCAATTTTAAATAAACCAAACGTATGTGTTGCATAGACCATGTGAAAATCTGTTTGTTTTGTACAGTAATGTTAATAGTTTGTTATTTCTGCTTCAAGAATGAGTAAGTATGATTACAGCCAAACACTTGCTTCTTTCAATCAATTTCATTGGTTGATATTTCAAAGATTTGACTTCATATAAAAATCTTCTAGCCCGCGAATTTCCTAGCTAAGTTTGTCAGGATTTCCTGGACACATGTGGACACAGAAACCCTGACTTTTGAGGATGTGTTTGGTGCTGAGCAAACCCTTTCTTAGGCTCAATCTCAGTGTTGGCATTAAGCTGATTAGAAATATAATTTGACATAACTATTATTCAACATGTCCATTTGGACAACACCCTGTTCACAGTTTAATCAGGGGTTTTACTTTGTTCTGTACTGCACAAATATCATAATTATTATGTTCTTTATATAAGTAAAGAATACAAATTTAAATATAGAACAATTTCTCAATTTCATTAACTTTTAAATATTTTATAAAATCTTGTATTGGTTTGAAAAACTTACATCATACTGACTGTGTGGGTACTGTATTCGGGGTGGCTGATTGGCAGCAAACAACAGGTGAAAGGTCACAGCTATATATGGCACATATCCCATGAGGCTATAGTCCTGAACGTGATTTGTGTATTGGTTCACAATATCAACGAAACCTAACCAGTCCATGGCAAAGTTCAACTGAAACAAAAGGTTAAAGTTCATTTGTCGATTGCTGAAATGGATCATTTCAATCAATCTGTGAAATCAATCAGATTGTTAATGATTGTTTTGTTTGTTTGATGTTTAAGCCACTTACAGCAATTTTTCAGCTATATCGTAGCATCTAGTTTTTATTAGGGGAGGAAGTTGGAGAAAACCCCAATCTAGGACAGGAAAACTGGCATGATTTGTTTCTTTACCAAAATTTAAAAAAAATAGGGAATGATCTGAACGATTATACTGATATTAATGATGGTCTGGGAACGATTTACACTGACATTACTAAAAATTTGCATTTTCAAAATCTAGAACTGTACCTAGTGAATTTAACTTAAAATTAATATTTTACTAATTTGAACGGAATACACAATAAGACTAGATTTGAGTATAAAATATAATCCAAAGGTCTTTACCATTAAAATATAAATGGAGCCTAAAGTAAATTTATTATGACTTTCATGCCTGATTGTCTAAAGCACCTTACCAAATCAAAATATAGCAGACACAAATTTCTACCATGGGTAATAACCCTTTTTTTAAGCACATTTAAAGATTAACACCTAAATTCAGAAAACAACGATCAATACTTTAATCTTTGACACTCTATGTCAGTATGCTTTAAACAAGAGAACAATTAAAAAAAGAGGACAACTTGATTACTAGAATAAGTCTAAATTCAAATGATTTGCAGTATTATCGAGATGATAGATAAAATGTAAACCTGATATCAATAAAACCAAGTTATAACTTATTTATATATTTTTAACTTTGATAAAACAATCCTCATTTATAACTGTAACCTAATTGATTAAATCTTAAAAAAACCTTAAAAAACCACTTGACTTTTATTAATGAGATGTGTTGCTAGACAACACCAAAAATTTGCTGGCAGAGGGTGACAGCCTCAAAACCGAACCGGAAATGGGGAGACAATACTATTGTCACCCTCAAAATCATGTGATCATCAACAGGAAAGGGGAGACAATACTATTGTCACCCTCAAAATCATGTGATCATCAACTGGAAAGGGGAGACAATACTATTGTCACCCTCAAAATCATGTGATCAGCAATCGGAAACGGCTATGGTATAATCAACCAACTTTTTAGTTATTCCATAGTGTAAGCCCCACCTCTTACTGTCATTCAAAATACTAAATGAACTACATAGATCGTCTAGACTGAGTCTAGCACATGATCGTCTGTCATGTCCATTCCAAATTCTTTTGATTATATTATGTTACAAAACATATATACCATGCCTTTTACAAGTTAACGTATTTAAAACTACTTGATGCAAGCATCTCATAGTTTAAATACGTTAACTGGTAAAAGATGTGATATTTATAATACTTAAATAAAATGTGGTTGCAGTAGAAGTTGTGTACAAGATGAGATTAATACATATCAGACTTATACCATACTTACGCCGTCCATCTTAGGATCCTTATATTTACATTCACAGTAGTTCTCAAATAATCCCTGAATAACTCGGTCATATTCACCAGCTGCCATTGTAGAGTTTAATATATTACTGAACCTGACAGAATAAATACGAGTCAAATAATTTCTTCATGTTTTATCAAATTATGTATGAACTGAATACATTAACAGAAAAAGCAAATGATTTGTTTTTGTTAGTTTGACTGCTTCTTTCAGAAAAATTTTCATTATTACATGGCATTCAGGTTATTTCAGGGGTGGAAAACTATGATAAAATACTCAGCCACAGAGGAGGCCCAGACAAGCATGATAAAATACTCAGCCACAGAGGCCCAGACAGCTATGATAAAATACTCAGCCACAGAGGCCCAGACAGCTATGATAAAATACTCAGCCACAGAGGAGGCCCAGACAGCTATGATAAAATACTCAGCCACAGAGGCCCAGACAGCTATGATAAAATACTCAGCCACAGAGGACCAGACAGCTATGATAAAATACTCAGCCACAGAGGACCAGACAGCTATGATAAAATACTCAGCCACAGAAGCCCAGACATCTATGATAAAATACTCAGCCACAGAGGCCCAGACAAGTATGATAAAATACTCAGCCACAGAAGCCCAGACAGCTATGATAAAATACTCAGCCACAGAGGCCCAGACGAGTATGAGTATGATAAAATACTCAGCCACAGAGGCCCAGACAAGTATGATAAAATACTCAGCCAGAGCACCAGACAGCTAGGATAAAATACTCAGCCACAGAGGCCCAGACAAGTATGATAAAATACTCAGCCACAGAGGCCCAGACAAGTATGAAATACTTAGCCACAGAAGCCCAGACAGCTATGATAAAATACTCAGCCACAGAAGCCCAGACAGCTATGATAAAATACTCAGCCACAGAAGCCCAGACAGCTATGATAAAATACTCAGCCACAGAGGCCCAGACAAGTATGATAAAATACTCAGCAACAGAGGACCAGACAAGCATGATAAAATACTCAGCCACAGAGGCCCAGACAAGCATGATAAAATACTCAGCCACAGAGGCCCAGACAGTTATGATAAAATACTCAGCCACAGAGGCTCAGACAACTATGATAAAATACTCAGCCACAGAGGCCCAGACAAGTATGATAAAATACTCAGCCACAGAGGCCCAGACAAGTATGATAAAATACTCAGCCACAGAGGCCCAGACAAGTATGATAAAATACTCAGTCACAGAGGACCAGACAAGCATGATAAAATACTCAGGCACAGAGGCCCAGACAGCTAGGATAAAATACTCAGCCACAGAGGCCCAGACAAGTATGATAAAATACTCAGCAACAGAGGACCAGACAAGCATGATAAAATACTCAGCAACAAAGGACCAGACAAGCATGATAAAATACTCAGCCACAGAGGCCCAGACAAGTATGATAAAATACTCAGCCACAGAGGCCCAGACAAGTATGATAAAATACTCAGCCACAGAGGCCCAGACAAGCATGATAAAATACTCAGGCACAGAGGCCCAGACAAGCATGATAAAATACTCAGGCACAGAGGCCCAGACAGCTAGGATAAAATACTCAGCCACAGAGGCCCAGACAAGTATGATAAAATACTCAGCAACAGAGGACCAGACAAGCATGATAAAATACTCAGCAACAAAGGACCAGACAAGCATGATAAAATACTCAGCCACAGAGGCCCAGACAAGTATGATAAAATACTAAGCCACAGAGGCCCAGACAAGTATGATAAAATACTCAGCCACAGAGGACCAGACAAGTATGATAAAATACTCAGCCACAGAGGCCCAGACAAGTATGATAAAATACTCAGCCACAGAGGCCCAGACAAGCATTATAAAATACTCAGGCACAGAGGCCCAGACAGCTAGGATAAAATACTCAGCCACAGAGGCCCAGACAAGTATGATAAAATACTCAGCAACAGAGGCCCAGACAAGCATGATAAAATACTCAGCAACAAAGGACCAGACAAGCATGATAAAATACTCAGCCACAGAGGCCCAGACAAGTATGATAAAATACTCGGCCACAGAGGCCCAGACAAGTATGATAAAATACTCAGCCACAGAGGCCCAGACAAGTATGATAAAATACTCAGCCACAGAGGACCAGACAAGTATGATAAAATACTCAGCCACAGAGGCCTAGACAGCTACGATAAAATACTCAGCCACAGAGGCCCAGACAAGTATGATAAAATACTCAGCCAATGAGGCCCAGACAGCTATGATAAAATACTTAGCCACAGAAGCCCAGACAGCTATGATAAAATACTCAGCCACAGAGGCCCAGACAGCTATGATAAAATACTCAGCCACAGAGGCCCAGACAAGCATGATAAAATACTCAGCCACAGAGGCCCAGACAAGTATGATAAAATACTCAGCCACAGAGGAGGCCCAGACAAGCATGATAACATACTCAGCCACAGAGGCCCAGACAAGTCAAGCCACAGAAGCCCAGACAGCTATGATAAAATACTCAGCCACAGAGGCCCAGACAAGTATGATAAAATACTCAGCCACAGAGGACCAGACAAGCATGATAAAATACTCAGCCACAGAGGACCAGACAAGCATGATAAAATACTCAGCAACAGAGGACCAGACAAGCATGATAAAATACTCAGCCACAGAGGCCCAGACAAGCATGATAAAATACTCAGCCACAGAGGCCCACCCAAGCATGATAAAATACTCAGGCACAGAGGCCCAGACAGCTATGATAAAATACTCAGCCACAGAAGACCAGACAAGCATGATAAAATACTCAGCCACAGAGGACCAGGCAAGCATGATAAAATACTCAGCCACAGAGTACCAGACACGCATGATAAAATACTATATTAATACCAATGAGGTGATTTTTTATGTTATAGAGAAGAGCTCTAACTTTGGGCCACATAGTGTTATTTGGACTAGTAGCTTCGTTTAGGTCCAAAAGCTAGAAAGAGATATGCATCCAGTCGTTATAACACCATATGGCCCACAGTTTCATTAATTATTTGATAATTATATGCCAATATAGACTAGTTTATGTCTAACTTCAAAATACCTGGCTGCTAATGATGTGTTATTGACCTGCACTTCATTGTTCTTTATGTCTTGTATTGTAATAAAACGGTTTCTGCAAATGTATATATCCAACATCACTATTATGTACATTTCTAATTAATTTCACAATAACTATGTCCATGTGATTAATATTTGGAAAAATATTTCAGGATTATAGCATGTCAGTTTCAAAGTAGCACGATTTTAAATGGATATGCAGTTTGTGAAGCTTTAATACAAGATCTTTTTTTGTTTGTTAGATGGTGTTTACCACCACTTTTAGCAATTTTACAGCTATTTTATGGCGTCTAGTTTTTATTGGGGGATGAAGCCGGAGTACCTGGAGAAACCCAGGACCTGCGGTAGGAAAACTGGCAATCCTTGTCAATTAAGATTGGAGTCGAGTACACCCGGTCAGCAGTGAGAATCGAACCTGCAATCTCTGTGCTAACAGACAACACGATCAATATTAGACAAACTACCTTAACCACTCGGCCACCGAGGCCTCATTTAATACAAGAACTACAATATTTAATACAAGAACTACAATACTAAATACATCAACACTAAATATTGACAATTTGCTTATTTTTAAGATTTTACAAATTTTTTTTTTATTATGATTTGACCGAGAATCTCAGCTGTCATGTTGATAACAAAGTCTAAAATTTGTGAAAAGACAGCAGGAAACAGGTTTCTTGTGATTTTCAGAGGTTTTTATAATGATGCTTTGTTTCTGAAAATTTAATTGTAAATTATCAGGCATTTAATTATATTTTATCATTTACCGTTTTAAGATGTTTTTAATAAAATTATGACAACAAGGTTTGGGGGCAGTGGATAGCATAAAATTATGTTTTACATGGGTAAAACTTGAGAAATTAAAAAATCTGACAAAGTATGACCATGTGACTTACAGACATTCTGCTTAAATATGAGAAACCAGTGAATCTTCTCAATGTGATTTATAAACACCAGTCTGTTTCAATTACATTTAAAAACTTAGCTTTCTTGCTTGAAACAAAATTAAAAAAAAGAAGAGCCTTCTATATCAATTTCTGTAAAGTCTGGCAATATTTGTTTAATTTCTCATTTACATACAATATTTGCTGATGACATAAACACAGTACACAATTTATAATTTACAATGATTTAGATTACTTGGTTGTTAGATTTCAATTACTGTAATTTAGTTTTTGTTTGTTTGTTTGAATGATGTTTAACACCACTGTCAGCAATTTTCCAGCTTAATCATGGCATCCAGTTGGAGGAGGAAGCCGTAAAACCCCCACCTTCGGTAGAAGACTGTAACTTGGATATTCTACTATACTTCAATATAACTAATAACAAAAAGTTTTTGGTATCAAAATAAATTTATTTCAATTTTCTCTACTGAACACAAGGGGCCTCGTTGGCCAAGTGGTTAAGGTAGTTCGTCTACTATTGATCACATGGTATGTCAACATTGAGGTTGCAGGTTCGAGTCTCACTGCGGGCAAGTGACAAGGACTGACAGTTTTCTGACCAATGGTCGGGGGTTCTCTCCAGGTACTCCGGCTTCCTCTCGCCACGAAATAGATGAAAAATTGCTGAAAGTGGCATTAAACATCAAACAAACAAACAAAATCTACTGAATACAATGTGAAATAAACATATAGGTACTTACTTTTTTGGCCTTGGCAGTGAGAATATTTCATACCAAAGTGAGAACAGACTTTTGTTGGTATCTTTTTGGCCAACTGTTATCTGTTGTATCATTTTTACTGTTAATTCTTTGCATTTTCTTTGAATAAACTGAAAAAAAATGTATATATATATATATAATTTCATAATTGACATGGATAAAACATGGCATCGCATCTGCAACAAGTGCCAGTGTTACAAAATAATTGCCGTTTTGTTTTAACTAAAAGACCACAATACTGAATTGGCAAAAGCAGATTGGCTGGTTATCAATCTTGGTCAAGATATACCTGGTAATGCCAATAAACATTTTCCCCAAGTTTCCTTAAGATCGAATAACAACTGTTCGAGTTAGAGAGAGGAAAAGGCAAATTTGGAAAAAAAATGTTAAAATAAAGGGCCATAACTCTGAAGTGGCTATAGTGATTTGACTGATTATCAAACTTGGGCAAGATATTATGCCCATGAAAATTTTCCCTAAGTTTCATGAAGATTGGACAACAACTGTTTGAGTAAGACAAGGCGAATTTGCCCTTTTTTTGTATAAATAAAGAAGTTAAATCTGAAGTGACTGAAGCAATTCAGCTGTTATCAATCTTGATCGAGATATGATGCTCATAGACATTTTTCCCAAGTTTCATCCAGATCGGACAACAACTGTTGAGTTAGACAGCGAACACTGCCTTTTTCGTATAAATAAAGGGCCATAACTCATAAGTGGCTAAATTGGTTTGAACTTGTTCGAGATATTATTCCTATAAACATTTTCCCTAAGTTTCATGAAGATCGTACAATAACTATTTGAGTCAGAGAAAAGACAAGGCAAATTTGCCATTTTTTGGTATAAATAATGGTTATTACTCTAAAGTGATTTAATGTTCGAGTTAGTGAGCAGACATTTCTGTGGACAATGCATGCCGCCACCCATGGTGTTCCCATAATACGACTGGTATTCAACGGGCTTAAAACAAGACATGCATAGGCTTAAATATAAAAGGAAACTCCGGATGTAGGCTCACTTTCATCTATTCTGTATGTGGTCTCAGAAAAAAAAAATGAAAATCACAAAAGTCTTAAATGACTGGGTTTCAAAGAAAGTGCATTAATAAATGGGGAATGGTTTAAAATTTGTTGGAAGGTTTTGGGTCTGTATACAAAAAATTAAGGAGTAGTTATATTTAAACAGAAACAGAATCATCATATACAAAATGTGCTAAAAGACAACTAAGTACCATGTCTAGAAAATTGGAAAATATTTCTGGAATAATGAGATCAGATGCACAACTTCAATATGTTTGCAATCTTTCTATGAAGTTTCAATTATATAATTATATGGGTTTAAAACTGTAGGTTGGGGGGGGGGGGGGTGTTGATTACACAAAATAAATTTTTCTTAGTAGTCCTTTCATTGGTTTAAGAGGAGAAGATTTTTTTTTAATCAATTAAAATTGATTAAAAAAATGTTCAAGGAGAATAATTCCTAAACGGTTCATCAGACAAGCTTCACTCTAAAGTCATTTTTGTAGCTCTCATAGAGCAGAACAATTAAGCAATGCTAACTTTTTCTCTAGTTCTAATTAGTTTCAAGATTTTTAGGCAAAGATGGCAAAAATCATCAATTTTGATAATTAAAGGGCCTACAAGGAGTCGTCATATACAACTTTGACCCAATGGAGTGTTTTGTAGAACTTTTGATACCGAAGAAGGAAAATTCTTCGATTTCCTGTATCTGTTATACTTTTTGAACGATAAGCCAAAAACTGTATTTTGACCCCCCTGTTCTATTTTTTAGCCATGGTGGCTATGTTGGTTGGTCTGAGACCATGATTCGTGCAAACTTGGTAGAAGACATGTTACTGATGATGTGTGCAAAGTTTCAAAGCTATCCCTTCAGTGGTTTTGGAGGAGATAATTTTTTAAAGAAAAGTTAATGATGACGACGACGGACACCAAGTGATGGCAATAGCTCACATGACCCCTCGGGTCAGGTGAACTAAAACTGGAAAAAAATTGCATGAACAATTCAATAATAGCAGATGCACAACTTCAAAATGTGTGCAATGTTTCTGTGAAATTTCAGAGACCTGGGTTGAAAGCTGAAAGAGAAGTTGGTTACACAAAATATGTATCCACTTTGGTAAAATTTGGTAACAAATGACTAATTTCCAAAGTCTGGAAAATATGGAAAAAATCCCTGTAGGTGTATTTCTTAGAAACAGGTAAAGGTTCATTTATAGTCAAAAACAAAAAACAAAAAAAAGCAAGAAAATTAAAAAAGGTTTTTTATCTTATATTATATAAATTACACAAAGAATTCAATACCATTGTAAGATGCACTACTAAACAACTAAAAAAATCACAATAACTCATAAATCTGCGATAAAATATATTGTAGGAAGAAAATATATTAAAAATTCACAAATAAACAATACATGTCTGCAACAAAAAGACATTATTCTATAATATATCATTTCTGGGACCATACTGGGAGGGTTCCCAGTGCTCGACCCACAGAGCAGCCCAGTGTGTCCCCGGGTGGCGAATAGGGGAGACCCTCTCATTGGGGGCTTGTCAGGTCATAATACGGAAAGCCTGAACCCGCCCCATAGTGGCCCAGGTAACATGTTTGGAGAGTACCATCCTCCTTGCATGATAAAGACCCTTTTTGTAGATTTCGAAAAAAGACTACAAAAGGCTAAACTTTCCGCCCCTACCCAAAACTCCATACTTTTCCAGTGGCAGTCAAAATTGTATTCCCTGTGACACATCCTACCCCCATTTTCTGTTGATTTATAGCTGAAATACTGCTTGCTGGATGTAAAGCAGACATCCAATCAATCATATATCATTTGTTTTTAAGAGTTTGTTTGTCAACACCTAATTGGGCCTTTTATTTAAACGTCTGCTATTTATAGATAGAAAAATAACTAAAATCTATTTTTGCATTTAATGCTTAAGACAACAATGCAATTTTAATAAAAGATTTTTTAAGATCAATTATCCAATCAAATTTTAGTATTCTATAAACAGAATGCTATTTATAGACAGAAAAATAAACTAAAATCTATTTTTGCATTTAATGCTTAAGACAACAATGCAATTTTAATAATAAAAGATTTCTAAAGATCAATTATCCAATCAAATTTTAGTATTCTATAAACAGACTGCTATTTATAGAAAGAAAAATAAACTAAAATCTATTTTTGCATTTAATGCTTAAGACAAAAATGAAATTTTAAAAATATTATATATATATATATATATATATATATATATATATATATATATATATATATATATATATATAAATAATAAGATTTTTTAAGATCTATTATCCAATCAAATTTTAGTATTCTATAAACAGGCTGAAACTTCTCCCCCTCTCATTGTATGAAGTGAAATGCACTAACAAGACTTGTGCTGCACATTCAATTGTAGAACTGATCCAAATAAAAGAAGAAATTACTAATTCATATTAACACAAATTATATGTATTTGGTTTATTCATAAAAAAAGATAACGCCCTGTACAACTGCCCATACATGTCTGGGGAGCCATCACAGTTCCACAGTCCATCTTTATCTCCAACTCTTTTATTACTATTCATATGAAATTATAGCAGAGGACAACACCTATAAGCATACCCCAAGACCTCAGAATTTTTTATTATATCAATGGACTTATACAAATATTTCCAAATCAGACAAGTTTTTTAAGTTAACTTGAATAAGTATGCCACTTTTGTATGTGTTATTCCTCAAGAAATTTCAGTTTATATGTACCTATATGTATTAGATCCTTTTTTCCTAGCATTTTAAAAGATAGAATATTAATATATTGTTGGCCGTTACCAACACGTTCTCTTTAACAGGAAAAGTATCACTTGATGTGCTTAAGTTAATCCTGTAGATTTTGAATTTTTCTTTGAAATCAGGTCAAGCTGACATACAGTAAGTACATACTGATGATAAATCCCTTGATGTTCCCCAGGAAACTGACAGTCTTTGTCATTTAATTTGGAGTCAATTAAAACTTGCCAGTTGTAAAGCTACAACTTGCAATCCAAGTACTGAAGTGCCAACAGTCAATAATAATTCACAAATAAACTATATAAACCACTCATCAACTAATACTAGTACACAATTTTGGAGTCAATCTAATTTTAATTAAATCTTTCACTTGCTCTCCCCTTTTTGCCATGGTCACTATGTTGTAAGCGACCATAGCAAAAAGGAGGGAGCAAGTGAAAGATTTAATTTTAATTAGATTGTTTTGGAGTCGTTTCCAGTCTGTGTACATTGTTTACTTACTTCTACTGAAGGATTTTACAGAACCACATCCAGTAATAGGCGTAAAAAATTTGAAATTTACGATTGCAACAAATCAATCTTAACTACATATCATATATACCATATCTATACATCAGAAAACTATAAACCGTTGTCCAATTTTCAGTAATCATTTGACACAAATTCGATTTATTTTGCATTAAAACTGATGCTGGGGCAGGGGGTTCAGTAACAGAGTAATAAGGTAGTAAATCATCCACTATTGATCAAGAGTATGTGAATAAGTTTTTTTTGTTTGTTTTGTTTGACGTTGTTTAACGCCACTTTCAGCAATTTTTCACCTGCGGTAGGAAAACTGTATGTGAATAAGAAAATGTGTCAAAGCGTCACTGATGTCCTGCTTGGCAAATACTGGTCAACACCGCTCTTTTTCTAAGTTCCTTCAAAAATTGATCATTTTACAACTAAAGAAACCTCATCATGCCGTAACTTGTATCATTAGTTTCATGAGGATGTAAAGTCATTGTTATCAAAAAGCAACTTCAATGCAAAGGTACACCTGTGGTGGGTCAGACAGACAAACAAACAGACTGACAGAAAATCATTTCTTTTTTTAGAGGGCAATAAAAATTAAGATTTCAGGATAAAGCATGTGGTGGGGAGGGCCTGACTGACTCCAACATCAATTGACAATGATTACAGTTTTCCTTTGTGTATTCATTGGGTACTCCAGCTTTCTCCCCAGCAAAGCTGGATGCCACGATAAAGCCAAATTATTGCTGTAAAAAAAATGTTAATCCTCATTCAAACAAACAAAAACATAACTTTAAACTTGGATTAAGTAAATAAAGTTGTATGAATTGCATTTATTTAAAATCAGCCAATGGCAAATGGATAAAAAAATGGTTAAGACAAAACTGAAACTAGATAATGAAAAAAAAACCCCAATTCTATTTTTAAACTTCTTGGTTAAGGCAAAATATCAGTAGGTACAAACAGGGTAAATGACCAAAAAAAAAATCCAGATGTGACCATTAAATAAATTAAAAAATATGTTTTTTGTTCATAAAAATAAAACAAAAAAATTAACGTTATAAAATAAACATTTTATAAAAGCAGTAATTTCTTTACTATTGGTAGTTGGCATTATTACACTTATACCCAGTTTTTACCCATTTTCACGTCATAAAATCTATATATTGAAGTGACAAACATTTGCCTTTCATTTTTACACAGAGGATTGAAGAAAACACACAGGTAAGTAAAGAACAGTGTTCAATCTTATGTCAAAATTTGTTGAATAGAAATTTCATTTCAGTAAATATCTTTTCAGGTCCTGCAATAATTATGCTAGATTTTACAGGTAATTTGACACAAAATAGTTTATTGATCTCTAGATTTTTTAAATTCTACATAAATATTATAATTTATATTACTTGAGCTGAATTCACTTTGATAAATTCAATAGTAGGGTATTTGAAGATAACTTGTTATATAAATAAAATGTTTCCAAACTTTTAATTAATTAAATTCATCCAAATAATTTTACTCAATATTCATTTTTATAATGTAATCACAGTGTTTACCAACAAAAGCATTAAAAAAAATAAATTAAGACTGTTTGTTTGTTGGTGTTTAATGCCACTTTCTGCATTGGTGCTTTCAACAATTTGTCAGCTATATCATGGTGCCTAGTTTTTACTGGAGTAGAAATCCAGAATCCAGAGAAAACTCCCGACCTTAAATTGTGCTTTGTGCACTGTTGGTAGGAAAACTGTCAATGACTAGATAGGAGTATAAAAACATGTTCTAAATTTACATAATGGCAATGTGCTTTGCCTTTGTCCTCTTTTTAAATTGTGCTTTGTGTATCTTGTAGCCAGGTTTTAAAGTCAGTGAGACCCTTCTTTGCATCATATATTTCTCATTAAAAAATTATATTGCATATAACAAAATGTTAAAATTTAGTTCCTCAACACTCTTTGATACTGAAAAAACAGGATTTTGTTTCAGTCTGACCATAAATGTCAAAATAAAAGTTTTAAATCCTGTAAAACATAACATTTTAGTACAGTAAAACCTGCATAAACCGGCTACCTATGGGGCCGAACAATATAGCCGGTTTGGACAGTGGGCCGGTTTGTTCGGATATGGAAAATCACCGAAAATGAAGATAAAAAAGGGGGGGGGGGGGTTTAAAACACTACGGACACCTTTGATGCACACTCGTTTTATATGCAGCGGAATACATGAAAGAAATATAATTAAATGTATTATATATTAAATAAAACTTATACACACTGATATTTGATTGATATATACGAGAGTAATAATTACTCAATAGTTTACCGCAAAATACATGTGTTCCTTGTCTTTTCTACGTTTTTCTTCGCACGATAGTGTCCGCTGTTAGTGATTGCATAAGCAAATGAAACTACAGGTAACGATAATCTTTACTGTTTGCAAAGTTTATCATGTATGCTATGTGTCGAAGCATATCCTCAGACTTAAATCTTTACGAGATCGTTTGGCGAAGGAGTGTTACTTCATCGTCAAATTTCCGCTCTCCATTTTTACTTTTGAAATTATTGGTTTTGAAAACGAATCACATGTATCTAAAACATCGGTTCATTAATAGGATTCACTTTTGAAAATAATGCAAATTATGAAAATTAAATTAATGGTTTTGAAAACTATTCACCTTTGTTGTACGCTTTGGTTCATTAATTAAAGGAGACCTCACAAGTCATGTAAATTACCTTGTTTGGATGGCTATCAATTGATTAAATAAATACATCTGGTCATGTAAATTATTCAGTTTAAACAGGTAAATTTTAATTGGGAAATGTGTATTGGGACTGGACATAATGGTCGTAATTCGGAATACACGAGGTCCGGTTTATACAGGTTAAATTAACGAAGGACTTTAAGGGGAAAAATGGGACCTAAATTTTCGACTGGAATCGACAGGGAACCGGTTTATTCAGGGGTCGGTTTTAAAAGGTTTTACTGTAATATAAAGCTGGAAAGATGTGTTGACATTCAGGTATATCATAACTACTAGCTTACAATGACCACTCAAATGACCAGAAGTGTACTTCGTACCGAAGCAAACATCATATTAAAAATGGGTTGCATGGCCTTGATATGTACTTTTAAAAATATATTTTCATTAAATTAGTTTGAGTCACTGGTTCAGTGGAGCATTTCAAAATGTGTTTTGTTGTGCCTTTTTAAATGCATGTCATTTTGGATTAAGTATATATTTACAACTTTTGTTTGAATTGCATTTTTTTGTAAATCAGTCAATAGCAAATGAACTGGAAAATGGTTAAGACAAAAAACTGAAACAAGAGAATAAAAAAAATATGTTTTTAAACTTCCTGGTTAAGGCAAAATTGTGAGGTGAAAAAGGGTACATGAGAAAAAAAACAACATACCTTTAATCACATTCTGATTATTAAATAAATATAAAAAATCCATAAATAGAAACGTTATAAAATATACATTTTTATAAGCAGTAATTTCTAGATTTACAAAGGCATTATTTCATTTATCTCATTTTCTTTTTTAATGCATCGATGAGCAACAGTATGAATAGCTAATACCATGTCAGTTTTTATTGTTAAATTTAAAAATATTTAAATAATATCAATGACTACCAGTTACTACTCTTTAATATTCTGAGCTTTGCTTTCATTAGTATAAAATGCTTGTCAGTCATTTTGAGGTATGTTAAAATGAACCTTAATCCAGATCACAAACCATGAATTATTTGGAATAATTGAAAGCATAACATATTCAAAGTAGTATTTTATGACAACAGTTTCTATTGAAATGGTATAACGTATGATGTCAAATAATGAATAATTGATTATTTATTTACCTGTAAAAGAATATATTTTATTCACATTGTGTTCAATAAAAGGGGATATGTTTCATTTCAAAAATAATTTTTTTTAATTGTATAAGTTTTCTTTAACCATTAAGACATTTAAGATAACAAGTGATCTACTATCAATCAAAATTACATCAAACGATTGGGAGGCCTTGGTGGCCTAGTGGTTAAGGTAGTTTGTCCGGTGACATCCCGGTAGTCCGACAACCAATAGTCCGACAGCCCAATAGTCCGACACCCCTATAGTCCGACAGCCCATTGGTCCGACAACCCAATAGTCCAACAACCCTATAGTCCGACAGCTCAATAGTCCGACTATGCGCGTATACTAGTATGCAATACTATAAACCTTTGATACAATCCAAAGAACAATAAACGTTCTATAAATGCAAACCTAACTAAATTGGTTGTTTGGTAGGAATTTCTTAATATTAGGAATACTAGCTATGATTTGGTTATATTACATGTATATGTTACAGGGAATGTGTGTAATTAGGGCTTACGCGTTGTTAGTTAACCGGGACTGGTATCTATAAATTAAGGAGTGTTTATATGGGTGCGATCTGAAACATTCCTATAGCTTCTCTGAAATTTTAGATATATTGTTGATAAAATGAAGACCAGAATGAAAAATTAATATTATTCAGTTAGGATTACAAACAAATACCAGAGGCTCTTAAGAGCCTGTATTGCTCACCTGATTTTATAGGCAACAAAGATGGCATTTCCCTGATGTTAAAGTAAGTCCTGTAATTTTCAATAAACTTTAAATAGGACCATCCAAACAATATTACTAGAAAGCTTTGTTTCATTGGTTAACCAGTTGTATAGAGATTTTTTTTATTTGCCCATAGGGTCGTATGTTAAACTAAGTCCTGCGGGGGAGGTGGCCATTTTGAATTTCCAATTGCCATAAAAAACATAAACTTTATAAAGGACCATCCAAACAATATTGCTAGTAAATTTTTGTTTCCATTGATTAACCGGTTTCGGAGAAGAAGCCTTTAAAAACTTTTTCCCATAGGGTCGTATGTTAAACAAAGTCCTGAGGTAGCGGCCATTTTGAATTTCCAATTGCCATAAAAAACATAAACTTTATATAGGACCATCCAAACAATATTGCTAGTAAGTTTTTGTTTCCATTGATTAACCGGTTTCAGAGAAGAAGCCTTTAAAAACTTTTTCCCATAGGGTCCTATGTTAAACTAAGTCCTGCGGAAGTGGCCATTTTGAATTTCCAGTTGGCATAAAAATCATAAACTTTATAAAGGACCACCCAAACAATATTGCTAGTAAGTTTTGTTTTGATTGGTTAACCGGTTTCAGAGAAGAAGCCCTTTTTAACCTTTTTCCCATAGGGTCCAATGTTAAACTAAGTCCTGCGGTGGTGGCCATTTTGAATATCAGATTGGGATAAAAAACATTAACTTTATAGAGGACCATCCAAACAATATTGCTAGTAAGTTTTGTTTCCATTGATTGGCCGGTTTCAGAAAAGAAGCCTTTCTAACTTTTTCCCATAGGGTCCTATGTTAAATTAAGTCCTGCGGTGGCAGCCATTTTGAATTTCCAATTGCCATAAAAAACACAAACTTTATAGAGGACCATCCAAACAATATTGCTAGTAAGTTTTGTTTAGATTGGTTAACCGGTTTCAGAGAAGAAGCCCTTTTTAACATTTTTCCCATAGGGTCCAATGTTAAACTAAGTCCTGCGGTGGTGGCCATTTTGAATATCAGATTGGGATAAAAAACATTAACTTAATAGAGGACCATCCAAACAATATTGCTAGTAAGTTTTGTTTCCATTGGTTGGCCGGTTTCAGAAAAGAAGCCTTTCAAACTTTTTCCCATAGGGTCCTATGTTAAATTAAGTCCTGTGGTGGCAGCCATTTTGAATTTCCAATTGCCATAAAAAACACTAACTTTATAGAGGACCATCCAAACAATATTGCTAGTAAGTTTTTGTTTCCATTGATTAACCGGTTTCAGAGAAGAAGCCTTTTAAAACTTTTTCCCATAGGGTTCTATGTTAATCTAAGTCCTGCAGTGGCGGCCATTTTGAATTTCCAATTCCCATCTAAAACACAAACTTTATAGAGGACCATCTAAACAATATTGCTAGTAAGTTTTGTTTTGATTGGTTAAACGGTTTCAGAGAAGAAGCCCTTTTTAACTTTTTTCCCATAGGGTCCTATGTTAAATTAAGTCTTGAGGTGGCGGCCATATTGGTTTACTAATCAAAATAAAAAACACAAACTTTGTTAAGGTCCATCCAATGAACATTATGGCCAAGTTTGGTTTCAATTGGCCAAGTGGTTTCAGAGAAGAAGATTAAAATGTAAAAAGTTTACAGACGCCGCCGCCGCCGACGACGACGACGCCGACGACGCAGATGGACGCAAAGTGATAACAATAGCTCACATGACCCTTTGGGTCAGGTGAGCTAAAAAAGGACAAAAGTATGCAGAAAGAAAGCAAGGACAACAAACTATGTAGAAAGCTATTCTTTTGTCGTTTTTCCTTTGATACAAATGTAATTTTGTTTCTAGAAAACCAGTTTTGTTAAAACGTATAAAGTGCATGTGTTTTGTCAACAGTTTCTTTTTCAAGGCAAACAGGTTGTCACAGAAGACAAATAGAATATTACCTTTTATATGAAAAAGTATAACGTTGCTTTTTTTTCTAAGAGATTAAACTAGTCGGGTAGTAACAAAAGAAAATGTCGGGCGGGCGATCACGGACAATTTTTTCGAAACAGTATTCTCAGCAACAGCTATTAAGGCCTCTTGATATTTGGAATGCAGCATCAGCGTGGAGTCCTATACCGTGGGATTAAATTTCAGGACTACTTCCTGTTTAACGAAATCTGACCGTTCTTGACTTGGACAGCGGATTTTTATGCCAACGCGACGACATACAGCTTTACTCATGTCCGTCCTTTCGTCTGTCCGCCCTTCCGTACAAGGGTCCGTCAAGCTTTTCTCAGCGCGTAATAATCGTACATGAGAATCACTTAAACTTGGGATGGTTCAATATGATGAATTGCACGTCTTAAGCGACTTTCAGACCTGACGGACTTATACTTCCTGTTTGGGGCCAACGAGGGCATCCGTGTCCAATAAACACATTCCTTCTTTATTTTTTTACGTTTTTCAGGGAGTACAAGACAAACTTACACACCCACTAAACCTGAACGTAAATAAAATATGAAACAAACGTACGGACGGATAAACAGACCGAAACGTTATTTATACATGTATTCCGGTACGTAGGTGGAGCATACACATTATATATATATATTTTAATTATCGATTTCGGTCCGACCTAATATGCGATAATTTGTTGGACTGTTGTGGGTTATCGGACTGTTGGGCTGTCTGACTATTGGGTTGTCGGACTATTCATCTGTCGGACTAATGGGTAGTCGGACTATTGGGTTGTCGGACCATTGGGCTGTCGGACTATTGGGCTGTCGGACTACAGACGTGTAACCGTTTGTCCACTATTGATTACATGGTCTGTCAACACTGAGGTTGCAGGTTTGAGTTTTAATGTGGGCAGGATGTACTCAACTCAAATCTTAATTGACAAGGGTTGCCAGTTTTTTTACCGAAATGCCATGGTTTTCTCTGTGTACTCCAGCTTCCTACCCATATAAAAACTGGATGCCATGATATAGCTGAAAAATAGGACATATAATGGGATATTAAATGATACCCCTCCACGTTGCATTGTTTTTAATATTCATGAAAACATTTTACTAAAATACATATCACCTTACAGGACCAGCTGAGCATGATAACGGTCCATCTCAGACAATTTTTACCTTTACCTGGACCTATAAAAATTATTTCAAATTGGCACAACTCAAAAACTACAAATTGGATTGTGCTGAAAATCAAACTTAATCTTCATTTTAAGGTATTTAATAGCTGTGCAAAGTATAAATGAAATCTGTTGATGTGTTTTTAAGTTATCATCTGGAAACCATCGAGGCATGGACAGACAGACGGACAGACGACACTTATATCCATATTGAGGTATCACATTATACCCTGCCACTTTGTGTGGCAGGGTATAAAAATTGTTAAAACTGGAATTAAATACCACTGAAACAAACAATCAAACAATGGTTTGCCAGACTTCAGACAAAGTGTTCTGGACTACAACTTTTAATTTTCAAAATTTGCAAGATTCACATAAGGCTGAAAATTCAAGTCAGTGCTGTACGATATCTAATTATTTAACAAATAAATTGTAATAGCCACTTCCTGCTATTTCATTCTGTGCACAACTTTGTTATATTTCAGAACTGTAATGAAGGAATTATTTATCTTTCCATTCCAACCACCATAGTCATCTTATTGAACAAAGAACAAAATAGAGTGGCTGATGAAACAAATTACTGGATTCAAAAACATGCTGTAGTCACAGAAATTATATTTATGAGACTGAGATCCAGACTAACACAACATTTGGGAGAAGCCTTCGACTTAAATATGAAACCAAAATTGGATCAAAAACCTTTTCATCACTTTGATAATTATCAATTTACAGTCTGCAGCTTTATTTTGTTTCAAAGAACACATTATACTTTTCATCTTGAAATTATCAATCTACAGGATCACAAATTGTCTGTTGAACAAGCAGACATCAATTCACTAAAACCTTTTTTTGGACATAAATCAAATCCCAGATATATAATTTTCTTATATTTAATCACAAATGGTTATTATTCACCTGGACATGTTCTCTCATTACTTCATCTGATCTCTGTCTTGGATGCACAACAACATGAGGAGAAAGGGAAGATGGTGCAAAGTATACCAACACCAATACCGAGAGATCTATCAGACCAACCTTGCACCTGTGACTTTCATTTTCTGAGGAAGTCAACAGTACCTACGTTAACTGAACTATATATTATGAAGAATAACACATGTGTTGTTATAAAACTGAAAATTTGTATCAGTAAAAATTGGTTACAAAATGGGCCACAAGCAGTACACGAAGAATTTCTCCTCAAACATCCAAAGGTGTTCTTGACAAATGCTGCAGATATGCTAGTGCTACTATTTTATTACAAAGATACACTGACAATCTTATTAACTGGGTACCGGGACTGGCCATCCTGGGGCTCAACCCACAGAGCTGCCCAGCGCATCCCCAGGTGGCGGATAGGGGATTCTTTGTGGACCCTAGTGGGTAATGTGTTTGGAGAATACCACGCTCCTTGCACATTAAAGACCCCTTTGTAGGTATTATGGACTTTACGCTACAAAGGCAAAATTTTCAATCTCTTCCAAACACTTGATTTTTCCAGTGGTAGTTAAAATTGCCTGCCGATTAGAACACACCAATTTATTGCTTGTTAACTTGCCCTCATCCTGTATCAAACTTAAATTGAACAGTCATTTCAATCAAACCAAGAGTGTTGGAAAGTTTTTTTTGGAATGTTTTTTGTGATTAATCGCCACGCTTTTAAGCATGAAATCACCCCTTAATGCTCACCACCGGTATTCTCACGCTTATTTTATATTTGATTAACAAAAAATTTGAATACTGTTTTTATGTTTAAAATTTGTCAAGTGAAGATGAAGCCCAACAAAGTCCTGTTGAAAAAAAGGTCCAAAAAACTTAACAGTGCTGCTGTCCAAAATATGTTCAGAATGCATGAGTAAGCTTCTCTGAAAAAAAATTGGGGAAAGGGGGGGGGGTGGGGCTCGGGCAGGTGTGTTGGGGGTGGGGGCAGCCAACCTCCTCCTTCTCACTCTTGTCCACCCTTGACAGCTCTACGTCAATAGTTCCAATTGATATAGACTATACAGAATGTATTCACTGAAAATGAACAGTTTGCATATTGCTAGTGCGCAGATCAGGAGTCTGAACTTCACATTTGTGGACCGTGGTTTTTTAATTAGTTATAGTGATCATGATAATACGAATATATTCATATTGTACCCATCAATTCAAATGTATGAGGAGAATTTGCATAAAAATACTAACAGTTACAGTTACAAAACTGTTGATGAATATGAGCATAAAATTTGTAGTGAAACAACCTGCATCACTGACAACACCACTTATCATGCAAAGCTCATACCTATTTTTAAGAAAACTCGAAGGACCAACTTTTCAAGTGGTTTAATACGGAATCTTAAATGTATATTAGTAAATACAATTGGTAGACTAAAAACAGCTGGCAACAAATGCTATCAAATAGTAAACTTCCGTAATACACTTGTCCAAGAACTAGAGAAAACTAAATGTGTTAATGGAGTAAACATATCAAATTATGACAATTACCCGGCACTACAAAATGGAAATAAAATACGGAAGAAAAAGAAAAAATTGGAAATGCAGATCCTTGTAATGCTTTTACTTAAAGTTACATCTTTACAAAACCAAAACTCTGCAAAACTGAAGAAGTACTGCATATTGCACCAATTATTGCGTTCTGGTGATGTTGAAAGAAATCCAGGACCTCCAGTCAAGAAAAGACAAATGTGTCATGCTTCAGAAAGGGAACGAAAGTGGATGCATGACATGTCTGCTGTTCTATTAAAAAGCTACCATGGAGAATTAACGAAATCGAAACCCAAACAGTTATGGAGCAAGAAACCTGATCACTGGCCACCTTCACTGCCATTTTATGACACTAAAAACAAATCACATGATGAAAATGGACAGGTTATATCCAATGAAGATCTGCTTAAGTGCTTACTGGAGTGTTGCAATAAGAAAGGAATACACATACAACAAGCACAACAAAAAGAAATTAATGCATGGCAAAGTAATAAAATACAGTTGCTTTATAAATTGTATGTTTTACGTACAGAATCAGAAAACATACATGGAATTCTACAAAATCTCCTTCCATTCATTGATGACAATGACCTTAAACAGAATTTGAAGGATGTCAAGGTCACACTGGATACTGAAAATGGGATGACTCAAATGGAAAATCTTAATAAAGGTCAAAGGTCAAAGGGTAAAACAGAACTTTTTGCTGATATGACACGGGATTTGGCTGGTATATTATGCAGAATTGTAAAAGGGAAGGACCCTGAGAAAAAATGTGATGGAATTTGGAAGGAGGCACCAGAAGGATGGCCTCAAGATGTCCCATTCTACAGTCCGTATAACAGAGGAAAAAGTGACCAAAAATGTTCTGACCACAAACTAGTTGCTACTTTATTGCAAAATTCAAAAGCAGTAATTCCTCCAGAGTATAAATCTTTGGTAGATGCATACAAAGATGTGATGAAAGCAGGAGGTAAGAAAAAAGCTAAAAAACAAAAAGAAATACTGTGTAAATTGTACGTGATACAAACCAACATATCAAAACTAGACTATGTTCTGAAACGTCTCCAGGAGGAAGGATTGTTTGTTAGCGATGTTAAAAAAATCCTTGATCAATGGTGGTCAAGTGAAACAGTTGATAAAGATGCAGAAGACAAACTGTCAGAGGCTAAAAGCAGTTCAGAGGAAAGGCCAGATATCTCTATAAACATCAGTCCTAATTTCATCAGACTTTGTGTGTATTCAGGCAGCCAATTAAATGAAGTAATGAGTTATTGCATTCCTGTAAATCATTTAAAGACAACATCAGGTTCAAACAGTAGTCTTTGTTATGGGACTATATCAGATTTTAATCGGACTACATCAGATTTTACAAATAATCAACTACAAAGCAAAGACATACCATGTGTTGCATCACCAATTTGCCATGACAACAAACTGGAAAACAATAAAACTCTGTCAACAGCATCAGAAAGTCATAGCTCAGCATCTACAACTATTCTGGGCCAATCACATGACAAGGAAGCAGATACAACTTACAACTGCTTGGATAATGTGCCAGGAACATCCAGAAGTATAGAAGTAGACAGCAGTCCTGTTATAAGTGATGATCAAACAGAACACAGTCACAGATGTTCAACTATACAATCAACAGAACACAGTCAAAGATGTTCAACTATACAATCAACTACTAGAGTATGTACCAGTAACATATATTTTGTTACATTATAGGGTTCTAATAAACATTCAATAATAAATGTAGTCTATCATAATACTGTCAGCAAGACAAAAACATATACTTAACAGTTAGTGATAAAAATGTTTTCCCCTAAAAATAAGAGATTTTTTTTTAACTATTGAAATTTTTCTACAACTCAAATAGAGAAAAACAATGAAAAAATATATTTAAGATTTACAACTAAAAGTCTGTCTGTAATTTCCTCATCAAACTATGTGATTAGTGCAAATATAAACACAAAATCAAAATATGTACTTAGAGATTTGAAGAAAATATTGACAATATGTCTCTAAAAATATCATTGTTCCGTATAAAACATACAGTTTCATATTTTTATACAGAAACGAAAACACTCTAATGATCAAGAATCAACTGAGAATGTTGAGACAGTCACAAAGAAAACCAAGGTAAATTTGTTGTCTAAGTTTCTTACAGCAAAAACTGTCACCTAACATGTTTTACACTATAACTAGAGGCTCCCAGGAGCCTGTATCGCTCATCTGAACCTTAAACCAAACAACCCTTTTTTATCCAGCTTTTCTTTGATATAAGGAATTGCCCAACACTTCTGCAAAAATCATTAATTTTGACCTTTTAAGGGAAATAACTCCTATAAGGAGGAGCTTTTGATGCTTAGAGGGAGAAGGGAGGTTCACTTCAAATTTGCTGTTCCTGTTATACTTTTTTAACTATCAGTCGAAAACTCTGTCGACTCCCACCCCCCACCACCCTTTTTTCATTTTTTTCTATTTTAAGCCAACGTAGCTATGTAGGTAGTCAGGTGTCATGATTTGCACAATTTTGGTAGAGGACGTCCTAGAGATGATGTGTGCAATGTTTCAAAGCAGTCCTTTCATTAGTTAAAGAGGAGAAGATTAAAATCAAGTAAAATTGATTACAAAAATGTTCAAGGAGAATAATTCCTAAACGGTTCATCAGGCAATCTTGACCCTAAAGTCATTTTTGTAGCCCTCATAAAGCAGAACAATTAAGCAATGCTAACTTTTTCTCTAGTTCTAATAATTTTTAAGATTTTGAGGCAAAAATGTCAAAAATAATCAATTTCGACAATTAAAGGGCAATAACTCCTATAAGGAGTCATCATACAACTGCAACCCAATGTAGTGTTTCATAGAGTTTTTGATGCAAATAAAGGCATGTCTCTTCGGTTTTCCTGTATCTGTTACACATTTTTAAATATAAGCCAAAAACTGTATTTTACCCCCCCCCCCCCCCTGTCCAATTTTTAGCCATGGTGGCCATGTTGGTTAATCTGCAGCCATGGTTGGTGCAAACATGGCTGAGGACATTTGACGGATGATGTGTACAAAGTTTCAAAGCAGTACTTTCAGTTGTGTCAGAGGAGAAGATTTTAAAAAATCAATTAAAACCAATTAAAAAAACAGTTCAAGGGGAATAACTCTTAAACGAAACGGTTAATCAGACAATCTTGACCCTAAGTCATTTTGTAGCCCTCATAGAGCAGAACAATTAAGCAATGCTAACCTTTTCTCTAGTTCTAAAAATTTTCAAGATTTTGAGGCAAAAAGGGAAAAAATCATCAATTTTGACAATTAAAGGGTAATAACTACTAAAAGGAGTCATCATACAACTTTGACCCAATGGAGTGTTTTGTAGAGCTTTTGATGCTGAAGAAGGAAGGTCATTTTGGTTTTCCTGTATCTGTTATACTTTTTGAACTATCAGCCAAAAACTGTATTTGGACCCGCCTGTTCTATTTTTAGCCATGGCGGCCATGTTGGTTGGTCTGAGGCCATGATTTGTGCAAACTTGGCAGAGGACATTTTACTGATGATGTGTTCAAAGTTTCAAAGCAATCCCTTCAGTGGTTTTGGAGGAGAAGATTTTTAAAGAAAAGTTAACGACGACGACGGACGCCAAGTGATAGCAATAGCTCACCTGACCCTTCGGGTCAGGTGAGCTAATAAAAACAATTAGGGTGCATGGAAAAATGCAGGTAGTTGGAATTGACTGAACTAGGTACATTTTTATACTATACAACATATAATAAAGTCCCATTTAATTTGCACACAAGGCAACAGTACCCAAAACAAAATGAAAAGGCAAGTTATTATTTTTTCAGAAAACATCAAACATTACAAATGTGTACAAATGATCATAGTCATGTATAACAAAATTATATTTCAGGTAAGAAACATAAAAGACGGACAGGAAAATGTACCATCATCTAGTGGTCCCCCTGTGAATATACTACTGCCAACAGACTTAGATGCACAACTGATAAATCTAGCAACAGAACTTAACTTTCCCTTTGACAGTTTATTGGTAACTGATCAAGCCAGCAAAATACCAACAGACTTAACAGAAATACCACAGCCAACAGAGTTAGACAAACAACTACACAATCATGCAAGAGACCCTAAATTACCTTCTGACAATTTATTGGTAAGCAGAGATGACAGCGATTTATCAACCTTCTTGACAGAAACTGACTATTGTTTACAATCAGAAGATGATGAGGAAACTGGAACAAAACTAGAAAATTTACTGACAGATATTATCAACTTTAATTCTGGCAAGGAGTCAGAAATAGGGAGACTTTTACATGAACAATTATAGATTCTTAATTTCCGTTTTTTGTAAAAGATTCATATTGAGGGTGATGGAGTATATTATTGCAGCTTGTCAACTGATGCACAGTGCAGGTTGATAATGTTTTTGAAGGAATATACTCTATACAAATATGCAATATGATTAAAAAAATACCTTTGACTGGTCACATTTTATGTACATGTCACACATGAAAATCAGGGGAAACAACATTAGGAGACATGTCAAAGCAACCTTCATGTAAAACTGGGGTATAGCAATCATTTACCAAGTAACTGTCACATTTCTAAAAATAATATTTTTGTTGACAAAAGTAACACATTCTAGTCAACCAAATAATATACATTTAAGATATATTATGACATAAATTTTCATCAAGTATTATAAACCTACTGATACCATTACAATGTAAATTTGAGAAAAAGCCATTATTAAGAGAAAAGGAGAATGCAGAGAAATATGTATGCAATTTACACCAATATTCATTCTACATGCATACGATTACTTATTTAATGTTATGTGTTGTTTGCTGCAAATAAAATTTTATTAAAACTAGATTTTCCATATTCATTCACACTGTATATTTTGGACACAAATGTTATGCTAAAAATAAGCTGGTTAGAGCTATTATACAATTGTTGCGGGTTGTTCATTTTACTACAATGAAAAAACCTTTTACCAATCATGCAGAAAGTATTGCACCGGATCTTTTTAGAGCTACAATTAGTTTACACATTTTTTTTTATATAAACAATAATTCCACTTAATTTAAAAATGCTTTTTTTCATTTGATAGCAGCTATGATATTTTTCTGAAAATTTTATGACTTTTAAATATGGTATAGAGTCAGTTCGCCCCCAATTTCCTTCGCCCCGATACTTGTTCCCACCTGGTCAATTTGCCCCGATTTCTATTCTCAATGGGTCGTTTCGCCCCTGTAAAATATAATAATACATGATTTTTGTATATGATAATCCAGATACTGTACATTATTTTGTTTGTTTAAGGTGCAGGTGTTTGATGTGTGGTTATCTGATTGATAGGTGAGCACAATCAGCTGTAATTAATTATTTGCTTGTTATTTTAACACTATGAATTTGTTTACATAATTATGTACCTGAGTCAGAAACTGTACTCATAATAACAAGCCAAGAAGCCAACAATCTATTAGCTTTTTAAAATGAAGCTATTTAATTTCAAATCTATAAACAAGCGGTGAATGTAACAATTTTGTAGACATTAATTAATTAACTGCAGAATTGTGCTCATATCAACTTTTTTAATTGAAGCCATTTAATCACAATTGCATGTTAATTAATCGTTTAAAATAATTTGAAAAAACTTTTTCTATATCGGGGCGAAACGACTCACTTTCCGGGGTGAAAAGACCCAGTGCGAAACAACCCGGGCAGAACATGTAATGGAGGCGAAACGACAGGAACCTTTAAATATTTCATTCTGTGTCCTGGTATATTTTTCCCACCATTTACATTGCCATGGTATATTTTTATATTTATATAAGGAAGATGGGCAGTAACAGGTTTAAAAAGTAAAATGCTATAAAATTAACAATAGACATCAAAGATGGCGGCATCACAACAGATGGACCAAACTGTCAGTACAAAAAACCACAAATGGCAGAAAAACAAAGTTGAAAGGATCTTAAAAACTAAATTCAGTTGTATCTGCATGTCCAAAATATTAATAACAATTGTGTCAGGGATTTCATAAAGATTAATCAATATGAAAGACCTGTTAATTTGATTGGAAATCAAAGCCTTAACTATACTGTTTTTCACATAAAGGGGAAAATATTGGGTGGAATTAAAGAAATTTATCCTGCTAGTGAGTGGCATTTCCCAAAATTACTGCTTTTGAGGTTGGTGAAGATTTCACTCACTTTACAGCTTGTGAAATCCTCACCAGCCTCTCAAGCAGTATTTTATGGCAAATACCACTCACTGGCATGATATATTTCTATAAAACACAAAAAAGAAATTTGAAAAAAAAAATTTTCAAAACTGAAACAAAACATAAGGTGATATACCTTTTAGCTAACCTTACCCAAAAGGGTCATGTAAGTTTTTTTCATCACATGGTATCTGTCGTCAGCCATAAACTTTTCTCATTTCAATCTTCTTCTCCAAAACCCCTAGTGAATAATGTTAAATGGGTGGTTCTGAACAAAGTTCTAGTTTTTGGTGCTGATCGAGTATTCAACATGGCTGCCAAGGCCACTAATGAATTCTAATTGCTGCCTGAATTTAAAAATCTTCTTAAACAAACCGCTTGGCAGAATTATTTGAAAAATTTCAGAAAGATGGTCCTCTACACAGTTTTTTGTGACGATCCGAAATCCAAGATGGCCACCACCCTGGAACACAGCTTAACACTGGACTCTATTTCTTTTCCAAAACTGCTCCACCCAATTAAACCAAATTATGCAGAAATGAAGCCAGAATAGTTATCTTATTATTGGAGCCAATTGAAAATTTTATATAATATGGCTGCAAGGGCTGCTAATGAATTCTGATTGGCTGAATTTAAAAAATCTTCTTCTCACAAAATACTTAGGAGATAGATAAGAAATATTGCAGAAATGTAACTAAGATGGTCCTCCACTAAGTTTGAGTTGTTTGTGCTGATCCAAAATCAAAACATAACATAGAACCCTTTAGAAAAAACATAACATGCACACTGATTCTTTTTCGAAAATGTTCTTCACAATTAAACCAAATTATGCAGAAATGAAGATGGAATAGTTACCGTTATTCTGGTTATTTTGGTGCTTTTGGTGGAAGTGTCAAAATTGAACACACCAAAATAAAACATACAACAAAATTTTACAAGCAAAATATCAGACTAGTAAGACCATATCGTAAAGTTTATGGCTTAAAATACTGGTGGATGTAACTGTACATTACAAGTACTGGTATATGTTTGTATGTGTATTTCTTCATTTTCTTATAAACTGGTTAAGAAAATAGAATGTATGAATTTGTATTCACAAATAACCATATTTTACAAAACATTTACTAATTATAGACACTGTTACTGTTACTGAGTGTGGACACAGAAAAATGTCTCTCCCACATTCTGCATCAGTGGCGAATAAAATTAGGTCATGAGCATCACATAAATAGCATTAAATTGTTATCATGAAAAATACAATGCATGGTTACAGAGAAACTGACCTACTTCAAAAACTTAACATAGTCACTGGACCGTGAAATTGAGGTCATGGTCAGATGACACCTACGACACAGTCATTTACTATTCATCAGCAACCTAAATACAAAATATAGTCATCCTACCATGCGTAGTTACAGAGGAACTGCCCTTATCCAAAAACTAAAATAAAGTCAAGTATTTATGCCATCTCAGCTGCCGCAGGATTCCCATACCGGTATACATGTACATGTCTCGCCTCCAGCGACTATCAAAGCAAGACAATAACATAATCAAGATGAATTGTCAGAAAAATAGAACAGGATTAAAATTTAAATATGTGATCATTATGTTCAATGTTGAAGAACAATTGTCAGTGAGTACATAGAACACCTTTCTGTTGAGAGAAAGACATTTAAACTGTTTCCATAGGGTCCTAATGTTAAACTGTTGACCATTGAGAGAATGCTGGTCATAAGTATTATTTCAATTAGTCAACCAGCTTCAGAAAAGAAGCCTTTCAAAACTTTTTCCCTTTTAGGGTCCTATGTTAAACTATTTACGGAGCGATTTTAAGGCTATTTAATGCACGTTTTTGATGATCGCATTGCCATATATCAATGACATTCATTCCCATGGTTACAACATACTGATTTTTCAATTGTTTTCAGTTGAAGGAATCCTTCAAAAAGTTTTTATTTTGTTAAAATTTTAAAGTTTAATTTTATACACCAGGGTAGAATTGACAAAAAAGCTACTTGAGCTCTTTCTGTTTATTCAAATTCGACCAACTTAATGTGCTTTCTTTACGTTTATTTTCCAAGTAAACCTATGCAGCTACCAGATAGAACACCATTTAACACAGTCTTGCATTTCCATTGAACCATCTTACTTGTCATATCATAAGTCAGGCAAGTATAGTAAACAAGTAACCTGTGAGCTGCTGCTCACTCAGTATACCCCCACTATTCACATCATTGAATTGACTTAGTCGGTAAACGGGAAGTAGATATGCAACAGACCTGAAATCAATACTCCCAATAAAGGACCACATGGTAAGGTCACACATAAAATTTCAAGTGGTTGTGATTGTTGCTGAGAAAACTGTTACAAAAGTTATGTTGCAGACAGAAGGACAAACAGGGATAACCAGAATTACTTCATTATATTTTTCTACATCCACCCCCCCCCCCCCCCCAAATAACCATATACATCTTTTGCATAATTCTGGTTTTGATGCTAAACATGCCAGAAAAGAGATATACAAATATGGATTAAGCCTCAAATACTGCAAATAACACATTAAATCATTAAATATTGTTTAATACAAACATTCTTGAATCCTTCATTTCTGAGGTCTGTGAATAAAGAGCAAGAATTTTTGAAAAATAAGTAAAATAGCTACAAAAAGTAAAAGTAAACAAGTTATGAAAGTGAAATATTTGAGAAATATACAAAGAACGAATTAATAACTACTGAAACAATATAATATCAATGAACGAAACGACATGAAACAAATAACTAGAGGCTCCCAGGAGCCTGTATCGCTCACCTGAACCTGAAACCAAACAACCCTTTTCTATCGAGCTTTTCTTTGCTATAAGGAATTGCCCAACACTTCTGCAAAAGTCATTAATGTTGACCTTTCAAGGGAAATAATTCCTATAAGGAGGAGCTTTTGATGCTTAGAGGGAGAAGGGAGGTTCACTTCAAATTTGCTGTACCTGTTATACTTTTTTAACTATCAGTCGAAAACTCTCTTGACTCCCCCCCCCCCCCCCCATTTTATATTTTAAGCTAACGTAGCTATATAGGTAGTCAGGTGTCATGATTTGCACAATTTTGGTAGAGGACGTCCTAAAGATGATGTGTGCAATGTTTCAAAGCAGTCCTTTAATGGGTTAAAGAGGAGAAGATTTTTTAAAATCAATTAAAATTGATTAAAAAAATGTTCAAGGAGAATAATTCCTAAACGGTTCATCAGACAATCTTAACCCTAAGTCATTTTTGTAGCCCTCATAGAGCAGAACAATTAAGCAATACTAACTTTTTCTTTAGTTCAAATAATTTTCAAGATTTTAAGGCAAAAATGTCAAAAATAATCAATTTTGACAATTAAAGGGCAATAACTCCTATAAGGAGTCCTCATACAACTTCAACCCAATGGAGTGTTTCGTAGAGCTTTTGATGCCGATAAAGGCATGTCTCTTCGGTTTTCCTGTATCTGTTATACCTCTTCGGTTTTCCTGTATCTGTTATACTTTTTGAACTATAAGCCAAAACCTGTATTTTACCCCCCCCCCCCCTCCATTCTATTTTTAGCCATGGCGGCCATGTTGGTTAATCTGTAGCCATGGTTGGTGCAAACTTGGTTAAGGACATTTGACGGATGATGTGTACAAAATTTCAAAGCAGTACTTTCAGTGGTTTCAGAGGAGAAGATTTTAAAAAATCAATTAAAACCGATTAAAATAAACAGTTCAAGGGGAATAACTCTTAAACGGTTAATCAGACAATCTTGACCCTAAAGGCAATTTTGTAGCTCTCATAGAGCAGAACAATTAAGCAATGCTAACTTTTTCTCTAGTTCTAATAATTTTCAAGATTTTGAGGCAAAAATGGCTAAAATCTACAATTTCGACAATTAAAGGGCAATAACTCCTATAAGGAGTCCTCATACAAATTCAACCCAATGGAGTGTATCATAGAGCTTTTGATGCAGATGAAGGCATGTCTCTTCGGTTTTCCTGTATCTGTTACACTTTTTTAAATATAAGCCAAAAACTGTATTTTACCGCCCCCCCTTCCAATTTTTAGCCATGGTGGCCAGGTTGGTTAATCTGCAGCCATGGTTGGTGCAAACTTGGTTGAGGACATTTGACAGATGATGTGTACAAAGTTTCAAAGCAGTACTTTCAGTTGTTTCAGAGGAGAAGATTTTAAAAATTCAATTAAAACCGATAAAAAAAAACAGTTCAAGGGGAATAACTCTTAAACGGTTAATCAGACAATCTTGACCCTAAAGTCATTTTTGTAGCCCTCATAGAGCAGAACAATTAAGAAATGCTAACTTTTTCTCTAGTTCTAATAATTTTCAAGATTTTGAGGCAAAAATGGCAAAAACATCAATTTTGACAATTAAAGGGCAATAACTCCTACAAGGAGTCATCATACAACTTTGACCCAATAGAGTGTTTTGTAGAGCTTTAGATGCTGAAGAAGGAAAGTCTCTTCGGTTTTCCTGTATCTGTTATACTTTTTGAACTATAAGCAAAAAACTGTATTTTGACCCCTCTGTTCTATTTTTAGCCATGGCGGCCATGTTGGTTGGTCTGAGGCCATGATTTGGGCAAACTTGGTAGAGGGCATTTTACTGATGATGTATGCAAAGTTTCAAAGCAATCCCTTCAGTGGTTTTTGAGGAGAAGATTTTTGAAGAAAAGTTAACGACGACAACGACGACGACGACGGACGACGACGGACGCCAAGTGATGGCAATAGCTCACATGACCCTTCGGGTCAGGTGAGCTAAAAAAGGCTACCAAGCTGGAAATTGCATTTCTCAAATAAACAATTGAAGAATTTACAATTGACAAAAAAATAACTGAACATGTAAGGAACTGCAAATCTACCAATTAACAAAGAACAAATGAACATATTTTTTGCGGATATCACCTTCCATACATTATAACATGAATTATAATATGACATTCTTATAACGTCAACCGATTTATTAACTGATATATCTCCACGTTGCACCTGTGCATTGCGACGTATTGAAGGCATGTTATGGTAAAATATTCAATAAATGTTTTGTAAAAATGAATTGTGTCTACCACTTATTGCAAACCTGAAAGGATTTCTTTACCAAAAATTTTTCATCATGAAAATGATTGAAAATGGAAGCTAGAAAATCATGGCCTATAGGGCCCGCTTGAATCGATAAACACAGGAAAATGTCATATAAGAATTGTAATAATCCATTCTGGGTATAATGTTGCACTCATTTACACATGGGCTGGGCCTTTATATTCATATTTTCTACCTCGCTAAACTAAACTTAACATTATTTAATATTAACATTAACCAATTATCAATTGTATAAACCAGATCCCATAAAGTAAGGCAATTCCTAAAAGTTGAATGTACAGGGAAATGAATTCAACTTTCTCTAATTTCCGTGTTGATGCAAGATGCTGGCAATCTATGAGAAAAAGTTAATCGCTTCACAGTCTTAATACATGTATAGAAATTGGACCTGAACTGAAACTTTTAGAATCCTATTGCACATGTACAGCTGAGTATGTTTTTTTCCGAAATTGCGGTTAAATTTTATAATTTTTTTAATTCTGTCTTAAGTGGCCGTGTGTGCAAGCGTATTTACATACGCTGTCAGTGAGTATTTCCTACACATTACAGATCGTTGAAAAATCGATAACTGCTTATTAATTGGATAAAGATGTATCAATATAATAATACATTATTCTTGCAAAGCTTCTACTTGATATAAACGTAGCTCACCCGAAAAATTTATTATTGAGTTATTTAAAAGATACACTTGAAGAACATTTACAAGAGAAAATAAAATATAAAGAAGTTTGTGTTGGTAAAAGAATACATCCAAGTTTGTGCTACTGTTACAAAATTGTTCTAAAAGCAGTAAGAGAAAGACAAATGCCAGACATGATAATTCCAGATTATAGAAAGCACACTGACTTAGCCACAGACACAGAAGAACATATAGCTGAAATACAGAAGAAAGCAGGAGTACCTCCTCATGCTTTTATTAATAACATCATCAATGGGACATCACAAATCAGCAAAACTAAAGAAGTACCTCACACTGAAATATGAGTATGATGGGGCCATCTTGTATCTGTTATGGTGTTCTGGTGATGTGAAGAGAAATCCAGGACCTCCATCAAAGAAAAGACAACTGTGTCATGCTTCAGAAAGGGAACGAAAATGGATGCATGACATGTCTGCTGTTCTTTTAAAATGCTACCATGGAGAGTTACCTAAATCCAAACCAAAAAAAACTATGGAGTAAAAAACCAGATCACTGGCCGTCTTCTATGCCTTTTTATGACACTAAAAATAAATCACAGGATGAAAGCGGACGGGTTACATCTGATGAAGATCTTCTGAAGTGCTTGCTGGAGTGTTGCCATAAGAAAGGAATACAAATACAACAATCATACCACTGTATGTTTATTGTTTAGAATCAGAAAACATGTATGGAATTCTTCAAAATCTCCTTCCATTCATTGATGACGACCTTAAACAGAATTTGAAGGATGTCAAGGTTACACTGAATACTGAAAATGGGATGAAACAAATGGGAAATCCGAGGTCCAAGGGTAAAACAGAACTTTTTGCTGATATCACACGTGATTTGGCTGGTGTATTATGCAGAATTGTCAAAGGGAAGGATCCTGAGGAAACATGTAATGGAATTTGGAAAGAGGCACCAGAAGGATGGCCTAAAGATGTTCCATTCTTCAGTCCATATAACAGAGGCAAAAGTGACCAAAAATGTTCTGACCACAAACTTGTTGCCACTTTATTGCAAAATTCAAAGGCAATAATTCCTCCAAAGTATAAATCTTTGGTAGATGCATACAAAGATGTGATGATAATAGGAGGTAAGAAAAAGGCTAAAAACAAAAGGAAATATTATACAAATTATATCTCATACAAACCAACATATCAAAACTAGACTATGTTCTGAAACATCTCCAGGAGAAAGGATTGTTTTTAAGTGAAGTTAACAAAATCCTTGATCAATGGTGATTGAGTGAAACAGATGATAAAGATGCAGAAGACAAGCTGTCACAGGCTAAATGCAATTCAGAGATAATACAAGACATCTCCATAAATATCAGTCATAACTTAATCAAACTGTTTGTAAATTTTTTAGACAGCAAATCAAATGAAGTAATTAGTTACTGCATTCCTGTTAATCATTCAAAGACACCATCTGGTTCAACAAGCATTAAAACACTTAACTTAAAGGGAATCACTCTACAGATTGATAAAACATCCCATGACAACACAAGTTATAGGAGTCATAGCTGTAATGATGATCAGCAAGTCAGAACATCTATCAATACCCAATTGATGAAATCTATCAATCCTTCATCAGTTATTTGTAATTTGACTACACCAATTTCAACAAGTGGTCAACTACAAGGAAGACACACACCAGGTTTTGCATACCTAATTTGCAATGACAAAAGATTGGAAACCAATTACACCCTGACTGCAACTAATCAGGGGCAATCACATGTAGTGGAGGCAGATACAACTTACAACTGCTTGGATAATGTGCCAGGAACATCCAGAAGTATAGATGTAGGCAGCAGTCCTGTCATAAGTGATGATCAAACAGAACACAGTCATATATGTTCAACTATACAATCAAATATAAGAGTATGTACTAGTAACATATTTATTTAGTTACATGATAAATTTCTGGTGTATTGTAATATTTTCTGCAAGAAAAAGTGTACTTACCTGTGATTGATAACATGTTTTGTCAATTGCTTTACAATATAATAGGCTTCAAAAAATTGTGAAGAAGAACAACGTAAAAATGAATTTGAGAATTTGCTTAGAAACCTATTCCTCATCAAACTTAGAGATCTGTGCAAAAATAAATGTTTGTTTGTTTGAATAGCGTCTTAATGCTATAAAAAAAATGTGAATACACAACATGTACTGCATGATTTTGAGAAATTATGGCTCTCAAAATGGACTTGTTCTGTATAAAACTTAAAGCTTTGGTTATTTTTTTTTACAGAAACGGAATCATTCCAATGATCAAGATTCAACTGACCATGAGCAGACAGTTACAAAGGAAACCAAGGTATATTTTATAACACAAATCTGATAACAGGAAGGTTTTAACCCAAAAAATTACTAACATGTTTTACACTAAAACAAAACTTAAAATAATGGGAAGCATGTGTTGATTGAATTTGGTACATGTAACATTTTTAGCTATATCTTAGAGTCCAATTAAATTTGCAGACAAGGCAACAGTAGCCAAAACAAACTGTTAAGCCTAGATATTTCTTTGTCAGACAACATCAAACATTACATTTGTGTATGGTATGATCATATTATCATGTTTAGCACTATTAATTTGCAGGCAAGAAACATAGGACATGAAAATATACCATCACTTAGTGGTCACAATACAAGTATACCACAGCCAATAGACTTGGACACACAACTGATCAATCTAGCAATAGAACTTAACTTAAGCTATCTAGCCAGCAAATTACCAACAGACATGACAGAAATAAAACAGCCAACAGAATTGGACAAACAACAACAAAATTAAGCAAAAAACATTAAATTTCTCTCTGACAATTTATTGGTAACCAGTGATGACAGCGATTTACCAACAGATATGACAGAAACTGACTATTTACAAGCTGATGAGGACGAAGAAAGTGGAACAAAACTAGAGAATTTACTGACAGATATTATTAACTTTAATTCTGGCAAAGATTCAGAAATAGGGAGACTTTTAGATGATGAATTATAAATTCTAAATATCCAGTATTTTGGCAAGAGATTCATACTGAGGGTGATGGAGTATATTTTAGCTCCAAGACAAAGTAAAATTTTTCGAGGCAATCAACCCAAGAAAGTTGGATTTGCTTTTAACATTTGTTAAAAGGGATAGATTTGTTTTCAGTGTTTGTTAACAGAGATTTCTAAACTGGGGATACCTACATTTTAAAATGTTTATTTAAAAGGGTCAAAATCTAATACAGAATTATTTGAAATTCTACATCTGTGTGACATTCAGATAATATATTTGTTATTAGTCCAGATTTACTTCAGTTTTTTATGCCCCCGCAATGACATGTCAGGGGCATTAAGTTTTACTCATGTCCGTCCGTACGTCCGTCCATCTATATGAATTTCCATCAAGCTTTTCTCAGAAACCGTACATGAGAACAATGTGAAATTTGGCAGGGTGGTTCAGTATCACAACTTGTACATCCTAAGTGACTTTCAGACCTGCCGGACAACTACTTCCTGTTTGGGACGGTTTCTGAGAAAAGCTTGACGGAAATTCGTACGGATGTACGTACGTACGGACGGGCGGACATGAGTAAATCTTATTGCCCCCGGCCCCGACATGTCGTCGTGGGGGCATTATAACTACAGGTGACAACAAAAATGTCAAAATGATTTTTAGTCCTCTGCCAGCATTTGAGATTGAGGGATATAGGTTTGCACTCTGTCTATCATTGTAACACACACAGGTTTTCCAGACTTTTTTGTTAACGCTTGCAAATATTGAGGTGATATTTGAAATATGTCAACCCATATAAGTTACAGATCAAGTTTGAATTTGGTTCCAGTTGGATCATTTCTGATGAAGTTATGGTCTTGAATAACAGTTTTCCTGACTTTTTTCTAAGCTGATATTTGAATAGTTTAGAGATATTAAGCTGATATTTGGTATAAGTATTAACTATCTTGAGTTACAGATCAAGTTTGAATGTTGTTCCAGTTAGATGATTTTTGATGGAAAAAGGCCCTTTCCCTTGCTGGTAAGGGACTGTATACTTTCCACACTTGTTTTACAAAAATTGAAACAAAAATCATGTTAATGTATATTCTGTAATTTTATTAACTTTGTAATTCATTTATAGATTTTTTTACATAAACAAGTAATCAGTGTAATCAAAACAATTTTATTCTGATATTGTTAAAATTTCTTAAACCACTTTGACAATCAATCTCTTGACAGTATACATATGGTCACCCGTGTGTATGTTCCAGTGGGTAAATTCTCCGACCCTGCCCAGCGCTCCATACTTTTCCAGTGGCAGTCAAAATTTTGTTCCCTGTGTCCCATCCCACCCCTTTTTCTATTGGTTTATTGTTTGTAAACTTGTTCCCGTCCTGAATATAGCTGAAATACTGCTCGCTGGACGTAAAGCAAACATCCAATCAATCAATCAATTTAAGTTGACCTGAGCATGAAGCATTGGGTGCAGCCCTACAGAATTTTGCCAGTAAGGAGATCTGATCATGTTGTAACTGTGTACCAAGTTTTATGATAGATGCGAATTCATTTTTATTATACTACATATATATATTACTTATTTTTTGCATGTGTTGTTTGTTGCATATTTAATAAAAGTATATTTTGACATTTTTCACACTGTATAATTTTGGACTCTTTTTTTAAAGCTGTTATACACTTTATGTTAAGGTTGGTTATGACAGTACACTAAGCTGATTACATTTTATTAAAATCCTTTTTCCAATTACAATGAAGTTTATATAATAGCAGAAAGCACTGCACCATTTTGTTTTTCTGGTAAGTTTTATATAAAAGAAAACACAATATTATAAGTATGTACAGATAATTTTTAAAGTTGTAACATTTTAAAACAAAATTAACGATTTTTATTAAAATCTATTTATAGAGTTTCATATTTTTCCCCAACAAACCATAAATTAAGTATAAATAAGAGCCTTCATGATTCAATAATAATCTATTTGTGAAAAGGCACACAATTTGTGTAAACTTATATACCAGTATGTTTGTGTGTGTTCAGTTTGTCTTAAAGACCAGTGTATTGGTAAAAGAATTTCTATTTTAGTATAATAAAACGTCGTCAAAGATACCAAAGTACTATATTAATATTCAAATTTATATTTTATGTCTTTGTAAAAAAATGCAAAAACTTTTTGGGGGTTAATTTTTGTTTCTGATATATAATACATGCCATGACTTATAAAAATGAAAAAAAAAAGGAAAAATTGTATGTACACTTTCCACTGCAAATGTGTAGCTTCCAAACTTTTGAGCTTTTATTCAATTGTATGTTCAGCAAAATTTTGTTGGGGTGTTTGCTCGGACAATGAAATGGGATAAGTTTTATTAACTTCGATTTGATTGGACAATGGTGCCTCCACCCAACTTACACAACTGACCTTGAACTAGGTCTACCCAGCAGGATGACTCAACACCCAATCATGAAATGAAATGGATCAGAAGTATTATCCAATTTTTTTTACAAAATAACAAAAACGAGGGTGGAAGAAATGTAAGTAATTTCAAAAACAGAAATTTAAAGAAATCTGTTTATATCCAAACTTTAAAAATGGAATATAATGTTTAATATCTTTCAACATTACTTTTTATTGTATCACAATTAAAATTATGATTTTTATTTTTTAACCTAAATCTATTCCAGTAAAGCTAAGCTAATGAAATATATGCCCCTAAACAACATTGATCATGTGCACTTTTTCTTAAATAGCCATAATCTAATCTTGGTATTGTGAAACTCTACATTGATTGTGGCTGTTAATGTCACATTTTAAATTTGAATGCTTGAGCAAACATCACATCAAACATGTTTGTTTGTTTGTTTGATGGTGTTTTAAGCCACTTTCAGTAATTTTTCAGCTATATCATGGCGTCCAGTTTTTATTGGGGGAGGAAGCCGGAGTACCCGGAGAAAACCCCCGACCTGCTGTAGGTTTGTTTTTGTTTGTTTGATGGTGTTTAACGCCACTTTCAGCAATTTTTCAGCTATATCATGGCGTCCAGTTTTTATTGGGGGAGGAAGCCGGAGTACCCTGAGAAAACCCCCGACCTGCGGTAGGAAAACTGGCAATCCTTGTCAATTAAGATTGGAGTCGAGTACACCCTGCCTGCAGTGAGAATTGAACCCGCAATCTCAGTGTTGACAGACCATGTGATCAATAGTAAACGAACTAACTACCTTGACCACTCGGCCACCGAGGCCCCCACAACAAACATGATAAAGAAACTTATATATGATGTAGAAGGTTATTAATTTGGGCTGAAAACTGTAAAATGAATTGATAACTCAAAATATGGGAAAATTATTCTGATCAAAATGTTAGATATATTGTGTACAATGGTGTAGGTGAAGAAAAATATCCAAGAAAACCGATCAACCAACAAGAGCCAAAAGACAAGGGACAGTTACAAATAGAGAAACATACACAATGCAAAACAAAAACAGAAAGAGAGTAACCTGAACCTAATAAAAACCATGAGTGCACTCAGGTGCTCTGAAGTTGCAGATAAGAATGGATACCCCTACTATGTCCAAGAATGACAAAGTCTATGTTTTTCTATGAGAAACCCAAAATATTATTTCAATCAAAATATGTAAAATATCAGGCAGACAATGGCACTAAGTGACAAAGATTCTGTAAAAGTTTTATCAAATTCTGCTCAGCAGTGTAGGTGAAGATGAGCATGAGATAGATACCCCTTATGTAAAAGAATGGTAAAGTCCATGTTTGTCTATGGGAAACCCCAAACATCATTCTGATCAAAATGTTAAATATCAGGGGCACAATGGAAGTATGTGACAAAGATTCTGTGAAAGTTAATTTCAAATTCCATAAAGTGGAGTAGTGGATAAGAGAAGAATACCCCAAAATGTAAAGGACTGACAGATACTGACATCAATGTATACCCCCTGCTCTTCAAAGTTACAATCACATAAAGGGTTTGCAGGTTCGAGTCTAACTGTGGGCAGGGTGTGCTGGACTTCAATCTTAATTGAAAAGGATTGCCTGTTTTACTACCAAAGGTTGGGGGTTTTCTCTGGGTACTCTAGCTTCCCCACCCAATAAATGCAGGATGACAGGATGTACATGAAAAAAATCACAAAAATCTGAAATGGCCGGGTTGCAAAGCAAGATAATGAAGAATGGATTACAATTTGATGGAAGAAGGTTTTGGTATGTGTAAAACCAGAGGCTCTTAAGAGCCTGTATCGCTCACCTGATTGTATAGGCAATAAAGATGGCATTTCCCTGATGTTAAAGTAAGTCCTGTAATTTTCAATAAACTTTAAAACAATATTACTAGAAAGCTTTGTTTCATTGGTTAACTGGTTGTATAGAGAAGATTTTTTTTATTTGCCCATATGTTAAACTAAGTCCTGCGGCGGTGGTGGCCATTTTGAATTTCCAATTGCCATAAAAAACATAAACTTTATAAAGGACCATCCAAACAATATTGCTAGTAAGTTTTTGTTTCCATTGATTAACCGGTTTCAGAGAAGAAGCCTTTAAAAACTTTTTCCCATAGGGTCCTATGTTAAACTAAGTCCTGCCGTAGAGGCCATTTTGAATTTCCAATTGCCATAAAAAACATAAAATTTATAGAGGACCATCCAAACAATATTGCTAGTAAGTTTTTGTTTCCATTGATTAACCGGTTTCAGAGAAGAAGCCTTTAAAAACTTGTTTCCATAGGGTCCTATGTTAAAATAAGTCCTGCGGTAGTGGCCATTTTGAATTTCCAATTGCCATAAAAAACATAAACTTTATAGAGGACTATCCAAACAATATTGCTAGTAAGTTTTGTTTTGCTTGGTTAAACGGTTTCAAAGAAGAAGCCCTTTTAAACTTTTTTCTCATAGGGTCCAATGTTAAACCAAGTCCTGAGGTGGTGGCCATTTTGAATTTCCAATTGGGATAAAAAATGTTAACTTTATAGATGACCATACAAACAATATTGCTAGTAAGTTTTGTTTCCATCGGTTGACTGGTTTCAGAAAAGAAGCCTTTCAAAATTTTTCCCATAGGGTCCTATGTTAAATTAAGTCCTGTGGTGGCAGCCATTTTGAATTTCCAATTGCCATAAAAAACACAAACTTTATAGAGGACCATCCAAACAATATTGCTAGTAAGTTTTTGTTTCCATTGATTAACCGGTTACAGAGAAGAAGCCTTTTAAAACTTTTTCCCATAGGGTTCTATGTTAAACTAAGTCCTGCGGTGGCGGCCATTTTGAATTTCCCATTCCCATCAAAAACAAAAACTTTATAGATGACCATCCAAACAATATTGCTAGTAAGTTTTGTTTTGATTGGCTAAACGGTTTCAGAGAAGCCCTTTTTAACTTTTTTCCCATAGGGTCCTATGTTAAACTAAGTCTTAAGGTGGCGGCCATATTGGTTTACCAATCAAAATAAAAAACACAAACTTTGTAAAGGTCCATCCAATAAACATTATGGCCAAGTTTGGTTTCAATTGGCCAAGTGGTTTCAGAGAAGAAGATTAAAATGTAAAAAGTTTACAGACGACGACGACAACGCCGACGCTGACGGACGCAAAGTGATAACAATAGCTCACCTGACACTTTGGGTCAGGTGAGCTAAAAATGTAGGAGGAGTTGATTATGCAAAATGTTCTGAAAAATTTCTGAATTCAGAAAAATTTGGAAAAAAATCCTCGAACAATATCATAATAGCAGGTGCACAACTTCAATACATGTGCAATCTTTCTGTGAAGTTGTAGGAGGAGTTGATTACACAAAATAGATAGCGTATTTTCCTCACTTCACCATACTATAACCCAGGTTTGCACTTTGTGCAACCCAGCCAATTAGTGAACATAACCAATGTAATTTTATTATGTGTGGGAACTTTGTACTAATCTTGTGTCTCAATAAAGCATTAAACTAATAATCTCTAACTACCTGCAAGCTTTTCTACACATACTGACAAATAAAATATATAATAAAATAAATAAGTTTTGCAAATAAAATACAAGACGGAAAATCAATCATTTTTTCACCTATTTTAATCTGTCTGATACAATATGTGGAGCAGGAGTTGATTACCCTTCCAGTATAAGTAGGGTTCCTTTTTTACGCAATATTTTGTTTTTGCATTGCGTTTGTTTTAGTTTTTATCCCCTTTGTTGTGTTGCGTTTGTTTTAGTTTTTATCCCCTCTTGTTTAACCATGGTTTCGTGTGTTCTTGACTTCTCATTTTATGAATACTTGGATTTTAGTATTTTTGTTTCTTTTTAAAAATATTTCTTGTTCAAAAACATCTGCTGTGAATGCCTGTGGCTGGTTTTGTTCAGCAAACAACAATTTTTTGTTTAAGTCCAAGTACCACATGTACTCTCTGCTAGTAATCACTCCATAGTTATAGCATAATTCTGATAAAAACAGGGTGAAAAAAGTCATTTATGTTGGACAAATATAATGATAAATAGTGCATTTCATTCAAATACTCCTGTGGACATAAAACACTAGAAAAAATTGTATGGCTTGTTTTGTTTGAATGGTGTCAAAAACACACTTTAAGTAATTTTTTCAGCTATATAATGGCATCTAGCTTTTATTGGGGAAGGAAGCCGGTACAATCAGAGAAAACCTGGTACCTATGGTAGAAAACTGGCAATACTTATCAAAGAGGATTAAAGTCAAACATACCCTGCCCACCGTAAGATTTCAACCCGCAACCACTGTGCTGAAAGGCACATGATCAATAGTAGTTGACCAACTACCTTAAACCCTTAAAATTTGTGGCACACAGGACTAAATGATGATAGAAAATATGAACAAGATATTGGTACAACAAAAGGATTCTCAGCGAAGTACACTTGTGATAATTAAAGAGCAGCTAATGTAAAGTGCATTCTATTATTATCTAGAGGTGGGTGATATTTTGGTTGTCAGAACAGAAAAACAAATTAAAAGGAAATAACTCAATATAAACATAGGCTGAGTAATGGTTGTTGTGCAGAGTACTTGTTCTCAACACCATGTTAATATGTACTAACTCTGAAGAAAATCCATCTAGTTTTCTAGACAAACAAAAATAATGAACTAGGGGGAGTAACTAAAAATGTAAGATAGGTATTGGTATGGTCCTTGTACATTGAACTTCTACCTATAGATCAAGCTCATGCAGTAGTTGTCAAATTTATTTCTATAACAGCAACTAGTATGGAAATTAAAAATTATCCCACATTCACACATCATTTTTTCATAAAGGTTGAAGGAAAGTAAATGAGACATTTATAGTTATTACACTTATAAGAAATTATTCAGGGAGAAAAATACTCATTGTTTATGGAGCTTACTACTCTGAACATTAAATACTCTGCAGTTTCATTGTTCTGAAAGATCACCCTAATGTATTATTTCAAAGGATCATAGTACCAAACCAGAGGCTCACATGATTTATATAGGCAATGAAGATTGCATTTCCTTTATGTTAAACTAAGTCCCTTTAATTTTCTATTTACAACTGGCATAAATAACACGTGAACAATTGTTCAGACACAAAATAAATCTTGGTTTTAAATGATTCATGGTTTCAGATAGGAAGCCATTTTTCTATAGGTTTCTATGTTAAATTAATGGATTATTGATCAAACAAACAAGTATAAATTTTTTGAGAGAACAATTAAATAATTTAATTTAACAAACATTCACCTATAATATGGCTTGAATCAGCCTTGCAGTTTCAGATGGCATTTGTAAATTATTCCTATAGAGTCCTCTATTTAACTTAGTCTGTGTATGTCTGCTAAAGCCTAGAAAAATGGGAACAAATTACTTAAACAATTCTAAAATTACAGATGCACAACTTCAATGTGTGCAATCTTTCTGTGAGGTTTCAAACATCTGGTCTGAAAGATGTAGGAGGAGTTTATTACACAAATGAGGTAACCTCTTCTATAATATTTGCTGAAAAATGAAAAATTTACTGAAAAGTTCCTAAGCCTAAAAAAAAAGGAAAAAATTCTCTAATACTAGTAGCAGGTGCACAACTTCAACTTTCTGAAGTTTCAAGTATCTGTGTTGAAAGCATGACATGTTTCTTCTCATGCAGGCCTCCCCCATCTTGCAACTCGGCCAAAAATGTACTGATATAATGCTAAGATTTTACATTCACAAATTTGTATAAAACATATAATTATTATATCTCAGTTTGTGCATCAGATATGAGTCCTTTAAGATTTCCTTTTGCTTCCTATTTCATTGATAGGGCAGAAGACTGATCCCATCACATTTTATTTTATAGAGAATCTATACTGTCATACCTTTGTTCATAAAAATGAAATATCTGACATTGTTATTACTTTTGATGTCATTTGATATTATATACACAAGATCATTTAAATTATTTTTGCTAAATTTTTTTAAAGTCTGCTATTTATAGACTGGACAAACCCAAACCTATTTTTAGATTTAAATGGTTAGGACAACAGCAAATGTTTATGCAGATTTAAAACCTGAATGAATATAAAGAATTAAAAACTGACTTATATATATATAGCTCACATAAAAAAACACACAGAAGATTGCCCATAAAAGAAAGTAAATAATCCTTTTTTGTTTGCTAACATAACTAGATATAAGTGATATGGTATCTATCTCTGTGGGACCCACTGACCATGAAGTCAAGGTCATCAACCATGGTATGCAACACATTGTCTTGCTATTATCTGCCCACATTCCAAATATCAAAAGCCTACCTCAAAAGACAAAAAAGTTACAGCCCTGACATGAATTTGTCATTCAGAAAGCAATAATGTTACCTTAAGGTCAAAGTTCAAGTTCGAAGGTCAACAACAACAGTATGTGACACATCGCATTGATATTGCCCATAAAAGAAAGTAAATAATCCTTTTTTGTTTGCTAACATAACTAGATATAAGTGATATGGTATCTATCTCTGTGGGACCCACTGACCATGAAGTCAAGGTCATCAACCATGGTATGCAACACATTGTCTTGCTATTATCTGCCCACATTCCAAATATCAAAAGCCTACCTCAAAAGACAAAAAAGTTACAGCCCTGACATGAATTTGTCATTCAGAAAGCAATAATGTTACCTTAAGGTCAAAGTTCAAGTTCGAAGGTCAACAACAACAGTATGTGACACATCGCATTGATATTACCTACCTCAAAAGATGAAAAAGTTACAGCATAGACTTGAATTTGTCATTCAGAAAGCAAAAAGGTGACCTTAAGGTCAAAGGTCAATAACCTCAGTATGCAACACATTGCCTCCATATTATCTGCCCACATTCCAAAAATCAATAGCCACCCTCAAAACATAAAAAAGTTACAGCCCTGACATGAATTTTGTCATTCACAAAGCAATAATGTGACCTTAAGGTCAAAGTTCAAGGTCAACAACCACATGTTGTATGTGACATATCGCCTTGATAGTATCTACCCACATTCCAAAATCAAAAAGCCTACCTCAAAAGATAAAAAAGTTACTGCCCTGACATGAATTTGTCATTCAGAAAGTTATAATGTGACCAGAAGGTCAAAGTAAAAGATCAAAGGTGATCAACCACGGTATGCGACACATCACCGTTAATATTATCTACCCACATTCTAAATATCAAAACCCTACCTCAAAAGATAATAAAAGTTACTGCCCAGACACAATTCATTTCGGACAGATGGCTCCTGGATGGACGGCACGATGGACAGATGGACTGATCACTGTAGGGCCCTAACTACTCCCATTCAAACAACCCCCCCGTTTCTCCAAGTTACTATATAAAATTTCCACAAGATTTTATTTCTAAATGCAAGTTCAACTTCAACAGGTTTTGTATTTTAATTGACTATCACAAATATTTTTCAAATGATAAAAGTCTAATGGCATTATTAATTGTTTATTAACTTGTTCTTTCCTCAATTTTGCTGAATATTGCTAATGGATGTTAACAAAACATTCAATCACCTAAAGGTATTTGGTACCACACTTCTGTATTATGCCTATTGCTTAAGTTTACAGATATAAAGCAGAAAATTGTCACAGGTGAGACAAAAATGATAGTCCAATTCAAACTGTTGTAACGTCAAGTGAATTTTCATATGGCAATGAGCAAGTATTCAGGCATTGCCATTTCTAACTAACCTGGGGTGTGTTGTTCAACAACTGATTACCTTAATAAATTGATCAGCAGAAAATAACATCACCTACTATATATAAAATTAGATTTTTTTTACAGCATTAATCAAATTAAAACTAAGCATTTCAAAAATCAAGGATAAAATAAAATAATACACACAAAATATATCTGCAAAATGGTAATTAAAATGTTCTTGTGATTTCAAACTTTGGATAATCATGTGTTCAAGAAAATCATTTGTTGAACTAGATTTCAATTGTGTATGTATTTAACTATTCTTCCTCATGATACTATAGTTTATTTTTAAGCATGTATTGCTAAAAAAATCTGCCAATTAAAGAATTTCAGTTAAAACAAGTGTGGACTGTGAGCACCCTCACAAAGCTATATCCACCCTTTTGTTTTCAATTCCAATTATCTCCTCATAATGAAATCTGAAGTCAATAAAAATCCTTTAAGCATATCTACATATAATGTACTTCCTTTATGCTAAGTTTCATAAAATTTCATTATGTGGTTTAGGACGAGTTGTGCTTACAAGGGATGTGGACAAAGGGACAGACAGACAGACAGACAGGGTGATTCCTATATACCCCCCAAAAAAGTTTGCAGGAGGTATAATTAACTGTGGCATCTTTGTTGAACTAGTCCCCAGGCCGGACAAACATATGACCAGTCTTTGGGTATGATCAAACTAAATACGTTACATCAATCTTGTGAAAGAATAAAATTATCACAATTACAACGTTTCACACACATTAGGCTCTCATTTTTGTATTTTTTGTTTCATAAAAAGATGTCTCTGCGATATAGTGAGTTCAAATGTAAAATGAACATAATTTACATGTACCATGTGTGACACATATTATTATAAGAATTTCAATCATTTGTTATAATTTAAATCATAACATTTATTAATTATGTGTACCGTTATTACCAATACATACATTAGAAATTGACTTGGTAAAGAACATGAAAATTAAAAATAATACTGCCTCAATTCAATGATATTTATAATATTTTGTCTCTATACTTTGTCTATCTATGATGAATTTTCTAATCACAATAAACAGGTAATTTCCAGATTAATTAATACATTATATTATTCAGTACTCATTGGAGCCCAATTCAATTTATATTACTATAAACTATGATTAAAGTATGCAAAATCATATGCTAATATATAAGGGTATAGTGAATGGAATGTAAAGTGGTTAAGACAAAACTGAAACTACAGTATTATATAAAAAACCAGTTCTATTTTTAAAATGTTTGGTTAAGGCAAAGTTGTAAGGTGCAAACAGGTTACAAATATCACAAATAGATCATTACACAACTAAAAAATATTATTTGTCCATCAATAAATATACAATACAAATAAAAAAAGGCTATAAAAACACATTTTTAAAAGCAGTGATTTATACATTACTAAATATAGTATGCATAATCATATTGAAAAAAAACCCATATTTGCCTCTTGTTTTATCATACATATTGAACTGTGAAAGAGATCTTGTTTTATTATTACACAAACCATTGAACATACAACACAGGTAAGAAAATTTTATAGACATTACATTATACCACCTGATTATTTGTTCTGCTGGACTTATGTTTGAATTATTCTTTTTGTTACACAAATTGTAAAATGAAGCTTTCATCAAAGTTTGAAAACTTATTGTTCTTGATGACCTTATTTCAGATTTAATTAGTGCCAATGGGAAAAGACCTACATATTTCTATTTTTACTTCTGTTTCGTTTACATGTCAAATTTTTTTGTCTACGACTGAGCACATATTTAGGAATGATTTGAACATAAATTGTCATTAGTCATCGCCACAGTTTATATATTCTTCACAGAGCTAAGGCAGAAAAACATATTTTAAACTGGATTATTTATCATATTTACTGGATAATTACATTTATCACGTCACAAACGCAGTCATGTGATAAAATACTGTCAATATGGCGGCCCCCATACACAAAATTTTACCACCTTTAATCCACTCTAGAAGCGTAACGGTGAAGAATACAATAAAACATCAAATGGCAATTATATTTCTTTTTATTTGAAGAATAACAAATCAAATTTTCATTTTTTCGCGAAGTTTCCCTTTAATGTTATTTTCCATATGGGGATACCCCTTTTGGATTATTATTTCGTTGAAAGACAAAGTTAATTTAATGTTAAATTAAAAGAGATTATTTATGTTAAAGAATAAGGAGTTCATTTGGTGTTATTGAAAATATAGGTTCGCATTGCTTTTCTGACTGAAAAATGAGGGTCAAAAAGGGGGAGTATAATTTTTTTCAAATTTACTCGAGGTGCCCCTACGTATTCGAAATTTGATTTCTTCCGCCAAAATGTGTTTTAAACTCCTTTTTGCATATTTCATACCAAAGATTGCATTTCTTTCCAAAATATATTTACTTTAACTAACAACCATTATTGACCAATCCCATTTAACCTGACAGTTTTTCACACTTTACTTTGTGCTCATAAAATACTGTTTTGCATTACTACATTGATACCTACACACATAGACAACTCAGAATTCTTCAGTTTCTGGATATTATTGCTCTCCTCAAGGGAGGTAAAAATTGTGAAGCTGATCACATGATTTCTTAACAATTTATAGTCTCATCATGACACTTGAATTACATTTTGAGCACCTGGATTCATCTCTACATTAAAATCGTTATAATTACATCTTAAACTTGGTGTCCACTCATATGAAGAGGAGAATAAAAAATTGTAACAATGTCAACATTTGATTATTTTTATTAAATATTAATTTATCAATTGATAAAACAATTATTATTGTTATGCACAGTCATGAGACTCAGTGAAGTTCACTGTGACATCATTTCATAAGTGAAGACATGTTTTCATGGTTTTCCTGGTCTTAACATAGGGCCCCAAAAAATAGAATGATTGTTTTGTCTCCACCTACTGGCAGCGAAATTACAACAACGTGATCCCAGATGCAACTGTATATGCATCTGGGTGACAGAGACTGAACAATTAAAGGCACTTTCAGTTGACATTTAATTCTAAATGCTCTTTGTTAAGAAAAATGTGTATGTTTATGTTTTATGATTAAAATTATGTGACACCATAAATCATGTGATAGGATACATCTAACTACCTAACGTGACAATGGTGTATTGCATGAAACTATATGGACTTTTCTACAGATATGTAGACCAAATTTAAATTACATACACTTTGTTATACATGTATCTCTTAATATTTTATTTAAAGGGTACTTTCTTATATTTCAGAAAAAAATGAAGTTATTTATCTTTTTATTCCAACCCCCGTAGTTCTCAAACAAAATATCAGTTAATAGATATAAATTAATTACTGTATAAAATTTGTTACTTATTCATTGAACACATAATATATGCAGAGAGACCAAAGATATTATCAATGGAGACAGATCTGCTGAGGCCCTGGCAGTTACAAAGGGAAAAGCTGTTGCCAAAGAGGTTAACAAATGGAACATATGACGCTATATTTAGGAAATGGCTGAATACAACACTATTTTGGGGCACTGATTTTTTACCTTCTGGAAACAATGAACTTGATCACTTGAGAAATTACGATACAGCAGTAAAAACGTTTATTCAAATTAATCAATATTCATTTTATGAGGACACAGTAAGTCTACAGGAACATGAATTGTTTTTTAAAAAGGCAGACTTCAATTCACTAAAGTCTGTTTTGACAAATAATTCTGATGTTTTGCCATTACTTTGTCTACTCTCTGTCTTTGAGGCACCAGAACATGAGGAGAAAAAGAAGATGGTGCAAAGTATACTGACACAAGTACTGAATGGTCTACCTTACTACCAGTTATGTGACAGATACAGTGAGTACATTGACTATATTTGCCTGAGGAAGTCAAAAGTTATGTTAAGCGAACTGTATATGATGGATTTCAATCAGTCCTTAGAACTTGTAGTGAAACTTTGTATCAGTAAAAAACTCTTACAACATGAACAAATTGAAACACTTGAAGAATTTCTTCATAAACACTGGAGATGTTTCTTCATACAAGATAAGAATGCAACATTTGATCTGGACAAAACTGAAACAAGATCAATGCTTCTGGAAGTATTATTGCTTACTTTCAAACATTTTGAAAGTTATTTTTTATTTAAATTTCCCATGGTTGCCTCATTACTTTGTGTACTCTCCATGTTTGATGCACCAGAACATGAGGAGAAAAAAAAGATTGTACAAAGTATACTGACACCAGTACTGAATGGTCTACCTGACAAAGAGTTATATGACGTCTATAGTGAGTACATTTACTATATTTTGAAGTCAAAAGATATGTTATGCAAACTGGATATTATGAAGTACAACCCTTTCTTAGACATGAAACTGAAACTTTGTGTTCATAAAGAACTTTTAAAACATGGACGGTACGAGGCACACAAAGAATTTCTACACAAACACTGGAGGTATTTTTTAGCAAAAGTTGACAATGTAATATTTGATCTGAAAAGAAATTATACAAGATCCAGATTTTGGGAAGTTTTATTACATACTCTACTGTTGTTTTTTAAAAACCCACATGAAAATGTTAAGAATATATCTGAAATTTACAAGAAGCTTTCAATCTTCTTCAACTCCATGTCAGACGAGGAAAGTGACAAGCATCTAAAAATAATAGGAATAATTTTCAAAGGTGAAAACTTGAGTATCTTTTTAAAGGGATTCAGTGCAGTATACAACCCATACATCTTCAGTCACTGCATAGAGAATGTATTATTAACAAAGCCAAACGTTTCATCAAGTGAACTGGATATAAGGACGTACAAACAATCCTTAGAAATGAAACTGAAACTTTGTGAAAGTGAATTACTCTTACAACGTGGACTGCATGCAGCACATGAAGAATTTCTTCACAAGCACTGGAGGTTCTTCATAAAAAATTCTGAAATTGTAATATTTGAACTAAAACAATCAGAAACAAGACGCAGTTATTTAAATGTTTTATGGCATATTTTTCTTTTTTTTTTGAAAAGTGCACCTCAAAATTTGAAGAACATATCTGAACATCACAAGAAGCTTTCAATGTTCTTTAATTCATTAAAGTACAATGAAACAATTAATCAGATCCTTGACATCCTTTTTAATAAATTCAGTGCTTCAAACAAACCTTGCATATTTTGTATGGATGAATCTGGACTTAAACATCTAAGTAAATGCTCTTCACGGCTCAAAATTATTCAAATGTTTCAAAAAGAAAAGAAACTGGGAAATGGTTTAAAAAGACTTGTTGTCAATTGGGTGAAAAAAGTCATCAGAGAAAAATACATGTATGATAAAAGCATTAATGATCAATGGTTCGTGTACATAACCATGATAACTAATGGGAAAACATCTTTAATGAATAGATCAACTGAAAAAGATCAACAACAACAAGAAAAAGAAAATGAAATTGTGAAAAAAGCACGTGTGTCTGAACTGTTGACCCTTCTCATGCTGTTATTAGTAATAACATCAATAGGACAACACAAATCGGCCAAACTGAAGAAGTACCTGACATTGAAATATGAGTATGATGGGGCCATCTTATATCTGTTATGGTGTTCTGGTAATGTGGAGAGAAATCCAGGACCTACATTCAAGAAAAGACAACTCTGTTATGCTTCAGAAAGGGAAAGAAAATGGATACATGACATGTCTGCTGTTCTATTAAAATGCTACCATGAAGAGGATACAAATACCAAACCCCCAAAAATATGGAGCAGAAAACCAGATCACTGGCCATCATCAAAGCCATTCTATGACACTAAAAACAGATCACAGGATGAAAGTGGACAGGTTATATCTGATGAAGATCTGTTGAAGTACTTGCTGGATTGTTGCCAAAAGAAAGGAACATACATACCTCGAGTATACCAAACAGAGATTAAAGCTTGGCACAGTAATAAAATACAGTTACTTTATAAATTGTACATTTTACGTACAGAAGCTGAAACATTGTATGAAATTCTTCAATACCTCCATCAATACATTGAGGCCAATGAGCTCAAACAGAACCTGATGGTTATCAAGGTTGCACTGAATACTGAAATAGGGATAAAGGGTAAAACAAAACGATTTGTCGATATCACACGTGATTTGGCTGGTGTATTGTGTAGAATTGTCAAAGGAAAGGATCCTGAGGAAAAATGTGATGGGATTTGGAACGAGGCTCCTGAAGAATGGCCTAAAGAAGTCCCATTCTTCAGTCCAAACAACAGAGGCAAATGTGACCAAAAAAAATGTTCTGACCACAAACTTGTGGAAACTTTGTTGCAACTTCCAAATGTAAAAATTCCTCAAAAGTATAAAACTTTGGTTGACAGTTATTTAAGTGTGATGAAAGCAGGATGCAAGAAAGAATCAAGGAAACTAAAAGAAATTTGCTGTAAATTGTATGTGAAAGAAACCTACATATCTAAACTAAATGATGTTTTGGAAAACCTCAATAAAGAAGGGCTATTTTCAAGTAATGTTAACAATATCCTTGATCAATGGTGCACATGTGAAACAGTTGATAATGATGCAGAAGTGAAACTGTCACAGGCTAAATCCAACTCAGAGGAAAGGCCAGATACATCTATTAATATCAGTCCCAACTCAATCAGAATTTCCACCAATTCAGCCAACAAATCACAAGCTATTAGTTACTGCATTCCTATAAATCATTTGAATTCACCTTCTGGTGCAACAAGTAGTCAAACACTTGAACAAAGCTACATTCATGTAGCAGTAGATGAAACATCCCATCACACCACAACAACGAAGGACTCGTGGTATCATATCTTGCTTACCAGTAGTGACCACATTGGTCCAGACAAATCATCCAATCTGGCCCTTTTCACTGGAGACACTAGCTTACTTGTAAAAGATTATCATGATCATCAGCTTGATAAAACATGTGTCCATAACAATCCTTCAGGCACCTCTAGCAAAGGCACTTCTGCATCAGCCATTTACAATAGTGAGCTGACAGACTGTACCAATATTCAATCAGACCACATAGATAGAACTAGTTCTTCATCACCGATTTTGGTTGAAAGAAAGTCGGGAAGTGCAACTACCCTTTCCAAAAGGAAAAGCAAAACATCTACAAGTAATTATATTCATTTAAACAGAAAAGATGCAGATTCAAGAAAAAACATACAAATACCCAAGCTGATTTTGCGGAAAAAACCTGCCATGAATTTTAACACTGACAATCAACAACTCCAAACATATCATTCACAGTGGACTATTCAATCTGACTATGGTTTACAAAAAGATAGGCAAGGTCTAAACGCTAGCTATGAAATCATTTCATGCCAACAAGAAAGGCAAACTGCAAATGCAATTAACTATAAAAATCAACCAGATGGTGCATTTTTAAGCAGCAGCAATTCATGTGAGATTGATGTTCAAGCAAAACATAGTCAGCCATTAAGCTTACCACAGTCAAAAACAAGAGTAAGTATCTAAACTTCATTTTTAACAAAATTAAGTGATTGTTCATAAATTAATTATAAAATCTGATCAATTGTGATGCAGTTTCTGTACCAACACCTAGAGTTTGATTATGGGGTACTAAATTCAGACTGATGATTCTATGTAGGATGTTATTGAGTTTAAACAACTAAAGCTTACTAGAACAAGGTCCATTTGAACAAAGCTTGAAAGTCTTAAGTGCTGACATAAAATTTAGCAGCGATAAATTGCACAAAGGTGCAGTAATTTATTCCAATAAAGAAAAACATGAAAATGTGTCTTTGTGGCATTAATATCCTGCTTGGCACATAATGGTTAACAGCCCCATTTTTCTTAGTTCACTCAAGCGTGAAATAATTGGTACAACCCTATATGACTTTGTCTGTCAAGAGTAAAACTGAGGATGAATAGACAAACAAACAAACAAACCGAAAAGCTATATATCACCCTGTTTACTGAAAATATGTCATCAGGACAATTATTCAAGTCAGCTTTTTTATTTATTATGTTTTTGTCTGTTCATTGTTTTTATCTTGTTGATTGCATGTCCTTGTCTAAAACTTGTATTTACTATATAAATTGGTCTTTTTTTGTTTCATGGTGTTATTTCCTTCCAATAGAAAGCCCATATGCTGAACTGATATAGAAATTAAAACTTTTTTTATAGGTTTCAACATAGAGGGGTTGTCAAATATAAAAACAACAATTTTACAGCATCAACAATCAAAACAAATTACATGCATAAACCATGTAAAAACTTATTACCCAAATGAAGAACATGTTTTTTTCAGAAAAGAAAACACAAGACTTGTAAAGCAAGTAAATATTCAGTTAAAACTTCAACAAAGGTAAACATCACTAAGTTAGCATAGAAACTTTAAATCAGGTCAAGGTCAGCAAGGTCTTGTAGTGTTCTGAATATGATATGTCTGTTCTGTCTTTTAGTGATTTATTTAAATTATGTTTGTCTGTTTAAAAGGTGTTTAATGCCACGTTCAGTCATTTTTCAGCTATATTACTGTGTCAGTTTTTATGGGAGGAAGCTGACAGTAAATTCCAATTAAGATTAGAGTCTCAAGTGAGACTCGAACCTGCAACCTCAGTGTTGACAAGACATAAAATGACTAGTAGTGTAACTACCTTCATATTTAAACTGCGAGGATTATTAATCAGAAAGATTCAAAGTAAAGTTGTTCGTTTTTAAGAAATAGTTTCTAAATAATAAACACATATAAGTAAACTAATGTGAACATATTGTAAGATAGACAAGACTTATGTGCAGCTTTCATAGTTATCATAAAACCTCTATTAAGAAACCTGATTATTTTACAGAAATGGAAGAATACAAACAATAAGGATTTTACCAACAATGTACAGATTACCAAGGTAAAAACTGAAAGATCTATATCACAAAAAATCCTGTGCATTTGCCAGAAAATTTGTTCACCGCAGGAAAAAACAATACAAGCACTATCAAGCTGAACCAATGTTGCTAATAAACTTCATGTATCATTTGCATTTTAAAAATTTTTAAAAGCTGTTGCATGCATGACATTGCAAGACTTTTTTCAGATTCAACCAGATAATTTTTCAGCCATAGTCAAGAGTCGAAACACTTCTTCCAACAAATAAAAATTTTTTTTAAAAATATTTATGGTTACAAATTACATATAACAATTACATTTTAGGTAGTGGAAAAAGATTTACCAGTCCCTAGTGATAATGTTGATAAACCAGAGTTAAACATCATGGACACACAGAATGATCATCTACATGTACCAGGTGACTTAGCTCTTTCCTCAGATAGTTTATCAGACTATTGTGATGCCAGCAATATACATGTATCTGTAGGCATACCACAACTTTCAGAATCTGAGAATAATGCAGTGCTAGAACAATTACTACCTGTAAATTTACTGGATGAAAACTTACTAACAGACATCTTTTGTCTAGATGATATTTTTAACTATGAATGTGGCAAAGAGTCACAAATCGAGAAAATGTTGAATGACTCATCATAGGTTCTTGCATGGTTACAAGATATATTTATTTTTGAAAAAGTGTAATATTTAGTATTTTAGTACTAATGCTTTGTACAAATGAAACTAAATATAGGTCAAGTAAGCAATTGTATGCTGATTAGAAACAGATCCATAACTCCCAGTGATGTTGGAAACTAGTATTGCTGCATTTTTATAGAATTTTTTTAAAAACTTTTTGTAATGTGTTCCTGTGTAGTATGTTCAGAAAACCTTTATATTGTACAAGGCTACATTCATCACACTGAAATGTATTGTTGCAATTAAATTGTTATTCAATATGAAGCATGGTGAAACCTACATAGGTATGAATATTTAACAATTAAGATGTTGGAAACTAGTATTGCTGCATTTTTATAGAATTTTTTTAAAAACTTTTTGTAATGTGTTCCTGTGTAGTATGTTCAGAAAACCTTTATATTGTACAAGGCTACATTCATCACACTGAAATGTATTGTTGCAATTAAATTGTTATTCAATATGAAGCATGGTGAAACCTACATAGGTATGAATATTTAACAATTAAGTATCAGAAACTCTTTTAAAGTCATATTAATTTTTTGATCAAACAGACTTTAGGTCATTGTTAAAATTAAAAAAATATGGAAACCCGTTTATTCTGTTGCTGATGTTAAAACGCATTCCATTTCATATCAAAATGACATTATTACAGAGAAATGCGTTTATGCATATTCCCACAGCCAACAAAATATTGGAGTAATGTATTTTCCACAGATTCATAAGCAGCCAATTAAATATTGGAGTAATTTATTTTCCATAGATTCATAAGGCAGCTGAAGAAATCTATTTCAATATTTTAACTAGAGGCTCCCAGGAGCCTGTATCGCTCACCTGAACCTGACACCAAACAACCCTTTTTTATCCAGCTTTTCTTTGCTATAAGGAATTGCCCAACACTTCTGCAAAAATCATTAATTTTGACCTTTTAAGGGAAATAACTCCTATAAGGAGGATCTTTTGATGGTTAGAGGGAGAAGGGAGGTTCACTTCACTTTAAATTTGCTGTACCTATTATACTTTTTTAACTATCAGTCGAAAACTCTCTCGACCCCCCCCCCCCTTTTTCATTTTTTCTATTTTAATCCAACGTAGCTATGTAGGTAGTCAGGTGTCATGATTTGCACAATTTTGGTAGAGGACATCCTAAAGATGATGTGTGCAATGTTTCAAAGCAGTCCCTTCATTGGTTTAAGACAAGAAGATTTTTTAAAATCAAGTAAAATTGATTAAAAAAATGTTCAAGGAGAATAATTCTTAAACGGTTTATCAGACAATCTTGACCCTAAAGTCATTTTTGTAGCCCTCATAGAGCAGAACAATTAAGCAATGCTAACTTTTTCTCTAGTTCTAATAATTTTCAAGATTTTGAGGCAAAAATAATCAATTTCGACAATTAAAGGGCAATAACTCCTATAAGGAGTCATCATACAACTTCAACCCAATGGAGTGTTTCGTAGAGCTTTTGATGCAGATGAAGGCATGTCTCTTCGGTTTTCCTGTATCTGTTACACTTTTTTAAATATAAGCCAAAAACTGTATTTTACCGCCCCCCCCCCCATCCTATTTTTAGCCATGGTGGCCATGTTAGTTAATCTGCAGCCATGGTTGGTGCAAACTTGGTTGAGGACATTTGACAGATGATGTGTACAAAGTTTCAAAGCAGTACTTTCAGTTGTTTCAGAGGAGAAGATTTTAAAAAATCAATTAAAACTGATTAAAAAAAACAGTTTAAGGGGAATAACTCTTAAACGGTTAATCAGACAATCTTGACCCTTAAGTCATTTTTGTAGCCCTTATAGAGCAGCATAATTAAGCAATGCTAACTTTTTCTCTAGTTCTAATAATTTTCAAGATTTTGAGGCAAAAATGGCAAAAATCATCAATTTTGACAATTAAAGGGCAATAACTCCTACAAGGAGTCATCATACAACTTTGACCCAATTGAGTGTTTTGTAGAGCTTTAGATGCTGAAGAAGGAAGGTCTCTTCGGTTTTCCTGTATTTGTTATACTTTTTGAACTATAAGCAAAAAACTGTATTTTGACCCCCCTGTTCTATTTTTAGCCAGGGCGGCCATGTTGGTTGGTCTGAGGTCATGATTTGGGCAAACTTGGTAGAGGGCATTTTACTGATGATGTATGCAAAGTTTCAAAGCAATCCCTTCAGTGGTTTTGGAGGAGAAGATTTTTGAAGAAAAGTTAACGACGACGACGACGATGACGGACGACGGAGACGACGGACGACGACGACGACGGACGCCAAGTGATGGCAATAGCTCACATTACCCTTCGGGTCAGGTGAGCTAAAAAGTACATGTAAATATTTTGTGCTGCAGCTAATAATAATCTTTGTCTCAATAAAGCCTTACAATTATGTCTTACACTTTTTTACTTTAGATAAATAAAATTTATACTAAAAGATTTGATTGCTATTGACTTTATCTTTATCTACTGACCCAATAAATTCGGTGATTAATGCCATTGTGTTCATGATGCCTTTATCAGTAATTTGCTTAATTACCCAATTAATTCCGTGATAAATGCTAGTACATTATTACTGACGTAATCAGTAATTTACCTACTGATGTAAATTCCATGACAGATCCCAGTATGTTGTTACTTACTTTATCTGTGTCCCCAATAAATTTGATGTTAGATGCCAGTACTTTGTTATTGACTTTATCAGCGGAACACATCCATAATGGGGGCCTCAGTGGCCGGGAGATTAAGGTAGTTCATCTACTATTGATCACATGGTATGACAACACTGAGGTAGTGGGTTCTCGAGTCTCACTGTGGGCAGGGTGTACTCTACTTCAATCTTAATTGACAAGGATTGCAAATTTTCCTTCCAAAGGTCTGGGGTTCTCTCCGGGTACTCTGGCTTCCTCCCCCAATAAAACTGGACGCCATGATATAGCTGAATAATTGCTGAAAGTGGCGATAAACATCATTCAAACAAGCAAACAAACACATCCAAACTGTACAAATTACCCATAAAACTAAATAAATTTGTACCACATAAATGGCAAGTATGTTCTATTCTGAGCAACATATTCAAAACAAGCACACAAAAAGTCCCACCTGCATACCAAATCAACAATGAAAACAATTACTTTATTAACAACATATAAATAGCATTATATTGTAATCAAAAAGAATATATGTTATGTAATTCTGATAGAGTGACGGATATAAAGGGCATGGTCTAGCGACACCAATCAGACTGACATGTATTACTATTGAGCAGCATATATACCAACTATTGTCGACCTACCATGCATGGTTAATACAGAGGTGACCTAATCTAATAAATTTAACACTGCCACTGGACCTTGCAGTCTAGGTCAGGTGATATCTAACACAGTCATGCACTGTTCATCAGCCAACATATACCAAGTTCATTGCATATCAGTAATAAATTCATACATTTTATTGGTTTACAACTGATCAGGTGACATAAGGAAACAGGGTATAAAGGCAACTTATGCTATTTTCTAATATTGACTGATAGCTAGAAAATCAGACTGGTCAATATTAGAAAAGCACACCTGTGATTATGTAACAGCCTCTCGTATATAAACAGTCCGGGACAGATGACACCTGCCACATTGACAGGTCAAACCTTTTAAAAGATATTTAAAAAAATTGAGGAATGTGTCCATGGGACACAGATGCCCCCGCTAAAGGAAGTCCCAAACAGGAAGTAGTTGTCCAACAGGTCTGAAAGTCGCTTAGGACGTACAACTTGTGATACTTATCCACCCTGCCAAATTTCAAATTGTTCTAATGTATGGTTTCTGAGTAAAGCTTGACCGAAATTTTCTTACTCGTGTTAACACATTTTCATATCGACCCAGTCGAAAACAGGAAGTAGTTGTCTGACAGGTCTGAAAGTCGCTTAGGACGTGCAACTTGTGATACTGAACCACCCTGCCAAATTTCAAATTGTTCTCATGTACGGTTTCTGAAAAAAGCTTGACGGAAATTTTCATACTCGTGTTAACACATTTTCATATCGGCCAGTCGCAAACAGGAAGTAGTTGTCCGACAGGTCTGAAAGTTGCCTCGGACGTACAACTTTTGATACTGAACCACCTTGCCAAATTTCAAATTGTTCTGATGTACGGTTTCTGAGAAAAGCTTGACGGAAATTTTCATACTCATGTTAACACATTTTCATATCGGCCCAATAGCAAACAGGAAGTAGTTGTCCAACAGGTCTGAAAGTCGCTTAGGACGTACAACTTGTGATACCGAACCACCCTGCCAAATTTCAAATTGTTCTCATGTACGGTTTCTGAGAAAAGCTTGACAGAAATTTTCATACTCATGTTAACACATTTTCATATCGGCCCAGTCGCAAACAGGAAGTAGTTGTCCAACAGGTCTGAATGTCGCTTAGGACTTACAACTTGTGATACTGAACCACCCTGCCTAATTTCAAATTGTTCTCATGTACGGTTTCTGAGAAAAGCTTGAGGGAAATTTTCATACTCGTGTTAACACATTTTCATATCAGCCAGTCGCAAACAGGAAGTAGTTGTCCCACAGGTCTGAAAATTGCCTTGGACGGACAACTTTTGATACTGAACCACCCTGCCAAATTTCAAATTGTTCTGATGTACGGTTTCTGAGAAAAGCTTGACGGAAATTTTCATACTCGTGTTAACACATTTTCATATCGGCCCAATAGCAAACAGGAGGTAGTTGTCCAACAAGTCTGAAAGTCGCTTAGGACGTACAACTTGTGATACCGAACCACCCTGCCAAATTTCATATTGTTCTCATGTACGGTTTCTGAGAAAAGCTTGACAGAAATTTTCATACTCATGTTAACACATTTTCATATCGGCCCAGTCGCAAACAGGAAGTAGTTGTCCACCAGGTCTGAATGTCGCTTAGGACTTACAACTTGTGATACTGAACCACCCTGCCTAATTTCAAATTGTTCTCATGTATGGTTTCTGAGAAAAGCTTGACAGAAATTTTCATACTCATGTTAACACATTTTCATATCGGCCCAGTCGCAAACAGGAAGTAGTTGTCCAACAGGTCTGAATGTCGCTTAGGACTTACAACTTGTGATACTGAACCACCCTGCCTAATTTCAAATTGTTCTCATGTACGGTTTCTGAGAAAAGCTTGACGGAAATTTTCATACTCATGTTAACACATTTTCATATCAGACAGTCGCAAACAAGAAGTAGTTGTCCGACCGAACTGAAAGTCGCTTAGGACGTACAACTTGTGATACTGAACCACCCTGCAAAATTTCAATTTGTTCTGATGTATGGTTTCTGAAAAAAGCTTAACGGAAATTCGTACTGACAGACAGACATGAAAAAAACTTAATGCCCCCTGACATGTCGTCGTGGGGGCTTAAAAATAAATTTAAATTTATAGTTTCTGTGTTATCTACTGGAAAAATGTCCTAATTTGGAACTAGGTCACAATTCACTGAAAAGTGAAAATCCAGTCAATGACACATTGTACCTGCCAGATTGACCAGTTCACCTTTCAAAAATGTACAGACCAATATACATATAGTTTTTGTCGTTATATATATTCTACAGTTAAACCTCTAAAAGGCCTGTATCAGTTTCCTGGTTTATACATTGCTATACACAAGGGTGGCAATCGCCACTCAAGCATTGTTTCTACAAACAACATTTTATGTGACCTTGATATGTCAGAGGAAAAATGTTGAGCCAATCAGAAATTTGAATTTCTCATGGTAGCTATGTTTTTTGTAAATGAAGATAAAACAAGGGATTTTTAAAGAGAATCTAACATATCATTTGTACCTAGAAAAAAAAATTATAACATAACATAAACACACAATTTCAATTAACATCCCATGACCTACCTGTAATGTATTTAAACAGGACCTGATATCATTATCCGTTTTCTCACACAGTGCTAATAATGCTGTCATGTCAGATTTCAAATGTTCTTGTCGTATTACCTGAAATAAACAAATTGGGAGTAGTTATTGTATTTTATGAATCAATTTCATTCATCTATGCAAATTTGTTCTTGAGTTACCTAGTCATGTCTCAATATACAGTTTACTAAAACTTATTAATGATATATAATTTTGCATATTTGGTACTTAGATTGGACATACATGTAGTGCTGCTTTTAGCATAACCATGGTTACCACTATTGCTGACTGAAACAAGTATTATTGTTAGCTGATGCTCACTGATATTACCCTTGCTGTTTAACTTCAGAAAGGTCTGAAAATACATCCCATTAACCCAGACCCTACCCTCTAATTTGATCATGTTTGGTATGGCCCTTACAAGTTTAAGGTATGGCCCTTACAAGTTTAAGGTATGGCCCTTACAAGTTTAAGGTATGGCCCTTACAAGTTTAAGGGTATTCTATAAATGATTATGTCTCAATTAAGTGGAGTTATTCAATATTTAAATTTATATTTCAACAAATTCTAAATACTAAAATTAAATGTAAAAAAAATATCTTCAAATAAGGAAGTACATATATACTTCTGAACATTCACAACCATATTCAGAAGTGTAAAAAATAAAGATTTCAGTACATTTTTTCCAACAATCTCAGGAAATCTATCTAGGTCACATAACAGATGTGAACATTCGTCTATAATGTGAGCATCAGTTTTTTTATTAAACAGAAAAATTTTGATTTTCTTCTTTCTTGATTACATTTAGAACATTTATTTAACTGTTTTGCAAAGATTCTTACCATAAAGACAACATGGTTTTTGCCAAAATCATAATCATTATCAAACAAATGTTAAATTAGAAGGATTTTACTATACAGAAAAAACCCACATAACAATGTCATAAATGGCAAATTTATTCAAGAAAATTGTATTATTCCATTTACCTCATATAACCTAGCTGCTAGTCTTGATGGTTCTGTTGGTGGAAAGTTCATGACAAGAGCACACTGTCTAAGTTGCCGTAATGCTGGTACATATCTACAGATACACATTGTCAAGTAAGTAAAATTTTAAATATTTATCCTTGCAAACTGCATAATAATAACATTTACAATTAAACATTAAAACTGTAACCTAACCTGTTAATGTAGTAGGATTTAATGGTTGAAGTTACAATTGTATGGTAGCAGACAGCATTGCAGAGGAATACAGTCAAAGAACCACTCAGGAACCCATTAGACTGGTAAGTTTTAGTCTGCATATCAAGGGCCCTTTTTAATTAAAATTAGCAAAGTATATTAAGAATTCACTCCAAAGATTGAATTAAAGCTATTTCAATATCACCTTGAGCAAGTTTTAAGCTCGATCATGCCTACAAGTTCTACTTGCAGGTCTTTGGTCCAACTTTCATATAAAAATTGAGATTTTAATCCAATTGAAACTGCCTTAAAATCTTATTAGTCAATACTTGAGTTGGGAAAATCCACACATTTTGTTTTTATCAAACTGTGACCTGATCTAGTAACTGGTTACTACATGTATATCTACATGTATCACTTATGAGTAACGGAATCTTCTGCTGTACAGCTGTTTTAACTGTGACCTCACAACATACTGCTAACTACCAATAGTCCCACTAACCTAGTCCAGGCCATTTAAAAATTAATATTATAAGGTTGATTTTTCTTGTTGGAATTAAACAGATTAATGCAACTGTTTTTTTCTTATCATCAAGGACAGTATGTATACATGCCCTAAAGCAAGAATGTAGTAAAAAATATCTCTTTAAGTGGTCATCAAGCAAATTAAAATTGACATAAATGTATTCAATGCTCCTTTATACTCCATCCTCACTTTATACATCATTAGGCATTACTTGTCCTGGAACAAGATTCCAATAGCTTCTGTAGACACAGCTTACAATGAAACCAGTAAGGTCCAGTTTGTCATGATTGATTCCTACTATAAATTCAGTGCTTCTTATTTAGCTACTGTAAATGGCTTTTACAACTGATTACCAACACTGTTCAGCAGGATGAAAACACTACTGAAATGTATACAATGAAGTTTCCACTTACTGGTCATTGCAAATACAAATAATAGGTCGTAACAAAACTCCTCCATCATTTTTCTTTTTCTTGGATGCTTGTTCATCTGTTTTCTTTGCTAGACTTATCAACATGTTGATTGCTGGCTGTAATCAAAAACAAAATACAAATACTTAGAAATTCAAAACTTCCAGTGTACTATAATTCTTCAAAATAAGCTGCAACTGTTCACAAATGGAAGTTGTCCATCAGCTTAAAAATGGTGTGGCTTATCTATGTAATTTTTCTAGACTGATATTTGTCAATATTGCTTGTTTCCATTTGAAAACATGAATTTTTCCTTGCTATATGAGAACATTTATATTATGAAATATTCTTTGTGATAAATATGTTTTATAAATTTGTGAGTGCTAATTTTCCTTAAATGTAAACATTATTAATAAACATGACAGTCAGACACTGATAAAGGGAGACAAACACTATGGCTAATAACTAAAAGTAGAGATATCCTCATGAAACTTGTGGAATATTGGAGATACAAAACCTTTATTCAACATTGCTAATAATTAGGTAATTAAAAGGTCTCAGTTTCACTTCTAATATTAATGAGTATTATTGTGAGCTAATGCTTCCCGATAATACATTCTGCTCTGTAACTTTATACACGCACACATACCGAAAACAATACACCACCTATCACCTATGGAGAGAAATATGGCATGATCCCACAATACAATTGACACAATTTCAGCATTGTATCATTTCTTATACATGTTTGTATGGTGAGAGTACAAAAAAATTTCATCCCTGCTATTAATTTTTTATTTCACTGTTCCAAGCCAGTGGTTTATGCTCTTATGTTTGTATTTTCCGTTTAATGTTTTTCCTAGATTTTTTTTAGAATTGTTGCTCCTTTAGTGATTAACTTAATTGTAAGGTTTGTGTATAGTTTATTTCCTCTTTATATATCTAATACAAGATAACCTGTGGAGCACCATCTATTTCATCAATGATGAGACAATTAGGTCTGGGATCAGCTCCCATTACTGCCTTCATCTGGGTAGCTGCCTCCATCTTGTTTTTAAATACTTCAGCACTTCTGTCATCACTGAAAATACACAGTAGACATGCAATATAATAAAAGATAATCTAACCTAACAACTGAGTTCAAAGGCAGTATGATTTTTATTATACTGAATGCCTGTTATCTAAAGAAGAAACATGAACTATCAAATAGATATTGTACTGAATTATATCTTTAATGGAAAATGCTTGTTTGTCTGCTATTTGTTTTTCCAGCTAGTTTTTCATGTGGCTGATCATTTTCCAGGTTGGCAGGGTGTTAATTTTTTTTATATCACTCACTGAGTGGAAAGCACAATTATTAACACCCTTTGCTATAATGGGCAGAATCAGTAGAAATTCACACATGGTTATTGTCCAATAAAAAGACAGCGTTTTGCATGAAGTATAATAAAAGATTTTAGCCCATTTTGCAGACATTTTTGCACTATTAAACGATAAATGATTTATCTAAGACTTGAGAACAGTAACAGCTATGATGGGAATTTTACAGTTATAATGTTTTCAGTTAAAAAATCATTTATAAAAGAAATATGAATAAAACAAGTGTGGACTGTGAGCAGGCTCACAAAGCGATACCCCCTGCTTCTATTTCCAATGATCTCCCCTTAAGGATATCCCAGGTCAATAAAAATCCTTCATGCACATCTATATATAGTGTACTTCCTTTATGCTAAGTTTCATTAAATTTCATTTAGCGGTTTAGGAGAAGTTGCACTTACAAGGGATGTGGACGGACGGACGGACGACGGACAGACAGACAGGGTGATATAAACAAGTTTGCGGGGGGTATAAAAAATAATTAAAAACTTAAGATTCATTTCCTTTCACACACAAAACAAATGTTCAACATAATGTAATTCACACTGCATGGGACTAAGCAATTTTTAACTAAATCTTTACAAGTGAATGAAATCTACATATCAACAAACCTCGCATTGATTTCCACAACATTATAACCAGCATGTCTAGCTATCGTATGTGCTAGTGTTGTTTTGCCCAACCCTGGTGGACCATTCAATAAAACAAGCTGGAAAAAAATTGTGTTTCATTTAAGTTTATTAATAAATGCATTATTATCTTGTATTTGTTTATTTTGTGACAGATATTAACAGACACACATTTCAGTAATCAAATTAAATATTAGCTTTAACTAAAATAAAATCACTTAATAAATGAAAGGACTTAACAGCCAAACATGTTTAAAGTACTTTCAGCTATTCTCCCATTTTGGGTTCCATGTTAACTTTAAATGAACTTTATAAATTCTTGAGACCTGCTACCTGCTCCATTTGAATAACTCTTTATATTTGTTTGATGGTGTTTAATGCCACTTTCAGCAATTTTTCAGCTATATCATGGCGTCCAGTTTTTATTGGGGGAGGAAGCCGAAGGACCTGGAGAAAACCCCGGACTAGCGGTAGGAAAACTGGCAATCCTTGTCAATTAAGATTGGAGTCGAGAATACCTCTTTAAAAAGTTTGAAAACAAAATACAATCAATAATTATTTAAAACACAAAAAAAAAACATTTAAAATTTGTGTTGAGAGAAGGGTTCTGACGAATTAGCAAATCATACCCCAAGAGGACAAAACTCCAGAAAAAGTTTGAAACAGAACTTAGCTGAACTATAGGAAAGAATAAAACAGACAGATTCGTTTTATTGCATTAAATAGAGCTTATTACATTAAAAAAGATTTTGTACTTATGCATTGTTTATTTTATCCAATTTCCATATCTCCAGTTCTATTTAGTTGTATTTGACAAACTGATTTTTTTGTGTGTATAACATTAAACATCCCGTAATGCCATGATACAAATGAAACTGACAATAAAGGTACAATAAGAAAATGTGTCTCAACAACACTTGGACAAGTGTCTGGACAAGTCTGATTAATTACAGCATAGATGTATTGTAGTTTTTTCCTTCATATTCAGTAATGCATGGATAATTAAAAGGTTAGACAGATTCTTCCGCAATGTGTTTGAGCATGACAAATCCCAAATAGCTGATAATTTCTAGTATCCCGATGTAATGTTTTACTGAGCATTGATACTAAATTTATTGGTAGTAATGATAAAAGGAAATTGTAACAAATTACCCCTAAAGTAAAATACTTACAGTTTGTTTAGGTCTGTTGTATTTATCTAGATCGTCGAGGACTTCAACTTGGAATTTCTTCTTTTTCGACTCCTTGGCTGGTTTCTTTTTGTCTTTTGGTTTGATAGGTATATCTTTACCAAATACCACAAAGTCCCATAACTTTATCCAGTGAAGTAATGTCCTATTTATAGACTAATCAAATTACAGAATTAATCAAATATATATCTACAAACTTTTTAACTTATTACAAATCTACATATTGCATGCAGGAACATTTCGTAATGTTGTCTAGATAACAAGGTAAAAAAAACAGTCAAATTTCTATGATGCTTATTTTGATTCTATTATATTAATTATAAATTATTTACTTAATTACTCAAATAAATAAACCTACAGCAAAAATAACAAATAAACAAGCCAATCTACCACAGAAAAACTAACAACTGAATGGTGATACAGTGGATTCCGCGTATTTGCATAACACATTTGTCAGAGAAAATTACCCAATTAAGCGGATGACCCTTTTAAGCGAAAGACGATAAATTGAGCTGAATGATCATTGAAGTGGAAATGAACGATATCTACTGATTGTGGATTGAAATGACCAAGTACCAAGCCCTATTAAAATACCATTTAATAATTTTTTTTATATTCATATGTGTATGTTATTCATTTTATGTTATTTTTTTAAATAAAAATAAAAATTTCCATGTGTTTTTATTTATTTGTGCTTCTTCGCGTAATGAAGACTTAATGGTAAAACCACGTGTTGATAAAAAATGGACTCAACCTCATTTACATATTTCTTATGTTCAGTTTTGTACCTTTTTTGTGTCATGTCCATTGTTAAATATTTCCAGGTGTATTATCCTTTCAAACATTGTTAGGTGTGTAAGCCTGAAGTTCTTTTTGTTTTGTTTATTCAAAATTATGGATGTAAGAGTGTACGAACTTATTTAGCTCTTCAAATTGAAGGAATGAAATTGAATTGAGAGGCTCCTTAGGGACAACTGTTTAGGATCTCATTGCTGTCACTACCCAGCTGTTAAACCGTTCGATTGTCCTAATTATCTACACCCTGGGGGAAATTAAAGTGAATCAACACATTTAATTAAGAAGCCAACAACAATCACAGGTGGGAACACTTGTCAATCAATTTGAATCAACAGGTTAAGGCTCAATACATGTGATTACATAGGTAAACAATATGGCGGCAAAAAACAAAAACAAACACACAAAATTTTTTTTCCTGAATTTTGGCAAGTCAATAAAGCGAAATCGTTGAAAAAAGCAATGCAAATAAGTGAAAAATTTAACATTGTTTGAATGGGAAATGGTTTGGTGCAGAAAAATTCAACCCAATAAAGCGAATAACCCGATAAAGTGTAAGTCGATTAAGTGGAATCCACTGTACTACATGTATTATCAGACTTCAAAAGAGAATCAATATTACAACTAACATGCTAGTCTTTTATAGAAGATACATGTACAACCAACCATAATCTTTTCAGTTTAATATCACATAATATACATAAGCAAAAGTTTCTAATATAGCTGTGGCAAATCAGCAGTTCATAAGATTCTGTTTCAAAAATAAACTCTCTAGGAGTAAATGTAAAGCCAGGAGGTATGTATTTTTGTACCATGTTTAACAATTTGATTGACCTTTTTTAGATACATCAATGTGATAAACAGGAACTGATTTTTATATTAACTACCTTCAGAACAAAAGAAATTGATGGTGCATACCAGCAGTTAGGTTTGGTTTTATTATTTCCAGGAAATAGAGAGTAGTTGTGGATTATATTTAAACATAAATCATTCAATAATTGGGATTTAAAAAGTCTGTCTTATCTCACCTCTTCACTAAGTAAATCTGTATATTTATGTGGAGCGTATTTTTCAACCCATAACAACTTTTTTGTTTCAGATGATTCTGTTTCTGTTTCTTCAGCAACATCATTATCACTTTCACTGTCATCTATGTTCCTAAAAAGGAAGACCTTTTTAACATAAAAAATGCATGCAAACACGTAACCTTGCCATAATATATCCTCCACTATAATATAGCTGTAGAAACTAGTTCTACACAGTATTCTATAAAAATTTAATACATGTAGATTTCAGATTAATCTAATATGAATCCAATGTGAAAATGTTAATAAAGTTGATTGACTTCTACAAAATCACTGGTAAAAACTTCCATATGTGAAGAAAATGATTGCCATCAAAACAGACCCCATTATTTCAGCTTTAAGACTACAATAAGTAAACAGGAAATTAATCATGGAAGTTTGGTACATTGGGAATGGGCTTTTTTGCATATTATTTTTCTTACTTTACAAAAGGTTCTTTAGTTCAAAATGATTGCACCACTGGGTAGCTATGTGGATTAAGCCTCAGAACCATTGTAACCAGATACCTATGTTTAAGGGAAAGTAGTTACCTCACTAAAGACAAAAATATATCTATTTCTAACATGTCTGAGACAAATCACCCGCTACTGCTGTGGAAGCAAAATATGTCTATATGAATGAGACTTTTAAGCTGACCAACAAAAACTAAACTAGAGGCTCCCAGGAGCCTGTAATCGCTCACCTGGAATCCAAATGACTTAAACTATATTAAAATTTTTTAAATTAACAGTTTCAGTCTAGTTGTTATAGCTTTTAAGTTACTGTGCAAAAACTTAACATTTCTTCAAAAAATTTGTTAAATACAATAACTCCTATAAGGTGCCATCCACAATTTCTGAAAATTAAATGGTTTTTAGGCATTGTCCTTTAGGGTACTTTAGAAATTTACAGTTTTACTCTACTAATAGGTGTGTTATAGACTAATTTATAATTAAAAAACTGTTCATATGTCCAAATTCATAATGAAAGGGCAATAACTCCTATAAAGAGTCCTCTTGCAATTTTTGGACTAAGCAATCATTTGTAGGGCTTCTATTGCTGATCATTTGTGCAATTTACAGTTTTAATCTAGCTACTATAGTTTTCAAGTTACAGGACAAAAATGGAAAATTTCTTAACAAAATTGTCATTTAAGGGCAATAACCCCTATAAGGAGTCATCTGACAATTTCAGACCAATTAAATGAATTGGAGGGCTTTTTTGCTGATCATTTTTGCTGATCATTTTTGCAATTTATTATTTCACTCTAGCTGCTATGGTTTTTAAGTTACAGGACAAAAACGAAAAATTTCATAAAAAATTGCAATTTAAGGGCAATAACTCCTATAAGGAGTCATCTGACAATTTCAGACCAATCAAGTGAATTGTAGGGTCTTTATTGCTGATCATTTGTGCAATTTACAGTTTCAATCTAGCTGCTATAGTTTTCAAGTTACAGGACAAAAACGGAAAATTTCATAAAAAATTGCCATTTAAGGGCAATAACTCCTATAAGGAGTCATCTGACAATTTCAGACTAATACAGTGAATTGTAGGGCTTGTATTGTTGATCATTTTTGCTATTTACAGTTTTACTCTAGCTGTTATAGTTTTAAAGTTACAGGACAAAAACGGAAAATTTCATAAAAAATTACCATTTAAGGGCAATAACTCATATAAGGAGTCATCTGACAATTTCAGACCAATCAAGTGAATTGTAGGGTCTTTATTGCTGATCATTTGTGCAATTTACAGTTTCAATCTAGCTGCTATAGTTTTCAAGTTACAGGACAAAAACGGAAAATTTCATAAAAAATTGCCATTTAAGGGCAATAACTCCTATAAGGAGTCATCTGACAATTTCAGACTAATACAGTGAATTGTAGGGCTTGTATTGTTGATCATTTTTGCTATTTACAGTTTTACTCTAGCTGTTATAGTTTTTAAGTTACAGGACAAAAATGGAAAATTTCATAAAAAATTACCTTTTAAGGGCAATAACTCATATAAGGAGTCATCTGACAATTTCAGACCAATAAAGTGAATTGTAGGGCTTGTATTGCTGATCATTTGTGCAATTTACAGTTTCAATCTAGCTGCTATAGTTTTCAAGTTACAGGACAAAAACAGAAAATTTCATAAAAAATTACCATTTAAGGGCAATAACTCCTATAAGGAGTCATCTGACAATTTCAGACCAATCAAGTGAATTGTAGGGTCTTTATTGCTGATCATTTGTGCAATTTACAGTTTCAATCTAGCTGCTATAGTTTTCAAGTTACAGGACAAAAACGGAAAATTTCATAAAAAATTGCCATTTAAGGGCAATAACTCCTATAAGGAGTCATCTGACAATTTCAGACTAATACAGTGAATTGTAGGGCTTGTATTGTTGATCATTTTTTCTATTTACAGTTTTAGTCTAGCTGTTATAGTTTTTAAGTTACAGGACAAAAACGGAAAATTTCATAAAAAATTACCTTTTAAGGGCAATAACTCATATAAGGAGTCATCTGACAATTTCAGACCAATAAAGTGAATTGTAGGGTCTTTATTGCTGATCATTTGTGCAATTTACAGTTTCAATCTAGCTGCTATAGTTTTCAAGTTACAGGACAAAAACGGAAAATTTCATAAAAAATTGCCATTTAAGGGCAATAACTCCTATAAGGAGTCATCTGACAATTTCAGACTAATACAGTGAATTGTAGGGCTTGTATTGTTGATCATTTTTGCTATTAACAGTTTTACTCTAGCTGTTATAGTTTTAAAGTTACAGGACAAAAACGGAAAATTTCATAAAAAATTACCATTTAAGGGCAATAACTCATATAAAGAGTCATCTGACAATTTCAGACCAATCAAGTGAATTGTAGGGCTTTTATTGCTGATCATTTTTGCCATTTACACTTTCACTCTACCTCGTATATTTTTCAGGTTATATTGTAAATACCAAAAAATTTGTCAAAAATCATAAAAAAAGGGCAATAACTCCTACAAGAAGCCAATACACAACTTCGCACTAATAGCAACTATTGTAGACCTTAATGTGCTGATCAATTTGAAGTAACGGTTTTCTCTATAGCTATTATAGTTTTTTAGATAATGATCAAAAACCTGTGTTGACCCCCATGTTCTATTTTTAGTAACAGCGTCCAGGTGAGCTAAAAAATGAAACCAAGCAAATACTGACATTTTGTCTGAAACCACTGATGTTTTGTCTGAACCTTTCAACTGTTGCATTTTGACATATTTTTTGGACACAACCTCACCATGTATTTATTAATTGTATTTCAAATCAGAAATGAAGCCTCAGTGGCTGAGTGGTCTATACTAAAAGTCACAAATGCATGTGGTGCATTTCTTTGCTTACATTTTTTTATTATTCTATATTTTACATCTATATTACGAAAAAACTGAAAAAAATTTAGTCACAATAACCTGTCCATATTTAAAACTATTGCCTCTGTTTTTTAAATGTTACAAATCGTCCTTGACTTTTGAAACAGAAATTTTAAATTTGTAAGTCAGTCAAGGGATCTAATGTTATTTACAAATATTCATCTGTTTTTGATGTACAATTGTATTCAGACAAACTTCGAGACTTTTCCGGCATCAACTGCAATAACAAAGCCGGAAACTTTTCAAACCGACAAAATCCACTGCACCAACACTGAATATCTCGTGGAAAAAATGGATGATTTCAAAATATAATATAAAAAGGAGCATCTTTTTGACCATACAGGGTGAGCAGTTAAAAAAACCTGCACCAAAACACTGCGACACAAGTAGTCAGCCATCTATTAATGATCACGGTGTCAAAATTGGTGTTACGTGTTCAGATGCCAGGCAAGGTGTGCTCTACTCAAACCTGACCTTAACTGACAAATGATTGCCAGTTTTCATGATGAAGGTCAAGGTTCTTGCAAAGTATGCTGACTTACTCCCATAATAATAAAGACTCAAGTTTCACCAAAACAAGTCACATTGTGTTTTGATGAGGGTTTTTTGCATGACAAATGAAAACTGATTATTGTGTATGGTTCAGTGTATGCTCCTTTTGTAGATTAAAAACATTACATTTTGAAATCAACAATAATTTCCTTGAGATATTCAGCAGTTTGAAATGTGGCGGTTTTTCATTTTGATAGGGTTTTTCTATACGAAAAAATTTGACCTAAATTACAACAGAAAAGTAATCTAGGTGCATTAGATTTTGCCTGTTCAAAACCTTTCAGCAGACTTTTGGCGTTTGCCATTGTATGCGGAAAAGTCTCGCAGTTTTTCAGAATACCAGACAAACGTTTGTAAAAAAAGCATAAGGTCCGTTGAGAAAAAACATGGCTGACTTATAATGTTAAAATTCCTGTAGCAAAATCAAGAACCATTTGTGATATGCAAACAACAGAGGCATAGTATTTAACCTGGAGAGGTTACTGTGAATAAATTGTTTCTATTTGATTTTTGTAATAAAAAGGTTAGCCAAAAAAAGCACTGCATTGAGGTGTGACTATGATTCCCCTGTCATAATATCTCTTACAATAAAACCCACCTCCTCATCTGTTGTGTTAACTTTGCTGCCTCTTCTAATAATCTGTTTTGTCTCTATAAGGAATGCAAAAAAATTACATGTATTCATATGTCTATTATATCCTATATGAATGATCCATTTTCAATATTTATTTCAATAATTATTGCTAATTTTATAAAGATGCTAATACAATATTTTGCTGTACAATAAACAGGTCATATTTAAGGTGAGTATTGCTATAAATTCAAACAAAATTAGGTTTTTAAATTTTTTTAACTGCAGTCTTAGCGAATTTTTGTTGTACATCAAACATACATTGTAAATGAAAACTAAATGTTGTACACAGAAGCATTATCAAATACTTATTATATAATTATTTATTCCATATTTTAAATATCCATTTAATTTTTGTTATTTAAAACACAAATAAAACTTTTTTGAAAGTAAAATCATCTCTATTAACTTTATGAAGAAAAAAATGTTAATTTAACTGAATACCTATACACACATTTTTGTTTATTTCGTTTTCAACATTATAGGTAAAATATCATATGCTTTAAAAAAAAAATTCCCACTTTGTTTGTTTAAAGCCTTACTTCTGTCTCTAATTCTTCCTTCATTTCTTCTACAGAGACTTGTAAAAGTCGAGTTGATTTTGAATTCTTTCCAACATTTTCATACTGAAATAAAAATAATGTATGCTAAGAAATTTGCAAATTGTAATTATCAATTGTGCGGATACCGCAGAAAGTTTGTGTACATATCAACTTATATTTTACCATTTTTAAAACAGGATAAATCATGCAGCAAGAGTTTTGAAAATATGATAAAGAGTGCTGAGTGCCATTTTGCATGGTTTTAAAAATTTTTTTATCAGAATCACTTTCATATTGTTGGTTAAAGTAAAATATTATTTCCTCTGAACAAAAACAAAACCAAATTGAATGAGATGTTAAAAATCTGGAAAGGAAAACAAGATTGCAATTTATAACCAAAAAATGAATTTGGCTCAGCAGGATTTTTCTACGTTAGTTGAAATTGGGCACACAAACAATGTTTATTTGTTTATTTTTGTCTTAGCTTCCAAAATGAAATCAATGCATGAAAACTACAGTACAGTCAACGGAATGCTGTGATTTTCCATAGCCCACGCGTGGTAATCACGCAAAATCCACTCAAATTATGCCCACGAATCACTAATTTTTTACCCACGCAAATTTGCGTGGAAAAATATTGAGATTTTCAACTTTCCACGGGATTTGTGGATGCCGCGCAAAAACACGAAAAATTTTGAGTGGGCATGATTTATACATGTTATCGGTATACATGAACGCTATTCAGTGAGAATTTGAATCTAAGACATTGTTTATACAAGTATATGTTACATTATCTTCTTTTGTTCAAATAATATATTAAGGATACTTTTCGTTGATGTAAATTTTTAACCGGCAGGTAAATTCATTCAATTAAAACAAATACTGAAAAGCATCGCATGCAGTGCCGTTTTTGCCAAAAGAATTAACGTGTTTTCAGAACAAAATCAGTTCATTTTTTTAAATTTTCAATACCCGTATCGTAAAAGAAACACATATTTTTCAATAAGTGATAAAGTGTGTAGAGAAAAAGAACGTTTGGGATTTATTAACCCTAAAAACGGAAGAAAATCCTGCATTTATTTATACTTGTGTATGTTGCTTAATCATATGAGCCGCTTTGAATAGCTATCACGTTGTTTGTCAGATAGAAAAAATGAACCTTGTCTTATGATACGCATTTTATAATGATGAAGCATACGCGGTTTTTGTGTTTCTAGTTTTGGAACATTCATAAACTTTCACGATATCAATTTAACTGTTAAGTTTGTTTGGTTCATCGTATTATGTGTGACAATATCTCCAAGAAAAAGTGTACAAGTAGTGTCATTTTGCGAATAAATCGACATTTATTACCGAAAAAAACATTCACTTATAAAAAAAATCAACGTGCATAGATTCATATATCACTTCACGATTAAAGGAAATATTTCGAATTCAGACTCGAATTTTGAAAAACAAATAATTATGGATATTATAAAAAATATACAACCCACGTATGGGACAGTATACAATCAAATACAACTGTCGTACGGTTTTAATGCGGTTTTCTAACGATCATTGCTACCTCGGAATGAAGTTTTGCAATATTAATTCTGTCATGGATCGAAAAATCTTGTTTATATCTTTATTATTATAAATAGTAATTATAGTAATAAATATTTTTATTCATACAAATGAGGATTCGTACATTTATTTTAAACGTGTGTATTCATTTCTTGACTGACACACCTTTTGTAATTACATAAACTGCACATGCCAATTCTCAAGGCGGGAAACACATAATGCGGTAAGCAGAAGTTGTCTTTGAACATCGTACTTGCATTTTCTCTATGAATTTTCAAGAAATATACAGAAACTTGATGTATTACAATATATTTAATTGAACGATTCCTTATATTATTTCGGAATGGAGTATTGTTTATTTAGCAAATTCTTTGTACAGGTAAATTCACTGCTTTCGAAATTGATCGGAATTGATCAAGTCAACACGTGGTTACGTGTACAGTCCCAATTATTATGAAAGATCATTGAAGTTGAAAATTTGGCATCGACAGTACATTGTAAAAATATTATGTGAATGCTCCTCATTTTTAATACTACAGTTTCTTGTATATTTCAGCCAAATTCTATTGAGCATTTGTGTAATGGAAGGCAACGTCTGCTTTCGCAGCAGGTGTATTTCTAGCTACAATAATGTAGCTCCTATTTTTTTTATGTCCATAAAAAAAGGAGCTACATTATTGTAGCTAGTGTATTTCCCTCCTAATAAAGGAAAATACAGTTATGTACATTCTAAAATTATTATAACGATACCTGGGTGGAACATATTTGATGAGCAACATAGGCCGAATTATTCTACCTCTTTGGTGGAAATATGTCACAATTCCCGTTTCCAAATACTATTTTGACGGGTTTATTGTTTGCGTCCCCCCACCCCCCCGGGCCAAAAAATAAACAAAAAACGCACATTCAAATAGTAAATGAAAACGAAAATTGTTAAGTATTTGCACCAAAGAGGCAGAAAAAGTACTCTATGGTGAAGAATGTTCATCATGGGCGGAGATGGAAACAAATCAGATCTGAAAATTATAAATAGTGTTGAATACGTAGGTTCAACTGTATCTCATAGCTACATATGTAGCATATCAACAAAAATATCACGTACATTTAACACGGGTGCACGTATGTAAATAAATGCAAAACATTTATGTACGATGACTCGGGAAGTGTTGGAAGTAGATTTGTAGAAACCTGCGTATAATGCAATATGGCAATTAAACAAAGTTGTCTCCTGCCGTAAGGTGTTGAATGCTGGAGAGTAGTACATAAGAGTGGGATTGCAAACCTTAAATAAGTATAAATCTTTAATAAATCACAATAAGCGTACTTAGTTATAAGGTGGAACTCAATTGGAAGGATTTCCGTTAATATTTAAATGTAATTTTACCAGCTTGTCTAAAATGATGAAGACAAGCACACAAGATATAACATTTGGTTGGGATATTTGAAATATTTCTTACAATTGAGTAATACTATCGATATATATATATTTTTTAAATTGCGATCGTTCGGAAATGCAATAATTGAAACTTAACAATCGCCGTTTGTAGGTATATAAGTTTTTGGTATAGTTTGTTTCATACAAAGCATCTAAAAATTTTCGTTTTTATTTATTAATTAAAGTAAATTTACTTAAAGTAAGTAGCATTTATGGAGCCTTGAAAATTAACATACCGTATATTTAAAAAAAAAAGAAAATTTACGGACACGATGTTTATTTTACCAACATACATGAATAACTTAAGGAAGAAAGATAGATTTAAGAAAGGAAGAATATATAGATATTTTTATTATAATGTATGACAAGTAACAATTCTGTTGTGCCTGGAAAAGAAATATACCCATTGTATATAACGTAAATACGATTGAACAAATACGTTTGTAGGTCAAGTTTAAAAACATCGTCTATGTTACACAGCGAAGTTTTTGGTAGTTTGTTTCATACAAAGTATCTAAAAATTTTCGTTTTTATTTATTACTTAAGGTAAATTTACTTAAAGTAAGTAGCATTTATGGAGCCTTGAAAATTAACATACCGTATATTTAAAAAAAAAGAAAATTTACGGACACGATGTTTATTTTACCAACATACATGAATAACTAAAGAAAGAAAGATAGATTTAAGAAAGAAAGAATATAAAGATATTTTTATTATAATGTATGACAAGTAACAATTCTGTTGTGCCTGGAAAAGAAATATACACATTGTATATAACGTAAATACGATTGAACAAATACGTTTGCAGGTCAAGATTAAAAACATAGTCTATGTTACACAGCGAATTTTTATATATAGATTAATTTGCGTGGTCATTGCATCATCCACGAATTTTGCGTGGACATATTGTTCGTGGTATTATCGTGGGCAGAATCCAGTTTGCATGTTTCCACGCAAATGCATCAAACCTAAAAATTACCACGCATTTTCCACTCATTTGCAAATGCAGGGAAAATCCCAGCATCACGTTGACTGTACTGTATAAAGTATGTACTATAGCTAGGCTTAGCTTCTAATTAAGAAAGAGGCTGTGGTTTAGCATAGTTTTACCATCAGCTAGCCATATAGGTTTTATTATGTTATCTCTGGCAATAGCATAATAATGAAATAAATGGCGAGCCCAGGGTAAAACAATGACTGAGAATTGTACAGTTAAGAGTTGCATTCAAAATTTTAGGGAGAGCCAAATAGACACTTACGTCTGAAAATAACTCCAGTTCATCTCGGACATTCATATAAACTGTTCTTCCCTCTGTTCCTTTAGTACTGATAAAGTTCCCTTCTGGAACACGGGTAAAAACTCTTTTCCTCTCAAAATCATATCCTGCAATACAAAAGTTAATAGTTTTTCTCAAAACAGTAAAACCTTCACAAATGTCTTGATTAATGATATGAATGTTAATACTATAAAAACCCCTGCAGACAATTTCAAAAAATTTAGTTAGTGTAAAATCCATCAAAAGTGTTAAACAAGTGTGGACACAGAAAAACGTCTCGCCTGCATTCCGCATCAGTAACGAAAATAAATTTCGTCATAAGCATTACGTTAATAGCATTAAATATCAGCAGTGGCCTGTATACAAAATATTGTCACCATACCCTGCATAGTTACAGGGGAACAGCCGTAACCCAAAAACTTTACATAGTCGCTGGACCGTGAATTGAGGTCAAGGTCAGGTGGAACCTACCAGACAGTCATGTACTATTCATCAGCAACTTATATACCAAATATTGTCATCCTACCATGCGTAGTTACAGAGGAACTATCGTAACCTAAAAACTTTAACGTAGTCGCTGGACCGTGAAATTGAGGTCAAGGTCAGGTGACACCTACCAGACAGTCATGTACTAGTCATCAGCAACCTACCCACCAAATATTGTCATCCTACCATGCATAGTTACAGAGGAACTGTCGTAACCTAAAAACTTTAACGTAGTCGCTGGACCGTGAAATTGAGGTCGAGGTCAGGTGACACCTACCAGACAGTCATGTACTAGTCATCAGCAACCTATACACCAAATATTGTCATCCTACCATGCGTAGTTACAGAGGAACTGTCGTAACCCAAAAACTTTAACGTAGTCGCTCGACCGTGAAATTGAGGTCAAGGTCAGGTGACAGGTGACTGACTGGCAAGTACTCATCATAAGCTACCTCTGGACCAAATTTGATGGACCTAGGGCTTGGGCTTACAAAGATATGAAGTAAGATGTCAAGTGTTTACGCCGCCGCCGCCGGATTCCCATACATATGTCTCGCCTCCAGCGACTTTCGTCGCAGGCGAGACAAAAATCAAAGGGAAATTAATTGTAATGTCAGAATTTACGATGTATTTTACACTTACAACTTTTGGTGAAAATGACTTCAGAAGTAGAACTGAGTTTTCAAATTTGCAATAAATGATCTGTACACATGTCATTTTTGTATACTTGAACAAATGTACATATTAATCAAAGTTGTTCCTTTTCTAAGACAAATAAAGTAATTAGGTACCAAACATCTACAGAAAAAAATTAAAGCAACTAAGAATCTCTTTAAAATTTCTACTAATGATAAGTATTTGCACATTCTTACCATAACAAGAATCACGTCTTGCATTACATTCTTTCAGTCTTGACATAACAGACAGTACATACATGTATGACCCAATATGTACTTACAAATGTGCATAAAATTTGGAAACATTATTAAATAATGTTAGAAAATACTAAAACATTTTATTTTATGCCTTAGGCTAAATTAAAATAGAATTATTTATATTACCATCAGCAATGTGTTCATCTAAATCTTCTTTCTGAATATTGTGTCCTTTATTTCTCAAGTTTACAATTTTTTCTGCAATAGTTGGTGAGTCTGGAGGAGTAATATCGTCGCCATCCATGTTCGGCAGTTTAGAAAATCCATTTACTCTTTGTCTTTTACTCTGTGGCCCTACATTTATATAGATAGAAAAATACAATATACAGATTTTTTCATGTGATTTTATTCTTTATTCATAGAAAAATATATATACATTAAATTATATGCATTTCACACATTAGCATACACAATATATCTGCATACATTTAATACTCAAAACATGCAGTGAGTTTGCTGACTGAAGAGTTCAGGTAATAAATCATCTACTGATGGTCACATGCCCGTCAACACTAAGATTGTGGGTTATTTTTATCCTTATCTGCTAGAAAATCAAAACAATACATTCTACATTTTATCATAATTTCTGTTCAATGCAGAATTATATGAAAGTATGACTACATGTTTACTGCACCTATGTCTGTTCTGTTAGTATGTCTACATGTTTACTGTACCTGTGTCTGTTCTGCTAGTATGTCTACATGTTTACTGTACCTATGTCTGTTCTGCTAGCATGTCTTCATGTTTACTGTACCTATGTCTGCTCTGCTAGTATGTCTACATGTTTACTGTACCTATGTCTGTTCTGTTAGTATGTCTACATGTTTACTGTACCTATGTCTGTTCTGCTAGTATGTCTACATGTTTACTGTACCTATGTCTGTTCTGCTAGTATGTCTACATGTTTACTGTACCTATGTCTGTTCTGCTAGTATGTCTTCATGTTTACTGTACCTATGTCTGTTCTGCTAGTATGTCTACATGTTTACTGTACCCATGTCTGTTCTGCTAGTTTGTCTACATGTTTACTGTACCTATGTCTGTTCTGCTAGTATGTCTACATGTTTACTGTACCCATGTCTGTTCTGCTAGTTTGTCTACATGTTTACTGTACCTATGTCTGTTCTGCATTCATCTTCTTGTGTATTTTCTTTTTCATTACTTCTGATTCTTTTATCTCTCCTGCCTGATTTGCATGGCGTATCAGAGTCTTGTCGTAATCTGTGTTTAAGGACAGATCCATCAGACAAGTCCAAGGGGCTTTCTAGTGGTGTAACAAGACTGTCATTGAATTCATCTAATAGACTAGTTTTACGGACAGGTGTGCAAAAATTTAGTGAACGCTTTGGCTTTGGAGGAGATGGTCCAGCAGCTGCGAAAAAAGTCTAAATTTTTTTACTAAAATTTTGAGCAACAGAAATTATACTTTATTAAGAAACCAACATTGGAAAGAAAGAATATAAAACAACTTTTTCACAGAAATGACACTGGTGTGGACACAGAAAAATGTCACACCTGCATTCAGCTTCAGTAAAGCAAAAAATTATGTCATTTAGGAATCACATAAATAGCATTTAATTGTTATCATTTAAAATATACAATGCATGGTTAGAGAGAAACTGACCCAATCCAAAAACTCTAACCTAGTCACTGGACAGTGAAATTGAGGTCAAGGTCAGGTGACACCTACCAGATAGTCATGTACTATTCATCCGTAACCTATATATCAAATTTTGTCATCCTACTGTAGATGGTTACATATAAATTACACAAAATTTTGAAAAGATTAACATCAACCCCATGATAAAATGTTTTACTACAAATTTTTCAATTCTTCTTATCAGTATAAAAACTTACTTTCAATTTCTGATATATGATGTCTACTATGAAAAAAAAGTGGTATACATTTTCTCATCCTCACGAGTCAAGGTTTCTGTGTCCACGAAACCCTAACAAACTTAGCTAGGAAATTCCCGGGCTAGAAGTCACTATTTTGATGCATAGACCATGTAAAAATCAGTGTATTTTGTACAGTGGTGTTAATAGTTTGTTATTACTGCGTTATTTATTAGTTGCGTTACATTTTATTCCCATTCAACAGGGATCCTCACAACGCGTCTAGATGCGTATTGTACGCGTCTTTTCGGTTCTGGACGCACCTTTCCAACATCTAACGCATCCGTGTCAGTTGTCAGACCCGTACAAATTTCCGTCATGTGAGTTCCGTCTCCGATGCGTGATTACATATTCTTACAAATGGCGATCGATTGTTACCTGTTTCGTCCGATTCTCAGTAGGTAGCAATCACTCGGGCGGCAAATATGCTTTAATTAGGATGTTTATTGAACAATAAACGTGCAGTGTTGTTGGACACTTCTTATGGTTAAAATTGAGCGTTGACAATACACTTGTTTCAAATTTTAATACACGGTCAGAATCTTGCACTTGCAGTTGCACTCCGTACGATTTTTTTTAAAGTAAGAATTTTGACAGGTACAAAGATATCTTCAATATGAACATTAATTAGTTATCTAATAAACTTTTATTTTTTGTATAATAAGATCTGCTATAGACTAGGATCTGATAAAGGGGGAAAAGGGGGGGGGGGGGGTAATAGTTGTTTGGAAGAAATATTATATCCAGGTAAGACAAAAGTCTCTCTTTAATGGGCAAACATCAGCATGTTTCAAGTAATGAGTGCAGTTCAATCGTACTCCAAAAGACTTATAAACTCAGCTACTAATGATATAAAATAGCATGGGATAAACATTCTACAAGCCATATATCTTTTTATGAAAAGACATTTAATGGGTCGGTCATCAAAGAAAATGGTTGTATGCAAGCACTTGGCTGGACTCGTCTGCGATATGTGGGACTCATGAAAATTGTTTGGGACTCACCACTTTCAAAAGTGATGAGTCCAGGACTCACCATAAAAAAATCCTGCAAGTATCACTGCAACAATCAGTAAAAATGACTACTACCGAACATTTGCTTATTTCAAGCTATTTCATTGGTTGGTATTTTGAAGGTTTGATGTCATATGAAAATCTTCTAGCCCGGAAATTTCCTAGCTAAGTTTGTCGGGGTTTCATGGACACACAAACCCTGACTTGTGAGGATAACATTTTCTGGAATGCTAAAAATTTAAACAAACTCAATTTGTTGACAGTGAAAGGAAGTTTTGTTTACCTTATGCACTAGTTATATATAGTCTTCCACATAATAAGAGAAAAAATGTAAATGGTCATTTGTAAATCTAGACTCAGCAACTACATAAATGTATGTACGTGTACAACTAAAAAAACAAACATATGAACAAAGTAAAGCTGAAATTTGATTTGGATGTTAGTTACATGTACATCATATTGGAGGGTTTAGTTGGTTAATGACTTGTAAAGTTATCTGTCAAATAGTCATACTTGTAGTAGCTAAGCAATGAAACTTTGTCTTGCTACCAAAGTAGCGCAGCCAGGGTTGCCAACATGTTCCAACTCGTGTAAGACCCAAATGCAATACCCAGCAAGACAAAATATTTATTTTTTCCTTAGTCTGGTAAAGATTCTCAGATTACCAGAGTGAATATCCTGTAAAATATTTTACATGTACATTTCGTGATCTAGCGAATTACTAGTAAGCATTTATTCACATCATAGCAGGTTCTGTTGCAATTATTTTTGCGAGATGTGTTCATAAAAAAGGCTAAACTTTCCTTACAAATACAGCTACATATAAACTAGTACTAGTACATGTAGTTGTATTTGTAAGGAAGTTAAGATTTTTTCAACTTCCTCTAGTAACGAAAATTAATTCTCAAGCAAAATACAATAAACAAATATGTATGCCATATTTATGTTCTGTAAGGCTTAACAGAGTCAAAAGTTTTTAAATACAGCTAAATGTTACATGGTATTAATTTGACCATTTTTCTCACAGGTTTCCCCTGCAAAGAAAACAGCTGCATTCACCAATATAAGTTTTCTTAAAATAATTAAATTGCTATTTATTTGTGAATACTGTACAAGGTCTAGACTAATTTCCATTTCAAATGACTGTGAATATTTCATACATTTTTATTAGAGAAAAAACAGGACAGTAATTCCTGTTTTGCAAAAATTGTAATGCAAGAATTGTAAACTGCATCTGCTTATTCAGTTATTGTAATGGCAGAAGTGGAAGTTCATTACTTATTTTCAGAACCACTGCCAGTTTACATGTACAGTACTTACTCACTTATCATGCTTATAAAAATAATGATTCAGTGCCAGTTATGGTAGGCAACATTCTGTAACAGTAGAGCATGAAATAACAACATTGTCACTACCGGGGATCGAACCCGGGATCTCAGTATTGCCAGCCAGCCCTCTAACCAAGTGAGTTAAAGAAGTACTCCGTTTATAGCTCAGTCGATTTTGATTGACTATATACCTACTACCTGCTACAATGCAGATAGGCCTCAGTCCTGTTACAATTCTAATAGCATGTAAAATGTTTACTATTATAACTTACAAGTTACAACTTTTTTTTTTTTAATTCAACCGATTGTGAACAAAAAATTTTTTTTTTAAAAACCTCAATTGTTAGTGATTTATTTAAATAATTACTGATCATTTGCTGAACATAAATGATCAAACAGCAAAAAGAGATGAAAAGACAATACGATTTAATACATGTATAATAAATTTTCCATTAATCCAAAGAAAATATTGTTGACGAGCACTAAAATTAATATAAAATTAGACAACAATAATTTTGACATCTATAAAATTAAAATGTTAATTGTTTTAAACAACTACAAAAATATAGATAATTTGTTTGCAATCTGAACACTCTGTTTTAAATTGACTGTTTTGTGAGGTCACCAACTGACATTGCAAAGGCACTGTTAAGGTATAGAGAGAAGAAGAAGAGAAGAGAGGTGATCCGATACAACATCAAGAACAACATGTGATGCTCTCATTTAGGCTGCGCCTGTATTCTGATCATATAATTTGTTCATAATTATTTAATGTAAATCATATAGTGTGGGCTTATTTTGTTACGGGTCGATTTTGTATTGTCCGATTTGTTATGGACCGAAATTAGGGTAGATTTATTATTATTAACACAAAGTCCCTACGTTCTTCAAAGCTGTCCATTGCATCCAATTCGTCCGCATACTCAAGATCAAAGTCGTCATCCATTTTTGCTAAATATGTTACTGGGTATTATTTTTCATTAAACATTTATAAACGATGTTTATTTATTTCTTAAATCCCGCGTAAAATTCAATGTCATCTAAAAACTTTTAGTCAAAAACAAACAATTGTTACTGACAAACGTTTTACAGACACTACATTTTAACAGAAAAACTAGCTGGAAAGAATTACAAATTCCGGGAGTTAGTAAAATCCACAGAACATACACCGATTATCTTTGCGGGTGCAAAACCAAATGGGGAAAAAGTTTACAACATATTATTTGTCGTTTTGTTACGTAAATTGTTTTGCAAGTGAAGATTAGATACACAAACACAGAATCATAAACACAAACAATGAATGAAAAACGCAAACTATTTCGATAAGTGATGGATCAAGATGAGATCTCGGAGGGAAGGAAATCGACTGGGAGCAAGATCTTTTCTGTTAACGTGTTTTGAGCATTTTTACATGAGTGTTAACTGTTTTTTTTAATAAAGCAACTTCTAACTGTTTCTCAACCATTAGCTGTTATTTGTTTTATTAACAATGACATAAAAAAAACCCGTTTGCTGTTAATAGTCAGAACACAGTTAACTGTTTTACAGATTTCTTTCTCTGTTATATGTTATTTCATTGTATTCACCACTTTTTAAATGTAATTTAGTCTTCCTTTGAAGGAGGAATATAAATAATTTCAAGGGTCCTCGGTGGCCGGGAGGTTAAGGTAGTTTGTCTACTATTGATCACGTGGTCTGTCAACACTGAGGTTGTGGGTTCGAGTCTCAATGCGGGCAGGGTGTACTTGACTCTAATATTAATTGACAAGGATTGCCAGTTTTCCGACCGCAGATCGGGGGTTTTCTCCGGGTACTCCGGCTTCCTCCCCCATTAAAAACCGGACGCCATGATATATAGCTGAAACATTGCTGAAAGTGGCGTTAAACAATGTTCAAACAAACTATATATAAGTTCAAATACTAGTTACTATGGAAACACTGATTAATGTAAGCATTTTCTAGCAGTATTGTCCTTCGATGTTATTCTAATGTTATCTTTTTTCCAATTTTTTCACTTACTGTTTTCTGTTTTTCTAATGTAAATTGCTGTTATCTGTTATTGTTATTTTAAATTTACTGTTATCTTTTTGGGGAAACATAAAAAATTGTCAACCTGTTAATGCACCCCCCTTAAGTCCCCTCTTACAGTATCACCACACACAAGTAAAAAAAAATACCCAAGCACCATATGAAATCCCCAAATAAAATATAATAACACTTTCACCAGATACTTTAAACATTTCGATAAGAGAATTTCAATGATATCAATTTTTCAAACATGTATGGAAGTTACAAATAAAATATAATCTTGAAAATTTAATAAATAAATATATGTAGCAATAACATTTTCTTTATTATAATAAGTTTTCATATGTTCTAGTCACGAACGCGAGCATAAATTTTAATATTCGTCTGAACGCGATTTCGTTTTGGTTCAGTCGGGGAACTTTCATGCTTTTGTCTCCGATATACATTAATCACAACTCCAGAGCTGTTAGTGTTGGCGCCTGTAAACCAATGGCATGAATAAGCTGCTGACGATAGTGGCAATTGCACTGGTGAAGGAATGTCAACAACGGAGGCAAAAAAGGATTTGGTGCTGTAATAATAACATCATATATTACATATGGTTTATGATTCTTACATTTTCATTGGATTATTTAGTCACGTGGTCCCCCAAAATATTCTGTGTATATATTCTATTTCTAAAGCATATTTAAGGCTTGTTTCTAAAAATAGATCAGGATATGTTACTATTTATAAAGCATTTTTAAGGCTTGTTTCTAAAAATAGATCCGGATATGTTACTACATGTATTTATAAAGCATATTTAAGGCTTGTTTCTAAAAATAGATCCGGATATACTCTTCCGACTCATTATTCTAAATTTAAATAAATAGAGAAAAATTCATATGTAATATAACAATTAAGGACGTTTTACTCTGTCAATACGTAGTTATATGGACCTGTAGAAAAATATTGACCTCGGACTTCGTCAATGAACATATTTAATGCATACAAAATACCATTCTTGATTATATTTGATTCAACTATGAATTTTGGCACTGTTTGGTAGGAGACAGCGGATTTTGCGACACAGTCTGAATCGGAACATTTCACTTGAAATCTCCCGGTGTGATAAAATTGTTCGTGTGGTTCAACTATATATAAATAGCGCCTCTTGAAATAATTACTAGAATTAAGACCCAAGAGTTTTGTTTCTTAAAAAACCTTACAACTGGGACTTGTATAACTAATTTATATGTTACTGCTTGTACAACAACAAACCAACTCTTCCTACCGCAGGTCGGGGGTTTTCTCCGGGTACTCCGGCTTCCTCCCCCAATAAAAACTGGACGCCATGATATAGCTGAAAAATTGCTGAAAGTGGCGTTAAACACCATTAAAAAAAACAAAAAAAAACCCAAACAAACCAACTCAATACAATACATATTGATAATGTAGAGGTAGTTGCCGATTTTCGATATACGAGCACGATATTTGTTATTATTTTCACATAACGCTTCGAACAATTTAAGACTGGTGAAATCTTTTTTGGAATGACTGCCCCAGGTTAGTTTGAGTTGTATTTCCAATGTGGATGGTCATAGTGGAATTTATTCTCAATTTTTTCGTCATATACAAATATTTACGAAAAATCATGTATATGTATAAATATTTCAAAAAAATAAAAATAATAAAAAACCAAAACAAAAGTCAAAGTATATTTATAATTTATTTTATAATATTTAAAAATCAGGAAGAATGAGCATTGTAGTGTTTATCATAGGAATTACAGACGTCATTATCAACTCAGTATTAAAAACACAAACAAGTATACCGGCCGAACAACAAGACCTGAAAGTCGAGGGACGGGTAAAATCCGGATTCAGACAATCATATATAACACGAAACAAAAGGCCAAAACACAAAACAAAAGTGAGATCAACCGTAATCCAATAAAAACCATGCATGTAATTCGGACGAGAAAGCAGTGCCCGCCTCTAATTAAACACCCGTCGAGTTACTCTTTATCATATCCAGGAAAAGTCAAATCCAGGAATGGGAAGACTACCTATGACTCAGAAAAAATGTATTCCGGTCTAGAAAATTGGAATATCGATCGCAAGATCTAGCGAAAAGTAAAAGTTGCGAAAATTAAACACCGGATCTGTCGGAATGTTGCTATCGGTTCACGATGAACGGAAATGACAATCGTAAAGTTGAAGTCATCACGTTTGTTGTCGAGTCTAGTTTGTAGTTTTCCTGAGTCTAGGAGGCTTAGTAAGAGACTAACCTAAGTGAATTGGTGTCTCTTGAATTTTACCTCGCTAGGGTATATTCATGCAAGTAGTCACCGAATTAAGCATTGTTCAGGGTCAGGAATGACATCATCTATATCGGAATATAAAATTCTGAGCCAGCATATTTTGTTTCTTCTTCTGAAGCCCTTCTTGGAACTCGGCCGTATAAGAATACAAAAACAGTTCGATAATTAGTACCTATAGGAATACCAATAGCATGTTCAAAACGCGTACTCTAAACATGACAAATATGTTTTCAACTTAAAAGTTAAACATATGACAAATTTAATCTGTTCGGTAGTTATTGTCAGATTTTGATTAATTGATAACAAAGTAAGTTCTGTCATGACTGATTTTCAGGTATTTATATGGTCTCTTTCCATTTTTCTGAAAAAAGAGCGTCTAATAAGTTTTTTACATCTGTTTTAAGCTGCATTTGTTGAATAGCTGTGTATAGTGTCGAAAAAAATCTATGTTTTAATGCTGTTACATTGGGAAAGACACCCATTCCTTAAGATGTCTACTTTGTCTTTGAATTTTCAGCATCCACATTTATTTATGAAACTTATGGAATAACAAGTGTCATAGAATATTTTTGGGGCCAGTTTATTTGCTGTTAAAATAAAGTTTTTTGAGTTTTGATAGAGGTTTGGTGGTACACTTACAAGGTCCGGACCTGTAACGCTGTTTTTATGGATTTTTTTTGTAGCTTTGGTATCTGATATAAATAGGGGATATCACAATTTAAACATTGGTAGAAACAGATTTGTGACTGTCAAGAGTTGTAGTAATGTTACAGACTGATTCTTATTTGAATCAATGACCTCAAGGCTTTTACCCACTCAGATAAAGTTTCAGCATTCCTGGTCCTCTCTTTTGCCAATTTCTGGCATAGTCCTCTATAAAATCCATGAAGTAGTATTTCTAGTGGGTGGATTTAAGATATACTCCTACATGATCAGTTTCCCTGCAAAAAAGATTCTGTTGAAAAACGCGAATATATACATGTAAATAGTAAACTAAACAACTGTGGATAGTATTGCTCAAGCAATTCCAAGTCCCATACCGACAAATAAATCCAAAGGCAATAATATGGTCAAAAATTATCGGACCAGATAATATAACTCTATTTGGAACATTAGAGTTATTTATACATGTTACAAAATCACTGTTCTGTTGTTGTTACCATTCAGATTTGTTCAAGCATTTATTTCAAGAGCTCCTAGTCAATTAAGAGTAACACATCAGACACATTAAAGCATGTGTTTGGTAAATATTATAATGAAACAGACAGTAAGTAATAAAATAGCAAAGAAAACCTATACCGAACAACAACAGCCAAAAGCCAAAAGGACTGTTACAAACCCGGATATAGACAAACACAACATAAAAAACCAAAAACACAGAGAGTAACCTGGGTAACCACGAAGACACGGTGCAATGTCAAATCCTCATATACGATGACTTGTATAGCAGTGATTGCCGAATTTTCATACCTTTAAGCCTGTTCATATTGCTATGTTAGATCTTTAGACGTTAAGTGTCTTGTTACACGTGAAATTGTATCTTTATTTGTTGCAGTAACGTTCATTTATCACAACTCCTCACATATCATGTCAACATCTAAATTTTGGTATTGTGTTTTGCACTAACTGGTTATAAACGATTTGCACATGTACATAGCAAACAAGCTTTGAGTATTAGAAGTTTAATTATATCTTAACCCAAAAAATAATTTGTTCATATCCTATACTGATTAAATGATATTTACAATTTATTTATATTTATTATTGTTCCTGATATTTAAAATACAAGTGTGGACACAGAAAAACGTCTCGCCTGAATTCCGCATCAGTAACGAAAATAAATCTCGTCATAAGCATTACGTAAATAGCTTTAAATATCAGCAGCGGCCTGTATACAAAATATTGTCACCATACCCTGCATAGTTACAGGGGAACAGCCGTAACCCAAAAACTTTAACGTAGTCGCTGGACCGTGAAATTGAGGTCAAGGTCAGGTGGAACCTACAAGACAGTCATGTACTATTCATCAGCAACCTATATACCAAATATTGTCATCCTACCATGCGTAGTAACAGAGGAACTATCGTAACCCAAAAACTTTAACGCAGTTACTGGACCATGAAATTGAGGTCAAGGTCAGGTGACACCTATCAGACAGTCATGTACTAGTCATCAGCAACCTATACACCAAATATTGTCATCCTACCATGCGTAGTTACAGAGGAACTATCGTAACCCAAAAACTTTAACGCAGTTACTGGACCATGAAATTGAGGTCAAGGTCAGGTGACACCTATCAGACAGTCATGTACTAGTCATCAGCAACCTATACACCAAATATTGTCATCCTACCATGCGTAGTTACAGAGGAACTGTTGTAACCCAAAAAAACTTTAATGTAGCCGCTGGACCGTGAAATTGAGGTCAAGGTCAGGTGACACCTACCAGACAGTCATGTACTAGTCATCAGCAACTTATACACCAAATATTGTCATCCTACCATGCGTAGTTACAGAGGAACTGTCGTATCCCCAAAACTTTAACGTAGTCGCTGGACCATGAAATTGAGGTTAAGGTCAGGTGACACCTACCAGACAGTCACGTACTAGTCATCAGCAACCTATACACCAAATATTGTCATCCTACCATGTGTAGTTACAGAGGAACTGTCGTAACCCAAAAACTTTAACGTTGTCTCTGGACCGTGAAATTGAGGTCAAGGTCAGGTGACACCTACCAGACAGTCATGTACTAGTCATCAGCAACCTATACACCAAATTTTGTCATCCTACCATGCGTAGTTACCGAGGAACTGTCGTAACCCAAAAACTTTAACGTTGTCGCTGGACCATGAAATTGAGGTCAAGGTCAGGTGACACCTACCAGACAGTCATGTACTAGTCATCAGCAACCTATACACCAAATATTGTCATCCTACCATGCGTAGTTACAGAGGAACTGTCGTAACCCAAATACTTTAACGTAGTCGCTGGACCGTGAAATTGAGGTCAAGGTCGGGTGACACCTACCAGACAGTCATGTACTAGTCATCAGCAACCTATACACCAAATATTGTCATCCTACCATGCGTAGTTACAGAGGAACTGTCGTAACCCAAAAACTTTAACGTAGTCGCTGGACCGTGAAATTGAGGTCAAGGTCGGGTTACACCTACCAGACAGTCATGTACTAGTCATCAGCAACCTATACACCAAATATTGTCATCCTACCATGCGTAGTTACAGAGGAACTGTCGTAACCCAAAAACTTTAACGTAGTCGCTTGACCGTGAAATTGAGGTCAAGGTCGGGTTACACCTACCAGACAGTCATGTACTAGTCATCAGCAACCTATACACCAAATATTGTCATCCTACCATGCTTAGTTAAGAGGAACTGTCGTAACCCAAAAACTTTAACGTAGTCACTGGACCGTGAAATTGAGGTCAAGGTCAGGTGACAGGTGACTGACTAGCAAGTACTCATCATAAGCTACCTCTGGACCAAATTTTATGGACCTTGGGCTTGGGCTTACAAAGATATGAAGCAAGATGTCAAGTGTTTACGCCGCCGCCGCCGGATTCCCATACATATGTCTCGCCTCCAGCTACTTTCGTCGCAGGCGAGACAAAAAACAATTGTTGATTTTTAATATTGATAAATATTAAGTACGTGTAATTGAATTATAAACATTTAGTTTTTTAATTACCAATTAGAAGTATAAAATTAAAAAGTTAATAATAGAGAATAAATGTATACAAGTTCGCCGTACTAGAACTATGTGGCCTATTCAAATACTGAGTATTTAGTTCGTAGATTTCAGTATCTAAAATAGCTGCTAGTATTGTATGATATAGTCAAAGCAGTGTTCAATACTCATAGCACTTAGGTTGTAGAAACTTTCGAATATCTATCGGAACTTTCCAAAACGGTAATGCGGAAATCTTTATCAAACGACATTAACATTTAAGTATGACATGATATCTTTTATAAATGAAAGTAATAACAAAATACCGAACACCAAGGAAACTGTGTCAAACAGACAATCCACAATTAAAAGTCAAAGAAACTGGCAAACTTTAGAACCAAAAACCCCAAAATAAAACAACTACAGAAATGGTCCCGACTTAGTACAGGTATTTCAAAGAAATTGTGGGTCAAACCAGGTTTTATGGCATGCCAAACCTCCTGCTTCCGTTACTGTAGTTTGTGAGTTAAACTTGGTTTGGTGATGAAAATGGATGGGTATTTTATACCACTAGTCATAGATAGGTGTATCAAATAATCATCACAACACAATCATTGTGTACTGAATTCGAAAATTGGGAAAATATCTGCAATCATACTTTCAACAAGAAAATGGGATCTATCGTCAAACTTATTAAAGGCGAGGATGAGTACTTTTTTCTTGTAAACAAGATTTATAAATTTAACTCTAAAATGGTGACGTTTTAAAAATCATTATATTCGATGCAAGCTCTCGCAATCTAATTAAAATTAAATCTTTCACTTGCTCCCCCCTTTTTGCTATGGTCGCTGCGTCTTACAACGCAGTGACCTATAACAAAAAGGGGGGAGCAAGTGAAAGATTTAATTTTAATTAGATTGAAGCTCTCGCATACCATATGAAAGAGAAGCTGGAATACTGTGCACATGTGAGGAAAATTTTTGATTTTGAAATAAAAAACATCTCGCTTGTCGTAAGTTTTTGTGCTAAGATATCCGTTGGTGTCATATTCGAGGTGTAAGTATTAGGTTACAAAAGCGCAATTATTTACAATGCATTTCCCATATGGTACCCCTGGCAATTAAGTTCATTTGTGCGAAAAACCTCAAAAATTTCCCCCCGGAAAACAATTTTTTGTGTAAATTGAAATGAAAAACTTCATTATTAACAAATAAAAAAGTATAGGTCATGCAGCAAAAATGACCGAAAATTTTCGTTGAAATGATGACATTTAAATGGCACTGACACAATTTCTAACCTCCCTCTTTAATCGTTTTAAGCTCAATTTTCAAGGCTCTTAAAAATTTCCGTCCAAATATCGAACATTTTAAATAAATAATGTTTATAATTTTTAATTTTGCTATTTTCAGAACTCCAACATCCAATCAGATGCCTCCGTGTATTTTCTTCTGCATACTATCTTGGGTTAAAAAATTTCCCGTTGTCATGTAAACAAATAATTGCGCAATTGTAACCATTAAAATGATGTAGATGAAGCTGTTTCTGTGGTTTCCTTAATCAACAGTTGTGAATGATATATTAACGAAAGCCACTCATGCAGCAAACTGACGTTTGTTAAATGTGAAATGCACAGAGCATGGCAAAGAACTTGTCAAGTGAACTGTTTATATATTATTAAAATAAAGCGCCAACGATTTCCAAATATCTTTATTTAAACAATTTTAATTGCATCAGTAAGAAAACACAACGTTTCATCACAATGTCATAACAATGAGTACATTTTAAAATTATTGTTCATTATTGGTCATGTAAATATGTCATAGTGATTTAAACATTTCATGAAATGAATATTTACAAATAGTATATACAATTTAGGTAACAACACTCTTCAAAATAAATTATAACATTTTGTTCATGAAGATAACAATAATAATCTTCTAGAAATCTTAGAAATAAACAAATATACTTAAAATTTAAATGAACTCGCATGAAACTAATGACATTCTTCACTATATGTATGAAACATAAAATGATACCTTAAATGTAGTCAGTATGAACTTGTTTTTGAGTTGTTTTTGACAATCACAAATCGATTTTATTAGGGTGAAGATTTGTGCACCAATTTAATAGGTCATGCGTTTAAAAGACGTGACAACATTCGTACTATCCACGACTGTGCAAGTTGGCCGATTCTAAAATTTTGCGTTTTACTTGCCTGTTCAACTACTAGATTCTAACAAAACAAAACAAAAAAAAAACAAATTAAATATGACAATATTTTAAAAAAATCTGTTTCCATGGTAAATGAATTCTTAATAACTAGCTTACATTATATAATAGTTTGGAAGACCCGAATTAATGCCAACATAATGCTTTGGTATTCGGAGGTAAATAAGACATCACGCTTAGCACCATTTTCCTGTCTATATGTTCTAAATAAATGTATGAAGCTCAAGCTCAACCATTTCAGTACAATTAGCTTTTTTAAAGTAAATAACGAAGCTAGCACCAGCAATATCAATCTGGTACAGAACAACAATAAACATAGTATAAATAAAAGCACTAGAAAAGTTACATTGTATTTCTACCTACTGTAATGCAGAGCATCTGTTTAATGAACAAAGTGGATTTTGTTTGTTTGTTTGAATGATATTTAACGCCATTTTCAGCAATTTTTTGCTATATCATGGCGTCCAGTTTTTATTTTGGGTGAAAGCCGGAGAAAACCCAGAACCTGCGGTAGGAAAACTGGCAATCTGTGTCAATTACGATTGGAGTCGAGTACAGCCTGCCCGCAGTGAGAATCGAACCCGCAATCTCAGTTTTGACAGAAAAACCTTAACCACAGGGCCACCGAAGCCCCCCTGAAAAAGTGGAATATTAATATTAATAAGAACGTATGGTTGCAACTTTTTCTTGTAATTGAAAATCGCTTTCTTTTATAAAATTAAAATTTATATTACCTTTAGTCACTGCAATGGCAAAAGTTATTCACAAAACAATTGTAAAATATTTGTTTAATTAGTAGCATAAGCTTTTCAGTCTGTCTTTTGACCAAAAACCAAAACGAAAGTAAATGGTTTGTTAAACAGTGAATTAAAGACACTAATAAATGTTATTCTGAATGGAGGTGTTAATGTCACAATACACCTTTACATGAAAGTTGGGTACATTTAAATCTTGATGAAAAATGTATTTTTTCATGCAGTAGTTGCTATTGCAACCGTGGTTCATAAATAGAAAACTCCTAACTTCTTCAGTACATTGAGTTTTAAAAATATCAAAAACTGTATTTATATTGTTCAGAACTGAGTGATACATGTTAAAAATCAAGCGCAAAGAAACAAAAACAAATATGATTAATATATGAAAGCAGTGTATGAAAACGTAATGAAGGCTCTGCTGTTAAAAACAAAATTTATAAAACAAATAAAAAGATATGCTCACAACTGTACTAACAAAACATTTTCAAACAAAGTTTTCTGAAGTACATGCAAATGTGAAAAGCAAATCATAGTCACCTAAATTAAAACATATTTTCCTAAAAACATAATTAAAAATATGAGGTATACAATAATGTAAATTGGTCTCGTTATACTACATGCTGTCATGGAACCATCCACTTAATTTTGATTCTCAAAAGTGTCATCATCACAAACTCCAGCTGTTCAAACTGTGATATCATTTCTGCTGTTAAGCACATTCCCTCTGGTAGAGAAATGAAACACGTGAAACACTACTTGTTATATTTCACTGTTTCTTATGCTACTCCATTATTTAAAGTCGAAGTCTCCACCATAGAGCTGTTGTTGTCGATATTTTTGCATATAATGGGTATAAAACCAACATATCTTGAGCATTAATTGTAACATTTGGCATCACAAATTGCTTGAGTTTAGTCTCTGTAAAAAGATGTTATTAATAATATTCATATTTAAATTAAAAAAAAATTAATTTAAGATCGTAAGGATTGCTTTTTACTATTCAGCATGTTTTCGATGTGTTCTATTCACAAGAATTATTGATTGCTTCTCCGTTGTACATATAGCGTCTCCTAAGGATGTGTTACCTAAATAACATGTTCGTGTGGGGTGTTATGTCGAACTGTGACTGCATATGCATTAATGAATTATTCTTTAATGACCCGAATGATATAGCTGCACAATGGATGAAAATTACGACAAACATTTGAATTAAAATAGAGAATTTTGTATATGCACTTATTGCAGTTAAACGTTGATTAATTTTTTTAGATCAAACTATTCACTCTTCAGAAACAAGAAACAGAATTACACACCGGACATTATTATTTCTTTTATCGTATTTAGTAAGTTTAGTAATAAGTGATATTGTTTTTATTTGGGTTTGTGTTACTCACTTTGTTTTGGGGTTACATGTTGTATTTGTTTGTCTATATCCGGATTTAAATGATTTGATAGAGTAGTACTCATGCGCTTTGACTGCATCGTGCCTCATAGATTATTTTTTAATATTTATCAAATTTAATGATCAAAAATAATTTTTATTCGATATTTGATGACTTAATAATACTCAATACTTACAAGTTTTACTTTCTCAAAAGTTAATGTCCCATCCAGATATTTCGTCTGGAGGTATGTCTGAATTTTTTGGATAGTTATCAAAGTTGCTAAAATCAGCTGGTCCCTTTATCTGTAGAAGACAAGATTGAAATTCAATAAAACATATTTGTACATATATTATAAATCATGAAGTCGCGAATTAACACACTTTTCCTAATTAATTCGTAGCCTTTAAACTAATTTAAAAAATAATCAATTAGGTAAAATGCAGAACAGCTTCAAAATATAGAAGGAAATGCCAGCACACATAAAAAATGTGATGGAAAAAGTTAGAAATAGTTACTATAAGGAAATAAAAAAAAATCATTGTTTACCTTGGGTATAATTGGGGGCACCATTGTCCTTGCAACAAGACCTTCCCAATCGAATCCTTGGAACCATCTGTAACACAAAAATAAAACGTAACGTGTGAAGTGTGTTAAGACATAAAATTGTTTGTTAAAACGATATACTGTTTTAAATTTCTTTCCAGAACATTTGTTTCATCAAAGGAATGAAATAGACAGGATAATTAATGAAAAAACTGTCCAAATTTGAATTTTATATGTATGAATAGAGATAATGTAAAAAGTTTAATACATTGTAAGAAAAAATAATCTCATAATCTTGTATACAGCCGAAGTTTAAGGAAACAAATCTAAAACAAAAACAAAGTGCAATGAGCTCTCACGTTTTCCCTTATCTTAAGATCATTATTTACTTCACCATACTAGACTTTAAGATATAATGTTGTAAACACAAGTTAATTTAAGCTCATTTTAAAAATATAGATAAAATATATGTGATTTTAATTATCTGAACATTAATTGCACCATTCATCTGGCCAACTAACTTATTCATTTTTATAGTGATGTATGCAATACACGCCTTACATGTATTTATTTAATCGATTTAAATAACACACACTTTTGTTTCTAGTGTTTTACATGTACGTATACGTGTACTAGATTAATAAAATGTTCTTGGCATGTCTGCAAGTCGATACTTACTTGTTCTTTTTAATTTCGTTAATATTGCCCTTTCCGTAGCCTAATCGTTCTGCGGGAGTATCTCGACATAGTTTCTTGATCAACATAGTTGCCGTTTTCCCTACTCGTCTAGGAAATTCCACCGCATCAATGCCTTTCAGAATGATATTATACGTTTTCATGGGATCTGAACCAGCAAACGGTGGGCTTGAAGAGAAAAGGAATATATTTAAGAATTTTTTTTTATGTTGGAACTATAAAACAGTGATAAATATATACTTATTGTTTTGTCATTTCTAGTTTTTTTCTGTTGTCAACACCTCCATTTATATTTTTGTACGATAAATAAAGAATAATAAATTTGAATGCAATATTGGATGTAATGTCGATTGATTGAACTGTATGAATTATTTCATGATTGGAACCGCCCGAGGTTAACGCAAGCGCAGATGTTATTTATGGGTAATTTCGGTGTGTAAATTTAAATGTTCAAATAAAGCCATTCAAGTCTGATATATTGCCGTTATATTAGAATGAAGATGACCGTAATGTAATAAAGGTTTGTTGTTAGTGTGTTATTAGACAGTATAAATTGAGTGTACTGGCCGAACAAGAAAACGAATATCTTCGACCATTAAATAATCAATTGATGCCGGTAAATATTCAAATACAAACAGTAACCTTCTAAATAAAATTGACGCGAAATAAGACATAACACTGGTTAACCTAAAACTTCAATTGTATTGGCATTTTTCCGACCTAATATACGATATAATCACTACAAGACTAGACAAACTTCTCAGAAATGAAAAATGACTGGCAGAATAAAACGCAAACCAGTAACTTTACAAAAACAACAAATCTAATAAACAATGATGACATTGAAATCGAACACGAAGGAGAGCCTCATTTTAAATCGGTAATATCTAAGAAAATAATTATCACCATATCTAAATATATTCCTAATACCATGACAATCCTTGGAGGGAACATACAATTATTTCCTAACAGAAATTCAATGGAAGACGAACAATTTAACCTAAATGATATACTTTCCCCTTTCAAAACTTGACACTTGAATTGATACTGACAATAACATACAATATAAGAAAATCTTATTAACTTATTGATCGTTACTGTGAGTTTATCGATCCTTAGTTCATTATTATATCAGAACACTTTGTTTATTAACTAATTAGCAGATACGTCAGTAAGAATCAGAAACTGCTTAAATGAACAATCCGTTTACCATGTATCAAATGTGTTACAAAACAAATCGATAGGTAAAGTTTAAACTTCAACCAACGTGCAAAAGAATAATAAGAAATTACATGTCAGGAATTCTACCGACATGCAATTTTTTTGCTAGCAATTTGTGAGCTCAGAAATTTTTCAGAACAGAATGTTCCTATGTAGAATTTTGAGTTTATTTCACATTTCTTTCTTAGTCAGTAAATACTCTTTAAGTACCAAACTTCGAAATACAGTGAATACGTTAAGGTTATTTAAAACCAAATATGAAATGTTTCTTGTTAAATACACGTGTACTGGTTGTTCTGATTCAGAGTTCCGCGAAATGAAATGTTCTCTCAAGAGATATGAAGAGCGACTTAGTCATCTAAATCTAAAGTTAATGAAAGTAACTTACTAACATTGAGCTTAAACCAAAATTTTAAGTAGGAATAAGGCGAAATGAAATGGACACCATGATCAAATCAATCTGAATACATAGAAAAGTAGCACAAAAAGTATGACCAAAGGACAAAGACGGACAAAAACGAAGAAATGATAGCGTGTAGCAATACTCCCACTTTTCAAGAGCTATGCTATACTAAAAATACTAACAGAACCTTCAACCTGTTGATCGATTCAGTGTATTCCGTGTATCTTATTCCCAAACAAACATTTGTATAACCACAATTACTTACACTCGACTACTGTCCTAATTTCTAATATATTTCTATCAATATAATTACCTTCCAGTCAACAATTCAAACATAAGGATGCCCAGTGACCAGTAATCAGCAGCTCGATCATGCCCTCTATTTAGTATAATTTCAGGGGCTACATACTCTGGTGTACCACAAAACGTCCATGTCTTGCGCCCTTGACCAATTTTCTTGGCAAAACCAAAATCAACCTTTTAAAATGAAAGCATAATTTTAAGTGTTTTTTTTTCAAACAAAGCTATGTTTCTTCCATAGTCAGCTAATTTCTTTCAGATTCATCGTATTGAAAATAAATATTTGCCTTTGTCATAAAATATAAAACATGTAAAAGAATGCAAAGAAATAGTTAACGTTGAGAAAATTTTGTTTATTATTAAAAAGTGATTTTTTATGAAAAATATGTATTTGCACGATATTTGCAAAAAGTAAAAAATATCCCTTTAGAGCTAATACAAGCATTTATATCGGTATATTTTAATATCTTGATTTTATCAACTTGGTTAAAACAAATTTAAAATGTTGTCGGTAATAAAACAAAGAACACAAATTAAATATTTTATTTCAAATTTCAATAATTGAACTTTTATATATTTACGCAATAAAATTGCTGGATTTAGATAATTTTGACTTTCTGTCTCATAGATTTTAACGACGTTTCACTATACAATATTTTTCAATGCAAACGCGGATCGTTTACATAAACAGCATTTAAATTGTAAAAAATTAATCAAGGGTAATTACTCATTCAAATATATAAATAGTACAAAAGATATCCGATTAAACCGTATAAGCAGTGCTTACAAGGTTTTGAGTAAAAGTGTAAAATATCTTATTTAATATCACACTTAATAACACATCGAAATAAAAAGAATACTGCTTATACGACTCTTGCAGAACTTGGTAAAATATTTTAGGTATCACTACACGTGTCACCTGTTTTGAAGTAGCTGCTTACCATTCCAGAGCACACAAGTTACCAGTAGTTTATAGTATGCTCTTGAATTGCTAGGCTTAAGTTTTCTATGTTTGTATCAAATTATTGTTTTTGTTAAGCTAAATTTAACGGTCACATGTTTGTCTTGCCATATTGATTTTCTATTTTTAACACGTCTTGAATTAATCTGCTTTCCTCTATTTCCATCAAAAAGTATTTTTAGAGTCTCGAGGCACGATATTTTTTATTTGTTTTAATAAAATCATTATACATCGAATTATACATTCACATGCAAAATACTTACAAGTTTTACATAACCACGATTATCCAATAATAAATTTTCAGGCTTGAGATCTCTGTAGATAATGCCTCTGTCGTGTAAATATCTGAAAGCTTCTATTACACAAGAAATGCAAAATCGGGCGGTTATCTCATCAAAACAACCCCTAAAAATAAAATAAAACCAATTAAACATGCACAGGATTACCGAACAATTAATCAGAAATTAACAAATTAACATTAACACTGTTTTGCTTAATTGCCTTATGTTGCATTTGTAACCGTTAAAGACATATTTCTAAAAAAATCGCTGAAAGTGGCATTGACCCCAATTCAACATGTAGTTATTAAAACGAAACCCGAATGTTTATTTAGACACTGAATAAACTGCCTCTAAATACTGGGCTAAAGTATGATTAATCAATTGTACCTGTCTCTGAGTATTGTCCACAATTCTCCTCCAAGGCACACTTCCATTAACATATATACATATTTTACATCTTTAAAAGTTTTATATAGCCTACAATAAAATATACAAAATAATAATGGCAAATTCACTTATAATTTATTTTAAGATATCTAAATTAAAGTTTTTTGCTAAACGATTCCACAATACATGAGCACCATAAAACAAGACTTTGAGATAGAACTAAAACCAATTAATACTATCAATCATTTACGACATAAATGAAATGTAGAAAATAATGTTGTATATTGTCTTAAAGCCGCAAAGATAAAATAACACAATGTTTCTCTGAATGGTTGTACTTACCTAGCAATAAAAGGTGAGCGGGATTCCATCATAATTTTCTTTTCTGAGTATATGTGTTCTTGTTGTCGTGTATCAACGATGTGTTTCTTTTTCAAACATTTAAGAGCAAATGTTTGTGACCGATCATTTGCTAACTGTATCTAAAGAGGAAAAAAACCATTTATTACAATATTGATTAAATAGTTTCTCGTCTCATCTCTCCAACAGTGTTTTTAGAAAGGAACTCCATCGGGTATTAGGCTTTTCTTGTCTAGTTTTTTTATATCAATTTTTCTTTTTATTGATAATTATACTACACACATTTTGCATTTGCCTTCTCCTCGGAAGCAAATTTAGTGCTAACCTTTCTTTCGGTTGTATACTAAAAGTTCTATCCATGATTTAAGTCCAACATCATTTCAATAAAAGAATAATTTATCTACTTGTCTATGACGTTTTATTTAAATTATTGTGTACAGACTCAAATAAAACATCTTTGAAACACATACTTAACGAGTAAGGTTTACATCCTTCCAGATAAGGCGTGGACACTATATTTTGATTTTGTAATCAGGTATCACACTATTACACGTTTTGAAACAAATTAATCAACCTGAGTTTAATAAATATTGTTAGAAATAAGACGTTAGCTAGGTAAGTGATTAGTTGATCTCAATTTCACAAAAAAGTTCACACGATCTTAATCCTTTAATGTTGTTTTCTCAGACCTTTCTCGGCGATATGTCAACAAATGGAAGCAAAAGCGTGATAGGATATTAAATTAGATTAAATATAACATACGAAAGCTATATGAAATACTAGTTAATTGTCCATTATTATACATTTTCCTTTTATTGTATCTGACGATGTGGACCAAAATCAATAAATATCAATTTCATATATTAAAAATGTCAAATTCTGTATAATCATATGTCTTAAATTAAATGTGAATTATATATATACCATAACAAGATTAGAAAATAAGAAAACAAACCAAAATATTTGGTTTAGATATAATGCTACGTTGACAGTTTCTATTAAGATATACAAAAAGTTATAATAGCACTGAAAAAACCATGTTTGAAAAGTTCTTGGATGACTTTGTGATTGAAATATTGTAATTAAATATGACAAAGACTGGTCTTTTGTGGTTTTCTTAGAAGGTTTTGTAGCTAAGCCTCCCATAAAGGAAAGGTTTATGTAGCAGAACAATTTATATCCCTGTAAATCAAGTTAAAAGTACTAATTATTTCATGAAAGAAATATTGAGTCGTTTATGTTTAATTATGATTTAATAAAATCTAAATTGATTGACAAAAACCCCGGAAAAAAGTATTTATATTATAGTCTACGAAACGTGTCAATATAAGGTTAAATAACTTGGCAGTACATTTGTTGTAATTACACATGTTGAACATACTAGTAACGTGCTGTAAAGTTCAAGTGCTTGGCACAGTTAACTTATTCCTAAATCGATTTTACACATTAAACTGTCATTGAATCTTCCTAGTAGAGTATTAGGTAAACGTTACGGACTGACACAGCAATAATCCTGTGTAAAAATAGACCAAGCAATGCTTAAAATATCCGGTTGTCAACAGTATTACATATTCTAATAAGTTATTAACGATGATTTAGTGGAAAAACATTAATATATCAACGACACTTCTTCTCTTATAATGCATGCTTTCAAATGTCTGTCGCGCACCAATTTAAAAACAAAGTCGGTAGTCTGGATGCACAGAATGCACCAAACTACCAAAAAAATTTTTTCAATGTTTCATTTGTATAGTAACTTACTAGCTCAACACGACCAAATCCACCCATTCCTAACGTAGCTACTATTTCAAGTTGATCGAGAGTTATGAATGCATATTCATCAATGACCTTTTCACGCATTGGTGATAAAGTAACATCGGAACCACTTCCACCACTAATTCTAAAAACAAGACATATAATAAATTTAAATCAATTACATAATATTTGATATAATGCAAATAATTGTACGCGAGTCAAATACGAAGATGACTGATGACATGGTTTATCTGCAACAAAACACATTTCAATTCAAAGAAATATTGTGGTTCAAGTAGTTAGTAGTCACAGGTTTCAGCCTAACTGCGTGAAAAGGGTGCAATCAGTTCCAACATATATTGACACGGATTTCTCGTTTTTCTGATGAAGGTTACAGTGTACTGCGACTGCTTTTACCAATAAAAAGAGGACACTAAAATATAGCTGAAAAATTGCTTAAAGTGTCGTTATGCCCAATTAACAAAATCAAGCCAAACAAACTAATATCAAATCTTTTAGAAAAACATAACCTCTCGTTGACATGATCAGTTTTTATCATGTACAATCTTTATTAAACCATTATATTATATCAAAATTATGATACGCAAATTTGTCGTGTTCTATATAAATAAATATACATTTTCTTAAAAGGTAAATTGAAAGATAAGGGTATTCTTTGAATGTTTTATGCGAGGCTGACAACGAAATCAATTACAAAGATATCAAAATACCCATCGTTAGTAACAGTGTCAATAAAGTGGAATTCTGTAAACTATATTTCTCTGCTACTCATTAAATATCAACCACTATTGTATTATCAAATAATTTAATGAACGCTTCTTCTAAAGTATATTTTTTAGTGTTGTTTCGTGAATCAATATGATATTTTGTTTCTATGGTAATTACATCCGATACTAGAATGTTAATATCTACAAAGGTATACAGCTTCTTTTCCAATAAATCGTTTAGTATTAACTTGACATGTGTGTACCAGTCAAGTTAAAACTTCCATTCAGTTTCTGGTTTTCACAAGGCATTGTATATTTTATATTTTGTTGTATTGTTTTTGTCATTTAAACAAACTTTACCTTTCAAACACATTGATTCTTTCAACGTGAATATTAGTAAAATGCGACTGAATTAGATAAAGATAATTCTTAAAAAAATATTGTATTGTTTATGACACTTTAGATTGTATAACCTTTGAACAAATGAAACCAATCAGGGATGTTTGGACAATAAAAATATCTATAAAGGTCAATAATGTTCCATTTATTCCTGTGTTTCAAAATATAAAAAAAACACATCTAATATTATTCTTATTTAATTATACAATAACAGATGATTTATCGGTTTTATTCTGGCACGTATTGAACACCTAATCTAAAAGTACATCTTCCACATACTGATTATTTTAATGGATACATAATGTTTCGGATTTCAAAACATTGTGAGATTATATTCTGGCTTGCTTAGTGATCACTAAAAAAAATTAAAACACTTTAAGTGTGAGCAGAATTTACGAATAACAAGACGAATAAAAGACATTACAATATGTGATGGTTGAGTTAAGAATAGTTTACCTTAAATGAACGAACACAAAAGTATATAACTAGAAACGATATGGCACATGTATAAGACTGAAATATGTTGCAGGCTGATCAAAACGCATTAAGTCCGGCTTAACATAACGAAAGAACAATGCAAACAATTGTAGCAATTTACATTTCTGAGACATTGAAATATATGGTAGCCATTTCAAACACTTTTTACACAGTGTTCAGTTGAACTTCAATGCGTGATGTATAAATCTATAAAATACTACTAAAAATGGCATTTATCTGAGTCATTTAATACAATATTATACGAATGTAATGAAAGTTCCACAAGCAATACTGTCATTTGACTAGTCTGTGCAAATAACATCATTTCCTTTATATCATTGTTCTTGTTAGGAGAATGAAAATCATGCTTTATGAATTTCTTATAATTAGAATTATAACTGAACTAACTGATAACAATTTTAAAACACCACAAAATACTGTCTGACCATTAAAAAACGTCATGCAATATTTCATGCGAGAGACGGAAGCAATTAAAATTTACAGTTTATATCAATATTAATTTCAAAATTTCAAAATTTAAATGATTGAATAGCAATATAAACGTGTTGCCAATCTCAGAAGAAAAACTATTGATAAAAAACTGGAGACTACTCATAAAAAAATTACAAAACATATGGGTCTCTTCTATTATCTCTATAAAATATAATAATATTCTGCATATAGTATAGTAAAATAAAAAAGTATAAAGATGGATGCAAGCATTTTACTTGAGCAATCGTTGTTGGTTTCTGAGCATTGATGCCCTTGATATTCCGTTGTAATTTTGTTTCTGCAAAAACCTAAAGACACAACAGGGCTTTAGTATATCTGTTTCTCTTAATATTAGACATTTAAACACAATGGAATCAACGAACAATATATCGAACAATATATTATTGCTATTTATCATCTAAAATTATTTTAGAAAAATCAGTACATTTAGTTTCCTGACTGAAAGTTTGTTCTATAAATATACAATACAACAGACAATAAGAATGTACAACACTTAATACAGAAAGTCCTTAAGCCAAAGCTGTTAGTGAAATACCAGTTATGTAAGCCGTATGTTTTTGTGTAAAGTTGAACAATTTGTACATCTTATAGCATTATTCATATTTGACGATGTTAGTCTGTATTTCTGTCAATACATCTACAGTTGTTTGGTCTGTTTCCCAAACATGCAAATAGTAAAACAATGGAACAAGATATAAACCTTCTTAGAAAATAGGATACCACAACACATGGAGACGAACAGTTGCGCAATAATAAATGTACAGCAATTGACGTAAATATTTCATGTTCATACCGTTGTGCTCCTCGCGCTTCATCGCCATAATCTTTATCTCTCAGTTCATTTAGGTCACCTATAAGCTGACTAAATGATCTGAAAATGGATAGTAATATCAAAAATCTTAATTCGGTACATACTTGTGAAATTTTCGTATTATCACCGACTCCCTTGTGATTTATGGGAACTAAATCATAAACAAAAACCTTCATTAAATGACAAGACGTGTATTGTGCATCCATCTCCTGTCATTTTATTGGCACTTCATTGCTAATCTTGAGCAATCACTCATTTCATTTTAAAGATGTCCTTGACCTAATGTTCATCCTGATCAATCAAATATTACATCCGTATTTGCAGGCAATGAATAAATAGTCATGAAATCATACAGTTCGAAATCAATTCTAGTTTTTAATATGCAAACTTAGAGAACTGAAGGCAAAAATATAATCAAGTCAACAAAAAGAACATTCATAATTGTTTATATGCTGTTTCCCGGAATTTTGCACAGTTTCGAGTCTGATACTATATGTTAAGTAATTGTTAAGTTAGTTCTAACATCAAAGAGCTTAAAGTTATAATATTAAACTGCTTACTCTCTGTCGATTGTCAGACACTCTACCCCTGGTGCTAAAGCTATTACATTTGCAGTTCTTCTGTCTTCACTGAAAGAAACAGAAACGGGTTTTGGTATGTCTCAGCAAATCTTTGATATAAATATGTACTTAAATAGAGAACATATATAGAAATATAAACGAGTTATAATGATTGACTAAATGTTATCATATTGTTCAAATAACTCATATATATACTGAAAAAACCGAAAATAAAGTGGTATCTGTTATTACACATACACTACAATGCGAAAAGTAATACCTGAGCAGTGCCTTTTCACCAAAATAATGACCTCTAGCTAGCCTTCTAATTTCCTGCGGATCTTCAAAACCAGAAATTTTCTGAGTGACCTTGACCTATAAAAGAGAGACATGGCACTTTTAGTGCGTTATTGAAATGGTGAAACACTTATTTTTAAAGCAATTCAGTGGTAATATATAAAGCAAAATAAACTATACATCACTAATTACAACCAATAAGACACTAATTTAAAGAGTAAGTTTATGTGTTTACATAATTGTTCAATCGCTTAGTTATAATTGAACCAAAATGATTAAAAGAGGTCAGGCTAGCTCTAAACAGGTTCATAAAAAATGCAGGTCAGGATGTGTGATCCTTGCAATTGTGTTATGTGTATGTTCGTTTTTGTGTTGGAAGGTTACCAGGCGGTATTTGACAGTAAAGTTTCAATATTTCAATTATTCTCTTGAATTCTTCTTGCCATAATACGAATTTCTTATTGACAGTTACGACGTTAAATGAAACTTACCTCGCCTTTATTGATGATGAAAAATGTGTCACCAATAGCACCTTCTCTTATAATAAAATCACCTTCATGGAAAAAGTCCTATAAACACATGAAGTATACAAACGTAAGCCATAATGCAGAAATGTTTGACCTTTTTAGGCAAAATTATGTATCCATGGCGAACAACTCGGGCAGAAAGAGAAAACCACAATTTGTTATTATTTTACCAAACTTTTTTATTATTTAACTTATTTTTTGTTTTGAATATATCAGAAATACTGTTCACTGTACGTTAAGCATCGGACAATTAACCAATTAATCAAACGCCTGTTGGTTTTATTTGTAACAGAAAATGATAGCTGTGGATCCAATATGTACTAAAGCGTGTATTTTGGGCGGGAAAGTTTCCTCGAAAATATGAGGCGGGAGTTGATAATTTTAAATTCCAATGAAAAATAACATATATGGTTAAAAAAGTTTAAACAATTCATTCAAACTTATTATTTCACGTTTAGTACTAAAACGATTGTAATAACACGTTCGACTGTCATGCTGTTTGTTGCTGTTTTAACCAAATTATTTATTGTTGAATAATGTGTTTAAAAGCATTTTTGAACACAATTTAATCAAGGTACAGAGTAGTCTGGTTACCGTTTGTCATCCTTCGGATATGTGTATATTCCAAAGGCATACCGAGTATTACGTCGGGAACCAGCCTAGGTACAGAGTTAAACAAAACTGTTGTATACTGCATTGTACAAGACCAATAAATATTTACAGTGAAAAATATTATACCTAGCGAAACAAGCATTTGCTGTGTGTTTGACATTAATTTTGGCATATAGCAGTCGTGTATATGTGTGGATAACACATAAAATAAAAGCTTGGTATCATTTAGTTGTTTAAGAACTGAGCGATGTTTATGGCAAACATGAATATATGTCTATGATCCTTTGCATTTTTACATTTCACCATAATGTTTTACTAACTGAAACATTTAGATAAGAATGGTTAACACGTTCATTTACATCAAGATGTATTAAATTATGGGTAAAAATGGCTTATATTTTAATCACTAGTTGAAAGTTATAAAGTTAACTATCTCGACTGTAAAATGCCATAATTCACCAATATCATAAGGATAATCTATGTTTATATTCTGAACACTTTACTGATTTATTACCTATTATCTGCTTTTTCCGTATAGCGATATCGATATCGTCAAATATAAGACGTTGCCAATTTAGCTTTTGTGGAGAGTGAGAATTAATCGGGTGAAACTTGTGAACGTCAGGTCTAAAAGTGTGATGTCATTAATGAATTAGGTCAACTGATCAGTCACAATGCCGCAATAATTATAATTACTTGGTACTTTGTTGGGATGGAGTAGTCACAAGAAAATAACCGTACAATAAAAAAAATAGAAATATTTTATAATTTTTATATATAGTTTATAGTTGTTATTTTATAGTTGTTATTGAACACTCGAGGTTCATGGCACATTGACCCCTAAATGTGTTTGGAGCTGAAAAAAACATTAAAGAGCAATTTCACTAATTTTATATAAGACTAAAATTTAGACATTCTTTGTAAATTTAGTGCTCTCGGGAAGTACAATTTAAAAAAAACATTAAACAATTAAAACGCATAGAAACAAACCAATATCTCCTTTTTTCTTTTTTTAAATGCAGGTTATAAATATTGCATCATTAGTAGCAACAAGAGAAAGGAAATTCTTTTGTAATGTTCCTAATGTTATCATTGATTTTTACAGATAAGGAAAATCTTCAGCTAGGAAATTGATCTAAAGCGTAAGAACCAGTGTATTTTAAACACAGAAATGAGATTAAATGAAATAAACTGCATTAACTAAAAACTTTTTTTAAATTAAAGGCTTACCACTTCAAGAACATCAGCAATTTTAGCCAGTTTTTCTGTCGGAAGATTCTGCAATAATTGAACACTGAAAAATAATTTAAACGATTTTCAGACATTGCTAGTTTATACGTAACGTTTTGACTTATTTTCGAAAATATGCGTTAAAATTTGCTCTGAGCAAATAAATTGAAAGATTTCTAGACCTTAGAATTGGCTACAGCAAGACGTTTAGGTGTGCGCAATGTTGAGTAGCACTCTATTTCATGATAAATGCGTGGGCAGTTAATGACTGACCACATTGTCTGAACACAATTAACACATTATAATGAAAATACAATTGTCAGTATATAAAGATAACATATTTATAGCTCTAAACATGTTTCTATGACTACACTTAAAATTATTGTAACAAAATAAGAACGCTAATTGCTTTGTTTAAAAAAGATGATGTATGTCATGAATAGGTGTGAAACGTGGAATATTTGGAATATTATTTTTTTTTTAGTTTGTTAAGGTCGCTCTGTCATTAACTGCTCTGTAAAAATCTTTGGGTTGACCATTTCTCCAGATATATCACTAGTATTGATTTCCTCTAAAAACCGACTAAGATAGTATGTAGTCACGGTTGGACAGTTAGATAAAAAGTTCCTTATTCCCCTCTCCCAATTTCCCCTTTCTGAATTTCCTTCATCAAATTATTTTGTTTTCCAATCTGACAGATTACATCCCTTTTATTTGTTTGTTTTTCGTCTCTGGTTCTCTCGATTCCGTGAAACTGACTCTCCGGTTCATGCTAACTGTTAACTGTTATTGTAAATGTAAAATGAAATAATCAAGGTATCTACCTTGATTATTTCATTTTACATTTACAATAAATGGTGTGTTTATTAAATCCTTGGGCATAGTTTGTCTATTCAATAAAATATTTATTTTGTTTCTATAGAAATAAATATGATGTCGTCTGCAACATCAGGTATGCACATATTTCAAATAGTGCTAACCATATATTGACAGATTGCTATAGCGCATTCTGTTCTCTTAAAACACGGATCGATGGCATGTTAACAGCTGATAATAATAATGCTACATATAAACAAATTTATCGGAGGTAATACACAGAGAATAATACCATATATACCATCATAAATTTGGAGTCACCAATAGACTCCGACTTCTCTTTTAAATCATGAGACGCAAATTGTTTTGAGCATACAAACAAAATATGCAATATATATCAAAAAGAGGCTTCATGATTCATGAGTCACATAGGCGATATCAATGACCAGCTTCTGGAGCCTCGGTGGCCGAGTGGTTAAGGTAGTTACTATTGATCACGTGGTCTTGCAACACTGAGGTTGAGGGTTCAGGTGTCAATGTTGGCAGGGTGCACTCGACTCCAATCTCGATAGACAAGGATTGCCAGTTTTCCCACGGAAAGTCGGGGTTTTTCTACGGATACTCCGTCAATAAAAACTAGTCGCCGCGATATTGCTGAAATCGGCGCTTAACACCATCTAAACAAACTAACAACTCAATTACCTTCGTAAAAACTTAATATTCTCTTCTTGTCGTTGTAAACCAGTTTTCATCATAATAGCTTGGAAAACTCGTCGATCTAGAACCCATACTCGTACGTCCGTCAGGGCTGAAAATTGGACAAAAAGGCATTTAAAGTTTGTAAAAAGTGAAAAAATAACTGTTGCTTAAATCCTAGGAATACGTTATTAATCTTCTTGTTGCGCATTCGACAGACTGGTTGTTGTTACATGTCGATTAGTAAATATTTCAGCCACATACAAGTCGAAAACGAATTAAAAAATAGCATAAATTAATTCGTATGAATTAACAGGAAAACATAACATTCAAGCCAATTTGGAAAACAGAAATGTCAAGAAGGCCAGTACAATGTTTTGGGGACAAAAAATTTAGTCCTATATCAACTCACTTAGGGACCTGCTAAACGTGCAAAAAGCTTTTTACATTTCGTACAGTTGACCTCAGATATAGGGACCCAATCCAACAGACCATGTTTGTGTAGTTCATCCAACAAAACATCGAATCTCACTATCAAAGAGTTCTTATGTTGTCATATTTCTTAAACCTACAGTTCCCTCAGGGTTTATTACTATTTTAAAATTTTTGGGTTTTGTCGTTAAAAATCATTTAAAAAAATTATCTGTAAATGATCAAAGAAACAGTTCATTGATACAATCAGTTATATGCAATGTCTGCAATTTTCGAAATTTGCAAATTTGCGCTAATAACAAGAAAGTTCACCAAATAAATATTATTTGTATAATCTATGGTCGAATTTTCATACACTTTTAGGGACAGGTTTGTAATCTTGGAACTAACAGCTATATATTCAATATCGCAATCATTCTAGATGCCAGAAACTGTTCAATATACGTTTTAATGTCAGAACAGATGTCGAAATTCTATTAAACCTTTTTTGCGATTTAGCACAATTAAACCTTTTAACGGTACAGACAGCTGTTAAGAGCAGGTAGACCAACCCACGGCTGATTAGCAACGGAAAGAGACGTCGTATTGAAAACCTCATTAATGCGTTTTCTTTAAATAGATAATAATTGGTTTGTAATAAACTAAGGAAACAACCAAGATCGTCTTTCTCTATGGGATATTCGTTTTCAGAAAATAATATCGGAAATAATTTCATTGAAATGGTATTATTGTGGTTTCTCTAGTTGTATAAGTTTTTTTGTTTCCTTTTTGTGACAAAAAGTTAGTTATTAAATAATAATTATTTTTTATACAATGTAACAATCTTTTATACAGGGATGAGGCAACATGTTTGTTTCAGTCGTGCACATAATAATTTATAAAAGTGCATATGCCCCCGAGGAGCATGCTTGATAAAAATTACATGCAGTCTGTATTGACAATTGAATCCATTTGTTTAAATGCTTCAACGAGTTGTTACAATTATTTGATTGTTTGAAGATGTTCAGCAATGTTTCATATATATTATGTAGTTCAGTTTTTATTTGGCGAGAAAGCAAGCGCACCAGTTAGAACCATATTTAAAACAAATGGCGCAATTCTTGTCAATTAAAGTTTAATTTTGGAACATCTTACCTGAGGTCAAGATTCAACTAACAACCAGTGTTTCATTCTGTTTTAAGTATGTCTTGATTAGGCAAATCATTATTATTACCACGTGCTTATACCACGATCTTGGTTCAACCGTTCATTCAAGTAATACCTGCCAGTCAAGTGGACAGTTTTGAAACAAGAGAAGATAGCAGTCTGCACTTACCTTTGACGGATGCAGTCCGGGTACAGTTGTACAGAATAGCAAGTTCACCAAATGCGCGACCAGCCACCATTTTACCCAAGACTTTATTACTTTTGAGGACCTCTAATTCTCCATCTAAATAAAACAAAATAGTGAGTAATATATAGATTTTTGGTCAAGTCCTGTTTTTAAATTACACATAAGAAAAATAGTAAACGAAATAACGAAATACAAGTAAAGAATATTTTAAAAAAAAATACTCAATATATTTTTAAACGTTGCATATCATTTGATGTAACTGCAATGATTTTATAAATGGCAGTATATTGGAGTACAAGAGCCGAAAACAAAGATGTATTTTATCATTAATGCTGACACAATATTTAGCAATATGGTAACACAATTTATTCAACACACGCTCAACAGTTTCCACTAAAATCCCAAATACAGGACATTACTTTGTACCGTTAAAATTATATATTCTAAATAATTCTCTATGCCAAGTTATCCCATGTTTAAATAAATTTTAGTGAAAATTTAACCAATCTTTCAAGTCTCGGAGACTGATGGTTTTAGTAATTAAACCGGTGAAGAATTGTTAAATTTTAGCTACTAGTTTCTGCAGAAATTGAAAAGAATTCCCATTAAAGTATGCTAAATCTGCACGCTTCTTACAATAAATTGGTATTAGCTCTGTTGTCTTTGTTAATCTCGTTGAGCACCTGCTATTGCTGTGATAAATACTGTGTTGTAAAGTGACAAGACATTTTAGGTGGCAAAAATATTCAATTTCTGTCGATAAAATGTATCTGTCAGATTTAGAGCCTTTTGCACTAGATCGTGATGTAATTGTTACGGTATTCGGTCTTATACAAAAGGGACTGACACGAATACTAAATCAAAACCTCCAATTAGTAGGTAATGGCAAGGACAAACAAGGAAGACGAGAAGAAATATTTATCAATATTAGACATGTACCATATCATTATAAAGTAACAATTTAAAATGTTAAATCTTCAGACGATTTAAGATGCACATCCTGTGTTTAATGCCCATGCGGAACAGGAACTGGCTAGCTCGAAATTCAGTAGTTCACGTTTTTATTTATTTTTTTTTTGGCATTCAATGATTTTAGACTTTTTATGCATAATAAATAAACGTCGGTTTAGTTACATCTTTTCAACTGAAAAAATGAGACCGCATATTGTCCTTTGAGTTAAAGACTTTTTATGTCTAATAAATAAACGTCGGTTTGATTATATCTTTTCAATAGAGAAAACTGAGACCGCATATTGTCCTTGGAGTTTTCCGGAAGTGACTCATCAATATGATGCTAGTACATGATTTTGAGTAATTAAACAATAACTATTAGTGACTACACCAATATTTGATAATAAATATTCAGGAAGAAATTAGGAAATAATTATTGCAGCAACATACATTTTTCTGCTAGATGAGTTTTAACAATCTGAGTGCCTTGGTGTACAATGGGTTTGTTCCGATGACATCTTTATGGAAAACCGATGTCATTAGTTAATGGAAAAAAATGAGCATTTAATATGGAAACTAAAATGTCAATTTATGATGGTAAATTAACTTTTGTACATGAAATATATATGTCATCAAAGAACTTTAAAAATCAATTGTAAATGCCAAAGGTAAAAAATGCTAAATGTTTTGTGTTTAGTCTTTAAGTATAAAATGATGTATTAATACAGATAGGTAGTTATACTTGTAATCTTCGCTTGTTGAGTACATTGATTCTTAATTTTAAAGCAATTTTAAAAAAGTATATATTTCAAACAAAACGGACTAAATTTACTAAAATTTCATTACTTACTAATTTCAAAACATTAAAGTATATCAAAACTCAGAATGAAAAACATGATACATCTACTTACACATCAAGTCCTCAAAAATATTTTATGCCTGTGATTGGTTTGTTTGTTTGAATGGTGTTTAAAGCCACTTTCAGCAATTTTTCAGCGTCCAGTTTTATTGGTAATGTCGAGAAAACGTCAGGCTGTGACGCGGACATTATGAACTTTGAACTCACCTGCTGACACATACAAATGTTGACCAGCATCCCCTTCGCGGATAATATAGTGATTTTGTTGAATTTTTTTCTCGTACATACAATCAACAATCTCGCGCACTTGAGTTGAATCTAGATTCTTTAAGAAATCGTTGTCGTGAATTGCATCCTTGATTAGTTGCTTTGACCTGTAGACAATAGAAAAATAATTCATATGTAAAGATGGCAGAAATAATGCAATTATCAACTTATATTATCTTTATAGTTCGTCGAAGCGAACGCGGAATAAAATTATTTTGATAAAAGATACAAAGTTATACAAATATTCACCGGGTTCGATGTCAAAAGCTGTTTAGTTTGACAGAACTGTTGCGCTAAAACAGCGGAGATAAAAAGTCAAACACGCAAAGAGAAATAAAAAAATGTTTGTGTCCAGAGACTAAAGAAAATGATATTCTGAGTTTTGAATAACAAAAATTGGACCTTCACAAATGAAATGTAGTAATACATTCAAACTTTATGAAAGACCAAATCTGAAACACAATCAAAGGCTTCTTATTTGAGATCAATATAAAACGTGACCCAGAACTGCAATACACGAGATCCGATGTAACGGGTAGAGTATGAAATGGTAACATGTGTACAAATGTAGCCACCTTTGGTTTTCCAGCCAGACCCAAAACAAAGTGATCTAATGAAGTACTCAGAAAGATAAAGACTGGGAATCTAAGATCTGCTAGAACGCAGAAAAGCCTCCTGTTACATATAAAAGAACAATAAATGACCACGTTATTATTTTTATTTCAGTCCTTCGTGAGACATCAAATGTGCTTAATATTCCTTAGTTTCTTTCGATTAAGTACAACCTCTTTACAATCTGTTTAAACAAGAAAACAAATCATAAAAAAGAGATATAGAATATAACACCAGTGAATTACCAAGACACCCAAAGAAATGCTTTTCTAAATAGAAATCTATCCCGCACGAAGGATCGCGTAAATTTCTTATATCACTGGTGCAGAGGAAAGGATATCTCACATTGCTTAAATGGGAAAATTTCTCATTAGTGATATATATATATATCTATATATATATATATATATATATATAATATATCTATCCAGCGGATTTCTGAGACATCAGAAATACAGGGTTATATATATATATATATATATATATATATATATATATATATATATATATATATATATATATATATATATCTGGACAAAAACAATAAATTAAAAACTATCCTAGCAGTTACACTGATTTTATGTATCCTAATGGGAGAAAATAATGTAAAATATTATAGGTATTAATTTTTTGACAAAACTTGTTGTAGGCAACCATACAGATTGGCCGTTGGGTTAGTAGTGATAGGCATCAACAACTATAGAAATTTGTTTCATGAATAAATTGCCATCTAAATCTGAACGACTTAATATCTGTACATGGTTTTTCGTGTTTTCAAAATTAGGGATAAGAGTCATAAATGTTCCTTCAATAACATTGTCATGATTATTTATTCAAGTTCTACATTCTGCCATTCGAGTTTGTCGATAACTTGTCTACAAAGTGGCCAAATGAATTACGAGATAAACATTCCGTCGTAAAGTAAGCCGTACCATTCCGTTTTGATTCTATATAATCCATGTCGTTCTTATTTTCATAATAACTATTCGGAAACTCCTGAATACGGCATTGTTGAATAATACTTCCGGTTACTTTTCAAATATCTCGAGTCCTATCCCTGATCAATCGAAACACGTGAAACCATTTTTGTTGTAATATTTTTTTTTTAAATCGGCAAACAACGTCGAGCCAACATTAAAAGAAATAAATGTGCTCGTATGTTTTTGTTAGACAACACATAATTCTGTAATAAACGTGTATAAACAACGCAGAAGACAAAATGATTTATTTAGTACTAGCAGTGTTTCTCCGTCTCGTTTGATTGGCGGATAGAGGAGACCATCTTGTTGAGAGTTGTGAGTTGCGAAACATAATAAGTATACTATTTGGAGAATGTCATGCTTCTTATACAACCGACAACCCTTTGTAAAGTTAGAAAAATCAGGCAAAATGAAGCCGCCATTAAAAACTAAATTTTCCGTACACATACAACACTATACTTTTCTTCCACGTGGGAGTAAACGTTTGGCGTCCATTGTACAGTCCCTTTCCAAAATGTATTAATTACCTGTTAATTTGTTCTCGTCCTGACTACAGCCATCTACTGCTGATGGATGTTAATCAAATTGATTTTATCAGTATTTGTTTTTTTGGCGCTCATCATGATGAATTCTTAAAGGAATTTATTGCTGTTGGTATAATATACCAATAACAAACTCTGTAAACATGGTGTTTACTAAGTATACAGATTCTCACTGCAGGCAGGGTGTACTCGACTCCAATCTTAATTGATAAGGATTGCCAGTTTTCCTACCGCAGGTCGGGGGTTTTCTCCGGGTAGTCCGGCTTCCTCTCACCAATAAAAACTGGACGCCGTAATATAGATGAAAAATTGCTGAAAGTGGCGTTAAACACCATCAAACAAACAATCACACTAAATCTACATGATATTCACAAAGAGGTATCCAGCATACTAGTGTTATGAAACAAACGGGAATACAGTAACTTGACATTTAGTTTTTCACAGGTCTAGAGTGGTGCTATTAAATTAAAATGTTAGTCAATTAATTTTTTACGCTGCAATAACACCTCAAAGTTGTAACTAGTTCCAATCTGTTCTCCTTTCTATGACATTAGGTTTGAACCACCCGTCGATGTATTGGAATTTGCGAAAAGCCACCGTTTGCTATATTTGAATTAAGATGACAAAGGTTGACATTCACGCTTGGGTGATACAGATGTGAAGCTTGTTATTCTTATTACAATGGAAATAAAATATTTTACATAAACTTAAATAATGTGCTTTAGTTCGCAGATACGCCACCACCCCCCTCCCTCCAACTTTCATTAATTTCTAGAACAATAAATAATGTTATATTAGACCTGCCCTTGTTAGTTCGAAGATAGATATGATAAGACAATGTCTTTCTTTCATGTGATGATTGCGAGACTATTGATTGACCAAAGATGATTAGAACAATATACTGGCGATTAATATAAATCCTACACATTAAAAACGTATACATCAACTCGCCTCTGATAATTAAACAAAAATGTAGACTGACACAAGGAGGATTATGAAGAATCGATATTTATTGCTAAATAAATATGTAATTTTTTAGGTATATTTTATGACAGTTTGTTATTTATCATGTGTGAAAAACAATCTTATTAAAATTAAATCTTTCACTTGTTTTTGTTATTGGTCGCTGCTTGTAGAGCAAATATATCAAAAGAGGGGGGGGGGCAAGGGAAAGATTTAATTTTAATTAGACTGATCGAATAATTAATCAAGATTTATAAATGTCTTAATACAAAATTGCTTGAGTAAATTTAAACACGAAAGTGCAAAATTAAATTTATACCTGAAGTCTTTTTCGTGGTGTTTGAGCTCTAGTATTTCACTGTTTTGATTAGCATTTGAGCTTTCGCCAGACACACCCTGTTTTTTGGTCCTTGTTTCTTGCCCTGCCATGGTAGCATCCTCCTGAATTGTTGCCAAAATGTCCGGTTTTCCTGCATCTTTATGAACTTTGATTTGTAAAACAGATTGTAATTTGTCCACTTCAGCTCGCAATTTACTAATTTCCACATCCTTTTCTTCCAGTAGTCTACATTTTTCCACAAGTTCCCCCTCATATCTTTGTATTTTAGAATCTCTGGATCGAATCTCCTTACGTAATTCCGGAACCAAGTGTTTTAATTTTACAACATCTATTTGTTCGCCGTCAATAACAATTTGTGTAGAACTTGCCCCATTTCCCATTTTGTTCCCCGAGGGAGCCACATGAGCAATATGGAACACACCTGGTGCCGCCCGTGGGGTAACAGGTGGTTTACCTGTCCCTGCTTTGTTTAATACTGAAGTGTTTGACTTGTTGCTTTCACTGTTATGATTGGGAAGAGGCATGGCAGAAAAATATTGCGTATACGTCAAACGATTCTGTTAATTCTATAGGCTGTAGAAAATTGAGAGGCTTGATTGATGGAAACGTATCGCTAAGCAACAGAATTAAACATTGGGTTCACACCTGTTGGACACAAATTGTCACTTGCGACCACACAATCTGTAAAAGAACAAAATAAAAGGTGAATTATGTCCTCAAGTGACAATCCCACCCGATAAATAGCAGTATCGATCTCGTAGCAACGGTTTAGGAAAACGTCGATTTTTAATTGTGAATCTGCCATATATATGTATCTATTTTAATAAGACAACAATCTATAATAGGAAGACATATATAAATATTTAAGTATGCAAGGTAATACGATTAACTTCAAGGATATATATGTAAAAATGATTATTTTTAGTAAAAAAATCAATTTTGCAGTTACGAGGTTTGTTTGAAATAAAAAGAGAGCGAAAACGTATTGTGTTATCAATAAAAATCAATTTGTTGAGATTTTCCAAAGGAAGAACTACTCAACATGGAAATGTATATACATGTACAACTTGGATCAATGTAAGCCTAATCGTTTCCCACCACAATCTATTCATATTTACATTTTTCAACAATGTATAACAAATGATGCGTTAAATTACACTGTCAAATATCACATATTTGAATTTGTAGACGGTGATTAAAAATAAGTTAAATAGTTAACTTTACTTTTTCCTAAACAAAAACGATTTAAGCAAAATACAGACTGATTAATTAAAATGCCGATGTTGACCAAAATACATACAAAAGTAGAAATGGCTTGAGGGTTTTTTTAAAGTTCTTCAGTTGTAAGGGTATTCCCATTAAAGCACTAGATACAATTATAGTAAGTTAACTTAAGCGTACTTCATGACTAATATTGCCACTTTGGGTATATGTGTCTATATGGTTTCTTTGACGTGTGTCAATGATACGTGCCGAAAGACTGACTAAAACAAATGCGTATAAAGACCGATTGTTCGAAAGAGGAGGCTACGCTGTTTTTTTCTTTTTGACTGTATAAGGAGTAACTAAACCAAGCTTTTAAATAACCGTAAATTCATCGGTCTCGTCCGTTCACCCATCCTCTTTTTTGCACCACTATGTATTAGGTGTATATATACTAATCATAGAAAAGAATTTGTAATGTCAACAAAATAAACTAGAACAGGAGTTGCTGAAAGGACAAGGTCAAAGTTCGCCAATTCTTATCACCCTTATGAATGTACGTTGTGCAACTTTTCCTTTGCGTCTCGCGTCTCTGTAGAACTATAACAGGATGCACTCGATTACCAACCTAATACGAGCACCAAGGACCGACACTTCCTTGCGGAAAGCCGTGCTTGTTGATTCTATAAAAGGGGTGCTTCAGTATGACTTAAAAACACAGATCTGGCGTTGAACAGACTTATCTTGTAAAGTATTCCATAACTGGAACATTAATGATACCCTCTTATTTGTTGCCCAGGGTCTTAACTACTGGCATATTAAACCTTTAGCATACCTCTTGTACAATTGCACGTGTTGTCGTTTTTTTACTTCTTTTTATTTTATTGAATTAATTAAATGAATATAGTTTTTAAGTTCAATCACAAAAAATTTCACCTAAGCCATTTAGACACCTCTCTGACGGTACAGGACGTAAAAAACTTTCCGTCAGAACCCCCCCAAAAAGATGATTACAGTGGCGTTAAAACCCAATTATCTGTAAACAAGCAATAGAAATGTAAAGCTTAACACAAAAAAGTCTACAGTTATATTATGTTCGGCTGTTTGATTGGGGTTAAACGCCGCTATTTTGTGTTGTATATGTTTGTCTAAGTCCGGATTTCTAATCGTCATACGTCAAGATTTGTCCTGTGAACGAATTAATTACAGATTTCTCTATTTCTAGTTATTAAACGAATTATGAGTACAACATAAAAGTAACAACCCGATCATACCAACGAAATAAATACAGAGGTATCAAAGTTCAAAAAAGGTTTCAAATTGATACATTTTAATTAGAACATTGACGTTTCTTCGTTATTATACAAACTGTTCTGCTAGATACAATTTCAAAAACTGACACGTGGAAATAAAATAATTGCTTTCTAATTACCGGCGAAGATTATTGTTGTATAGCCAAATTTTTAATTAAGGTAGTCATCTACTATTGATCACGTGCCCGTCAAAACCGAGTTTGCGGGGTTAAGTCTCAATGCGGGTTGGGTGTGCTCGACACCAATCTTAATGGACGTAAATTGCCAGTTTTCCTTCCGCAGGTCGGTGGTTTTCATTGAATATCCCAATTAAAACAAGACGCCACGAAATAGCAGAAAATTTGTAAACATGGCATTTAACTTCATTCGAATAAATAAACATGACTTGCGTGTTAACCAAGTCGAATATACCTAGCCTAAACAAAAACGAAAGGTGACATTCATTTTATCAACAATAATAGTGAATTATTTTGTACAAATTATTCTTCACGGTAAACGTTTCAAACTTGAAATACCTGTATTATCATCTAAAACATCTCACATTAAAAACTTTATCTTGGAAACTTATTAATCTTGTTTAAACATCATTTATGTTCGAATTGATCCCTATGCAACTAATGCATGATTAGTTATTAAGTTACAGTATTTATAAATTTCAGATATAATTATTAAATTTTTAATAAAAGTTAATGCCCAAATCCATTACATTAACAGAAGTGTCAATTTCAAAATCAATATTGACGCTTCACAGTTTTCATTGTAAATTTCTTTACATAGTCATATAGAAAAATACATAAATATGTGTTACTTGTAACTACCATAATTACATGACTGGAAAGCTGTATTTTAATGTTTCCTAACTCCATGAAATATTAACGCATATTTTTTTCGTTTAAATTTAAAAATTCAAGTTAACAATTCAACTAATGTTTCAAAATGGAACATATTATGATACAAAATGCAATATACGATTTCAAATACATTTTTTTTTCAGAGAGTCTAAAACAGACCCAGCTTTATTAAATGTAATATTAATAAACGATATATTGTCTACCAAACATCAGCCACAGAGAATCGATCAACTATAGCTAAAATAACCCACCAAAATTGTCAGTATAAAAGACAAGCCGATTCCCGAACGTATACTTTGAATAAATTCAGTTTTTATAACGATCCTAGATTTACAGAAAATGTTGGGGTGCTGGTCATGGTCAGCCGTCATAGTCGTCCGTTACCGTCTGTCGACAGTTAAGTTAACCTGTTTATGTTTATCAAATATTACTAACACTTCCTGCATTAGATCTAGGAATTAATCCCCGCAAGCAAAAACTGGACCCAAAACTGGACCCATAATAGAGCTGAAAAATTTGTTTGTTTGTTTAATGATGTTTAACTTTCAGCAATTTTTTAGCTATCTCGTGGCGTCCAGTTTTTATTGGGGGAGGAAGCCGGAGTACCCGGAGAGAACCCCCGAACTTCGGTAGAAAAACTGGCAAGCCTTGTCAATTAAGATTTGAGTCGAGTACGCTCTGCCCGCAGTGAGACTCGAACCCGCAACCTCAGTGTTGACAGACCACATGATCATCAGTAGACGAACAACCTTAAACACTCGGCCACCGAGGCCCCTGAAAAATTTGTGAAAGTGGCTTTATCCTTCCATTTAATCAAACATCAACAAAACAGCCAAACCATATGATACATTCAATAACAGTGTCTATTGCAAAAATTAATAACCCCTGTTAAAATACTTTATGCATACAATGCAATTTAAGATAAGTAGTAAAATTTTGATTCTTGCTACATTTAAAGCGCATGTTCCTGTGTTAACAGTCTACCAATGGTAATCTGTCTAGAAATCTGTAGTTAAAATGTTGCTCATTAATTTAAAGAAATGTTTGAAATAATTCTTGACCTGTCACAATGACTATTTTAGACTTTGATCCGTTGGATTCTGACCGCATTGATCTTGAAAATGTAATTAAAGTTCAATCCTTATTCCAAAGGTTCAAATGACCATAGCTAGATCTGGCATTACTTGTTGGAATTATCGTGATTAAGCTATTCAACGTCTTGCTTATTTGATCCTCTAATATTTTGTGTTTAAGCTTGAATACGAAAAGACATTTCTCACATTTTACGATTTTCACATTTGAACTTTTATCGTTTCCTTAAAATACGGTAAACGTAAAACGTCCATCAATGTATAATTACGTCAAACAATTACCAAATATTGACAAATATTGAATTTAAACACGCGATATCCGTACCGTCTTCCAATGGAATAAATAACAACACAAACAGATGTTTATTTATTACATGCCAGTTCATTTTATGTAAAAACACTTATCTGTCATTAAATTTTCTTACTAATTTTGTTTAATTTTACGCTATTGTTGAGCATGATGCATTGCTTTATTATTAATATAGATAACTTTATATAGGAAACAGGTTGATATATTTCTGAATCCTGCGAATTACAATTTATTGCAATGTTAAATTGATTATTTTGGCAGTGAAATAAAGTTGAAACTAAATTGAAATTAACGAAAAGAAAGCAAAATGCGTTCTACAGAAACCTTCTACATTCGAATTCAAACTTATTGGTAAAACATTTCAAAAAGACCCACTTCTATATTTCCGAATGTTCAAAAATTTGAAGCGATCACTAACCAAAATAATAGTATTTTATCTAATGGCAACTTTTCATAATGCACCATGTGCTAAAATGGGGAGAGTAAATTTTAATCAACGAATTGTAATTTCTACTTTCTAAATCGACAGTGATTTATATGTCTGAGAAGTTTCTCATAAAGAACAAACAACTTCCATTAGCTTTGTCAAAACTGAATGTTTAAGGGTGATCTCTAATATGAACTATGATCAATATGTGGTGATGTGTCGACACGTGCAATAAATTACGTCTTGTTTTCCTTCAAAAACATCATAAGAGTTTTAATGCCAGAACCTTTCTACATAGCCAAAAGTCCTAAACATGTTAATATTTCAATCGATCCGAAATGAAAATGTTATTTCACTTTCTTTTTTGGCCTGTAACCTACTTTAACTAATTTTTTTTCTGTCGGAATGTTTTAAAGTATTCTAAAGGCTATTTGTCCCATATAAAATAAACATACATGTCAATTTTAAACACGGGGCCTCGGTGGCCGAGTGGTTAAGGTAGTTCGCCTACTATTGGTCACGTAGCCTGTCAACACTAAGATTGCGGGTTCGAGCCTCACTGCGAGCAGGATGCGTTCGACTCCAATCTTAATTGACAAGGATTGCCAGTTTTCCTACCGAAGGTCGGGGGTTTTCTCCGGGTACTCCGGCTTCATTCCCCAATAAAAAGCTGAAAAATTGCTGAAAGTGGCGTCAAACAACATTCAAACAAACAAAATCAATTTTAAACATTAACTTTCAAAATAGTTCTACAGGAACAAAATCCTTTTTATGTAAGCAACTACGATTATATGTTAATTGATTGATTTGTTCTTAACGCCCAGTGAGCAGTATTTCAGCTACATGCAAGAGAAACAATACATCTATTGAAACGGTGCTTTTGTTTAAATGGGGGAGTTTAATGCCACTTAAAGCAATGTTTCAATTATATCTAAGCAGCAGTTTTGATTGAGGAGGAAGCCAGAGTAAGTCTCAATGGACAATGAAACCTTACTTAATTGATGATAGACATTTTCCTGGCTTTTATGGAACAGAGACACGACATATATCAGGTCTATAATAAATAAATACACTTATTGACCCAGATGTATTACTTGGATCGGAAACAAGATGACCATCATATAGAAACACTGATATTTACCATAATTACAATATTTTTAGATTGTGTATCCGGATATACAATATAGATCAATTAATTGTCACTAAACGAGATAACAAGTATGACTACGTTGTAACAAGCTTTATTATAGGACATAAAGGAATTTATATCTGATTATTAACTAATGAGACTTAATAACAACCAATCATAAACAAGGTAGCGAAAAAATTTAACATACGGGAAATAATAAGTGAATCCTACGCATTAAAGACGTATCCACGTTGGACTAATAAAAAAACAGAACAATGACCACGTGCTTTCGGTTTCCACAGGTCAAAGGGTAAATGATGCCTTACATGTCTTTTTTAGACAATGAACATAATGAAGTCCTGTGTCAATTTCGATGGCACATACGAACTTTGGGATGTAGAGGAATTCAATCTTCTTTGCATTTTATGAAAAATAAATCAGATTATTTATAAGCACATTTTTTATTGGGTCTTTGTTATAAAATTTCTTATTGACGTGAAAAAACTTAAACTTAAAGAGAAAGAAATTAAAAACAATATGTATTAGAACATTACAATTCAATGGACTCAGAAAATCATCATATTCAGACTGTAAACAACAAATTTTAAATATGTTTGCAAAATATAAATTTAATAGCAACCTGAAGTATATATTTTACATACTAACTTTCCGCTGTCCGAATATAATCTAGTCAGCGTTTAACTAATCTGAAGTGCAACAAATTTTCCTGGCAAAGATTTCTGTTTTTGTTCAGCCATATAATGGTGCAATTTTTATTGGGGGAGGAAGTCGGAGTACCCGGAGAAAAACCCGACCTTCATTAGGAAAACTGGCAATTCTTGTCAATTAAGATTGGAATCGAGCGCACCTTACCCGCAGTAAGACTCGAACCCGCAAACTCAGTGTTGACAGACCAATGTGATCAATAGTACACGAACTACCTTAACCAATCGCCACCGAGACCCCCTCTACACAAAAATCTCTGTCTCTCTAAGGTAAACTAATGCTTGGATAATTTTTTGTTTTGGTATAACTTTTTGAATACATCGGTAGATTATAGAACAGTGACGTTTGATGTTATATGTTTAAATTGGAGCTCTGAAATACATATTATTGTCAATTGTGAAATATAACTTTCAATGTGCCGTACCTACAGAGGGAGTTGATCCCTAAAGAAGGAGCGTATATGGCGGACGCAACCTTTGTTTCCCTAAAATGTCTCGAGTTTCTTTGGCGCAGCCTGCTGAGCGGGCCCAGCTTTATAAAAATCCTGGATCCGTCACGGTTTCATTATAATGAATACATAACTGGCGAAAGCAGCCGTCAAAGGGAAGTAAATTTTGCAATCATTTATACAAAAAATGATTATATTATTATTTTAAATCAAGTAAATTAACCAAACTATACTAGAAAAAAAATTACGGTGTATACGAGGCATTCGATTTGTAATAATGAAAGGTTATAATTAGAACTATAGGAAGCCAGCTCTCATAATAATGAATCTGCAATATTCCTTTGAGGTGAATACACATTAATTGCATATTTCATCTCAGAAATCATCATGTGCTCCATGTCAGAGCTGACATGAAACGATATTCTTGTAGACATATATATCATTATAAATTGAGTCTTTTGTAATTTAGAAATAAAGTACCATGTAACTTGATACTGATAATATGTCGTCGAAGATACCATACGCCAGAAGTAAAGTCTAATCAAGACTCGTCTGTGGCGCTCAAACCCCCAAACATATTTGAAATAAAAAAAATTAAGATGTTGTTGCCCTTTTATCATCAAGGTTCCAAAACGTTATAGCACAATCAAAACCCCCAAACATATTTGAAACAAAAAAAAAATTAAGAAGTTGTTGCGCTTTTATCATCAAGGTTCCAAAACGTTATAGCACAATCTGGCTACGGTCATCTACACCTTGCAAATAGAATTGAAATCATTTTCTAAATTTCACAACAGCAAATTTTGACAAGGACTATACCATTAAATTTTGACAAGGACAATAGCAGTAAATTTTGACAAGGACTATAGCAGTAAATTTTGACAAGGACAATAGCAGTAAATTTTGACAAGGACAATAGCAGTAAATTTTGACAAGGACTATAGCAGTAAATTTTGACATTGACTATAGCAGTAAATTTTGACCAGGACTATAGCAGTAAATTTTGACAAGGACTACAGCAGTAATTTTTTTGACAAGGCCTATATAATAGCAGTAAATTTTGATAAGGACTACAGCAGTAAATTTTGATAAGGACTATAGCGATAAATTTTGACAAGGACTATAGCAATAAATTTTGACAAGGACTTTAGCAGTAAATTTTAACAAGGACTTTAGCAGTAAATTTTGACAAGGAGTATAGCAGTAAATTTTGACAAGGACTATAGCAGTAAATTTTGACAAGGACTATAGCAGTAATTTTTTTGACAAGGACTATAGCAAAAAATTTTGACAAGGACTATAGCAATAAATTTTGACAAAGACTATAGCCATAAATTTTGACAAGGATTATCGCAGTAAATTTTGACAAGGACTACAGCAGTAATTTTTTTGACAAGGACTATATAATAGCAGTAAATTTTGATAAGGACTACAGCAGTAAATTTTGACAAGGACTTTAGCAGTAAATTTTAACAAGGACTTTAGCAGTAAATTTTGACAAGGAGTATAGCAGTAAATTTTGACAAGGACTATAGCAGTAAATTTTGACAAGGACTATAGCAGTAATTTTTTTGACAAGGACTATAGCAATAAATTTTGACAAGGACTATAGCAATAAATTTTGACAAAGACTATAGCCATAAATTTTGACAAGGATTATCGCAGTAAATTTTGACAAGGACTATAGCAGTAAATTTTGACAAGGGCTATAGCAGTAAATTTTGACAAGGACTATAGCAGTAAATTTTGACAAGGACTATAGCAGTAAATTTTGACAAGGACTATAGCAGTAAATTTTGACAAGGACAATAGCAGTAATTTTTTGACAAGGACAATAGCAGTAATTTTTTGACAAGGACTATAGCAGTAAATTTTGACAAGGACTATAGCAGTAAATTTTGACAAGGACTATAGCAGTAAATTTTGACAAGGGCTTAAGCAGTAAATTTTGACAAGAACTATATAACTAAAAGAATCAACAATATTCCCAAGTGTGACTACTGGGCTGGTGATACCCTTGGGGACTAACAGGCCATTATTAGAGGCATCTGATAATAAGACTACGAGTTGTATTATACATGTACGTGTAGAGTTGCAATCTCTAGTTAAAATAATCACAAATTTTATCGTGTACATGTTAATGCACAAAAAGCAATTTAAGAACATGTAAATTCGGAAATTTGTAAGTATAAGTATTTAACAGCAGAAAAAAACGATCTCGAGACTGAGTTTGTTCCAACTATAATTACATTCCTTATGTTTTGCGTACAATTTCGAATTTTGATTGGTCAATGCAAAATGTAAGTTTCATTAGTTGATAAAAATCAAGAGCACACTCTTCCTTGTCGACGGTCACAGTTAAACACAAGCAACGCGGAGTAATTTAAAGTAAAAAAATGCATTATGTACAATTTAATAAAGTACGTCTATTTGCTACGGGATTGAAACAAATTATAGTTATAAGAATTGAATGCAATACGATGGCGCTTCATTTAAAATGTGTTTCGGTCAACGCTTTCATAGCCAATAAAAATTCAGAAGAGTGCATTAAAATCTTATGTGAATAGTCGACTCGGAGTTTTACAGTACTAGTAATAATATTAACAAACTGAAAAGAACAGCAACCAAGCATTTACACATTTTATCCATTGGCAATCTCCTAAGAAGAAATGTAATTCCTTTAAATTGACGGTACATCTGTAAATACGGAAGCTGGATGTAATGAAATTACCAACAATTATTTTGTATTCCCTAGAACATTGCCAAGAGTGGAAACTATCGTAAGAGGAAATAAATAAAGTGAAAAACCTACCTCTTACATGTGATAACGTTCTCTCTAATACAAATCGATATGTATTTGTCCGCAATAACATGATACAGATATATTGTTGTATTCCTGTAACATATTGTCACAATAGTTTTTTTTTATCAAACTGTTTGTTTGTCTCATACTTAAATGGATAACCAATAATGTTGCAAAGTTGTTCGGAAACGAATTTGATGTTAATTCGGAATTAATTTGTCCTACCAGATTTATGGTAACACAGCCTGGTATACTGAAGGGATATCTTAACCACATTTATTACGGAGGTCTAGAACGCTGAATAAATGAGCAATCAGTCTACGATTTATTCGTAGTTCTGATTTTGAAGGTAATTAAAAGGGAAAACACCGCCATTGACTGACTATACTATTGTACGTAACAAATTAGCTGGACGTGAAATTCAATTTAGTCGGATTATCGATGAATGCCTGATTTAACCACCGACAATGTCCTAAACAGAATGATAAGTAAGGGTCTCATTTCGGAAACAAAAAATGTCACTTCACTAATTCCAGAATATATTATTCAAGATCAATGCCATTTATGGCTGAGAATTATTTTGACGCTCAATCAGTTATTTCCTATTAAGATGACCGCAAAATTTTACGCTTAGACAAATATTTTTCATTATAACTGATCTATAATGGAAGAGGCAATATGCTTTCGTTTGGATTTCCAACAGAAATCATGATATCAGCAAAAATACTTTTACAAGGTCGAAAAGTTTTTTTCTATAATACGTAAAATTTTGGATGAAGTGCGGTACTTTTTTCGCTAAAATAAAAATCCTTTGAAGCTGGATGGCACATATAACCTCTGAGCGTTTACTTCATTGAATTAGTATTATAGAACTATCGCAGAAAACTGCTCAAACAATATGGTGCGCCATTTAGGCAAATATAACGTACAACATCTTTGCGAAGTTTCAGCTGTTCTTTTTTTTCAATCGTTCTCAGCTTTCAACAAAATACCAATGTAATGTTTTAATTCATTTCTTGAAATTGTTAAATGTGTTACCTACCAAATAATATAATCCATACCGGTCAATGGCTTTACAGAAAACTTGACCGCAAATAATAATAAATATATGTTTGAATCTTGTTAGCACCAAAAGACTTTCATGCCATATTCATTTTTCTAACATAATTCATTTAATTTGATAGTTTTCAATTCTTAATGCGTATCATTGGTTTAAAAATTCTTTAACAGTATTAGTAACCTTGAGATTCTGCACACTCATGTCAATAAAAATGATATTATCTTATTACTCGCCGCTCTTTTGTGAGATAATATGGTTAGAATGCCATGATTGATGTCAAACAGCTCAACAAAGATTTTTTTTTATCTTGTTACATTTGTATTTCAGGCATGGTTTTTATCATGTCTCTTAAAATCTCGACGGAAACGGTATTCTCAAAACAAATTTGTATCGACATTTGTTATTCTTAAGGAATTACTACAATTCTGTACTATTCAAAAATGGCAACCTAATGTATATGCGTACCCTGCTTGTAGAACTGTGTGGCGTGCACTGTATATCGTTTAACTACATGTGGGTCCTGATTTATTTGAACAAGCTACATTATTAAATTAGAACTAAGAGGTACGGGGCATTTATAAAATGATTTATATGAATAATAAATTGACATCTTAATATAAACTTTTCCATTAGTGACTGTAAAATTTCTATATTTAAAAAAAGAAATTACATTTGCACTAATTTATCAAACTTTGGAAAACGAATTTTAATTCTACTTGTCATTTATTGCAAGTTTTAATTCATAAGTTTGAAATGTACATGCAATTATCGTGTGAGATTGATTTCGTTCGTCTCCTTATCACCAAATCGTTGGTCGAGACATTTACTTTACTTATCATTTGTATTATTCGTACAAAGTTATATATGAAATATGCATAAACCATGGAGAAATCGAATTATTTTCGCATCGTATGAAGCAGTCATCACAAAGATAAAACACATACACTAGTCTAGCGATATTTATCTTTAATCTGGTTAGAGTTTAACAAGAAAATACCTTAGTATATGTATTGTTTTTACTGTCAGTTGCCAAAATATTTACGATGTTAGCCTATTTTATTTGAATGTTAGTATCGATGATTGATAACCGATTTATCTTTTTCAGTTTAAGCTACAGATCGGTCATACAGCAAAAGATTACTGATGTTTTAGTCTAGCGGCCAATATTTCAGCATTATTCGGGCAAATGTAATTAGTTTAAATTAAACGACGCGAACTGCTTTTGCCACCAAAAAAACCCTTAAAATTAGCAACAGTCAAAAGCTGAAAGTTTTTCACCTCCAAAGAAAAGTACAAAAGTAAGGATCTTTTTAAATTTATTGTTTGCCTAAATGTTGTTTAACGCCACTTTCAGCAATTATTCAGCTATATGTCTTTTAAAAGCCATTGCAGTTTCACGAATATATCAAGAGAAGATGAATCCAACAAAAACTTCTCAATTAAATTAATAAAAGACAGAAGAACAATCTGACCAAATATAACGACGAACAAATAACAAAGAACAAAATGCAAGAGCACGATGTATTCGGTTGGAGCTGTCATATACAATATTATATACCGGGGTTAAATCGGTTGAATTCGGATCCCAAAACCCTCATCCTTCAAAGTGCTATAACAACTTGGACAATCACAACGTAAAACACCAACAGCAAAAAAAAGAGAGGAATAATTACACCTGCATAATACAGAACAACCAAAACAACACTTAAGTAGTAAAAGTATCGTATCATGCACAATACAGAACCCCCAAAACAACACTTAAGTAGTAAAAGTATCGTATCATGCACAATAGAGAACCATCAAAACAAAACTTAAGTAGTAAAAGTATCGTATCATGCACAATAGAGAACCATCAAAACAACACTTAAGTAGTAAAAGTATCGTATCATACATAATACAGAACAACCAAAACAACACTTAAGTAGTAAAAGTATCGTATCATACACAATACAGAACCCCCAAAACAACACTTAAGTAGTAAAAGTATCGTATCATGCACAATACAGAACCATCAAAACAACACTTCAATATTAAAAAGTGTCGCAGGCTGCAAAATACAGAACCATCAAAACAACACTTAAATATTAAAAAGTGTCGTAGCCTGCACAATACAGAACCATCAAAACAACACTTCAATATTAAAAAGTATCGTATCATGCACAATACAGAACCACAAAAACAACACTTAAATATTAATAAGTGTCGTATCATGCACAATACAGAACCTCCAAAACAACACTTAAATATTAAAAAGTGTCGTAGCCTGCACAATACAGAACCTCCAAAACAACACTTAAATATTAAAAAGTGTCGTAGCCTGCACAATACAGAACCTCCAAAACAACACTTAAATATTAAAAAGTATCGTATCATACACAATACAGAACCATCAAAACAACACTTCAATATTAAAAAGTGTCGTATCATGCATAATACAGAACCACCAAAACAACACTTAAATATTAAAAACTATCGTATCATGCACAATACAGAACCTCCAAAACAACACTTAAATATTAAAAAGTGTCGTAGCCTGCACAATACAGAACCACCAAAACAACACTTAAATATTAATAAGTGTCGTATTTTGCACAATACAGAACCATCAAAACAACACTTAAATATTAATAAGTGTCGTGTCTTGCATAATACAGAACCACCAAAACAACACTTAAATAATAAAAAGTATCGTATCATGCACAATACAGAACCATCAAAACAACACTTCAATATTAAAAAGTGTCGTATCCTGCCCAATACAGAACCACCAAAACAACACTTAAATATTAAAAAGTGTCGTATCATGCATAATACAAAAAAATGAGAACAAAACTAAAATATTAAAAAGTGACGTATCATTTCCAAAAGTATACGAAGTAAATGTATAAGACTAGAAGAATGTGCACAAAAACAGGAGAAATGCGTGCATGGGATAGCCGTGTTTTATTCCTTACGAAAGCTGCCATGAGACAATAGTCAACTAGATAGGATAACGTAACCCTATGTTCGAACTTGAAGCATTATCGTATTTTTAGTTAAAATGCGCATTTTCCATTCTTACCAAATTTAATATTGGTTTCAAACATACTTTATTATGATCTTCTGAACATGTCATAAAAGTCAAATAACCTTATCAACTACTGTGAACACACAAGCCTGCTTAGCATTATCAAAGATAATAGTACTGCAACGGACATTATTATTCGAATATTATCATAACGTGTGCAATAAACAAACTTTAAGAACGGTCATTAGTTGCACTTTACTACTTCCGGGAAAATAATATAGCTTAATACCACAAGTTCTGGAAATAAAGACTTACCGGTCTGCATGATGTAAATAAAATCCATTCTAATAAAAATTCCCCAGCGACAATTAAGTGTATTATTTACTATCACAAGGCTGACAATGATTGGTGGTTTTATTGGAAAGTAGAGGAACTGCAAAATGTATGACTGGAAGAAATGTCTATGGTTATTGACATACTATTACATTAGTACAATAATTTCTAAAAACATGTTATTCATTAAAACGTTCATTTTTTAAAATTTTTAAATACGTGCTTCGCCACAGTTCAAGGTCACTGTAGGTGACAGGATACCTTAAATGGAACCATTTTGCATCTGATTTTTGACAAACGACAAATGCACAGGCTTGGGACATCGTACACACGTCAGTTTGCGTTCTCGCTGTGCTTCCACTTAGTGGTAGCAACCGAAAACGCGACCGGACGTGGTTTTCCGACAATGTGGTGAAGGAATGCCCGCAATATTTCTACTTGTAAATAAGGACACGTAGATTATGTTAGCTATCACAGAATCGGACATAGAAACGCTCTAGATTATGGTAAGTGAACAAAAGCAGACTATACCACCCAAATGCAACAATTATTTATTATCACATGTGAGTTGTTTTTCTCACCTATGGTTAGCCGAGAGCTACGCAGGTGTTCAGAATGACGTCATTTACGTTAACTAATTTTTACACTGTATATTGCATCAGCAATGTTTAACTAAAAAGTTGAATCACATACCAAATCTCGGTCTTAAAAATTAGTTTTTTAAAATTAGTTACAGACTGATACAGTACAAAAAAAATTTAAAAATTGAGGTTATTGGCATAAAATAATTTTAATAAATATCATCATAATGCATTTAGAATAAAGAGTTCGTCCAGACTCTCGCTGAGATGCTAATTGTATCTACACATGTCTAAATTAATGAGGTATTAGAAACAAATGCGTGGGAATCAACACACAAAATACCACAAAGATTGTGATATACAATTACACTCGTCATTATGGTACCAAAACTAACGTAAATGCTACTTGCTGATTTCTTTAACATCCTAAACATCAACATCAAAATACTGAAGTTTATTTATAAGGAAACTATATCAATTTTTGGACAACATTGAAATATAGCATTTTGTCAGTAAAACGTCTAGCATTGGCATAGCAGTCGGTGCGGCAGGTACGGCTTCAGTCGTACCAATAACTTTTGCAGGTACGGCATGCCATACCAATAATTTTCAGAAATAAAACAAAAATATTGCTCACGAAACCCGTCTTGTAAATAATACAAATGTGTAAGGGAAGAGAATAAATTTTTAAGTTTGTTTTGTTTATTGAATGGTGTTTAATGCCATTTTCAGCAATTTTTCAGCTATATCGTGGCCTCCAGTTTTTATTGGGGAGTAAAAAATCCGGAGAACACCCTCCCGACCTTCGACAGAAAAAACAAGCAATCTTTGTTTATTAAGAGTCGAGTACACCCTACTCGCAGTGACACTGGAAACAACAACCTCAGTGTTGACAGACAACGTAATCAAATGTTAATTACTATCTACCTTAACCTCACGGCAAATGAGGCATCTTAAAATGATTTTACGTGTCTAGTTCCTTAAAAAAACAGGCAGTATGGAAATTAAAAATATAGTAATTTTTTACACCAGCAAACGAAATTTGCTTATTTCTATGGTGTTTAACGCCACTTTCAGCAACATCGTAGCGTGTTATTGGGGAGAAGACGGAATACACGAAGAAGCCCCAATATTTTGGTAGGAAAAATAGCAATCCTTGGCATGTAAGATAGGAGTCAAGTACACCCTGCCCGCATTAAGACTCGAACCTGCAACCTCAGTGTTGACAGTGTACGTGTTCAATAGAAGATGACTAAGTGCTTCAACCACCCGGCAACCATTGTCCCAGGTATCAATATGAAAAGGAAAAACAGTTAATTTTTCACAAATAGAATACAAAATTAAAACATGTTTTGCCTTTTATATAATGCGACACAGATTTTGAAATTTGTATGATTTATACAGATTTCTTCGTAATTGCTGAAAATAAACACTAACAAATACAGAGTATGAAAAATAGAGAACAAGTGCCAAAGTGCTACAAAATACGACCGTCGAACAATTGCCATTTTTGTATATATAAAAGGCCATTACACTTAAATGGCTGAAGCAATTTGGCTGGTTATCAACCTTGGTCGAGATATAATGCCCATAAACATTTTCCCCGAGTTTCATGAATATCGGACAACAAGTGTTTGAGTTAGAGAGTGGACAAGCCGAATTTGCCTTTCTTTTGTATAAATAAAGAACCGTAAATATGAAGTGACTGAAGAGATTTGGCTGGTTTTCGAACTTGGCCGAGATATAATGCCCATAAACATTTTCCCCAAGTTTTATGAAGATCGGACAACAACTGTTTGAATTAGAGAGTGGACAAGCCGAATTCGCATTTCTTTTGTATAAATAAAGAACCGTAAATATGAAGTGACTGAAGAGATTTGGCTGGTTTTCGAACTTGGCCATGTTATTATACCCATAAACTGTTTCCTCAAGTTTAATGAGGATTAGACAACAACTGTTTGAGCTAGAGAGCGGACAATGCGAATTTGGTCTTTTTATACATAACTCTGAAGTGGCTAAAGTTATTTTGCTGTTTCTCGAATTTGGCCGAGATATTACGCCTATAAACCTTTTCCCCAATTTTCATAAAGACCGGACAACACATGTTTGAGTTAGAGAGCGAACATCGCTGTGGACGCCGCCTGTCCGCAATTGGTTTTCCCATAAGATGGCTTATATAAAGAAGAAATCTGAACACAATTGTTGGCATAATTTGCACAAAGAATAAAACTAAATGACGTGAAATATAAAAATTCTTATTGCTATTAAAGTTATTGATTAAAAAGATATTTCACCGAATTTCGTAGAAAATGATGCCTGTGAGTTCCATTTATATTTTACTTCTAAATAAAGGGCTGTAATGATAAAATATGCTTTGTCAGGAAGAAAAGATACTTTAGTTAAAAGAGAGCAACGGTTTTTACGACACTTTACAATAAAATAACATTTTTCTTGTTAATTTCCTCATATGAATTACATAAAATATCGTTGCTGGTGATTGGAAATTGACAAATGATCTATTATCAGTTGCTTTAGTTAACGAAAGGGGGGAATATAACTGTACTGTATGGCTTTGATAAATTAATAAACGAAATAAGCTGAAAATGTAAAAATAAACTGGCTTAAAGAGAAAATCTAATGATGAATTCGTGATCATTCTTAGATGATAAAGCCCGCAAATTACACAAAATAAATGGATTACGTGTCTTTCTGTAATAGGATCGCTATTTTACCGCTAGAATATGGGTTATTGTTCCGAATGTCCTATTACGGCTTATATATGGTTAGAGATATTGTCATACTTAGGACCATGAAAATGATTGAGTTAGAATATATAAATACACATTTATGTCTTTATAGTAAGGTTCAAGGTCCGGCACTGTCCGTTGACTATTACTATAACGATTATTTTCTTGGTGTACATTTACTTATTACAATGGACTGTTGCAGTAAGATCTAATTTTAATCATTGTTTACAAGTATATGTATCTTTCATTTGTAGACTAATGAAACTAATAGAAGAAATACAAACGTTTCATGTCGTAAGAGCGTTATTACTGTCATACTTGTACACGATTTTTCACTGTTTACTTTACGTATTTGTCGTGATTTTCTTAGTTTACTTTCGAAAGTGTTCAAAATTTTATTTTTTTGTATTCCCACGACATAAGTGGAACCCCCAAGAGATGATATATCTTCATTACTTTATTTGTTTGGCCTTTCATCCTTTATGGTTTGAGCGCCATTGCTAAGTCTTACGTTGACAAAAAGTGCATATGGGGTAGTAAAGTTTATAAATTTGACGACCTTGTGCTCTAAAAAACTTCAAAAATGGTAACCAAATCAATTTCTTCAACAAAAACAGACAAATCCAAATTTTATTGTTTCGATCAAATGCATGTGTTTACATGTTGTTCTACGTGTTATGGCCTTCAGCGTACTAGCAACGTGTAAGGAAATAATTATTAGTATGTATATATATATTTTCATAACTTGTACTGATATGTACAATTATGTTAAAATGAAACTTTTGTTTATTTATTAGGATTTGTACTTTTGTTTCTTTCTTTGATTAAATTGTAATTGATTCTGCCTCTAACGGGCACCTTTAATTGGTAAATAAAAATCTGTTCTGTTCTGTTCTGTACTGGTCTAATAAATTGACAGCCCATTTGATTCTTGCTAGATAGCTTTTGTTTGTTTGGTTAAATGGAGTTTTCACTCCCTTCAGAGCTTTTACAGCTATATCGTGGCGTTTTTATTGTATTTACATTAAAAAAAAATTATTGTTAATATTCGTAAATTTACAATTAAAAGAACTATAATAGTAGTGTCACTCTGCGTGTGCCAATAATAAAAAGAACAGAACAAAATAAGTCGAGGAAGTTTTAGTCCCGAATTTCTTGTGCGTTTTAAAAAAAATATCATAATACTCTTTTATTGCATATAAAACCAAATGGTTTATTGCAATACATACATAAGAAAATAGCCATGTATATATAATTTTGTCATATATTAAAAACAAAACACTATATTTTTGAACTTATACTATAAATGTTAATTTTCTTTTTCAAATGTGAAGTTTTGGACACAAATATGTGAAAAGTTTACTTTATTTTAGTCCAGGCATATGTGGCAAACTTTAAATTATTGCCTGGCACGTGATCATCAGCAGGTTCATGATTTGCTGTTATACCCGGAAGAATTATTGTAATAAGGGAAAATTCTTCCTATTAAAGTGTGTTCACAGGCACACTACGCATGCGCATGAAGGGCAAAGGTAAACATATCGACGCGCTAACATGAAAATAACAGGAAACTAAACCTAGAGTTTTCAAGTGCCATAAAAATAATTAGTATACTTGCTGTTAATAGAAATAAGAGAGTCATAAAAGTCCCAATATACATGTATATTGAAATGTACATGTGCGATAGTATAACAATATTCTTCCAGCGTTGTTTCTACAAATCTAGTTAAAGCGAGTTGAACCTGACCTTATCTTGCATTAATTGTAGGACGGACGAAATGTGAGACACATAAGGACGAATAAAACATTGGATGATATTACTAGATTACTGAACATAAAGAACAACGTGTATTTATATGTCTTGAAAGTATATCACCTTCATTAAAACGAAACTTTCAAGTCCTACAATACACAGGGCAAAAAGTGCAAAAAATGAGTGATATTTTAGATGTTCACATACCTTCATTTTATTTATTATATGACTGATCATGTTCTACAAAACAGATCGACATTTCAATGAAAATAAAAGTAACTGTATTTTATTTCAAAAATAACACTAATAATTGTTTTTATCATGCATTAAAATGCAGTTTTAATTAGTCATCTAGTTTTAAACAATCAAAGGACACAACTTACTGAGTAAAATTACCTTTATTTTAAACAACGATTTCATGCAAAGGTTTCAAATAAATATTTCGTATCTTTTATACTCTGCACTGAAAGCGCCATGTTGGAATGTCATTCTAGATCAAAAAGCATCAAAACAAGTGCCTTGTTTGACTATGGTAATGTAGTAATATAAAGACTCATATGAGCAAGTCTTACGCACTGCTGAGTACTGATAATGGTTTACAAGGCTAGAAAAACAGAAGTACAGAAGACAAACAGCGCCCCAAAGTAGCAGATAGGGGAGGTCCTCTTATAAAGGGTTGTCAGGTTATAATACCCAAGGCCTGCATGCTAACCATAGCTGGCACCGTGTTTGGAGAGTGCCAATCTTCTTGCATGATAAAGAACATTTAAAAAGTTTTCGAAAATTGAAAAGGCGCATTTTAGTTATAAATTTTTAGCCCCATCGGTTATGCCTAGCCCGAGAATCCTCTGCCGTCCAACGCTTTCTTCTTCTTTTTTTTTTGCGTGGGACAAAAAAAAGAAGATAAAAGCGTTTGACGGCAGAGGATTCTCGGACTACGGTTACGCCATAATTTCCAGTAGCACTTAAAAAATGCAACACGAAACACAAAACCGAAAAACACACAAATAGGAAGTTATTAACCCGAATCCATAAAAACCATGAGTGCAGTAGGTTCTCCGGACATTAACAATCATTACCTATTTCTCTAAGTGACATATTATACGCAAAAGCTTTAAATAACAATATTTTTACCTAATTTTACATTATTTGTTTAACACGCATTCCATATATTAATTGTAGATGTTCAAACGAGTTTCGGCACCCCCAAAAATGTATGTGTCAAAGTTGACCAAGATGGTGGCTATATCGATTGATTGATTGGTTGTTTACACAACGTGCACCGAGCAGTATATAAATATACACACGACGACAACAAGCAAACAAACAATAAAAAAATAGGGTGATGGGATACGATTTTTACTGCCACTGAGATAGTATAGCATATCTTTTCGAAATTCGGGGTAGAGTGGAGCGGCATCATTACCTATACATTATATTATACAATTGAGCTAAACTAAAATGTATCTTAAAAACATCGTGAAGCTTTGGCTATAAACAACATACCGGTTCAGCCATCTTGAATTTTATGTGCATGTATACCACGAACAACCATGTAAATTGAACATAAGCTTATTCGTGTAACATGACATGTAGACAAGTGATATCTGTGAAAAAGTTGATTCTTAAACAATGTTTCGGATTAAATCTATATGAGCAACAGCTTTACATCAAAAACAAGCGAAATTCGATCTTTAAGCTTAATTAAAATGAAGTCGTCGGATAAAATACAGTTCAAATATATAGCAGAGGTTGACATACGGAAATCAAGAAAATCCTCATGTGTGTGAAGCATTATATTTAAACAAAATTTCTCCACACTAGTGTTCAGAAATCCGTCTTATTTCAGAAAACTTTCAGCTGTTTTAAAACTGGCTTACTTTGTGTATTTATAAACTGTTCACACTGTTTTGTCAATGGAACAAAAATACAATACACCATTTTGCTCCATATTCTCCGTTTGCTGCGGAAGAAAACATTTCTATTCAATCGCAAATACAGCCCCCCAGTTTGATCACAATAAATATAGATATAACAAAAAAATTGCTGTTATATTATAATCATGCCGGTGTCTTACACTTATACACTTTTTATGTAATATTTACAGTGAGTTGTTACTCAATAACTTCTTTGAGATATTGAAATATATAGACTCTTTATATGATATTTTGAACTGCATGTATTGTGTATTTACACGATCCCAGTTGACTTATATTATTCCATCTCCCAATGAAGAATATCTTAAACATTTAGAGTTAAACGACACTGATGAGTCTTAAGTAGACGAACGCGCGTCTGGCGTAATGAATTTGTCACCTTGATAATTTTGATTACATCTTGTTGGAATATTTGAGCAAAGCCAAGTAACAGCACGGCACGTCCGCTGGTGGCGGAATGGGAAGCAACTATAAAAACGTTTTGGGTTCAGTTGAAGTGAGAAAGTTTAAGATCAATATGTTATGATTGTTTACGTTATTTATTTATATTGACACTCAATGACTAAGGCCATTCTTTGGTCAGTCTGTGTCTAAATTTTTGACAAGAAACACCGTCATTTGTATCGTTGCATTATCTTCTAGACTCGTATATTATTATTTTTTGTTTATGCTGTATTGTCATGTTTGTCGGTCCGATACTAAATATAAGTGTACTGGTTTAGCAGCTTTCTTTAGACTCTTTATATATACGGTTTACAAGTTTTTCGTTAATGCCTTAAATAAATAAATAAATAAATAAATAAATAAATAAATAAATAAATAAATAAATAAATAAATAAATAAATAAATAAATAAATAAATAAATAAATAAATAAATAAATAAATAAATCATTTGTGATATTTAAAATTGAGCAGGTAAGTCCACTGGACATCCTCCCAACTCAAAGGTTCCGAGTTCGCACTCTTTCCATTATTACCCTCTGACATTTCACATTTACATTTGTCGGGTTAAAGTGTTGCCATCTGTATACAGTTAGCCTAAACTTTTTTCTCGACCCGACATTACCCGAGAAAACTTATGAAAACCGCGATTATCTACTCCGAACCCTGAGGGGCTTTTTTCCTTTGGGGTGAGATCATTTAAGATAAACAACCATTGCATAAGTTAATCCGAAGACAGCAGCTATAAGTGATTTAATACGTTTTAGACAGTTTATGTGCAAACAACACGTACATGTATTTGTACTTGAAGTGCTCATTGATTTAAACAATTAAATCCCAGAGAAGTGAAATTGCACACAAACAGGAAGCTAATCCATAAGTTATGATTTACATTCTTTTCGACAATCAGACATTCTGAAAATGGAAATATTTTCTGAATATGAACAAATAGTTTAAAGTAAATCCAGAATTACACTGACAATACTTTCAACTGTTATTGGAGAATTTACATTCCTCATTTATTTTTAAACTGCTGTAACAAACACATGTTCGTTTCTGCAGTCCTGCGGTAATCACCAGCATCGAATTTCGAACAACCAGAACTATTATTCATTAAATCGTTAATACAGAATTAAAATCCTCTTCAAACAAGAAATTATGCAACAAAACCAATATATCATAACGAATGATGAACCTGAATTACTAAAACCACCAAATGGGTCTGTATTTACAGCATTAGACTCTATAGGCAATGCACAAGTCGTGTCATAATGATTTGATTTATTATTACGGTGTATGTTTAATTCCATGAACGACATCGTGTTGGTTTACCCATTGTAAAGATGTATTGGACGTAAATGGCTCTACAACTTGAGAATTATTAATAGGCAATACAACATGTCTGTTGACTCAGGGTTTGGAACTTCCTCTTGATTGTTTACTACGTATCGATTAAGAAATAATTCATGAATACCATACTTTATTGTCGTTTTAACATGGGTGGGCATTATATTCTTGAATATTTTGCCCCGAGCGATAGCCATGAATTATTTCGATTCTGATTATGACAAATACGATAATCTGTACATTGAAGCGGCATATTAATGTGCATCGGTGAATGGCGTTCCACGTACCTCCCGTGTGTCATAATGTAGAGTGGTAGAAACATAATTAAATGGCTTGTAAATCGCAGAATTTAGACTTAAAATAACAACTTAATTAACAGTAACGATGATTATGGTTTAAAAAATTGAGTTTTTCAAATAAAATTTAAACGACTGCAACCAAAACTAACTTGCGCATGTGCGAACTAAATTTATTGGAATTTCAACACGGCTTTGTTTACATAGCGAAAGCAGGACGTCATAGAATGACAAGTAACTCCACGAAGGATCAGTTTTTGGGTAAGACAGTGTTTGACAGCTTAGGGTTGGTTGGTTGGTTGGTTGGTGTTTAACGACACTTCCACCAATTTTTCAGCTATATCATGGCGTCCAATGTTTATTGGGGTAAGAAGGAGTACCCGGAAAAAACCCCGACCTTTGGTAGGATTAACATTGAAGTTGAATGCACCCTTCCCGCAGTGAAATTTACAAATTTAAGCCACTGCACAAAACTACTAATAAGAATTGTGATGCCGACAGACAAGACACTGAAGTTCGAATATATCAAGAAAAGATGAACCCAACAAATACATCTCACCCGGAGAAAACTGCGACTTCGGTCGGAAAATTGGCAATCCTTTTCAATAAAGATTAGAGTCGTTGGAGTCGAGATCACTATGCCTACAGTGAGACTCGTACCCGCAACCTCAGTGTTGGCAGACCAGGTGATCCATAGCAGACGAACTACCTAAACCACTCGACAACCGAGGCCCTGCATGACAGGGTTATATTGTACAGATTCACAGATTGACTAACGAAATTATTTGGCCAGTGGCGTAACTATAATCACATTATAACCGACATGGCTACCTCGGTTAAATTTAGACTAGCCGGCGAAGATATTTTTAAATGACATTTAACGCCACATTCGGTAATTTCTCAGAAATATCGAAGCGACCAGTATTTGGTGAGAGAGAAGCCCAGAAGACCCGGTACGAATCATTTGTGGTATAATATAACTTTAGCCTAATTTGGTACGACGTTTTGGAATTGTGAAGATAAAAGATCTACAACGTCTTAATCATTTTGATTTCAATATTGTTTGGATCTTGATTAGATAAAACGCACGTCTGGCTCAGCGAATTCTATTAACCTTGCTATAATGGATTAACGTTTTGGAAAAAAAATCAGTTTCCCCTATAAACCTGCAACATGATTGACGAAAATAAAACACATTGTTAAATAAAACACAAAATACATGAAATCACGAGCAAATGACAATTCTTTACCAATTATGCAAATGATGTAATATTTCGTAGAAATAGATGTGTCAGCAGATCCTGATATGTCGATTTCTAACCGTGCACAAAGAAAGATTTTTCTGATTACACGTCTGCAGCAGCTGATAATTTTTAAAGAAGTATTGCCCATCCCCGTTCTTAACGCTGACAATAAAACCTTGAACAAATCTTGTAATTTGTAATCAACAAATGCTCATCTTGAAACTTCATGGTCATTTCATTTTGTGAAATGTACATAACATGTCGTTTACAGGAGATAATTTGTCACTCTCGTGTCCAATTAAACTTTAAAAGGAACATCTTTACCTTCTTTTACATTTAAAGAATGAATAAATTTGTTTTTTAGAAGCTTTAGACAGAAAAATAACTATTCGGGCCAAGTTTTTTAAGCTTTAAACGCAAAACATTGCTATTAAATGCAATAGGTATTGCTGATTGATTGATTGATTGATTAATGGTGTTTAACGCCCGAGCAGCAATATTTCAGCTATATTCAGGCGATGAACATGAAATGGATGATAAAATGAACATGAAATGATGATGAATGAAAATGGGATGGGACACAAGGAAAAATAGGGGTAACGGATTTTAGATTGCCACTGGCAAATGGGAGGATGGATAGGGTCGGGCAATTTAGCCTCCTGTAGCGGGATCGAAATCTCTACTCATAGCGAATACTACAGCAGCGTTCTTTAACGTGCGAGGAACGTGGCATTTTTCCCAACACGGTGCACTAATATGGTTTGCGGTCAGGTTTTCCGTATTATGGCCTGACAACCCCAGCTTGCCGGGGGTACCCCATTCAACCACCTGGGGCACACATCCCAGTCGGTCTTTAGGCAAACCGACCTGACACGCCGGTCAGGGTACTGGGCGCTATTTAGTCGCCTTTTACGACAAGCTAGCGCGACTGCGGTCTATTCTTTTAACCACCCGGATCCCGCACGGGGCAATAGGTATTGCAATTAAATGTAATACTTTATGTTGCGACGCAAAATTATTGCGATTAAACGCAATACTTTGCGTTTACTTTGCGTTTAAACGCAAAAACTAATTGTGATTAAACGCAAAAGTATTCCATAATGGGTTGTGATATGATAAAAGGAGGTGATAAAGAGTGCGCGTCAAAAAAAAACAGAATTGCCATTGTCATATAAAACAAATATAAATAGCATCATATATCAAATACTTAATAATACAGTTATTTTTTTAACGCTGTAGTACATACCCTATATAACACCAATGTCTCTTGTATAGCACCTTGACTTTAATACTTAAAACATTACACTTTGTTCATTTCATATCACGAACGCTTTGATCATATCACACCACCATTACGCAATAATGATTGCGTTTAAACGCAATAAGATTTTGCGTTTAATCACACAAATTATTGCGTTTATTCGCGAACTTTTGCATTTAATCGCGAAAACTTTTGATTTTATCGCAATAAGTTTTGAGTTTAAACGCAATGTTTTGTGTTTAATTTCAATAACTTTTGCCTTTTAACATTTAATCGCAATGTTTTGCGTTTAATCGCAAAGTATTGCGTTTACTCGCAATAATTATTCCATTTAAGCGAAATAAGAAAAAATTCCAACAAAGTGGCCCGAATTAGCTTCCATAGTAACCAATTTTAGCACAAAAATATAAATACAAAAATAAATGACAAATATTCTTTTTCAATATAAATTATTAACAAAGTGGCCATCTTATTTACATGTAACTTACATAAAGGAGTTGGAAGGCTTCAGTCAACTGAAAATGTGGCACAAAAGACCAATTATCAATGATTTCTTTGTTCAGAAAACTAACGTATTACTCGAACTAAACATTTCAAATTCGTAAGTATTTTACCTAATCGAGGTTTTTTTTTAAGTTTCACGATGCCCGTAGACAGATTCAGCAGACCTTTTTTTAAATTTCAGATACTTCTGTTTTTAAATATCTTTTGCTTTCGTTGTTTTTTGCCGTACAATATATTTAGGTTTAGAATCTTGCTACGATATACACTTCGTAATTTTAAAAATGAGCTTGACGATCTAACCAGCTGAAGTTATCAGCATTACAGTCGATTGACACACAATCGTTTTCCTGAGAAAGAAATAAATCCTTGCTTATCGACACGAAAACAATTTCGCCAAAGAACAAAAACAATTTATTTTTCCACTAAATATATTCAATATTCTAAAATTTTCGAAAAAAGAAAAAAAAATAGAAGTACTGCATCGTGTATTCAAAGCACAAAGTCTGTCTAAATTTTCACGTAAATAGGACGTGTGATAATATATCTTTACGGAAATTATTCGTTTCTTTCTTTTTATAATTCAAGAAGAAACAGTTTGATCAAATGACAAACGTCTCTCAATAAGAAACGAAGGGCAATTACCGTGTACTCTTATCAGCTTGATTATAAAAGAAATGAATAAGTGACGTTATACATACACTAATGAAAGAACTTGTCATCAATCAAATTATATTGTTTCTCAATATTTATTCTATCACGCATTCTTGATAGCTGAACGAATTCAATTCTAAAGCAAAAGTGCAAAATAGTGTATGTTTCAGAAATTTAATATCATAATTCATTTTGGGACAGATTGGTTAGGGTAGTTTGTCTACTATTAATCACGTGGTCTGTCAACGCTGAGGTGTCGGGTTCGAGTCTCACTACTGGGAGGGCGCACTGGATTCTATTCGTTATTGACAAGGATTGCCAGTTTTTCTACCGAAGGTCGGTTTTTTTGCTTGGGTACCCAGGCATCTTCCCCCAATACAAACTGGACCAAATGATATAGCTGAAAATTTCTGGATATGGCGTTAAACACCATTAAAACAAACATATTTGGTACAGCAAAGGAGGTAAGAATTCTTAGGGTCGGAATATTACAGGATTGAACGCTTATTTTCGGTAATTCATCGATGAGGTCGACTCACTCACAAACAAATAAACGTCCGAATGCCGTTTATGATAAGTTTGTGAGTCATACATCGATGAATTACGAAAATAAATCAATATTGTTTTTAAATTTTGACTATCTTTTCCCAACATAAAATTCCGTTATAAGTGTGTGAATATCTAAGCAAATGATTCTATAATAATAATATACTGCTTCAACTAAATAACTTATCGTTTAATCGATACATCGCTCAAGATATTTGTATCGCCAAAAGTCGTGTATACTGGCTTAATTTTTTGTCTGAAGCGTACACGACACACGGACGCCATATTGTTTACGTTTGGCAACAACACAAAAATAGTTCCCCAACATTCGTCAGTCATCAAAGTATGGACGGATCTGGGAAATACTGTTTTAAGGCTTTTGACCAATCAAAAATGACTATAAACGTAAACAAATGTAAGATAAGAATTATTTAGCAGTGTACTAAAGATGGTAATATACTTAAGGTTCGCGTGGTCTTAAGTTTCAATAAAAATACCTTGTCAAGTTTTGCTGCGATATGACCTTTCCACTCTATTGTATGAGTCTTTAATGAGTTTAGGTTCATTCAGATATATACTATCGATCCAATGTTTTTAAGTCAACGGGATCAAAGACGTAAAGTGTCATCAAGAACAACGAAAAATAATTTGTATCATGAAACTTACACTATCACAGCATGAAAACCGATAAAAATAGATTAAGAAAAACCACACAATTTCCTCTGTTACACCAAATTACAGGTAAATCAGTCCATTAAACCTAAATAACAACGTCAACAAAGAGTTATTGTTATGTCATCGTCAAAGTTAAATTCAGGTGTCATGGCACGAATTTGTAATGTTTAGATACATGTATCGTGGTACAGGGATGGGTGAATATTGTTTTTATATAAGTTTGACCGATTTTCTATCTATACGACAAGAAAACATTGTTTTCTTTTTTCATAAGCATTCTATATGCCAACGCGGCATGCTTAACGGAATATGGTTTAAAATGTTTGCTTTGGAGAGAGAAGAAAATCAACGATTTGCGCTCTGGGTGCTTTCTCTGTACTAAATTTCACCGACGGACATTAGAAACCGAAAACAATGCGATAAATTAGCGAACAGCTTCTATTTGATAAAACGAGATCAGCAGGTATTCATTAATCTGCAGTAATTTGCACGAGGGCGATTTTGCACGTCATGGTAATGCTCTCTCCAGGTTTGTTTAATTTTGTACAATTAAATATATACATTTACATCCCCCTTGTACTCGATGGGTCAAACCTTGGGATGCGTCTCGGTACCCAGTCCGTTGAACGAAATAAGTCAGCTCGTCGTATTTGTTTAGTATGTAAATACATGAATCAAACAAATAAATACCAACAATTGTATTAACACCCACTTAAATGGACAAATTATAAATCTATTTCATTCCATTATCTTTACATGATAGCAGTTATTTGATCTGACACAAACAATGAAACCCATGTTAACCTGTAATGAAATAGACACGCAGCAACAGACAGGTAACGCACGATTTCAGAGAAAATAATACATTGTAAATGCAGAAATGGAAATGTTGAGTTATTGACTAAATTTTAATTTGAATTCGTTTTTGCTTTTTTCATATTTTTGTTCATAGAATCACATAAAACTGATCAAGGACCACGCATGATTTATTGTAAATATACACTCTAGGTCAGGGGCAAAGTCCAACTTCTTGTTTTGCAGTCGTGAACTAATGATGTATTATTTACTGCCTATTCCATATCCTGCAGTACGGACAAACTTGGAATATTAACAAACCCAAAAATGCATTCATACTTTATTTTATTTATATCCAGTTTTATATCAAATAGTGAAGAACCTGCATTAACACAAAACCAAAGAATTCATATTGTTAAGGTCGACAAGGTCACGGTCACGATTGCATCTGTTGTGTTCCTATATTGACGTGTTCAAAGAAATAGTCTTGTAAATATTTGTAATTTATCGTAGCGGCTATATAACAACCAGCTCATGAAATGGCTATCATTCACAGGTTCACACACAAGAGGTGACGATTGGACATAGAAAGTTTGATATAATTTCAGATTTTGCTACCTTTTTATGTGTATTTTTTAACTAAACATTTAAAAAATTTAGATCTGAATAATTATGTAAAAAGCGCGTTATATTGTGGTGTTCTGCAACTTTCAATGCGGAATCATACATGATTTTATTGATTTGTGTAAAACGTCCAGGAAGCAATATTTCAGCTATATTCTGGACGTGATAAATTGAACGTTAGTGTGAAATATGCACTGGAAATATGGAATTGATACATCGACTTCGCAAAAACATGTAGTGAAACTAATTACTTTTTCGGAGACGTTGAGGATACAGTTCTTAATGTGAAAATGCAATGATTGGCTCATTTAACAATTACTTTGTTCTTCATTTATGTTTCAGAAAAACAATATAGGTGGATATTGTTCCTTCCTTTTAAAATGTTAAAAGCTTGCTTTTTCTATTTTCTAAGAAAATTACGTTGATGCATGACACAAAGATAGCAGCTATTTTAGAAACTGTTGATTTTTAGCTATCATGTACTTGGCACCGACTTGAACTTAATATCCCAATCCAAGAAAATAAAGCTATATAATTTAAACAATAAATTCTTCTAAAATCTTCAATCTGAAAAGAATATACTTATATTTTTTTATTCCATTTCACTAAGCTCTACGATATTTATCCAATATTTGCTTCATGTATAGAGGGCATTGTCATGATATCTTGACTGCACAAGGGAGAGTGGTATAGACCGAAGCACTGATTATACACCAGCCAAAGGCGAGGGCATTATCAATGTTGAAGGCAATACAGAGTAAGAATAAAGCATACACAAACATCACTTAAGAACTGAAAGCATTCTATTAAAATTTCATTGACTATGAAAACGTTGACCGAAGCCCGTTTTCAATGAAGCGGTACCAATGAAGCGCGACGCTTCATGATGAAAATGTGCCTCGGTAACGCTTTCAAACGAAAATGAAACTTCGAAAAAATGCAGTCAATAAGTTCCTCCGCGTTGTTTGTTTACTGTGGACGTCGTTAAGAAAACGCGTGCTCTTCATGGCTACCTGTTTCATTGATAAGAACAAATAAGAGAGCATTTCCGACTGGCTGGAAAAAGCCACAAAATGTAATAAAAGGTTGACTTGAAAACCTGTTTTCCGGTTTTTCGCCACTTTTTAAATCGCTTATATTTAAAAATAACGCGACTTTATCATTATATTTTGCTTATCATTTTTTCAGATGTATTAAACTTAACAAATCTGAACATCTTGCGGCTCTTTCGTCATGGGTTCGTATAGGCGGAAATAGCCGAGGTGATCCGATTGTGTAACCTTGTTATTTACAGCTGACTTGAATGATTTCACTTCATGCTACTTTCAGCATTTGCGTCGAGTTTTTATTTGGGACTAAGGATGAAGTATCCCGTTGGTTCCCCCCCCTCACCTTCGGCAGGAAAACTGGCAAGCTTTGTCAATAAGTCCACCACACCCTACCCTCAGTAAGGCTTGAACTGACACTCTCAGTACGTAACTACCGTGACTTCTCGGCCAACGAGGCCGGGTGTCAATATTAGGAGGAGAAATCGTTACTTAAATTTTAATTTGATAAAAAAAGATACCTGAAGTATATTTAAAATGACATGTAACTTTTCAAGTTCATGACAGTATACAGTACATAATATTTGCATACATAATCATTATTAACATACAACATAATTTTTTTATATTCTGCAGTTTCAACATAATTATAATTAAGGACGTATACAAATTTAATTAATCTTAAGTCTTGCGCCGTTTGAATGTAATTTAAATAATTATTACAGAGATATTATGCATATCAAGTTTTCAAATATTTGTAATATTACCCTGAATTTAACCTTATGCACATGAAAAGGTGTAATATTACTTTGTATTTACCCCTCGATGCACATTTTAGGCATACAATTACTTGAACTTGCAATTAATACTATTGTATGGAAGTACATTTTCCGTATTAAATCATGGTTACTTCTAGAAGAAATAACTTAATTAGATTTTTTTTAATTATTGCACCCGTTACACGCGCAAAAAGAATGCAGGTACAGTTTTAATAGTTGTAGATGTATTTGTTTGTTCAGCTACACTCATTGGTCCGTCCAAGTCGATTTGACAAACTTACCTTAGTGCTAAGAATATACAAACCCCCCCCCCCATAATCTTCGAAATTATGATGACAAGTCTACAGGTCAGTGAATGTTTAGGTATGGCGAGAACTGTTTTACTTTTCGTAAAATTTTAGTAAACTTACTGACCACAATGCCTCAAACACAAAAGTCAACGAAGTCTTCAAACAACCAAACGAGTCCAAGTTCTATCTTTCTCAGGGACAAACAATTTGCTTTCAGATGCGCAGTGGGAGTGATTTTAAGCTTAGGAAGAAAGATATTGCAAATGCTGCAGTAAACACGGGAGTTTATCAAATGTTTTATTTTGTCAGATTAGATATAAAAAGTCGTTTTTGTTTTGTTTTTCTTAAATCCCAGTTACAATTGTTAAAAAATTGAACACTAAAGTTGTACAAAGTTTGAAGACATGCTTGGTACACCTGTACCTATGACCGAACTCTCAACACTTACCAGCAATTGTACGACATATCGTCGAATTCGAATGGTGACCTCGGTGACCAAGTGGTTAAGGTAGTCGTAATCTGTATACATTGATCATTGGAGTGTCAAAACTGGGGTTACAAGTTAAAGTACAAGTTCAACTTTGGTCAGGGTGAGCTTGGTTTTAATATTAACTGACAAAGATTGACCGATCTCCGGCCGATGTTTTCACCGGGTACTCCGTTTCTTCCATATAAACTGGACGCCATAATGTGTAGCTCAAAAATTTATGAAAGTGACATAAGGCCTAAATAAACAAACAAACAAAAAGAATTTGGATGACTTAGCTTGTTTATTTGAATGGTGTTTAATGCCACTTTCAGCAATTATTCAGCTTTATCATGGCGTCAAGTGGGAGAAACTGGAGTACACGGAGAAAACCCTCGATCATCGAAAGGAAAACTGACAATCCTGGTCAATTAAAATTAGAGTTGAGCGCACCCTGTCAGCACTAAGACTCGAACCCGCAACCTCAGTGTCGACAGACCCCGTGATCAATGGTAGACGAACTACATGTATCTAAACCACTCTGCCACCGAGGCCCCGGTGGGAAAGGGTATTTTATTCTTATCCAGTTAAGTCAATAATGCTGTGTATATTTCTTTGATATAATTCTGAATGGTCCAAACTTAAAAATCATTACTTCCTATAATTCGAAACCATTTTGAAATTATAATATCATCTTCATCATAAAACCTCGCTTTCCTTGTTATTGTCCTATACGGTTGCGTTTTTTCTTCCTCTTTCTCGCCCTAAAGAAGGTCTTTTGATCGAAAGTGATCGGGCCCCTCTCCACTGTTGTGGAATTTTTAATTTTATTTTTTTTTCGTTTTGATTTTAACGTTTAACCTTGTGGTTTACTTGACCTTTATATATTGTATTATCAATATTTCGCCACCACACAACTTTCATTATTATAAAATTGTTAAGCACAAACCAATATTAACAGTCTGTTATAAAGACTTTATTTAATGTAAACTCGTTAATTTGATAGATTTACCGACCATTACTTTCAATCCACTTGAAACATACTACATCGTTAAAAGGAAGTTGCCTGATAAATTTTCCCATCTACAGGGTAAATTTTCCCACCTACAGGGTACGTATGGAAATCAATATCAAAATTCAAATTACTAGTAACTTAAAATCTAATGTTATCACATATAGCATTTTGATGGAGCTGACAATCTTTGAAAAAAAAACGATTTGATTTTTTTAATCTGCAAACAACAGATATCATTTAAACGTGAGCAAAATCAAATAAAAGTTCATTTTCTTGGTTAATATAATAAATTGATTCAGTGAACTTAAATATTTTAAGAACATTTGTTTTCAAAAGTTACTTTTAAGCTTACCTTGGATTTAAACTACACACATAACCAGATTGTAACAAACTGTTGCACAAAACCGTAAATTATGTATAACAAATACTTCTATTTTCATGGTATATTTTTAAAAAGTTTTCTTCAAATTACTGACCATACCATAAGCCAATTTAACTGCTTTATAGTCGGAGAATCAATTCAAAGCTTTTCAGACATCCCCAAACTCCCATCACAGATTTAAAAAAGGGTAGGACGGCAGAGGATTCTCGGACTAACTTGTATATAGCCTTGTATATACTCTTTTAATGTGGACAAGTGTTTTGGTGGAGTAATAGGGAAGGAGTCCGCGAGAACAACTAGCCTGGGTGTAAGTTAAATGGCAATTTTATCCCATCAAGTTAAGACTCAAGTTGACATCCAGAAACAAAGATAAAAAGGTTGCTTTCAACTACCAAATTCTAGCCGGGCTACAAGTCTTGCGAACCACTCACAAGGCGCATTATTTGTAAGTCCCTTGTGACTGTGCGACACATTTTCATGACTGATTAATGCACTTCCACTATACGAATAGTATAAAACTGTCAAGCTTGAACAATTAAAATCACTGACTGTCATTATCCTGCAATTTATATACAAATGACAAGCATTATAGAAAACCTCACGTTTCGATATGTCCATTTGCTTTTTTCCAAAAGAGGTAAAGCGTTTTAAATGGGATGCTCTAAATTAACGACATAAACATAATTATTTATTTGCACTTAATTTACTTTATGCAGAAACAAACAGAAACGTACATATGAAGGTGTAAATGTGCTTGAAAATTTACAAAACAGCTGGAAGGCTACAACAGAATAATGTGTCTAATTTTATTCCTTAAATCAAGATCACCTAGAGGCTATTGATTATAACGTCCACGGCAGTATGTTTGTGTTAAATAACATTTAAAAATGAACAGATTTTTTTTTGTTTTATTTGAAAGAATTAAAAAAGTTTCGTATAATAGGAAATCTAGGTATATTAAATTATTTCATATTTGAGTTTTCGCGTTGTTAAAGAAAACGTTTAATAGATCAAGATAAGTGTGTGCGAATCTTGTCAAATAATCAATCTTTACATATCTTTTGTTGCCTGAAAACCTACATAACACGGTGTCAAAGTATCACTTCATATTATAATAAATATTATTCATTGTCGTTTATTGAAGTAATTGACATATTGAATGATGAAAAGTACATTTCGTCCTTTTCTACATTTGACATTTTCAGAGAAAGTATAATAAATATCTTTGTTGAAATACTAACTTCAAACTTAAACAATATTTTGACTATTGGCCCACCAATTCTGTTTTTTGTGTTATTACTGTCGGTTTACGCTATTCATAATAAAATTATATGGGGTCAAGTGCAATATAAATGATTATTTATACCATACATCAATATTTTTTAGATACCACACAGGCATATGTAAAGATATAAATGTTTATTTACATACTTGGTCATTCACCAATCGTTTATATAATTTAACATTACCTTTGAAACACACCTTTATGAATTTTAAATCAGCCTTGCCTTTACAAGTCAAATGTCAGCAACTGTCAGCAAATCTTGACAACCATATTAATCAGGTCGCTGGATTTTAATTGCAAGAAAAGTAAGTAAAAATAAGACTTACCAATTTCTTTGATCTTTTAATCACTCAAAATTAAATTGCATTCAACACACATTTTAAATATCCAAAATATAACAAACTTCATGAAAACAGTCCAGTTGTACCACTGCGGTTAATACTAGCTCTGTTCGTGTCAGCTATTAATCATTTGGTGACAGTCGCCCGGGGCAGTTCCTTCTGTTCAACGAGAAAAGAAACAAAATTATTACGAATTCATAAATTTTATGCAAACGAATGCACTGTTATGTATACTTAAAATATTATACATGTCTTTTGAAGATGAATAGATAAAAACAATTAAATCACATCTGTTTTCTGCATAGATTCAAAGATTATTATTAAGATCGGCAGAATTAAAATAGCAATATACATTTAAAATTGCGTGTATGTTTCTGTAATTTACAAATAGATTTCTGTCGGTGAAATCCGACAAATGTTCTCCGTCACTGAAACAAACAACTTCGATAGAATTACATCCGATAAAGTGTATTGTCAACCAAATAAATGCTATTACCTTTCATGGTCTTTGTGACAAGAATAGGTTTACACAAATTATGTAGTTCTTTTCACAAGCAGTCGTGAAAACTCGTATCCTAGTTAAAACTATTTTTAATAATGCAAAATTATGATATAAACATCTTAACAAGACCTTAAACATCAACCAATACGAGTAAAATCCAATAATATACTGCCCTTTCTCCACTCTTCATTGACTAAAGAAAAGCAAATATTTTATTAGTCGGATCAATGTCTTGTTCCACCTTCAAAAGGTTTGTAAATATTTTGGAGAGTTGATTTTGACCTCTACATGAGATTTTTCTCTAAGAGCGATTGATCTAGTTTTTTCAGTATGTAAAATTTCGAGGCTATGCAAACAAATTGATAGGCACATATTTTTGGTGCGTGATTACTTAAATTTGTATATATCTCCAAAATTAGAAAGATGAAGGGCTGTTAAGTATGGCACTTAATGTCAATGATATATATATAAATATACTGATTTAAATATTATAGCTTATTTTATGTCTTACAAACAAAAACTAATTTTGTATCCCTAGTTATCTTTGTTATAGGCACGTACATTATTCGTAGATTCTCTAAGTTTAAGGGGCCTAAATAAAAAAAGTTATGAAATCTTTGTAAAAAATAGTATCCATAGTACAGTAGTCGTATAAGCAACTATTAACTTTATAAACAATTTTGAAAGGAATCCGACCAAGAACAATTACAAATGCTAATAAAGACCATACACACAATCCATAAACAAAAAAACAGAAAGATAGTAACCCGAACCCAATAAAAACCATGGGTGCACGCATGTGCTCCGGACGAGTAAGCAGAGCCTGCCTCTTATTATACATTGATATTCCAATAGTGTTTTTATACAGGAAATATTCGCTATGTATCGTTTAGTTGCTTTAAAGTAAACCGAAAAAGGAAATGTCCCAACATGATAGAGAATTCCTTTAGAAATTCACATGCAAAAACATTAACGGAATTACACACTATAGAGCAGTGTGCGACAATGTTTTCACGGAATTATGAATATAAGACTTGAAACATTCCGCTATGACCATACTGAATGGCTCCCAGTGCGCGACCAACGCAGCTAATCAGTGCATCCCCAGGTGGTGGGTAGGTGAAGCATTCCCGTTACGGTGTTGTCAGGTTATATTACGGAAAGCCTGACCGTTAATGGTAGGATGGATTTGTTTGGAGAGTGCTACAATTCTTGCACAATTAAAACCTTTTCTTAATATAAAAATGAGAGGCTCACAGTAGCCCATACAAAAGGTTAAATTCTCCACCCATACCAATTACTTCCTAATTTTCCAGTGGCAGTCACAATTATGTTCCGGATAATTCATCATATTGTTTGCTTGAGGTTACAATCAATCAATCAATCAATCAATCAATCAATCAATCAATCAATCAATCAATCAATCAATCAATTAATCAATCAATCAATCAATCAATCACGTTAAAACAAAACGTTCAAGGAACTTCACGCGTAAAACCTGCATCCGCAGACCACTTGTCTTTAAAAACGACGCTTTATTTTATGCAAGATGTATTTTGATTACCATTCGTTCTTAGGCACCCTGCCTGCAGTAAGAGTCGAAACCGTAATCTTAGTGCTGACAGACCACGTGATCAATAGTAAATGAACTACTGTAACTACGCGGCCACCGAGGCCTCCTACTTAATCTGAAGTTCCGAAAGACCTTACCGCAATTATAGAAGCCTCCGTAATAAACAATAATTACGCTAACACAGACTCCATCTAAAATCTGAATTTCAAGAAGACCAATTACCTTACCGCCAATATACAAGCCTCCGTAATAACCATAAAAACGCCAACACAGAATCCTAATAAATCTTAAGTTCCATAAGGGTGATTTCCTTACCGCCAGTTTAGGAGCCCGTAAGAAACCATATTAACACCCACATAGAATCCTGATCACAAGAAAAAAAATTTATATTGATCCAAGGCCATCGCGGCGCTTCCACACACATACGAAACAACGACAAAAACAGTAAAACGTCAGAACAGCTGATGTTTCGAACAGATATAACTTTAAAAAAAAATTGCAATAAATATGTACTTTATCGAATCATTATAATCATTAATAAATAACTGTAATGTTTATATCAAACCGATAAAACTTATGTATTTTAGCAATTACTTCAAACACATGACGGATATAATTTTGGTCTATATTCAGAGAACACACACCATCGTCATTTCACAGTGGAAATATACTAGTGACGTAACAGATTTTGGGAGACCTTGTACCTTCAATATAAAAAAGAACTCATGCTATATAAACTACTCAGCAGTCTTCTTCACATTCAAATTTTGAAGAAAAGATGTATGAATGAAAAACAAACGCACCAAAATCAGTACACAAACGAAGTTGATTTAACCTCGTCTTTGAAGAAACGACCGAAGTGACATTTGGATGTATCCGTACGTTGGTCTTATTGTTAAACGAGATCTGTGGCCGAGTGGTTAAGGTAGTTCGTCTACTACTACTCACGTGATCTGTCAACACTGAGCTTGCGCGTTCGAGTATATCATTGTGCGCTCCAATCTTAAGAAGGTTGCCAGTTTTCCCACCGAAGGTTTGGGGTTTTTCTCCGGGTAATCCGGCTACCTACCCCAATAACAACTGGACGAAGATGAAAAATTGCAGAAAGTGGAGTTAAACACCATTCAGACAAGCAACAACCAAACATATTGTTAAAAGTTCAAATATACGCGGTTCGACGAATTAGTGGCGCTCAAATTGTTTAAATGGGGAAAACACCACTTTCAGCAATTTTCAGAGACTTGGACCTGCAACCTTAGTTCTGACAATCTTTAGTATTGTAGATCCATAGTAGATTACTAACTACCTTAACAACTCTGCCACTTAAATAAAGAGCTTATACGACCAAAATTTCAAACCTTAAGCAAAAAATCCGACAAGGCCACCAACATCTTGAAAACGGAAATACATCAGAATTCAAAACATTTTAGCAATATGAGGACAGTAAATTTAATTTAAGAAACTGCCTTATCAATGAACGAATTAATGATATCGGCAGTAACAGTCCTCCAGCTAAGGTATGGACAAGGCGAATGCAAAAACTGTTAAATATACCTAAGGTATATACACGTTAAATATAACTACGCAAGAAATGAAAATGAACATATTGACTGATGTACTGTAATTCTGTACTAACGAAACCCACGTTTTGTGTATTGTTTTCAAAACCCATTGCTCCAGTCAATGATTTCGACATACTGAAGCGAAAGCAAATTAAAAAAAACCCACTATTTTAAACAATAAGCTAATGTAATGCTTAGCTTGAAGTCAGCACCAGCCATCGATTTCCTCGTCATGCAGTTCTGCAGGTAGTCTGATTTCAAATGCTAATAAAACAATGTTAATGCATTAAATGACAGCAGAATAGTACTGCTTGATCCTATTACTGATATCGTTAAATGAACTACAGAGAGTGGGTGGTTTTAAATAGTCGGACGTCGGTACAAGAATCAAGAAACTATTATTTGTACTTTTTCTAATCAAAATATTGACGATGAATGCAACTTCTTTTTACATAGGGATCATAATCTCATATTTAGAAATAAACTATTATTAGATTTTAATATTGTAAATGAAACTAGTAATACCTCTGATCAAGACAATTTAATCAAAATACTCTTTCCGACAAATTTTCGGCAAACTCAGTCTTGCCTCCTTTATAAAACGGTCATCAGAACTGAGGATAGGAGACTCATATTTATTTTGTTTTCTACTAACTACAGGAAAGCAAAAATACGGAGGAGACTTTTAGTCAACAATATGACTCATTCTATACTGTCACATATAAATTGGAATTTGACACAGGGGAAAGATTTGTGTATGAAAATAATGTATAAATTATAACATGCATCTACAATACCAACTATGTTTTGCAAAAAACCAAACATCTGCATATTCACTGAAAAACCAATACACTAATGAAATTAACTCTTTAGACATTGAAGATAACTGCCCCACCGGGACCATAAAATGATTTTGTTTTATTTGCAAATAATTGATATTTACAATAAATTTATCTTGCATTTACTTATTGATTTATCGTTACTGTTCAGAGAATACTTTTTACTCGACTTCGTATTATATGACATATGACAATGTCTGTCAATGGGACAAATTACTCAGTTTCCCTTGTTTCGCCTGTCTATCGCTACTGGATTAGTTACTCGGTTTCCATTGTTTCGCCCTTCTGTCGCTAGTGGACTTATTACTCAGTTTCCTTTGTTTCGCTCGTCTGTCGCTAGTGGACTTGTTACTCAGTTTACATTGTTTCGGCCGTCTGTCTCTAGTGGACTTATTACTCAGTTTCCTTTGTTTCGCCCGTTTGTCGCTAGTGGACTTGTTACTCGGTTTACATTGTTTCGGCCGTCTGTCTCTAGTGGTCTTGTTACTCAGTTTACATTGTTTCGGCCGTCTGTCTCTAGTGGACTTATTACTCAGTTTCCTTTGTTTCGCCCGTCTGTCGCTAGTGGACTTGTTACCCAGTTTACATTGTTTCGCCCGTCTGTCTCTAGTGTACTTATTACTCAGTTTCCTTTGTTTCGCCCGTCTGTCTCTAGTGCACTAATTACTCAATTTCCATTGTTTCGCCCGTCAGTCCCTAGTGGAGTTAATAATCAGTTTACATTGTTTTGCCCTTCTGTCGCCTTTGAACTTATTACTAAGTTTACATGGTTTCGCCCGTATGTCGTTAGTGGACCAATTTCCCTTGTTCCTCTCGTCTGTCGCTGGTTTTTTTATCTCAGTTTCCCTTGTTACGCCCGTCTGTCTCTAGTGGACTTTTTACTCAGTTTCTCTTGTTTCGCCCGTCTGTCGCTAATGGATTAGTTTTCAGTTTCCGGCTGTAGCTATAGTTACTCAATTTGCCTCGTTTTATCTATTGTAATGTTTTGTTTTTGTAGATAGCATTTAGTATTACGAATTCTAGTCCATTCAGATTTTGAACAAACAACGCCACAATAACCAAGTTTTCAGCTTCATAATGGCGTCCAATATTTAAGTGGGGATAAAACCGGTCAGAACCCCGACCTGAAAGTTGCATTAAGCACAATTCAAACATTAAAATCAAATAAAGATTATTTGGTTTTCTCCAATAAACGTCAGTTTCTCTCTGGTTGAAATAATTGTCATTTTACGCCTAAAAAAGTAAGAGGTAGCAAAAATATGAAGCCATGATTAAAGGTTAACTATGTAATTTGCGACCTGTTTCATACCTGGTTACCATAGAGTATCGCCAAACAAGGAAGGCAGGAGATACGTGCGAGGTACTGTGAACTAAACACGTTGTTCATCTTCCAGCTCGATAGTCCATTAGTGGACAGGCCTTATTTCGTTTATGGTGTCAATATATATACTTACATTTTTTGTGGGATAGCGTTTTGAAGGCAACAACCGTTATTTATTTAGTCGTTTTCAGGAAAGCATTGAAAGATTAATTATATGCTGTTAAAAGGCTTTTACCATCATGTGTTTTCTATTGTTCTGCATTTTAAAAACGTGTCTTATTATAGTCTTTCTTTCGTTATTCTTTTTGTATACTTATTTTCTCGTATTCCATTTGATAACTTGATTGATTAAATTGATAAACTGATTGCTTGCTTGCTTGCTTGCTTCCTTGATTCATTGATTGACTGACAGCGAGCAGTATTCACGTGTATATTCAGGTTGAGAACAAATTTGCACCTCATTCCGCAAAAGACAAATAAATTTAAAAAAAACCCACCCGGTAATGAGCTGAGGCTTATGGCTTAAGTCCTGGGAATCGTCCCAGTAGTTCCTTTGAAGTTTGCTTGATATTGGTTATTATATCGCCTTACAAGGACTGCAGATCAGTATCTAACTACATCAAAGTCAAATAACTTTTTTTTTCTTTGCCTGACGGCAACCTGTAAAACCCTTAATCCGACGTGAGTAACAGTCTATTCTATTAAAACGGCTTGAGTTACCATTTTGTTTACATGTCTTAAATTATCAGGGCAACGGATACATAATCAGAAAATGCTATGAACTCTCACACCAGTGGCATAATTATCAGTGTAGGTATTAACACCGATTGGAATAAAAGAGTCTACGTATAGTTGTTTATCTTATCAAATAATCCTGGTGATTTTATTTACTTCATCTGTCAATTGTATGGATAACGCTGTACCCAGAATACATGTACATGTATAAGTTACCACGAAGATTCTGTATGTGACAGTAGGTGCTTTCCGTTATAGATACAGGTAGATTATTTTATTTTCATCTATTCCCAATCTCGGTCACATCAAGTATCGATTTTAGGTGAAAATTCCTTCGCAAATAAACACAATCACTGGGACATGTTTATTGACATGAATAAAACTATTATCATTGTCGTATTGAAACAATGGTGTGTAAATATTCACTGATTACTACACGTGTTCCATATAATGACAAGAAACCACAAACCTAGGACTCTAGGCCATAAAATTGAACAGTCCCTAAATAATGTGGATGGACACGAATTTTCTATTTCTATATAATTTATTTATTATATCATTTGGTTAACTTCTATCATTCTTATCAAATCAAAACGCTCTAAACGTTCTAAATAAATAATCAAATGTTATGCAAAACCACCACCTTTTCCAGAGGTGACGGGACTCCCCCCCCCCCCCGTTTACAAATACCCACTCGTTCTAGATCATTGAAATAAATGCGAAAATGCATAAGAAAACACGTACCTCCACAAACAAGTCTTGTCCTATCAAATACTAAAACACTTGACAGTTACCACTTAAAGAAAACGTACGGTGTACCATCAGTTCTACAGTGTTTTCAAGTGGTGCGTTCAAATAAATGTATTATTCAACTTCCGTTCAGTGGTAAATATGTTTAAGAATCAATTTCACGTGTGACATTTAAATTCGTGTATAAATTTCACATAATCGCTTTTAGTTTGTTGATGTTTATTTCAAGTTATGTTAATTTCACTCTTATTAATTATTCTGTACTTTACATGAAATAAATCCTTACCTGAAAGTCAAACGTTCGTATTGGTCCATTTGACCGGATTTGATTTTCGTTATACAGATCTGTACATACAATCTATAATATATATTCCTGATCAAACAGAGTGCCTTTGTCAACACGATCAAAATAAACTCTCCGTATTAGGCCGGTTTGGGTTTTTGTCAGGCCAACACAAAGTCAATATTTGTTGAAAATTTAATGAATCATTAATTATTCATAACCTTTACTATATATTTGGTTAATTTTAAAACAGTTTTAAATCCATATAAACATATATTAATAGCATCTACATTTTTAAACCATATTTTTAAAACAGAAATTTGATGAAAATTCTAGTTTTATTTAAGTTATCATCACGGTGTATATATCAATGCCGCATAATTTTTGAAAGCATCAGATGACAGAATTATAAATAATCTGCATTACATACCATCTGTCGCTTTTTCATTTTGCCAGATATGAACTGATCTTATCAAATTTTAAGTAAAGATCGATGTATTTTGTAAAAAATGATAATCCGTCAATTTTATCTGTGCATGCCTTGTTCAAAACTTATTAAAATATTGCGTTTGAATCCCATACTTCGACGCCAGATGCATGTAGTTCACCGACCTGCCCAGCTTGTCATACTGTCCGGGATATCAAAAGTTTAACACTGTGGACTCTCAGTTTTTACAGGATACTCTCAATTTATCAGTTATCTGTTTCATCAAATCAGCTGAAAGTCTTATCACGATACGATAGTAAATCTACAGGCATCCCACTTAAAAATATTAAGTTCCGATGAAAATAAAGGCTCCATACTGCAATTGTTCAGAGATGATATAAATATGTCTGTACGTCATTCATTCTAGCAAAACAAAAATGATAAATAATTTCTAATCTACTTTTTCTTGTAACTTTTTCTGTTGTTGCGTTACGCTCTAATATCCTAAATGTCAAATGGCGGCCAACAACGCTGTACGGTTGGAGGATTATACATACATGGTTTGTGCAATACCTTCATTATGAGGGATGGAACTTTTCATCTAAAGCAACGAAACTTTAAGCATTAACCATAATAACACATTTCACCGCATTCAGACGCTTTGAGATTCCTTTATCCTTAGCGCAGCCGCTGAACAATTAATAAGTTTGTGCGCAATAATTGTAAAGATCACGACTGAATTATACCTGCGATAAGGAATGCCTATTTTTCCTCATGTCCAATAATTCTGAAGACTTCGTAATTTCTAGTTCTACGAATAATGTTGTTTTATTGCCATTTCCTGCAATATTTTGCTTTCAGGATATAGCTTATATTATTCGTGTTAGGGATAGGAATAATCCAGAGACGAATATTTCTTTCTTCTTTGATCTGTAATCTTTATTAATTGTAGAAATTGTCAAAGGTAGAAAGAACATAAATCAGTTATATCACGATTCGGTTGTACGAATATGTATTGGACAGGGTTGTGTGCGATTCAGCGTCACATATGGCAGTTCCGACTGCATATCTCTCTTAAAATCTAAGCCGACTTCGAGTTAACCAATTAAAACTAGAGAATGTTTATGTTACTATGGTAGTTGAGAAAAACCCAGACTTTAAGTCTGCGATTAGATCTAAGATTCTTTTAAGAAAACCATGTATTGAAGTTGACTTTGTAGGTCTTCCGTGTATCTAACCTGAGGACGTAAAGTTAATTTTAGTATTGAAAAGCTTTACCAAAACGACTTCTTTATGTCCACGGGACTATTCCAGCTTGAACAAATAATGTGCATACCAATTTCATAACAATACTTTTAAAGATTTTTCATACTTCAAAGTTTTAATTGGGAAGAACACGTTAAATATTATTTGAATTGTAAGTCCTCTATCCTTACTGGTTCCCGATTTAAACCTGTGTGTTTTTCAAGTTTTTTTGTTCGGATCTTCAGATAATTAATTTCTTTACGTTTCAATTTGCTCTCTCGTGTCCTATTATGCTGGGATCATAATAAGAGGTTTTCCAGTGCTCGAGCCACAGAGCAGCCCAGCGCGTCCCCGGGTGTCGGTTAGGGACAGCTTCTAATATAATAGGGGGGGGGGTTAGGTCATAATACGGAAAGCCTGGCTGCGGACCATAGTGGGTAACGTGTATGGAGAAGCCACCATCCTTGCACGATAAAGACCCCTTTTGAAGATTTATAAAAAGAGTAGGCTTATTGAAGCCGTACCAAAAAGCTGAATTCTCCGCTCGAATTTAAAAAACCATACTTTTCCAGTGGCTGTCTAAATTGTGTTCGCTGTGTCCAACTCCGCCCCTTTTTCGTTAATTAATTGTTTGGTAACTTGTTCTCGTCCTACATATAGCTGAAATACTGCTCACTGGACGTGAAGCAAACATCTTATCAATCAATAAACCTGTCATATACATGTATATTATGATTTTGCAAATAAAACATCGTAGATATATAGTACGAAAGCCCATTAGGCTCATTTGGTAGACTAAACAAAAATTTTTTTCGCGTAATAACGCGTAACTTTCTCGAAATAACGCGAAGCTGTCGCGTAATTACGCGAAACTATCGCGTAATAACGCGAAAAATTCTTTATATAATATGTTGCGCAGAACTTTTTCTTCAAAATGCGTAACTACATGTACATCTTAAAAGTTAGATAGGCATCTAAGTTTTTGTTTTATAAAATGAAGTATGAAACCGAAAAACTTATACAGCTCTATTTTGAGGTTGGTCTTGCAAACAATAAGATTTTAAGTTTTCTAGCAATTTTGAATAGAATCATAATAAGCAATTTAACACTAAAAAAGAACATTGAAAAGATTACGATTGACGAGAAGAAAGGATTACTCTGATGTTTGTTATGTTGCTTTGTTTATTTAAAACCTTTTCTTAAATCATTTTGTCCTTTACTTCATCTGACGAATGCTTCAAAGAAATGTATAAAAAAATCCTTTTCCTTTTCCATTTTGGTAAAAATGATTGAAAATAAATATAAACATTCATTATATAGTATGTTTTCGAGATATTACGAGATAAGTTTCGCGTTATTACGCGATATTTTTCGCTTTATTACGCGAAAGTTTCGCATTATAACGCGAAAGTTTTGCGTTATTACGCGAAAGTTACGCGACGCGTTGTTACGCGAAAAAAAGTTTTTTTAGTCTACCAAAATGAGCTTAATGGGCTTTCGTAATATAGTCCATGATGTATTATTTGCAAAATTATGAACTTCGCCATTTAGACATGCTTTATTTCTGTTCTGTATTTTTCTGTATTCCTTCATTTAAATTGTGTGGTCTTAAAGTGCAAAACATAATAAAAAAGTACTAACGCACATGTATGTAACATATGTTAAAATAAATTAATATGCCTGAAACTCCCACGAGAGGATTTAATCTCATTCAAATTGTTGCTTGTTAAATATAGCAAATAAATATCCTGAAATTGATTTTAGCACAATGTGTTAACTGAGAAATGAAATCTATTTCCCCATTCATGAAATCATATTTGATTCTGATTATAACGACTGAATAAATAGGATTTCATCCGAAAAAGAATGTCACAACTTTTTGATTATTGCTGCGTAATAATTTGATTATTTCGGTTTTGATAATAATTTGGAAAATATTGTATGTATATCTACTACGATAGGGCGTTAAATTTTTTATTTACCTGTTATAAAGTCATTAAAAGCAACAATATGCAATTCCGAAATCCATTCTTAGTATGAAAAGGTAGAAATTTAATGACTCATTTTTGCCATAAAAATGTTCATATGTGTCAAGTCAACGACAAAAGTACTTGTGTTTATTAGAACGAGATCAATGTCTACATATTAGAAATGGTAATGTATCGCATGTAAGGACAGGCCAATAGTGTATTATATACATACTTTAAACACTATTTGTAGACAATAATCATCGACCACCGATATAAAGGGACATTGATGGCCGAGTGGTTAAGTTAGTTAGTCATTTACTATTTATCACATGCCTGTCAACAGTGATGTGGTAGGTTCGAGCCTTACTGTGGGCAGGGTCTGCTCGACTCTAGCCTAATTAGACAAAGATTGCCAGCTGTCGGGGGTGGGTTGAGGGGGATCACCGGATACTCTGCTTCCTCAACCAATAAAATGAGAACGCTCTGGTATAGCTGAAAGTAAAATCCTAAACAAACAAAAATCAACAACAGTACTCTGATATATTATTGACTATAGGCTTCTGCTAATAATTTACAGATCTCGAAGAAATATGAAGATCATGACACGGAAAGCCTGACGACGGGCCACGGTGTGTGACGTGTTTGTAGAGTGTCTCATTCCTTGCACATTGCAGATCTCGATAAGAGTAGGAGCATTGTAACTGCCACAAAGAAGTTAAATAATTCATTCTTAACCAACCTTTTCAGTGGAATTTCAAAATTTTGCCGTTCACTCAGTCTTTCTAGAATTTATGTAAGGAGCTTATTAGCCACCCACTTTTGATCGCGCGTCGGTGAACATTCGAGTATGTGTAGTCTGCCCAATCTTAATAGATAAGGATTACCAGTTTACCCACCGAAGGTCGGGGTTCACAGGGTACTAATAAAAGTGGACGCCACGATATAGCTGAAAAAAAATGCTGAAAGGGGGTTTTGTTATTTAAATGCTGGAAAGGGCATTCTTTATATAAACTATTGCTGGATTAGTTTTTAAAAAGTATGTTTTTTAAATGACGATTTTTATATTGTTATGCCAACTGTGTAATAGCGTTGTCTCATGCCAATATAAATATCAAAAGAACATTATTGTAAGATCTTGGATATATAATAGGGCCAGACCCAATATCATTAATACTAAGTATTGTTTGGTAAAAAATGTAGGCACTCTTTATGTTATTTATTAAATCCTGGCTAATCATTCGTTTAAATTATTTTGCTCTCTCTTCTTCTGCTGAGGGCAAGCTGCAACAATAACACTACGAAGAATCCGACTTATTATTTTATTTTCCTTATTGCAACAATGTCTGCAGGGAAATATGCCGATGCCAGTTCTTATATGATTTCTATTAATACAATCGCTCAACAATATTTATTCTTGACTTGATCTTAAGATGAATTAATTGTGGAGAATTGTTGACGGTGTCAATACCTTTGAAGTACGTTCAAGGACTCGATAATTGCTTTACATTGTCCAATCAATCACGTCGGAAATATTTTAGCAATGAAGACATCGAATACACAAATTGATTGTTCTCGAGAAAATTAGTTTATTCCTAAGATTTTGAAAGATTAACGCTTAAAAAGTGATAATGATTATTTTTAATTAATACAATATATATATAACAAAATGATTTAAGTGCGATGATTGTAATTGATAGTATTATTAAATTTTCAAAATGAAGTCCTCAATACCATAGCCTTGTCACTTAGCAAGATTTCTCTACATATATCTTAGTGAATTCTTCGACAGAAACAGAAAGCCAGGGCCAGCACTGATGGTATTCCAATGTAACCAAAGACTTACATATACCTTGTTATCATTGTTTGGAAACGAATTGTTTAAAGTAATGAGAATTTTGTTCCAAACTAGAAACATACAGTTGCTGTGGAGTTTTGGGACACTAACTTTTTTTAAACCGGAAGTAAATGTCTTTTGACTGGACATGTTGTACTGAAGTGACTTCTTAAAGCGGAATTTTATATCTTTTGACAGAACCTGAAAACATATGATTGCTCAGGTCTTTTGTCAACCGAAGGGATCTTTTGAAAACTGGAAGTTATTTACCAAACCGGAAGTTAATGCCATTTTAAAGGTCATGTTTCAAGATGACCAATGTTGAAGACCGTAGGTCTTTTTGACTAATAGATTTAATGTTATGGCCTATAACGTCTTTACCTTCAGTGTCCAGAGGAGTTGATTTGATTTGATTTTAAATCTTTCTTCAACGGTTTTCTAAGTTCTAATGATAAACAAGATTCAAGAACAAGGTCATAGATGACTTTTGGCCTTGAGACCATTATTAACGTCTTGTCTCAAGATGATAAATGGCGAAGACACCAGGTTTTAACGGCTTATGGTTTTATGCTTTTTCGCATAACGGCGATACCGTAACTGTTCCTGATAGTTATCCCCCTTACGGATGGATAAAACTGTTCGGTTATATCTGGACAAAGTTGCGCCTTTATGACATGATACTTTTAAATAATTTACTTTTAATCTATCCTTTACTGTTTTGAGTCAAAACGATAAGAAGATTGTAGGCCTAAGGTCAAGGTCACTACTGAACTTTGAACTTGAGTCCATCTTTAATGACATATCAGAAGAGGACCCATGCTGAACACCCTAGGTGTTTTCGACTAACGGTTTTTGAGTTTTGGTAATAAACAGAGTCCTTGAAACAGTCAAAGGGATACAGTTCAAATGCGCTAGTAAAATATTTTGTTGGGCCATAGTATGTTACAAAGTTTCTTAACATTTTTCACTTTTCAGTTTTCTGTATCTCGTATGGCTTTGGACTTGTCTGATAACAAGGTTTTCGCTGTTTGAGGAGATAACTCAGCAAAGATAATGCTTCGGTTACGCTGCGTCGACTCCGATTAGCCTTTGCGCAAAATAATAAAATTTGGGTACACAATAATTGTCGCAAAATACCAAAATGATATGTCACGTACTTCTTCTACGCCGTGATTTGATAGTTGGCGGAAACGGTGGGAGGACAAGACGGGAAAATCTCGGACACCCAAGTGAAAAGATTTCTGGTCTCCAACGAGGCTCTGCCGAGTTGGAGACCAAAAGAAATCTTTCACGCGGGTGTCTGAGATTTCCCGTCTTGCCTAACCACTGGTGTTTGATTCTATTTCTCACTGATTCGTTAAAAAATCCGGTTCTGTTCTATTGAAAGATGGCAACAAATAGAGTTATCTACCCTGAACGTAATCTCCAGTGTACACATGTTGCATCACCGTGTTTGTTTTGATGTTTACCGCTATCATATTGTGGCATAAATTGGGTCATGGAAGCTCAGATATGATGTTTTCATGTTAATATTTAAAAAGGCATAGTAAACCAACACAACTAAAGCAAATATTTTATAATGTTTATTGCTGAACCGACAGTTGACGTCACAATACATTTTTACGGAAAGGAGCGTGAAATTCTTATCTCACCCACGGGTTGAGATATGGATATCTCAACCGGCTAAAAATAGGTACCACGCTGTCTCATTAGTGAGAAAATAATAATATTAATCCGGAGAAAAACAATAAGATCTTGGAAAGACCTTAAATATAAAGCGCGAATATTACGAAAGTAACCATGGTAACAAATCTTACCTGGTGGAAATTTCATATTTTTTAATTTTATGTGTAACTTACAAGCTACCTTATTTAACCATGTTGCTGGAAAAGATATTTTTGAGTGAATGTAACCAGGGTTTCATATATAGCTGTTATTTCTGGTGTGCCAAGTTTGACAAGTCACTAAGTAAAAAATGCTGTTGTTTTGAGAACACGTCAGTTATTAACGTTATAAAAATAATTTATGTTTCTTAACACATTACTTAACAAAAATAAATTCCGTGTCTCTACTATGCTCAAATAAAGGTTATATCGGCGTAGTTTTGATCATATTGAGCTGTTAACTCTTACCTATCCTTTACCCCCGGTAATTGCTCTTACTCGATTTTCAAACCTTTCTTCGTCAGGTTTTTACTGCAGAAAAAAGGCAAAGCAAAACAAAACAAAAACAAACATGTAAAAGAAACGAAAAAGCGAATTTTAAACGTTGATTCTCCCCAAGACAGCGGTTGTCTTCATCACATTGCTACGATTCATATACGTTAAGTTAAACACATTTTGATTTCTGCACATTTGTGGTTGAGAGTATTTCAGTTTCATCCATCTCGTCTTCAACTGAACTTGATACTATTGTTGCCCTGCATGTTAACACTGCCAGATCTAATGACTTGTAATAGTAATAAAAGGAAACTAACAACTCCATTAATCACTAAAAGACAATACATACAATCACTAATTAAGTTCTCGTATAACGAGAATTGTGTTCATTTTAACCGTGTGTTTGCATTAGCACTGTAAAATGATATTTCGGTCAGCACAGATTTTTCCCCGTGATCGAATTATGTAGAAAAGGGTTTAACACGGTTGAATACGGAAATGACACGGCTTTACACGTGTCAGGCAGTCTGCGATGCGGATGAACAATGGTTTAGTACGGTACAAGTAACGAAATTACGGTTCGTACGAATAAAAACGGTCTGATGCGGAATATTACGAACCACAACGAGCGACATACCTATCACGATAAATAATCTGTACATCGGGCATAAACAAATAGGTACGGATTTAATACGGATCAGTACGTTTAATACGGTTTAGTAAGGATATACTAAGGTCCTTTATCAGTCGTCAAATTTGGAACATGTTAAAATTGTCACGGCAACAAGCACTAGTACATTTGACTACAGGAACAATACGGAAAGCTACGGACTAATACTGATTGCAATGAATGATGTCGGATATTACCCGTAGCTAATCCGGCTAAAATCCGCAAATATGTAATCTTGGCAATAAGTAAACATTTAATGGGAAGTTTGCCTGTATTTAGATAAACTTAATTATCACAAACTGCTAAAACTGAATTTGTAAACTTTTAGATTTAAAGTAAAAGATACCGGCTTACATCTTGGTGCCATCAACAAAGTACTAACACACTATGCCGACTCCCACCTTGGAGGCACTAACAACAAGAATCCAAATAATATCGTGCTGTTACAACCACAAGATACCGGCTTACACATTGCTATTTTCAACAAAGCGCCAACTTGCACCTTAGAGCCACCAACAACCCACTATCAGCTTATACCTTGCTGCCACCAACGCTGTACCAACTCACAACATGGAGTTACAAACAAAGTACCGACTCACATTCTGCTGCCAACATATAACAACAAGGTAACAACTAACTCCATGCTAGAAATTCACACCTTGGCGCCACGAACGAGGTACAAACCAACCAACTCCCTTGTGCCAAAAAAAAAAACGCAAGGTACCAACGACATCTTAAATTAAACCAACAACAAATTGATACTTCAGACTGAATCGTGCGCTATAGGTTTCATGTAAAGTTTGTCCACAGTTACCAAGAACATTTGAACCAGAAATGTTTAAGTAGCCAGTGTAATGTTATACAATTAATGACTTTGATCTAGGTCGCTTTCAGGATTTATCAGCCAGAGAAAATGTAATATTCATAAAATATACATTTTGATAGTTGATAAATCCTGATAGCGACGTATATCAAAGTTAGAAATTGTTAAATTACATGAATAAAATCACCATCTACCTTGATCAGAAAAACAGAGAATGCTACCACACAATTGTACTTTTCGATCTATTTTTAGAAATAAATCAGGTCGATATTGGATTCCGCTTGAGAAATTCTGTTCAACACCAGTGTTCCATATTTGCCGCCATGCCAACACCCAGAACTAAGACTTGCTTACAGTTAGATTGTCTGTCGTGTTCTTTACAAACATTTGAGAAAATTAAAACTTTCATTACAAAATTAAGTTTTCACAGTTAGAAATAAGGCAAAAAAACCGACCTGAATATCAGTTAAAAATCAATGGAAAATTGCAAATCCGGATTCAGACAAACACACTTAGGTGTTCAAACCGATTCAGCAATAAGACACCTCGTTTGAGTTTATTAGCCCAACAAACTTACCACTCCCATTTGGTCCACCTCTGTTATTTTCACCTAATGTCGGAACGTAATCTCGGAGGTAAGTGTATAGATGGACCAAAAATAGTCTGGGATCCTGACTAAAAATTCTCAATACTGTTAGCGGACTTCCAGAAATACATCAATGTTTGCAGCATTCGGATTACCTCATAAATTACTTGAGTATTAACTGTAACTGACATAATTCCGATACAAAGCATTATGACCTACTGTCCAGCGTCCAGTAGTGAAATTCAATAAAAAAACAGTTTGTCAACAAAACAAAAAAACGCGTTTATAGATTCATCTCTCGTTTGTGGAAATAACTCTACGGGAAATGGTATAGTTTAACTAACTAAAAAACCGGAAAACAAGAAGCAGGTAGCAACTTTTGACATTTCCGACGCACAGCAATAATATTTTTATGTCGATGTAATGAATTACCCTTTAATTCTCTTATGATTGGGTGGTTTTATCATCTTCCCAAACGTTGATGTTTTTTGCGCTGTGATTGACGATGTGATATGAAAAAAATGAACTCATCTGATCTGATGATAGTGAGATTTGTATCACTTTTAACGCCTTATTCTCATCATTATGGAGTGCAAGGAAAACCTCTGCACAGCGAGTGCCTCTGCACTGTTTGAGAAATAATATGTACAGAATCAATCAGATCACCTCGGTTTTTTCAAGTTATCTCGGAGGTAAGTGTATGGATATGGACCAAAAATCGGTCTTAATGCACGATTAATCTGTTTACATAGCACTGAAATTTTATTGCGAGGAAATTGATAACCCTTCTTTATTTAACAATAGTATGACATCCCAACACAACTAAAATATCCCATCACAACTAAAATTCGGATAGATCGTTGTAGTTTGTTTAAACTTAAATTTGATAACTGCAAAAAATTCTTCCCAGACCACTTTTTGTTTACTAGTATTTGTTTTCAATCTAACGTAATCAGTAACAATTAGCTAACCGCTACCCACGAACCAATCAAATGAATGAACAAAAATGTAACAAACGAAGTCATGACTGATGGATTCATTGATAATGACTGAAAATAAATTGTTTAAAACGGAGGCAGAGAGATGTTCCGATTGGTAAGGAACATATGGAACAAAACCACAATTGTTGAAGACCTCTTTTTCCCTCTTTGTTTATATTAACATAAAATCATTAAAAAATTTCCACCGATGCTTTTGTAATCCCATTTAATAGTCTGAAAGTGCCATACCACTTCCAGACTATTAAATGACATTCCAGAAGCATCGCCGATTCTACCAAAGACTATAGTTTTGGAGATATTTGGATTCAATTGCACCTACCGTAAGCCTGTAAAACAGTACCATTTTCTCTTCATTATAACCAAATTTTCCAACTTTACCCCTCTCAATAAAATGGCTGTAACTTTCTTGCTTTTTAAGATATCTACAAAAAGTAAAACGTGTCAGAAAGTAGAAAGCTACATGTAATTTAGTCAATCTTTTTTGGGAATTTTGACTTTTAACTACCTAAAATGTTAAAGAAATTTTAAATATTTGAAATAATTCAGAGAATAAATGACCAAAACATTCAAAATTCTATTTAAAGTATAAAGATTGTATTTAAAAAAAATCAACTTTTTAGAGAAAAAAAGGCCAATAACATTTAAAAAAAACTTTTTACATACCTGAGAAGCACAAAAAAGGTGGCAAAAAATATTTAATACACATACCTTACAATTGCCTCGGGTCAAGGGGAGACCAATAAACCTCCACAGGTTGTAAATTTCAAAGAAATTGCAAATAACTCATTAATTAAAATTTCTATTGCTTAATTTATTGTAAATTGAAGATAAATTTCACAGAAATAAACATTTTAATGTTAACATGCGACTTTAACCAGCAAGTCTTTGGATGTAGTGCTAAATTTAAGATAAGAATTATTAAAAAATTAAAAATCATAAATCTAGCTTGATAAATGAATATGTTTGGATTTGAACGGGTAAAATAATGAATCACTTTCAATTTGAAATTAAATGGAAAAATAAGTTGTAACAAACCTGCAGTTCTGTGGCCCTGTCACCATTTCTGTGTTGATGCTGTAGGGCTACACCATACACCAGCAAGCTTAGTATTGAAGATGTTTACCACTGGTTACAATCCTCTCATGAAAGTCTGTCTGACTGCAGAATAGGAAGGGTCTTCATGCTGGTAAATACAGGAAGGCTCGTGAATTGTTCAGAAGAAATGATTATACATCTAAAGCTCATGATAAAGATGCCAACACCTCATTCAATCACATGGACTCAAGTCAAGACTATATATAGAGGTCAATGAACACAGTCTAGATGTACATGGAATGACAGAGATGCCAAAAGGTTCTAATTAATACCATCTCACAATTCACTCCTCAGATGGTAAATCCAGCAACTTGACAACAGAACAAGAAAAGAAGAGTGTACCTGGCACCTCGAGATTTGTTGACAGTGAATGTATGATCTACACACTTCATACACTACAGTCTACAAGCAGTACAGAGAGATGTTAGCTATATAAAGATAGCACTAAATACCTACAAATAGCTAAATACAGAAAAAAAGACCACTCAAGTAAAGTGTTGTGAGACTTCAAGAACACAAGACATTAGAATTCAGAGTTCAAGAAAGGACAGCTAGATCTGAACTGTACACAACAGTGATTGCTGCAAGGAGAAACTACCCCGAGATCCTGCTGATTCCTGAGGCTCCAACACAAGATGGCCGACATTCACTCTTCCTGTTGTGGCTCAGATGCGAATCATCAGCATTCGAAAAAATGAAATATCCTCTGCTGTATCATGTATGCCAATCTGTGCACGCATGTGCATCTGTCTCCTGGTTTCTGGCAGTTAACAATTTAAAACACCATAATTGCCATTGGATTGGATGTGCAAGCTCCTTGCCAAATTAAGCCATCTCCTTAGAGCCCAATAGCACAGTTTTCCTCAACTTTATGGCTATATTTTTGAAAAAACCTCCACTTTTAAATCCTATAACTTTTTTCCATGGAAATGGGTATTTATTATGTCAACAAAAAGACGGGGTGGCCCATAGGAGACCCCTATTAGAAAATCATGTAGAAAAGTAATAAATTTGAACCAAATTTTAAAAAGACCCTAAAAACAATAAAACTGTTAAATTTTCATATATGTCTTGTTTGTATTGTTTTTCATTGAAATTGACAAAAATTTTGCATTTAGGGCCAATTTAGAGTGAAAAGTCAAATCTTTACTCGCAACATTCGGGCTTCTAGGAACAAAATCACAATTAAGGATTAACTACAAAAAATATTTTCTCCATCGAGGGATAACAAAATTTCCGTTTTGCACATTGTATAATCCGCGTAGCGGATTATATTAAATGTGGACAACGGAAATTTTGTTATTCCTCGATGGAGAAAATATTTTTTGTAGTTAATACTTATAAATAAATTCAAACAGTAGAATAAACTCAACAATTTTATTTTTGTAACTGGACATTTTTGAAAAAAAAGATCAATACATAAACTGTTAGTTTTCCGTGGAGTAATATATGACGTCAAATGGCGCGTGTCTCCATGACAATCAAATTTGTTTTCCATCCTCTGATAGAAAATATTTTCCAGCCAATCAAAAGTCAGTATTCTCGCAAAATGTATTTTTTGGTTGAAGACCTCTTTTTTCCTCTTTGCTTATTATAGGATTAAACACCGTTTTCAATGGATTTATCGGTATATCAACAAGACCAACTCACTCACAAACAAATAAAAGTCCGAAGGACTTTTATGATATGTTTGTGTGAGTTGGTCTTGTTGATATACCGATAAATCCATTGAAAACGGTGTTTAATCCTTATAATTCTTTAAAATTGCATTAAGAAATTAATTTATCTAACGTGTTTCTCAACTTCATATTTCTTGTGTATTTGGTAGCGGGATTGACTGAACGTATGAATATTTTGTTTATTTTTAAACGTACGATTATTTCCATTAACCATTTTCTGATTTTAATAAACACAATTTTTAGTTTTACATCAATCTGTAACCTTATTTTCTGTATCGAACACAAGGAAAGTTTTAAATTCATTAATGTTAAGGGGATGCAGGACACTTTCACTGAAAATAATTTGTCAATGAATTTTCTTTAAATTTGACAAATAGTTAGTTTTTTATACAAGTTATCATAATTCAAAATAAAAAATAGGGGTTTCAGAGCTTATTTTCGAGGGGTTGAGCACTGAAATTTTAAAATTTCATATAGATTATACAGAGTATAGGAAAAAAAAACACTAAAATAAAAGATTACAAAAATTCTGTCCAATGAAATTTTCTGAATTTTTGATATAATGTCAAGCAATTGGTTTACATTTTAGTGATGGAAAGAAAAATAGGAGTCTCTGAGTTACATTTTTGTCAATTGGGTAAAAACTAGTCAAAAAGTGCTTAAAAATGGTATTTTTTGTTCAAAATTACCTCCCTTGTTAAAAACTTCATTTTCATTATTTTGCCAATACCAAACTCATTTATAAGCGGTCTTCGGATATAACATCATATAAGGAGCATTAAATTCAACGGTGAGATCGTTGAAAAGTTACGTTCGGATATTCTGTAGATTAACCATTTGTTATATAGATACGTTAACATGAAGATTGCGTAATTTAACGTTAAGTTAAAATGTAATTTGTATGTCTTCCAAAGGAAAGGTATTCCAATCTCTAGAAAAGGTTTACATGCGAATGTAATTTATTCTGCAATCGTCCGATTATACCAGCTTACATGCGTTGTCTTATTATTTGTATGCGTATAACTGCCACTGGCAACGAAACGAGTTTTAGTCACGCCCACTTTAGGAACTAAATTTGTGTACTGAAGTTATATACTTTTTTTTACCATTTCTTCCAAATGTAAAGAAATCTGTTTTTGTTTTTTCTATACTAAAAACAACACTTCTAACATGCTAAATTTAATGTTTTATGTCGCAACCCTCTGCAATTTTCAGCCATTTTTCAGCTATATCACGGCGTCCAGTTTTTATGGGAGAGGAAGCCGGAGTACCCGGAGAAAACCCCCGACCTTCCTTTTCAATAAAGATTGGAGTCGAGTACACCCTCAATTTTATGTAAATAATCTTATAATATGGTCGTATATTTTATACTTCAGAGCATTAATTATTCGAGTGGTATACCACTGTCTGTATTTCATATGTGTGTATACGAGTCTAAAAAACTTGGAAAAAAAGACTAAGAAATTATGTTTTAAAAATTTTTAAAAAAGTTGTTGTTTTTGCATTGAACGAAGTTAATGACCATTTTGACTTTGACAAACTTCTCTTGTGATTTATTTTTAATAAAATACCTCCCATTTAGACTCTAATCTAATGTTAACTCTTCAAGTCACATGATGACGCTTAAGCAAAACACTGAAATGGCTACCGGGAAGTGCAGACGACATTTAAAGTTATGTTCAGAGTGATTAATAATGAAAACTGATCATTCTGTTGCCAAGAGGGAAAGGTCTTAATACAAATGGCGGAAAATAAAAAGTGATAAAAGAAAAGTGCACTTGATTTTTAGAAGGATTTATTATTTAGAGTTCTACTACATACGTCAACCTCGCCAGGTTTGGTTTTTTGGCTCTATGTATAAACACTCTGTATTAATGCACATGACAATCACCACTAAAAATAAACGAGCCATCGAAAACACCTTACCCTCGAAAACACCTTACGAGACCTTACGTCTATAAAGGGAGACAAATATAACATCGATTTTATATATGCATAAACGTACCATATTAGCGTATTGCCAGACTCTAATTTGAGAAAATCAGGTGTTATGATATCGTTAAAGACATATCGAAAAAGAGTCATCACTGCACTTTGATTTTAGGTATGTCTAGTTACCAAAATACGAGCAACACACATTTTACGGCCGCCATTTTGTATATAACGTTTTGTTTCAGCAGCCTATGATGCTTCTTTTACGAATCTGCAGAGTACAAAACAACAATATGCGCTAAAATTAGAATCTTCAGACAACAGTCTTAATCTTTACATATTCATCACGCCAACCACGTCTTCATTTATAGCACCATACGTGGATGTCAAACTCGATTTTGAATAGAAATTATTTTTCAATAACCCCAGAGAATTTTAGTTAGACACTTGATTGATGTGTGTCTGACATGTAACATTTTCTACGACTGAACTATAATTAAATAACTTTGTAGTTCTACAAAATTAAGGCCCTGATAACAGTTAAATTATAATCATTAAGATCAAACAGAAATTAAATTGTAAAGTTCAGAAAGGTTGCCTGACACTTGTTTTATTTGTATTGACTGTGAAAATGATTGGATTGTGGCATAAATCTCTCCCAGGTTAAGTTTAAAACTTCAGCTTGAAGCAGATTTCCATTCTTATTTATATTCACGTTTTCTGAAACCTCAGATCTCGAGAGTATCTAAACTATGTAATATCAGGCTAATTACACCTACAACACCAGATTTTATACTACAGTTATATAACTCCATATGAATTAAGCTGATATTACATAGTTTAGACACTCTCGCGATCTTAGGTTTCTGAAAACTTGTTGAGAATCTTACGAATCAATGTTTGAGTTTAAATATATTTATCTTTCCTAATACATATATTTAACTTTATATCAATGAATGTTCCTATAAAAGTTCCTAGAGAAATATGTTAACTATTATTACATGAATAGAATTTTGCATGTTTAAAACAACTTTCGGGTCACGATAAATCGCAACAGTACTAAAGTTAAAACAGGCTTAAACTGTCAAAACCAGGTCAATATTAGATTCCGCTTGACTACTGTGCAGCGGAATTCAATATTGACCTTGTTTTTAAAATATTAAGTGTAAACAGCATTACAACAATTACAAAATGTAAGCATCCTCTGATTTTTTTTATGAAGGTTTGATTGATTGATTGATTGGTTGTTGTTTAACGTCCAGCAAGCAATATTTCAGCTATATTCAGGACGTTCTGATGAAGGAAGATGATTGATTGTGTTCATGTAATAAAACAATTACTGACATTTAATACGACCGCTATCAGGATGTCTCAGCCCTCAAAATTGTATATTCAAAATATATATATTTCTGGCTGATAAATCCTGATAGCAACCTATATACAAAAATGTCATCAATTGTATAATATTGAGCGGTGTTTTGCATATTTTTACGAATAGAGTCCAAAGTTGAAATTTCACTGTACGCAATACTCCAACGGACCACACTTCCTGTCGACTTTTGACAACTTTCCCTTTTATGAATAAATGTAATTTATATATCAATGGATTTGCTTTAAATATTACTAAAGGAATATATTAACAAATTTTGATCAGAGTTTTGCATGTTTTTACAAATAGAGTCAAAAGTTGAAATTTTAATGTGCGTAATACTCCAATGAGCCACCACTTTTGACAACTTTTCCATTTGTAAATAAAATTAAGTTATATATTATTGAATTCTTTATTAAATTTATTAGAGGAATATATTAACCACTTTTGACTAGGTTCAATAAGTTAAACACAATTTAGTACCAAAGTTAAAAAATCAATTTTTGTAGAGAAAAAAAAACCCTTCCGGTCAAGTTTTAAATAATTTAAATTATTTAATATTTATTACGTAGAAATTGTCATTCTCTTTCAGAATCTGTTAAAATAACAACGAAATCCGTTAAAAAAAAATAGCCAAAATATACTAAAAACCCCTTCCGGTTTTTCTACCCTTCAGCAGATTAAGGACTCCCGATAAAGCGTCGCCACGACCTCTAGCGTCTGTTTGTTCTTGTATTTTGTCCGTCTGTTTTTAAAACGTCTTTTATTAAAATTTTATGTCTGTTTTTGTTTTTTGTGTCTGTTTTTAGTTTATCGTCTGTTTCTAAAATTTTGCCCGACTAGCTGCCCATAAGAAAACGTTGTAACATTTACAATAACATACAATATATCTTGGCACTTTAATATGGCATGGATTTACTGCATTAATAGTAAGGAATAGTCAAACATAAAATTATTCAGTGATGAAAACAAAAATAGGCATGTAAAAACTATCTTCAAAGCAAAACAGTGGTTCTGTCATGCAACAAACGGTATGTTCCCGTGAAACCATGCCGATGTGCATGTTACGTGGTTGCAGAATTGACATCATGAACAGATATAGCATGCCCTGCAGGGTAATTTGTGAAAAAATGTAGTATTAACAAAGAATTAAGAAGAACTACATGTATGTTCTATAAATTAAATTTAAATCAATATATTGATCTCAATAATCAAATTATTCATATGCACCAAATTTTGAATCCGAAATTGAAACTGATTCCAATTGTATGCGACTTTAAAAACTACGAACATATGGTCCACATTGGTCAAAGTTCCTCTAGTATAATATTTTAAATATACACGCATTTATCTAGCTGTTATTATCTTGTTTGTATTATGTAATGATATTCTCTATACTTTTTTGTCGTATTGTCATGTGTATTGTTTATTATGTAACAGTTTATGTTTGCTTTGACCCGTACGGGTTTAACTTTCGCAAATAAAGTATTTAATTAAAAATTCCTGAGTCTGCAGGCAAGAGAAATATTCTAAATAGGGGTATTTTTCACTAATACACAAAATATCTTTCGTGAAAAATACCCATCCCAATATGATAATTTTTAATTACACCGAATATGATGGTACATGTATTTCCTGGATTCAGTTTCATAAAAATTCTCAAGTGGAGATTTTCCTCAAATCCTGGGGTTTTTACTCAAATTTGAACCTTCCAGCAATCTGATTGGCAAATATTTGAATTGAGAATGAATTGAGGAAATTCTCACATTTGAGATGTTTTATGAAATCGGACCCTGATCGCCAGCGTCCCAATATCTTTATTCTTGGATCACAGCCGCCAGCAGCCGTGTTCAAGACATTTACTGTCAACAAACTCCAGTTGGCAAATACGTTTTTGCGTATCTGTTAATTTCGCCATTGTTAAGCTCCCTGGTGTCAACTTGTCATATAACATTCGATACAAAAATTCATCAACATGAACGATATATTTTCTCGTTTGTATTTGTCCTTTCACCTGAATTAAAAGAAAAATGTCGCTCGCGAAAAAAGGGAAGTTACTTATCATCGGATTTAATGCTATTTAATTCGTGTTGACCCATTCAGTGATTGGTGAAGATTCTTACAAACCCTGTAATATGAAAAGTCAAGAAAACTCACGGCTATTTGGACATCGGGCATCGGAGAAGTAAAACCTCAGGTTACATTTTTTTTCTGGCAACAATAAAAATGACCCTTCGGAATAATGCTATATTTTTTCTTCGAATACATGCTGATGCTGTTTACACTAATGAAAAACTGAAAACAAGATAATTTAAAAAATAATTCGTCCATTTCTTCCATTCGAAAATCACGTGATAACAATGTAGAATGGAGTGTTATTTTGATCTTTACAAAAACCCAGATTTTGGGTAATTCTAGTTAGTGCTATGGAATAACTTTTCGAAAGCGTGAATATAACAATATTTTTTCTACTTTTTAACATGTAAGATTGATTTTTGGGAGTTCTTGAACCCGTTTTCTTCAAGTTTTGCATATTATTTTAACGTTGGACTTTGGACTCTAAAGTAAATCGACAGTGGAGCGTAGTAAAATTGATCATTAACTTTTGTACTAGTGCAATCAAAACAATACAAACGTGAAGAAAAAAATGTCATTAAGTGAAACTAACTAAACTGATTGAAAACAGCCGAAAAATTGTCGACTCTTCGGAATACTACAATTATTTCTTGAAATTGCGACAAGTATTGACTTGAGTGTTAAGCGGATGGAATCCAACATTTAAAAAAGATTGGAGGGTTTGAAAAATGACTTTCTCGGTATCTGTGCTAGAGTACGCGCCCTTGAAAAAAGCAAAGACTTTGCCAGAAAGAGAGCGGAGTGTGAAACAAGTTGTCAAGGGGTTAGTAACTTGTTCGACAAAGCAAATAAACAAGTCACAACAAACACTAAAAACATTACCGAACATGATAGAAGAGTAGCTAAAATCGAAAAGTGTTTAAACATCGACCCGATTCTGAAGGAACCATCAGGCAGGGAACATGCAAATAATATCACTGTACTAACTCGACGAATCGTTATGTTCATATGAGAACGAAGAGCGTTCGAACTTCGCGAAATATATTCAGAAAATTGAGGAAACAATACTTGACCTACAGTGTCGATCAATGGAAAATAATCTCATTTTTACAAACATATTGGAAAATTCAGATGAGGACACAGAAACAAAACTCAGAATATTCATCCACAACGAGCTAGGTATAGAACATTTTATAGACTTTGGAAACAGGTTTGAACGGTCTATCGAGTCCTATTGTCGCTAGATTCATTCACCACAAAGATCTACGTTTGGTACTTGAGAACGCCACTTGGCTCAAAAACACACACTATGAGATACACAAACAGTTCCCAAAGGAGATTGAGGACAAAAGAAAAAAGCTCTACCCTGTTTAAAAGCATGCAAGACGTGAGCGTAAACATGCTGGTTAGGGATAAACTTTTCATCAATGGGGTACAAAATACTCCTGAAGCCGAGAATACCGTTGATGCACTCGTAGCTACACCAAAACGAAAAGAATATGAACGCCCATTTAAAAGAGAACGACAATCTGACTCTTCATCGCCGGACAAATATCGATTGAACGGGATGCACTAGGACAGCCCAGGGGCACACATTGACTTAAATGTAGACTGTAAAACATACTAATGATATTGATTGTATAGTAAACTCGTATGGTTTTGTAAATGAACTAGAAATCACTGAACCTAACGTGATACACACATTTGTTGAATTAGATTTATATTCACCTATCTATGATGGCCATTCCTGCATTGTTGATTTTGAAAATGATTATGTTAACTGTTTGTATAGATACCTAAGTAATAATATAAATTATTTCCCTTATGTTTATCACACAAGCAATTGTTCAGCTGATCAAAACTTAATCAATTCTTAAAAGAAAGAATCTTTACCAAATGTGAAAGCATCTGCGCGACAATAATAAAGTCAATACAAACCATTTTTTTACAATTATTATATGTAAATTGCTGTGGTATAAAACTGTACCCAGAATTTTGTGACTTAATTAGTAACCATGATATTTGTTGTTTTGTGGAAAGCAAGACTGACGATATTGATGTTTTAAATTTACCTGGATATGTTTTTCATAAAGCGACTACATTGAGTTAATAAATACTAGTAGTAGGTTTGTACTGTGGTTTAAATGTAAATGTGATCTGTTTCACACTAAAGCTCACGTTATTTTTGGTATTGTATACATTCCACCGGAGAATACAAGGTACTCCTCAGAAAACGCATTTCATGAAATTGAACAAGAATATCTTTCTCTATCACTTAACACCCAAAATGTTTGCCTAATAGGTGACTTTAATGCAAGGACTGCGTCTGAAAAGGACTTTGTAGACTTCGGTGAAAATCGACTGTCTAACGACCAAGGTTTGAATGACTATGTAGACAATTGTGTAAGCATTCATCACAACTTAAATATACCTGGCAATAGAACAAATATGGATGTTGCAAAAAATAAGTATGGAAACTTTTTGTTACAGTTTTGCAAAGCTAACAGCTTATTTATTGTAAATAGTAGGGTTGGTAATGACCAATTTGTAGGAAAATTTACTGCGTGGTAAACTATTGTATTGTAAAACCACAAGTTTTTAAATGTTTGAAAGATTTTGAAGTGTTAGATTTTAATAAATAGTTCTCTGATGTATATTGCCCAATACATATAACATTTGAAACGTATCTCTGCAACCCAGAAGCTAAAATAGAACATGAAACGGCAAAAGGTGTAAAAAGGGTGGTCAAACCGTGGAACCCAGAAAAAAACTTAAGTTACCAAACCAATATTAACGAAGTAAAGTCATAAGAGCTTGAAGCTCAATTATTAGACTGTAGAACTCGCATTGGTGAGGTTAATGATGATACTGTAAACTTTTTAACAAATGAATTGTGTGGAATATTCCTTGATTCTGGGTAAAAATCAAAAAAATGAAAAACATACTAGAAAAGTCACTTTAAAGGGAAACTTCGCGAAAAAAATGAAAATTTGAAATGTTATTCTGCAAACAAAAGAAACACTTTTGCTGCTTGATGTTCTTTTTTATTTTCATTGGTTAAGTTTCTACATTGAATTTACCTTGTAAAAAATTCACTCATGGAGGTCACTATCTCGTCACTAGATGGCGATACTAGAGATCCCTTGATATTCAAGTACTTTAAAGTCGCCGTATGATAATAACTCGAAACGGTCAATAACAGAAGGTTGTACTATACGACGAAGTTCTGGCAAGATTACGTTTCGTATTCCTGCTCTAAGCAAAAAACCCTACATGTGTAACAAGTAGTTAACCAGTTTAAAGACTTCTACTTTAGACTATGTCCACAGCAGCAACAACTTCGTATCCGACGATCATTTTGCAGAATTTTGCATGGAGGATAGTTAAATGGAAAGGTTACCTCATCTTTCATTTTTCCTGGAACATTAGTTTAAATTTTGTCTATAAATATTATTTAGATTGAAAATTATTCAAATTATTATTTTCAACTTGTTTCGTGTAATCAGATTATGCAACTTATAGGAACGAAACTTTTTTTATACAAAATACTTGCGAAAACGACTATTTAACACTGGATTAAAAATATTGAAAATATATTAAATGAATGTGGTTTTACATATATATGGGAAACCGAGAACTTTGTAAATAGAAAACAACTAACTGCTATAGTCAGGCAGCGCTTGCATGACCAGGTTTTGCAACATTGGAACTCATTGTTACAAAACTCATCAAAATCATTAAACTATAGAATATACAAAACTGATCTTAAATTCGAAGAATACTTAGACATATTACCCATGAAAGAAGCATTATTATTTTGTAGATTTAGAACTACAAACCATCATTTACCCATAGAAACTGGTAGGTGAAATAACATTGGCAAAACCGAACGATTGTGTAACATCTGTAGTTCTAGTCAAATTTGTGATGAATATCATTACATATTTGAATGTCCAAAAATAAATAACCAAAGAAATATCCTAATTCCAAAATATAATATTAAGCTTCATAACACTTTGATGTTCTCTTACCTCATGAATAGCAAACGAAAACCAATTCTGATAAAACTGTGCAAATTTATAAAGTGTATTTTCGATATAGTTTGTACTCCTGGCTAAGTGCCTTATACTTTATTCACTTATTTACTATTTATTTATTTTTGTGTCTAAATTTTTTTATTACTAGATAAATAATGTATATATTGTATATAGTTGTAATGTCTCTGTACCAGTGTTATGCATTGGCTGTTTGATGTTTGTTTGTAAAATGGTGTTTAACGCCAATTTCAGCAATTTTTCTGCTATATCATAGCGTCCAGTTTTTATTGGGGGAGGAAGCCGGAGTACCCGGAGAAAACCCCCGACCTGCGGTAGGAAAACTGGCAATCCTTGTCAATTAAGTTTGGAGTCAAGTACACCCTGGCTGCAGTGAGAATCGAACACGCAATCTCAGTGTTGACAGACCACTCGGCCACCGAGGCCCCCATTGGCTGTTTGAGAATAAAGATATATAGATATTCTTAAATACTTGCACCATTTTAGATCGACATTAAATTTTTTTTAACCAAAGTTTTATGCTAATTTTACTACAATGTAATACTTCTACAACATACTGTCTATTTAATATTCATCGATATGCATAATTTGGAAATATGATATGCATGTAGATAATTACATCTGTGTACATGGTGTGGGAGGAAAGATGAGTATAAATAATCTTTTAATTATCTATAGGGATTTATTTTGCGAGGGTAATAAATCAAATATTCTTCAATTCTTAGTTGTGATATACAAATGTAAGTTTCGATGAAAAACAACCAATTTGTAACGTCTAGACGTATTCTGGTAATCAATACAATGTTTTTAAAGGATTTCTAAGGTACACAAATTACAAATGTTTACTTTTCTTTTTTTTAAAATACATGTAATTACAAAAATAGATGGTGCGTTAGGGTCAATTGATATCATCGTAAATAATATAGTGACGGATACTGCGCTATAGACTTTTTGTCATAAAATTTCTTGTTGACCGATTTTAAGACATATTTCTTTACACTAAAATAGGACTATTCTGTCGCGTAGCTGCCTATATGGTTTTGAAAACAAAATGCAATCTATTCTTATGACAATAAACTGTCCATTTTCAGAAATTAATAAAGCACCTTAGAATCTCCGTATTGAGCCATTGTTTTCATTAAGTTCTTGGAAGAAGTGGGGGGGGGGGGCTGTGCCACTAGATACCCATAGTTATTTAGCGAATCCACAATGTAATTAATCTAGCTACGCCTCTGCCATTGACACTGTGTCTTTACATATAAATATATTATAGATCTTTGGCAGTGTCTCTCGACGTGTAAACATATGACTGATATTTGGCATTTATTCTTGGTGTTTAAACATATTATTGATCTCCGGCAGTATGTCTTGACATTTACACGCATCGCCGATCTTTGGCTGTATGGCATGACATTTACACCCATGGCCGATCTTTGGCTGTATGGCATGACATTTACACGCATTGCCGATCTTTGGCTGTATGGCATGACATTTACACCCATGGCCGATCTTTGGCTGTATGTCTTGACATTTACACGCATCGCCGATCTTTGGCTGTATGGCATGACATTTACACCCAGGGCCGATCTTTGGCTGTATGGCATGACATTTACACGCATTGCCGATCTTTGGCTGTATGGCATGACATTTACACGCATCGCCGATCTTTGGCTGTATGGCATGACATTTACACACATGACTGATCTTTGGCTGTATGGCATGACATTTACACGCATCGCCGATCTTTGGCTGTATGGCATGACATTTACACGCATGGCCGATCTTTGGCTGTATGGCATGACATTTACACGCATTGCCGATCTTTGGCTGTATGGCATGACATTTACACACATGACTGATCTTTGGCTGTATGGCATGACATTTACACGCATTGCCGATCTTTGGCTGTATGGCATGACATTTACACGCATTGCCGATCTTTGGCTGTATGGCATGACATTTACACACATTGCCGATCTTTGGCTGTATGGCATGACATTTACACGCATGGCCGATCTTTGGCTGTATGGCATGACATTTACACGCATTGCCGATCTTTGGCTGTATGGCATGACATTTACACGCATTGCCGATCTTTGGCTGTATGGCATGACATTTACACGCATGGCCGATCTTTGGCTGTATGGCATGACATTTACACGCATTGCCGATCTTTGGCTGTATGGCATGACATTTACACACATGACTGATCTTTGGCTGTATGGCATGACATTTACACGCATTGCCGATCTTTGGCTGTATGGCATGACATTTACACGCATCGCCGATCTTTGGCTGTATGGCATGACATTTACACACATGACTGATCTTTGGCTGTATGGCATGACATTTACACGCATTGCCGATCTTTGGTTGTATGGCATGACATTTACACACATGACTGATCTTTGGCAGTATGGCATGACATTTACACGCATTGCCGATCTTTGGCTGTATGGCATGACATTTACACGCATCGCCGATCTTTGGCTGTATGGCATGACATTTACACACATGACTGATCTTTGGCTGTATGGCATGACATTTACACGCATTGCCGATCTTTGGTTGTATGGCATGACATTTACACACATGACTGATCTTTGGCAGTATGGCATGACATTTACACGCATTGCCGATCTTTGGCTGTATGGCATGACATTTACACGCATCGCCGATCTTTGGCTGTATGGCATGACATTTACACACATGACTGATCTTTGGCTGTATGGCATGACATTTACACGCATTGCCGATCTTTGGTTGTATGGCATGACATTTACACACATGACTGATCTTTGGCAGTATGTCTTGGCATTAAAACCCATGACTGATCATTGGTCATTTAAGCATATAACTGATCTTTGGCATTATGTTTTGACATTTAAACTTGTGGCCGTATGACTTCACATAGCATATGACTGATCTTTGGCAGTATGTCTTCACATTACATATATTACTGATCTGTGGACATCTGTTGGGACATTAAACATATGGTTGATCTTTGGACATATGTCGGAACATTAAACATATGGCTGATCAGTGGACATATGTCGGGATACTAACCCTTTGACTGATTTGTGGACATATGCCGTGGTATTAAACATATGACTGATCTGTGGACATAGGTCGTGACATCAAACATTTGACTGGTCCCTGGACATAGGTCGTGACATCAAACATTTGACTGGTCTCTGGACATAGGTCGTGACATCAAACATTTGACTGGTCTCTGGACATAGGTCGTGACATCAAACATTTGACTGGTCCCTGGACATAGTTCGTGACATCAAACATTTGACTGATCTGTGGACATATGTCGCGACATTTAATAATATTTAAAACAGCCTATAATGCATTGAATTTGGCTTATATGTTTGTTTCTTCAACATGCTAATGGGGCTTCGGTTGCCGAGCGATTAGGTAGTTAGTCAACTACTATTGATCATTAGGTCTATTTATAAACTGAGGTTGCGGGTTCGAGTTTCACTGCGGGCAGGATGTACTCGACTCTAATCTTAACTGACAAGTATTGCCAGTTTTTTCCCTACCCAAGGTCAAGGGTTTTCTCCGGATACTCTAGCTTCCTCCCCAAATAGAAACTGAACACAATGATAAATCTGGAAAGTTTATAAAGTGGCATGAATCACAAATAAAACAAACAAACAAACAAACAAACAAACAAACAAACAAACAAACAAACTACATGCTAATGGAGGAAATAGAGTTGACTTCAGCCTTTTTAAGAATTATGTCTTATAAGTACATTGTATAACTGATTTTTTTTATCCATAACTGTTAATAGTAGTCCTGAGGTCTACACCAAAGACCATTACGACCCATGATACAATATCAAGGGTCAAGGTCATGTTCTAGATTTTGATATTTGCTTGCTATTGTTACTTCATTCAAGCCACTAACAAGTAAAAGAAAATAAAGCAAAGTTTGGCCCTGCAAAGAAGCCACAATGTCGTATTTAAAAGGCATCTAATTGTATATTCGCTTTATATATATTTAAATCATACACAATTACTAATAAAGGTATGTGCTCTTCATTAAACGTCCTAATGAACTTTGACCTGGAAAATAGACACAACGTCAATGTCACGTCCTTACTTGTGACCTTTTGTTATTAAAAAAAGATAATGAAAAGCTTTTTCTTTGTAAAATGTTTCATAAATAGTTACGAGTATATTTAGATTTGTCGCGACATTTTAAAGCGATACTTATTATCAGCTAACTCACTTTTCTTCAAATTATAAAATTACAAAACATGACAAAAATATTTATCACAGTCACAACATTGTGTACTTGTAATGCCCTCCTCGCGTCACATCCTAATCTTTAACCTATTTTATTTATCAAGGTGTCAGTTAATATTTTATTCGTTAAATTTTTCATTAATAATTACATTTAGACATATCGCACCAACCGTCTAACCAAGGGCATTAGGTTGTCGGTGTATGACGTTAAAAACTACCCGAAGTCAAGTTTTAACTACATTTAAAGGTAAGTACCTCTTTTATAATGCTTATCTCTAGTGCAAATAAAAGAGAAAATTCAAAAATAATTATTGCCAAGTATCAAATTGAATGTGTCAAATTGTAAAGCTTATATTGTTTAAAATTCTTTGAAATAAAAAAACAATATAAGCATCCTAATTTTTGTACCTTGTTATTAAAGACTGAATTGTTTTTCTTTGCAAATATTTTATAATTAATTACGAAAAAATTTAGAAAAGTTTTCGTTACGGTTGATAAAAATTACCTCCCTTAGAATGCTTATCGCTAGCAAATAATACAGAAATAAAAGCTTGTAAAATTTATATTTTGCGTACCTTAAGGTCATAAAACATGTTGCGTCCCATTTTTGTACCTTTGTCATCGATCAAGATATCAAAATGATTTTTATTTGTTAAAAGTATTAACTTATAATGACGAATTCATCTAGCTATGGTGGAGAAAATGGTCGAACGTTGCTTTTAAAAAAAAAATTATTTTAAATTTCATCAAACACAACAAAACTAACTAAACTAATGAAAATAATTAAGTCCGAGAGTAAAAAAATTGACAGCACTTGCACCAAAGCATTACGAATAAATGTTTACATGTTTACAAACCTCATCGAAATGGAACCGTATATTAATCGAATAGCTAACGTTGATCAAATTCGTCTTCATGCCATCCAATACGCAGAATGATTACTTAGAAGAGCTATTAACTTCTCATAGTTTTCCCAATTGTAATAAATCTCACAGAAATAGTTTTGAGATACCAAAATTAATTTGATATCTCTTGGTAATATAAATCCAAATCGACAAAGATGTTTATGAAACCTGCGCGCTCCTAAATCAAGTTTAATAAATCAAATATGTTCATTAGCTGTCAGAAGAAATTAACAAGAATTGTTTATGAATGTACAACTCCAAATGTACTTCAAAAGTACAAATATTTCCAGAACACTACAAACATATAAAAAGAATAATTTAACACCGATTCCAAATTTTTAACCGTTTGATAAGAAGTGTCGATCGAAATGTCAGAATGCCGAACTCCATTGCATTGCTTGGACGCGAGTGGTTTACAATTGTTTGTTTTTTTTTGTTTGCTTAAGATTTTTTGTCACATTCATCTTTGCGGCTCCGTCCATAAAAAGGAGCTACATTATTGTATAGCTAGTTGAAGTCGAGCACACCTGACTGCAGTAAGTCTCAAACTGAGGCTTAAATTACCCAACCTTTGTGTTAACGGGCACGCAAAAATAGTAGATAAAATTACAGGCCTACCAGTCTTCCGTTGTATCCTCTCATGTCTTAGTCTTTTGGTCCATATTTCTATATTTGTAGTGTTTCCTGTCTTAAGATGAAAATTTAAATTGTTAAAATAAAAACAGTCAAAAGTGTTGTTACAATTACAATTACACTTGGAAATGAGGAAACTTTTCACATTTCTACTTTTTTCATAGTTATGGGTGATGTTGTATTATTTGTATAATGTACAGGTTTAATGTTAAAAATAAGATATCATATTTATCAGTGAAACAACTGGATTAGAAGCTTGAGTGACTCTCAAGTAATGTTTGTAGTACCTAATTTTGTGTGGAAAGATAATTTTCATTTCCACATAATGCTAAAATCTAAGGTACAAAAATATATATTATATGTTTTATCTCTCTGTTTTTATTGTGTGTACTCTCTTGTCTTACTGTCTTTTGGTATATAATCTGTTGTTTTGTGTGGTACACTGTTGTAATTAAGTCTTTATTGGTGGTTGTTTAATTTGCTCTGTTTTCGTATCTTTCTTACCTTATTTTGTCTGTCTTGTTTGGCTGTGCACTTTCTTGTCTAAGTCAGCATTTTGGTCCGCAGTTAGACTGTTTTGTGGTGTGTTCTTTTTTGTCTTAGTGAGTCTTACGGATCGTGTTGAGTTTTTGTGGTGTGTTACTTCGTGTCTTAGTCATTCTTTCAGTTGATCTGTATATGTGGTTTATTTTTTGTTTTATTCAGTTTTTTAGTTCATGATGCTTTTGTGCTGTTCGTTCTTGTCTTAGTTAGTATTTTGATATGGTCTGCTGTTGCTGTGTATCCTGACCAAGTAAGTTTTTCAGTCCATTTATTTGAAGTGTGTCCTTCATTGTCTTAGGTAACATTTTGGGTCCATGTTTGATCTGTTCTGTTTTGGTAGTGTGTCCTCTTTGTTTAAGAGTCATTTGGTCCATGTTTTGTTGTATGTCCTTTCTTGACATACTAAAATTTTTAAACTAGAGTGTTACGTGCAATACGAGCCGTAATACCGCTAGCTGCCAATAACGCTATACGTCAATAAGTCAGCCCACGATAATATTCATTTAGGCGAGTTAGAGTTATGCATGAAAAGTAATAAAATTTTAACTTGAGTTATCTCGCTTGGTACAAACTCGATAATTCACCAAGATTTTTCGGTGACTTTAGTCAAATTTTAAGAATAGTAGTAATAGAATTTTTATGTCATTTCCATCACTCGTGGAAGATCATTCGGTCCTTCCCCAAAAAGTATGTAAGAACCTGTTAGTTTTGTCTTGTCTGTTTTTGGCAACTTTTTTTAACTATTTCAGAAAACTGTAGAAATTATTATGTATACGGTTGATCTTGATGACATTTCAATGTAGTTATATATGATCTGAAAGATTTAAATATAAACATTAAAGAATATCAGCATTGTTAAATGGATCGTATCCGGTTCGTAACTTTGTCGTTTGTAATTGTTGGAATGCCATTCGTATAAAAAAATTGAAAAAAGTCGGATCCGTCTATAAAGTATATTCAAAATCGTGTCAGCAAGATATAGGACATCCATTCAGTTGTAAGGAACCTGCAAATGATTTTATAAAGTTTTGTGTTCTTTTCTAAATCACTAAACGTAAGGGCCTGAACAATAACGCCGATGCCTAATAACCTTTCAAAGAAAATACGTAACCTCATCCGGGCCTCTCTTTCATATTTTTTTAATTGCCGTTTAGGAGATCATAGCTACTGCCAACTGATCATAATGCAACTATTTATTATGTAACTTTAACATTCACGAAATGTCAAACATTAGGAATCGATAGTTATTCTGCTGGCAGTAAAACAATCGTTTAATGTCGAACATTAGGAATCGATAGTTATTCTGCTGGCAGTAAAACCATTTTTGAAGGTTTACACCGCAAATATCGTGTATCTGAATTATAATATTTATCTCACTATCTACAGAAAAAAACGCATTACTGGAGAAATAAGCACCTTTAGTATGGGAATGCCCCACCCATTTAATGTAATTGACTCATCATTATAGCTTAAATTAAGCATATTGGAAGCCAAATAGTTAAGATGTTAAAAAGTTTTAACATTTAACTAAAATTCAAAAAGTTAAAGCACGACTAAAGAGTCGTGTTTTTCCAGGGTGATCAAAATCGGACCATGTACCTTATCGATTTAATCTACTTATCAATAAAGAACTGGTGTATTTTGTGATATCAATTCTCCTTAATTTTGAACTCAATGTTTATCACTAGCGTTTATAGTCAACTTTACCGTGTCCATACGACGGGTTTTTGCTTGACAAAATTTGAAAACTGCTACCGCGTTTGGTCGAGTTTATGGTCCTTTTGTATATCTAATATTACAGTATTTGAAGGTAACAATTATTTTCCACAGTTAATCGGCTTTTTGAAATGCGGCCTTTTTTTCATTTTGCTAGATCGATTTTCCATAGGAAGTCAGCCATTTTTGTATCTTAAGGGGTCTAATGTTGTTTACAACGTTCGTCTGTTTTCGTAACGTACAATGGTATTCGGACAAACCGCGAGACTTTTCCCGCCTCAACTGCAGACGACAACACCCGAAGGATTTCGAATAGACAACAATGGAATTTTCCTAACGTACAGTTCCGTTCAAAACAAGGTCAAAATTTAGTATGGAAAATCGATCTGGCGAAATGAAAAAAAGGCCGCATTTCAAAAAGCCGATTTACTGTGGAAAATAATTGTTACCTTCAATGTGGAATCAAGAAAAACAAGACATGCTCGAGAATATTTTGACAAAACATAAAAAATATATTTCGTCGTACACTATTTTTGACATAATACTAATCGCTAATTTTTGTTTAAAAAAATAAGTATAAATTATTGTTTTTTCGATATTTAGACTGATTTCAGGAAGAGAATTTAATATCTGCTTGAATATCCCAGTATTGTAATATAGTATCATAAAATGGGTTTTTGTTATAAAGACTGAGGCGTTTTAGGTCAGATCGGCTGTATCGAACCAATACGAAGACGTTATACAGGCTTTATATGAATATATCCATTTTATGATACCTTTATAAATAAATGACACACAATGAATGAACTGTTTTTGCTGGTCTGGACTATTTTTGTCAGGGGAATCGGTGGCCGAGTGGTTAAGGTAGTTCGTCTACTATTGATCACGTGGTAGGTTAACACCGAAGTTGCGGGTTCGAGCTTCACCACGGACAGTGTGGACTCGACTACAATCTTAATTGACAAGGATTGCCAGTTTTCCTACCGAAGGTCGGGGCTTTTCTCCGGGTAATCTGGCTTCCCCAATAAAAACTGGACGCCATGATATAACTGAACAACTGCTGAAAGTAGCGTTAAACATCATACACAACAATTGTGTCAAAATAATTAAGTGTATTTTTGTAAATTGTAATTTTGTCAGAAAATCCACAATTTAATATTAAACTCTTTATTAACAACCAACACTGCTGTTTTCAAAACAATCAAGCGTCATCAACTTGAAAAAGATCTGCGTTGTTTAGTAAGGTCTTCCATCTTTGTTAAAGGGCGTGGCGCTCAAATACAATTTTGAAAGGCGACCTTCCAGGAATCATCCATACACAATTTTTGTGTCAAACGCATATTCGGTAAAAATATAAATTTATCATAATATCTTAAATACATATTTAGCTACACCTTTTCATTCGACATTTATTTTCAGCTGCTTGGGAAAAGTGGAATATAGGTATTGAAAATTTCTATTTTTTCATAGCATCTCGTACAGTACTTAGTAATCGCGGATCGAATCTTTGTTAAAGACTTCGCGAATCATACATACCAAATTGGATAGTGTATTCCCAATAAGATGCTACAAAATGCAAAATTATCCATCAGATAACTCTTTCAATATTAACGAGATACCATAATAAAGCTTTAAATTTGCTTATAATAAGTTGCGTAAATTATATAAGTCCCGTCGCGACCTTTCTTGTGATGTTTTGATTGGCTGATTATGTTGGCCACAGTCATGAACTTTAACGTGATGTTCTTTCGGCCAAAGTCATGACCTTCAATGAGATGTTCTGATTGGCTGGTTATGTAGGCTTACATCGTGACCTTCAATGGGAAGTTCAGAATGGTGAATATGTTTGCCCCAATCACAAACTTCAATGTGATGTTCTGATTAGCTGGTTATGTTGGCCCACACCATGACCATCTATTGAATATTCAAATTGAATAATTATGTTGGGCCACATCACGACCATCAAGCTGACGTTCTGATTGGCTAATGGTGTTGGTTCTCATCAAGACTTGCAGGATGTTCTAATTGTCTAAATATGCTGATCCCATGACCATTTTCCATTGGTTTGTTTGTTTGTTTGTTGAAATGGTGATTGAAGCCACTATTTCGTGGCGTCCAGTTTTTATTTAGGGAGGAAGCCAGAGTTCCAAGAAAAAACTCCCGAACTTTAGTGTCAGCACACCAGTTTTTCTTCAATATCATTTTGAATAGCCATAAATGCCGGATGGCCGCTGGTTTTAATTCTAAAAATGTATGACTAATGACAAAATGAAATAATAAAAAATGACAATGACGATCCAAGCCGCGTTCGGTCGCAATATTTGACGTCACTTACCAAATTACACTGCTCACTAACAGTTCATTGGACCCCCTTGTCTGTGTACATTACCTGTTATTATGAACAAATCGAAAACTGTAAACTCACATTCAAAATGACGAAGACAACAAAGACTTTAAACTATATAATCATTTTAAATAAAACGGTGTACTCGAATTTTAAAATTTCATTTTGGTTGTATATATTTTTACTTCTTAAGAAAGTTTGCTTCATCAATTTCGTGGTTCATTCTTAAAAGAAGACTTCTTTTTGCTTTGAATAATCTTCCTAATGTATATCCAGAGACTCCTCTGTCGTCTAACTAATAATTGCTTCTTAACCATGGTGTTCAAGCTTGTAATTGAAGCTTTTAGATGTATGTATAAATCTGCTGAAGTATCCAGTTCACATAATTCGGAACCTTAGTGTACACTCCCGGCTGAAGACGCTCTGCACATTCCGTGTAGGATTTACCGCCCCAGCTTGTTACGCCTGAAACAGTATTTTTTTTATAATATATGTTCGAAAATATTAAATTTTTCTACTCAATTTTTGACCGATTAAGACAATTAACCGATTGAAATAAATTTAATCGTTTAGTTACCTCAAAACTTCCACAACATCCATTTTATCAACGAGTGCGTTAAACTAATTCTCATTGCTATACATTTGCGGATAAACCGCAAAAGTCTATACAATTTAAAATTAAACGCATCATCATTTGTGTTTTAGCATCGCCGATGGCATGAAGAAGTTTAAGCTGAATGTTATGTTAGGATATATTTTATTCCATAATATATACATGTACGTTGCTTAGGTACATGTATTCTTACATGCGATAGGTTTGCACTTTACTTCTATTCTTTTGTATTGAGTTTGGGTAAAGTCAAATGAATGTTATTTCTAACATGAATATTGTCAGGTCAAAATACAAGGTTGAGCTGGACTGAACTTCAGTATGCAGAACAACTTCTAAAAAGTGAAACAATTGATTGATTGAATCGTTGCTTAGCGTCCAAAGAGAATACTTCGGGACAATACCATGAATAAAGAAGAAAAAGGTATAAACAGAAAGCCAAATCTATGGCAACAACTAAGAAAAAAGTTAATAAAACAGGCAGGAAATACCATAATATTGCCACCAATCGGATCACCCCGGTAATTTCCGCCTATTCTGGACCCTAGACGAAAATGGCCGAATGATGTTCCAATTGATCGCCATCGTTTTGGTACACTTAAAAAAAGAATATACATGTATAATTAGTACCGTAACGTATGTTTTATATTTTGTAAAGCACATTGTGGTAGGTAAGGTGGAGTTCTAATGAACTGATGATGGTGAATAGACAACAAAAGTAAATAAGATCCTACCTATCATTGACCAGCGCCCGCCTTGTTCGCACTGTAAAGGTCCACCACTATCGCCCTGTAATGTCAATAAAGTAAATCAGAAAGCCCCGACGCGTTTTCAAAGAACAAAATTTTAACGGCTGTAATTAAAATTTTATGTTTGTCTGTTCTTAAAGGTTACGTCTGTTTTTATCTTTTAACGCCTGTTAGTAATTTTATGTCTGTTTTTTTTGGTTTTTTTTGTGTTCGTTTTTGTTTTACCGTCTGTTTCTAAAATTGTGTTAACTTTTGCCCGAATTGCTGCCCATACATAACTGACAGAAAACTTACAAACACGGCAAGCAACAACTATGCAAAACGTACAATAGACAAATAACATGAACCGCTAGGAACAAAAGTAGTGCCCTCCGGTGTTTCGGAAGGGTGAGCATATCCTACTTCATTAGTAACACCTGTTGGGTTTCTGTTGGCAAAAGTTAAAGATCTTTAGAAAATGTTATAAATGGTACAATGTGACACTTACTTAACACTCATTAAACTATTTTCCGGCATACCATGTCAACGTGGTCTGCGCAGAGTTATCAAATCTTGATATGTTTTTCATTTACAATGTAATGTGTTTTAAATGGCGAAGACAAGTTCATAGGATGAGGATCAACTGCACTAAAAACCTAGACAATTATTACCTGACAAGCATCAACACCCCCTTGTTCATATCCAGCACAAAACATATTAGATGTAACTTTATCCGGGTAGTTAGAGATACACAAATCCTGTGGTATTATGGGTACGCGAGTTTGTTGTAGCGTTTGCGGCCATGCTTCAGGATCTGGCGTTTTTCGAGGTTCTACAATACATGTATTATATATGTTTGACATATTTGGAAAAAATGTAATCTATAAATTTATCAGTCTCTCTCTCTGTCTCTCACATTCTTTCTTAAAAAACTCGCACAAATCGACTATAAACATTAATATAGGCACCAATAATGCACTAAATAAATGTAATGAATTTCAACAACGGTCTACAGAGCAAAATTAATGAAACCTTACATAAATAAAACGACAGATAAACGCTGTTTGTTTGTAAGTTCTTACACTGTATTAGAATAACAGAGTTGTTAATCTGATAATCAGGAATAAAAACAAATCCTATAGTTGTTGACAGCAACAATGTTTGATTTAAAGTAAACAAATATTCGACTGGTGTATACAACTTCCTTGAGAGCAAAAAGACACTAGAAAAATTTAGAAATATTGAGAAAATAATATAGACTTTGCCAAACAATCTAGTTATCACTTTGTTACATTTGCATCGGGTTGAAAAAAAAAGTTATTTACCTTTGAATCTGCCCCATCCTGTTATGGCGCACAATGTCTGATCGAAGTCCTCGTCGTACGGCAGACATATTGGCTGAACTGCAGAAGTGTAAATAACTGGTTTCTCTAATCTTAACAACGCAATGTCATTGTCAAAAGGGACTCCTATTGAGTCCTGAACTTTGGGCTTGATTACTTTTACTATCCTAAAGACTTGTTCGTTTATATCTTCTGAAAATTCTGAGGCATTGTAGATTCCAAGTCTGGCTGTGATAAATGCTTCATTATCGAACACTCTAAACGAAACAATGCATAATGCAAAAAAAGTCGATAAATTCGAGCAACACGCAAAAATATGTAATTAATTTTTTTTTAATACAAAAATAAATAACCTTGGCATTTTTGGACCGTGGGGTATTGATAATTGTAGCTTGCAACAGGAAGTAATATTTTGCTATTTCATGTCATGTCATGCACTGCCACAGATCGTGGCAGGTAAACCTACTTTAGCGTTTGTTTTGACACTTAAGGTGTTACTTCACTTTGTACCAAGTTTGCAGATCTGGAGAAGCTTGGAGCATAAATACTACATAGACCACCACCATGACCGTAAATTTGTCCGGTCAGCAAGAAAATATGATCAATGGACAGGTTCTTCGAGATCAGCGATCAGCATGTCATATATGTTAATGACGCAAACAAGTTAAATAATAAATAGTTTAGAGACATACAAAGAACATTTGGATGCCGTTATAAAAAAAAAATAATGGTTGAGTATAGACAGAAATAGTAATCATTTTGTAACGGCTAAAATGTGCCTACTTTTTCGACATATAGAAAAAGTGTCTTTAACCTGCGAGGGGCGTGGCACAAAACACTTCCAACCACTTTATATAGACTTAGAAGACGTCCTGCATGGGAATATACTAAAAGGTTTCCTTGTGCTCGACCACGGAGCTGCCCAGCGCGTCCTTATATGGAGAATAGGTGAAGCCCTCTCATAGGTGTTGTTAATTGGAAATTTAAATTTTACCCCAATGCAGTTGCGATCTATAATGAAACTGTATATGTATTAATTACGCAATACTCATATGACTTTCAACAAAAATGAGGATAATTTGTTACAACGTTCGATGAAATCAATCAAGCAAAACAAAACAAAAACAAAAAAAAAACAAGAAAAAAAAACAAACAATAAACCACAAAAAAAAAAAAAACCCCAAAACAAAAAAAAACTAGATACATGTTACGCTTGAATCAAATTTTAAGTACTACACATACAAGTGGTAGTTAAAAAATTTCAATGAATTCTTAAGAATGAAAACATAATTGTCTGTGTATGTAAACAAATTTGTCATGAACTACATAATTTCAATGGGTATCATAAACCCAAAACTTGTTTAGTCTTGTCTCGTTTTTAATTGAAAAACAACAATTAATCAATTTTAAATCTAGAAATCTTATATCCAAAAATAGACAACCCACTCTTTTACCAGTGTGTACATGTAAGCATATACGAGGGTTCCCACGAAGTTTAAAAGATAAAGTTTGTTCAAATTTATTAGTCAGCATGACACGCGGTATATATACTTCGTAAAAACGAAGCCTTAAATCGTGAAATAATATCGATATGACCATGCTATTTACAGCAATGCTCCAAATCAGGTATGGTACGAATTCAAAAGGCGAATAATGGTCACAAAAGAACAGATAAAGCAAAACTGATAAAAACTTAAAAATAAAAGAGAACTGCTTATTGGATAATCAATTGCGCAGAGTGAATATTTAAAATAAGATTACACGTGCCGTAGAACGCATAATATTAAACAAGTGCGCGAACTTGAGAAAACTTGTTTAACGACATTTATTGTGACATCACTTTAAGGGAGTGAAAGAACTAAGTTTATTTCACACACGATTTACCAGAATTAATTTGACTAAGAAATCTCGGCGTTTCATCGCTGTCAGTTTAATGATTGCTTTTACAGCTAACCTAACTATTAAAAGTGTTGATACCTCATGAAACAGTGCGCAGCTGTCAACGCCCATTGGTCTGTTATTAAGACCGCAGCGCATGTTGGTTGTCTAAGAATGTTGTTAAACAGCGAAATCTGCAACGGAATTGCCAAAAATAAATTCTTTCTGGTTTAAATATAGACATTTAGTACAGAGCACTGCTGTCAAATAAGTTCATATTTAAATTATGTTTGTCTACTATGTTCATTACACAAACATATATGTCTAAGTAATCTTCAAATACATGTATGTTTATCGTCTTCGGCAAATTCTTAGACCATACTGGGATGGTTCCCAGTGCTCGACCTACCGAGCAGCCCAGCGCGTCCCAGGGTGGCGGATAGGGGAGACCCCCTCGTTGGGGGGTTGTCAGGTCATAATGCGGAAAGCCTGACCACGTGTTTGGAGAGTGCCACGCTCCTTGCACGATAAAGACCCCTTTTTTAGGTTTCGAAAAAGAGTAGGCTCATTGTAGCCGCTATAAAAGGCTAAATTTTCCGCCCCTACCCAAAACTCCATACCTTTACAGTGGCAGTCAAAATTGTATTCCCTGTGACCCATCCCACCCCATTTTCCGTTGATTTATTGTTTGTTAACTTGTTCCCGTCCTGAATATAGCTGAAATACTGCTCGCTGGACGTAAAGCAGACATCCAATCAATCAATCTTCGGCAAATTCACTTCGGTATCTTATGGTGTACATGTATCGTCACATTTATGAATAGGTTTGATTCACTTTTTTTCATTCACAGTCCTAGTACTATAGTATTAGGGTAAAAGACTTTGATAGATATTTTGAAAAACATATTTAGTGATTAAAAAGCGTAATAAAGTACTTCGTTCTTCCGTAAACCAACAACTTCACATCGCGATAGACTTTCCATTGTTTAATATCAGACATCTAATCAGAATGCCCGTAAGAAGAACGTTGACATAACAGCGTTCTTGTTTCAGGCTTTTTGATTGGACAATGCAACGGGTACGATGAGTGCGCGTGATCTCCACTGTATTCTGCGTCATCTGTATCAGAAATCGGCTAATTACGGGAGAATAAGGATTTGTTTGTGACATTGGTGACATTGCTCTAACACTGATTGCTATTTCTGATGTCACTGGCAATATTAAGATCGTTACACGCAATAACGATTCGGTCAAAAAAAGACCCAAAAAATAACTGCAAATTTAACTTAGTAATAAAAAAAATGAAAAGAACTCTTTTGCACTTAACGCAATACAAACTATCAGCAAACTTACCATCCACGGCCAGCTTCCTCGCACGGCAGCATGGCCTCCCATAATCCTACTTTGTTGGAATTTAGGTTCCGTTTTCTGTTTTCCACACAGTTCCTTATGTTGGAGCCACCACTGTTCCTTCCATATATCAAATTCACTTCTTGCTTGTGTCGTAGTCGCTGCTTGTGATTGAACATTATTGTTATGAAGAATAATTTGATTTAATAATTTATGTTCGTTACCATGGTGACCTTTATCATGTCCATTACCATTTAGGAATCCATTATTGTTCAAGGTAACATGGGATAGGTGTCCACGATTTTGCGTATGAATATTAACTTCAAAATTCGGGTGCGGTTGGCCAGTTCGTGAATTTTCATGCTCATGCTGTTCATTTCTTTTAGCAATAGTAATATCTGAATAGCAAAAATACAAATATTTTAAGACGACTAAATTAAACAAACATAAAATGTTTTTTAAGGAATGGTATATGACACCAAACGTTTAACTTACAATGCTCCTAGCATGGACGTCACAATAATGCATCAATTTTAAAATTAACTTGACTATGTATAACGATTGCATACATGTATTACCTGTTACCAATAAACATATGAAGAATCTGTATAATATTTGAACTCCAGCGCTTTTCATTTTCTTTTTTCTGCGTTGTGCTTGGAACAGTAATGACAAAAATGTAAGCAATGACGAAAACCATTCTATCCGATGATTAAAATAGGGTTTACCAAAATCGATGTCCATAGATATTTATTTATTTAATAATTTAATAATTATTTGATTGCAAATTATTTGATCGAGTTGAATGTCATAGGTTTGATAATTAAAAAGGAATGTCAAACATTAACGTCACGTACTGCGATTACATATAAACTACTTCACAACGTAGGAATTTAACAGCGAATATTAACGTACCTTAGTTCACATTTTGTTACATATGAAAAAGTCCATAGTTTTCTTGATATTATTAGAAAGGTTATAAACTTAAATAGAAGGGAATCTCGACAGAAACGTCACCTAACTTAACATTGTAGACCTTCAGTGAAATAAATGTTTAAATAGGAAGTTTAAATAATGACTTGCAACGATTAAATAAACCCCCCAAAACTATTTGTGGAATAGTAAAATCAGGAAAAAAATTTTAAAACAAATTAGTAAACACACGTCTTCATTGTACACCAACATTTTCTTAATTTGAATTTTTTTGTAGTTGGAAAAAGACTACGTCAGTTTCCCTTCAAAAGACCACAGATTATTCTCTCTGTTAGAAAGTGGTTTGTTAACGTAAAGACTTTATCACTTAAGATTACTTCATCTCATTCCAGTAGGACATAGTAAATCATTGAATTCAGTTTCTTTGTTTACCCCTCCCCCGTTATTCTGACACGTCCTATGCGACTTTTGTGAATTCATTAATTCTTTATATATTATTTTCTTCTATCCTATGTTAACTTTGAAAGTACATTTTTCAAAATAATAAAACAAAACATATTCACAACCACAGAAATAATTAAAACCAAAAACAACAAAATAAAGAATAAATAGTTCTGGACATCGCTAGAAGCAGATATAAAACGAAAATGAAAATGTAATCAGGCACGAACTGGAACGAATGACGTATAGACATTCAATTTATTTACTTATTTATTTTCAGTTCATGACAATATGACACACGTAGGTCATTACTGGAATATGGTATATATTTTAGGTGTATATTTCCTAAGCATCATACGTCCATTTCAGTCGGAGTTGCATACCCCTTCATCCATGCTTAATATCATGTTCAATTTATTAAACAATGAGGCTCTAAGACTTGTGTTTCGATGTTCTCTTGTATTTTTAATTACTTAGGAGGGCTATAAGGGAGGCCTTTTTTGGATGACACGTGGACCCCCAAGGACGTCTTAATATGTCGTACAAGAACTTAAAATACTTCATTCTACACACGCTTTGCGCTTAAGTTAGTGATGTCTATTTTTTATTGTTTTTTTTAAGTAACGTGGAAATCATTGAGCGAATTAATGCACAACATGCCTAAAAAGATATTGTCCTTGATTTTTTTACGTTGTAAGACATGTACATGTATCTCCGGTATACTGGTGAACATGCTAGTTTTGAAATATTTGAAACAATTAAATTCCAGACAGACGGCGATGACCTCTTTCTTATACAATTTCAATTGAGAAATGTAATGTAATTTATTACTTTAGATATTTTGAAAATAGATTTAAATGTTGAATGTTAAACGTTTTGGGGGCAATTTTAAAAAGGCTATAAAATTAGTTTGTTTGTCTTTAATTTGCGTTAATCTTCACGATTTCTTCCCCTTGGGACATTTCGTTTGATAATACACGCTAGATTGGTCGGAATAGTACAAATTTATTAATAGACTGGCTGGACACTTATGAAACTGACATTTTATTTGTTTTTCAAATTTATTTTACGGTCAGTCAAAGTTCCCCGAAATAGTATTCAAACGTGACGGATTTTATTTATATTGAAAATTAACATGCCCCAAGCAAAGTTAAAAAGTAACACAGTTGCAACAAATTGATCCAAATAGATGCAGTAATTATCCCAGCTAAAAAGATGCATAAATGCGCAATGATACGACCAGCGAAAGAGGTATATGATCGGAAATAATATGCCCAGCAATACAGATGATATAAATATTTTTAACATGCATCTTTTATAATAAATGAAACTGATTAGCTTCAAAAATCTAGCTCCTTTTTATGGACGGAGCTTCAAAGAGTCCCATTACTCGTATACTTTTTCGTAATCATGGCATTGTTGACAAAACTGAAATTGTAGAAAGTAGAATTGTATAATCGTATGCGTAAAAATTGATTCCAGCTATAAATGACAACACTGCCATGATTACGAATAAAGTGTAAAACTACAGTTCTGTGACAAATAAGGTGTTGTAAAAATATCAGTTAAAATTCAAAGACATTAAAAGGAAGTATCATTTTAGGGAACAGGACCCAGCGCCATAAACATTTTCTTTGCTGAGAACTTTTTTTATTCTCAATTTCATCCAATCAAATCTTCCCTTTTCTCTTGTTGTCATGGTAGTTAAGTAAATTCTCATGCTGAGCAAGACTTTTTTTACTCAAGTAGGTTTTATGGCGCTGGGGCCAGTTTAATAGCTTATTATATGCATAAACCCATCGGGTGTGAATCACTCCCGGCTTGCTCCATTACGAGTAATGGTCCATAAAAAAGGAACTACATTATTGTAGAAACTGATATGCAATATATTTGATCGCGTAGAAACGTACTTTACAACATTTTATATTCAACCAGTCGACTGTTTAGGGTAGTAAGTCATAACTATTGACCACATGCATGTAAAAATGAGGTTGCGGGTTCGATTCACTTCGGTATGGTGCTCTCGACTCCAATCTCAAATGACAAGGATTGCCAGTTTTCCTTATGACGGCGGAGGTTTTCAACTGGTATTCAGGCTGCTTCCTCCCCAATAAAGACGCCATGATATAGCTCAAATACATCTGAAAGTTGCGTTAAACAAACAAATAAACGAAACTAGATATTGGGTAATATAGTTAGGTTACTTAAAACAAATTATTGCATTCCTTTGATGAAGAACTACATCTGGTTAAATACAACATAGCAAGTAGTGAAGAAATAGATTTGCAAATATTTAATTAAATACCGAGTAATTTTGTTACCACACAGAAAGCTGATACGAGTTTTTGCTATTTCTTGTTCTCAAATATTCGTATACTTTACTTAAGTCTGTCAGTATATCGGCGGGTAGTCTTGTCAGTGGTCTCTAGCACCAGCAGAATCCAGTAGTTTCCGTTAATGTAAATGGGCACCAGTGTCTGTCTATATAGAGATAAATGGACATGAGAGATACATTTTTATGCAATCGACAGTAGTTCCGATGAAATAAAATACTAAGTACTAGGTTTTATTTCGTTTGATGTCATATACACCATATTAATAAATACTCATAAATAAAAATATTCTAGGAGCAATTTATTTCCACTGATGCCAGATTTTTATAAGATGAAATATTTAAAACAATTTTAAAATTAAAAACTTTGTAAGCAAAGTATAATTAAACTAGTGCTGATTATGTTGGGATGCCAACACATAATGTCTCCCAAACGAACCCCAATTGCCACTATGATCTCCAGCATGCTGAAAACCCACCAAACACAACTTTTTCCAAGATAATGCAACGTCTTATATAATTACCCCGTTTTCATGGAAGCGACAGCCATTTTGAAAATTCCAAAACATGATGGATTGCAAAACCTAAGGTCACCCTTAACATGTTCCCAAAGTTTCATATTGATTGGAAATTGCATCTTAGAGAAACTGTGCGGACAAGATTGAACGGAAAGAAAGAAAGAAAGAAAGAAAGAAAGAAAGAAAGAAAGAAAGAAAGAAGAATAATAATAAGAAACCGGACAAAAAATACATGTCTCCCAACACTTCGTTTGGGCGACATAATAAATTCCATACCAATTTTAAAAATGAAAAAAAAACCTGTTTTCTACAATATTTATCAATTCTTTGTGCGTACACGAAAAAAATTATTGAACACTCTGAATGCAATGTCTTTATTTTGTTTGTATGCAGCTACTTTTCTTTGATTACACCTAGATTTTTAAACTTATTTTCAAACTAATAAATTTTTGAAAATTGCATTGTGTTACACCACGAGCGCTGTTAGATTTTAAATAAAGCTTGAAATTTTTACCAAAACGTTAATAAAATTATGATTTTGAAATCAGCCCGCAATACCCAGACGTTTACATATATTTGTGTCATTTGGATTAACAATACAAGATTCAATTAACACGGTAATCCAATATAAATATACGATACAAATTGTGACAATTTGTGAAATTTTTCCTCGCCCATGGCCAAATTCAAACAATCTTTACCTGTTGATACATGTAGCTATCATGCCACAGTTTTGGTTCACGGTTCACGGACTCGAGATCTGAACATATTAGAAGATTTGTCGCGTAAGGATATTTTAAAAATCTATAAAAACCTAAGAACTCTATATACACAGAGGACAAGTTGTAACATTTTACAATGAAGATTTTAATATGTTTCACGATTTTTGGAGTTGCATTAGGTATGTTTTTTTTTTTTTATAATTTTTTAAAATGTCTATAAAATTGAAAATGTTAACTTTTAAATATTAATATAACTTGAATGCATTACACTTTTAAAACTTTGTGTTGAAACTCAATAATCCAAATATACGGAATATTAAAAAAACTGTTCTTCGGGTTTCTAGAAAAAAATTGTTTAGAGCTTTATCAATAATTAAGATCATAAGCTGTAAATAAACATCTTTCCAACTCGAGGCTTCTGTTCTCAGCTGCCATTACACGTTATATGGGCATGCCGTGGCAGCAGAACATATAAATCTTGACTTAGGAAAATTTCATATAAATTGTACAAAGTGAGGCTTATTTTACTGTCGAGTATGTGCCAAAATTTCATCATAAGAACATTTAACGTTTTTAGTTCATATTGTATATTTTGAACATTATAAATTAAATATAAATCTGACAATCTGATACAAAATTCTAATCACAATATTAAAAGTTACCCCTCCCCCCGCCATGCGCCCCATTGTACCTTTCTATTGCGGAATACAATGTAAAAAAAATCATCGATAACATCCATATTTTATACTATGCCTGTGTTGTTTACATGTCACAAACTTTTATTGACGTTTGCGACGGGAATTTAGTATGTCAGCCATTGAAAGGACCTTGCATTGTGTTTTCAAAAGATCGTCGGCAATTTTTCAACATGGTTAAAGTTAAAATTTATCTTTAGAATTTTAGCTAACTACAATTTTTGTAAGAAAACAAACTAAAGAACAGTAATATAACAATTATTAATTTTCTAGTCTGTCTGGATAATCCTCAGTCTGTTAATTTGTAGTTTTGTCATGCGTATAAGTAAAAAGCGTGTTTTTAAATGTTATAAAAGCGATAACAGCTAAAGCTAGATGCGCGACTGTCGGTGAAAATGTTTTATAAAGAATTAGGAGGTACCCTGAAGTATTATACTACATAACCAAGAAAAATAACCATTCATGCAATTATTTTTTCTAAAACACTTTGCGTCAGCTGACATTACTAGATATGTAAATTCTCATCTTAAATGGCTCAAATATATGTAGGAATTTTCCGATGCAAACCGCTGGTATTGATGTCAAATACATTTCACAAGTCTTCAAATTGCTTATAACAATTGCAGCGTTTCACGTGATTTAGATAAATAGATAGTATACGTTACTAAACAATCTTTCAAGTAACTGTTTTAATTTATACTGAAAACACTCATACAGGAAATAATAATGTCTAGCCGCATTTTAAATTGTTTTACTGGGTGCCAATTCCAGCTTTACTGCGGAGAGGGTTTGCTAGACTCTTAACTGACAAGGATTGCCAGTCTTCTGTCGAGGGATTTTCATCCCGTACTCCGGTTTTCTCCAGCAACGATATTGCTGAAAAAATTGCCGAAGTGGCATACAACTCCAATCACACAACCAACTGTTCTGTATGATTTAATTTGTAGTAGATTGTAAAGATTTGTTGTTAATTTAGAACTTTTGAATAAAAAATTATTCGTGGTATGTTTTATTTTGTTTTTTACTTACGTTCTGTAAATACTTATGAATGTAGCTTGACATGTGCTTCGTGAACTTTTGTGTAACTTCACATTTGCATCATATACATGTACCTAAGTGTGTAGCGTCATATGTTCATTTTGTATACTTACACGTTTATTTTATGTAATATTTGCGAACAAAAACAAGACTGTTATTCAATTTCAAAGCCCCTTTGCACGGCCCCTGTTACAAATGGAAACAATTAAGTGTTTAAATCAAGTATGTAATGTATATAAGCATTAATATTGCAAAGTATTTATTAGCACCTCACATTCCCCTTTAAGATTACTACAGAAACAATTAATACGTATTTAACTTCATGCGTAGCATATTAACATATTTTACTTAAAAAATTTGTTTGTAATTTCATTAAAATCACAAACCAAAAGATTTTGTTTTAGTTACAACCAATAGTATGACTGTATTTTTATTCATTAAAATTGTCTATGTGACACACTGATCATATTAAGCTCTTCTTTTCGTTCCAGCAAGTTTAGGTGACCCCACCGGACCCCACCAGATTGTTGGGGGAACTAATGCAGCACCACATGCCTACCCCTACCAGGTAATATATTGTACTGCCCTCACTATAAGTTCCTCGAACGATTACTTAAACCGTCATCCTAGATTTCCTCAATGCAACTTAAAAAGTTATAACGAAGTAAAATTCAGTGCGTTTTAAAAAAAGGTAAATTTACTGAAGATTTTTGAGTACTCAGCGGGAAACGCGTTTTTATTTAACGTTTACTTGATTTAATCAATTTTAATAATCGTACAACGTGTGGCGCGAATATATATATATATATGGAAAAAAGACTATAAGGTATAGGATGCGGTACTGGTACATAAGGCCAGCTACCAAGACCACTTGACTAACTTTGTTCTAGGTCTTTTAGACCAGTACCAGAAGTTGTTTCTTTTCCAAAAAGAGACCATTAAATGTCGCTGTAGTCTTACAAAATGAGTATGTAAAAGATTAATGTTTCTTTTTTTTCAAATACAGCCGATTTATTAATATCTTTAAAATACAAAGCAGATCCGAACAAAAGAGAAGTATTCTTTGATTTATTTGGTATACTTCAAAACATTTATATGATTAGGAATTTTTTTCAACAGAATATGACAGTTAAAACTGTACAATTCAAATTTTGATGCAATCTTTCTGTCGGCTGCAAAAAAAACGTTACAAATAAACGCATTTCCCAATTATCGAAAGCAACATCATTTATGCAAGATTTTGTAGGAAAAAAAATCCAGCATTCCTAAATTCAAATGAGATGGATCGCATACAATGACGGTTTCTTGCAGATATGATCATTATTCCGTGGGAACTATGTTTATTCATAAGCATAATAGAAAGAATGGCAATGAAAAAGAGTTGTAAAAATACAATTTATATTTGTGATTTTATCTTTTAAATAAGGGGAATGTCGCACTATATTTGTGGTATCCTGAGTCTACAGTGGGTAATAAACAGAAGGTTTTAAAAAATAACATGCTCAGCGGGACATCAGACTGAAGCTACTCATACTAAAGAAGTTAATATTGGTAATTACTGCTCTCTTCGTGCTCAGCTAGGCAAATTATGGTAGAACAAAAACCAGAGTAGTAGTGTACTCAGAGCTAAAATAGTGAGCCAGCTGTATGGTGTCTGACGGCGGGCTTTTTTCTTACTATAATTAAAAAATGTTTAGTTGGTGGCTCGCGTATTCATAAGTTCAGCCAGTTGCCGATATGTTCTGCATGTGGTTCGTATTTATTTGTAGGATGTAAAATTTTTAACTGGTTGGCATTTCCATTAATTTTGTAAATTAACAATGTTTTATTATACCCACTGTTGTTTACTTTCAATCAACTGTTTAAAAAATATAATACTTCTAGATATCCCTGCAATCCAAACAAGGAAGCCATTTTTGTGGTGGATCACTAGTCAAAGCTGGCAATGGAGAAATTGTTGTGATAACAGCATCCCACTGTGTTGATGGGTGAGTTGGTTCTTGACCAGAAGTTGAAAATTTAATTTATGTCGGAATCGCGACAAGTGGTTTATCATAAAGTACATTGAAAGACTGCACGAACTGTTCTACGTAATAAATTTAACTGAAGTTTTGCCTACATGATTAGAAAATAGGGCTACACTTCTACATTTCTATTGTTGATTCCAAGATAAACAAAATTAAAGATTGTTTAAATTCTCTTGTACTTCTTCTCAAAAGTAACTGACCATTTTAATTTAAATTTGTGTTTAAATGATAAGGATAGAAACTGGGTTTCAATTTTTAGCACAACAGTCTTAGAGATGGTAACTTTTACAAGTTTCCGATGTTTGTTTCGTTTTTTTTTCTAACCTTTTGTACTTCATCCGGTTAAAAGTTTGTAAAATAAGTGAAGGCCTTGTAAGCAATAATTCATATCAACATAAATCCTACTTCTTTGCGATTTTATAAAATAAAGCTTGTTTTAATCATAGAATTTAATTTAGCAGATAGTTTTGGACTTTTTTAAATTTTATTTAAGAAAAATCATTCATGTTACGACACATTTCGCCCATGAAATTTTAAAATTGGATCCTTATAACGTGAGACAACATAAAAAAAAAAAAAAAAAAAAACAATTCCAATTGTTTTAAAATATACAAGGCCTATAAAAGCATTGTTCAAATTGAAATAAATTAAATATATTACAGTGAATCTGCAGCCAATATCCAGGTAAAAGTTGGAGAACATTCATTAAGCAAGGAAGATCCTTCAGGTTTCGAGAAGGTTTATGCTGTTAAGAAGATTGTAATGCATCCCGCTTACGATAGACAGGCTACGTCTAACGATGTCGCTATCCTGTTCCTTGAGAGAAAAGTTGATCTAAACAAGGGTGTCCAACCAGTAGCTCTCACGGAGAAACCATCTGTACATTTTTTCAACAAAATGTGTACTATTACCGGGTGGGGAACACTTGCATCAGGTGAGTTGTAGAATTTTAGGGTATATCAAAGTCGAACATCTCTATTCGAAGGTGTATATTGATGCGAATTATATAATTATGCGATCGCACCATACTGGGCTGAGAGGTTCCCAGTGCTCGAACTACAGAGCCACACAGAGCTTCCCCAGGTGGGGGATAGAAAAGGCTCTCTCGGTGGCAAAAGGGTTGACAGGTTATAATACAGAAAGCCTAGTCGCGGACCATAGTGGGTGACGTGATTGAAAAGAGCTCCTTGCACGGTAACGACATCTGTTGTAGAAATCTGAAAAAGAGTTGCTTATTGTAGCCCTTACAATAGGATAAGTTCTCCGTCCCTACCTAAAGTTTGTTCATATTTGTCAAACCCTTTCATTGTGTGTGATTTGTTTGTAAACTTGTTGTAGTCCTAAATAAAGCTGAAATATTGCTCGCTGAACGTTAAGCAAACATTATGTAAATAAATTAAACAATCAAGTTATAAGCATAATAGATTTATTGTAATAACGAAGTACTATATAGGTTCTAAAGAAGTAGTGGCGGTTGGGTTGTTTTAAGAAAAAGCTGAACATCTAAATATATTGATTTGTATTTCATCATATTGCTTTATTTATGTTTTGAAAGTCATTGAATCCTTAAATCACGAAAAACGTAAGCAATTATTTTTAAATTTACTTTCAAACTAGGCGGAGAAATGCCAGACATACTTCAGGTGGCCGAAGTTGATTTCTTTCCTGACCCAAAGTGTACCAAAGACTACGGTGGTGGGTATCAGAAGACCAAGATGATCTGTGGAGGAAAGCCCAATGGTGGTATTGATACATGTCAGGTAATGAAATTCTTCCACGCGATATATTAGTCACTGTACTATTTCTATATGTCACCAATAATTTATCCATTAAAATAAATGATTGTATTAATTCATTTCTTTCACTCTCAATTGGGACATTTGATTAGTTTATGTTAGATCTCGGACTTATCACTAATATTCATGGTCGTTGGTATTGAATTTTTGTAAGGATTAATTACAGAAGTATATTCTCCAACGAGGGATAACAAAATATTCCTTTGCATAGTGAATTAAAATACAAGTGCACATCGGACATTTTGTCATCCCTCGATGCACAGAATATTTTTTGCAGTTAATATTTATAAATAAATTTGAATATTAGAATAAACTTAACAATTTATTTGGTGTCATTTAAAATTTTTTGTCAACTGTTCATCACACTTACTGCAATTGCTCGGCTTAGTAATATATTACGTCACAGGATAACACAGTAGATTCGATTTTTCTAGCCAGTCAAAAGTCAGTACTCTCGTACATTGTATTTATACAGTTACTGTTGGAGTGTGTACTGAAAGTGATTTCTTGTTAAAACTTGCGTAAAACTTGCGTAAACTTAAGGCTTACCCGAAGACGACTTCATCGTCGAGTAATAAAAAGAATAGTTATACTGAGTAGTTATACTATATGGAATACCAAGCCTTATGACAGATGCATGGGACCAATGCATTTTTGTCGTTTTTCGTCACGTTTGTTAACTGTTTAAAGTAAAAGCAATTATAACTGAAACGACATGCGGCTCAAGAGGGATTTTCGATAGATTCGACTGTGGGACATAGATGTTGTTACCTCATAAATGGAAAAATATAACTTGTTATTGTTTTATCACATAAATCACTATAAAAGGGGCTTTAAACTATAGGCTTGAGGAATCGAGTAGTAAATATGTCTGGTGTTGATCGAGAGGGTTTGGTGGTGGGACTTTAAATCTGAAAGGATGAAATATTGTTTTTTTGATTCATTAAACCCAATATTGTAATAAGCATTAGATTATTTTTTCCAACTATAAGCAAAATTTGCTTAATTTACCTGAACGGTTATGTTTTATTTTCATAGGGTGATTCCGGTGGACCTTTTGTTTGTACCGATGAGTCTACAGGTGAACATGTACTGAATGGTATGTACATCAATTTATTTTATAGATATCGCGTTACAATGCCTTCATTAACATTGCTGCAAAAATGCACAGTAGCCACTAAAGAAGATAACCTTCTCTGTCCCTAATTGTTTTCGTAGGGTTCTAGTGGTAGTCAAAATTTCATATTGGATTATCCAATAACCCCCAATATTTTGCCATTTGATAATGTGTTACCGTCCTGTAAATAGCTGAAGTAAGAATTGCTAAAGAATTATACAACCATTTCAATAAATCAAAGTATAGATAATGCACAATTCTTTATACACGGAGCATAAAAATGCATAGATTTTGCGACTATTTCCCGCATCGAATTTAGAATGATTAAGATGAGATTTTCCTTCCACACGTTGGAATATTGTGCGCTTGCACATCAATTACACTAGTGTTAATCTACATTTTAAGTTGTTCGTAGCTCAAATTATATTTTTTACTTACACATCGATTACTCGAGTGTTATAATCAACTTGCTTGTTCGTTTGCACATTGATATAAATGTGTTTCACTTGCACATAACAAACACTATATTTGTTAACTATTACTTAGCTCAGATGGCGTATTATAACATTATCAAAAATAGAAGTATAATTAACCTCTATGGACCCGGTTGCAGACAGGTTAATGTAATAATAATCCCAGGCGAAAATGTAGGTTTGGCCACCATCACTAAAGACCCGTCTGACATCTTTTGGTTTTCCCATTGTCTATATCGGCATACCCCATATGCAGCTTAGGGGCCTCGGTGGCCGAGTGGTCAAGGTAGTTCGTCTACTATTGATCACGTGGTCTGTCAACACTGAGATTGCGGGTTCGATTCTCACTGCAGGCAGGGTGCACTCGACTCCAATCTTAATTGACAAGGATTGCCAGTTTTCCTACCGCAGGTCAGGAGTTCTCTCCGGGTACTCTGGCTTCCTCCCCCAATAAAAACTGGACGCCATGAAATAGCTGAAAAATTGCTGAAAGTGGCGTTAAAACACCATTCAAACAAATAAAACAAACATATGCAGCTTAAATTTAGGCTTAAAGATTTATTAAACGCTTATTTTTTTAAATAATATACCTGACAATTATAACAGAACTGATTTTGCGATTAATGATTATATTTTTCCGCAAAACAACCATAAATGCACTATAAAATTATAAATATGTGAAAAGTTAGACTTTTTAATCGACAACATATTTATCTATTTGTCATCCTACAGTCCTAGACGACCTGTTTGTTTCTTAGTCATCAAGAGCATCTCGAGGCATCTTAAGTTTTCGATACGAGTTACACACTTTTTTTTTGTTTCAGTCTTATGTGCTTGTCTGAATATTGATTTGTATTTTTCCTTTGAAATTTATCTCTTGTTATTATGTCGGATTTCTTGTTTTTCATTAATTTAATTTTTCAGGGCTTCTACTGAAATACAATTAAATGTAAAAATTTCAAAATTATTGATACAATTTGTACATTTCAGGAATCACTAGCTTTGGAGAGGGATGCGCCCTTCCAGGAAAAGCCGGCGTTTATACCGATGTTTACATGATGAGAGGATGGCTCAGTGAAAAACTCGGATTTTAAGATCACTATATCGTATAAAGCAATAAAATTATTTTATGTCATTATAGAATTTCTTTACGTTTAAAAAACATTTTAGAAATAGTAAGAGAAGTATTATTTGTTTACCTTACTAAGCCTAACATCTCAATGAAAGCAAAACAAAGTAGTTTTTATTGTATAACAAAAACTAAGACGAAATTCTTTATTAAGTTTGCTTGGAAAATGTTCAAGTGACTTAATAACGTTAGTCATCTGAATTGTACATCTGTATATGACATGTTCCAGTCAATCGATCACTTTATTACAAGTATTCCGATCTTGCTTGGGTGAATGGTTAGTCTAATACTTTTGATTATCGTGCTGCCATAACTAAGGCTTCTTCCTTTGAAACAAGTGGACGCTATGATATAGGTACACAGTTTCTGAAAACGGCGTTAAACCAAATTAAAAAGCTAAAAGAATTCCTATTATTTATGAAGTCCAAAACGCGAATTGCTAAGATTATTATTGTAAAGAAACAAAATGGCAAAAGAGGTTTGTTAAGTATTGTTTTGCTATACCATGGCGTTCTTTGTGTATGGTTCGTGAAAACCCAAATCCCCCAAGCCGTAGGTTTGATAAACTTCAGTTAACATAGATTATATGTAAAACATTAAAATTCATTTCCGTAAAACGTTGATGTTGGGCCATATTAGGTTTCCCCGGGCAGTTTTGGAAAGAAGCGTAAAACCAAAATAAATAAATAAATAAATAAATAAATAAATAAATAAATAAATAAATAAATAGACTTATTCTACACGCACGCATTTATTCTTTATTGCTTATTTCTTTGCATTATAGTTAAAATATTTGCAGTAGAGGACATCAAACATCAATCAATTAATTAACACAGAGACATCTAAGCAGTATTGCAATCACTTAGCTACACGTTTGTCATTAAACAAATACTATTTGAACTTTTATACCTCCAATTTTACCTTCTTTACCATTTTATCCGACACATTCACCCTTTAATCTTTTTGAAATATACAAAATCGTTTATAACATCGTTTCCTTTTTACACAACTCAGTTTGAAAAAAATCTTTTCGATACAAAAAACAATACAATTATGATATATAGTTGGAAGTTGGAAATGAGAAAGTTTAATATCAATATGTTATGACTTGTTTACGTCATTTATTTATATTGACATTCAATGACTAAGGCCATTCGTTGGTCAGTCTTTGTCTAAATTTTTGACAAGAAACACCGCCATTTGTATCGTTGCATAATCTTCTAGACTTGTATATTATTTTTTGTTTATGCTGTATCGTCATGTTTGTCGATCCGATACTTAATAAGCTTACTGGTTGGTAGACTCTTTAGACTTTTATATAATATTTTGAACTACCTGTATTGTGTTTTTACACGATCCCAGTGGACTTATATTATTCCATCACCGAATGAAAAAATACTTTAAGCATTTAGAGTTAAACGCCACTGATGAGTCTTAAGTAGACGAAACGCGCGTCTGGCGTAATGAATTTGTCATCTTGGTAATTTGGATTACATCTTGCTGGAATATTTGAGCAAAGCCAAGTAACAGCACGGCACGTCCGCGGCTGGCGGACTTGGGAAGCAACTATTTTGGGTTAAGTTGGAAATGAGAAAGTTTAAGATCAATATGTTATGACTTGTTTACGTCATTTATTTATATTGACATTCAATGACTAAGGCCATTCGTTGGTCAGTCTTTGTCTAAAGTTTTGACAAGAAACACCGTCATTTGTATCGTTGCATAATCTTCTAGACTTGTATATTATTTTTTGTTTATGCTGTATCGTCATGTTTGTCGATCCGATACTTAATAAGCTTACTGGTTGGTAGACTCTTTAGACTTTTATATAATATTTTGAACTACCTGTATTGTGTTTTTACACGATCCCAGTGGACTTATATTATTCCATCACCGAATGAAAAAATACTTTAAGCATTTAGAGTTAAACGCCACTGATGAGTCTTAAGTAGACGAAACGCGCGTCTGGCGTAATGAATTTGTCATCTTAGTAATTTGTTGATTACATCTTGTTGGAATATTTGAGCAAAGCCAAGTAACAGCACGGCACGTCCGCGGCTGGCGGATTTGGGAAGCAACTATTTTGGGTTAAGTTGGAAATGAGAAAGTTTAAGATCAATATGTTATGACTTGTTTACGTCATTTATTTATATTGACATTCAATGACCAAGGCCATTCGTCGGTCAGTCTGTCTAAATTTTTGACTATATATATTTAATTGAATTGGTTATTGAATTTGCTTGTCATCATGATGAAATAATTTGCATCCACGTGTCGTTTACAAATCATTTGTATAAACATTGTACCTTTTGAACTTATACGTATTTTACATATACATGAGTTTAGTGTATTTAGCAAGAACAGTTTACAGTGATATTCAAAAGCTTTCTCATGTATATGAATGTTTTCATACACATTGGACAGAAACGGAGAGGCAAAAATATTTTATCCCAACAAGCTACATGTATCATGTACGGATAATTCTAACTAATTTGCTGCATAGAACAGCAACTGATCTTAAACAAATAGAAAGTTGTTTTCAATGTCAGCATCCAAGACGGGACCCCACATATAGAATCATCATCAGACTTAAGTTTTGTATCATACAAGAATTTTCTTATGTAGAAGCGTACTAAATAACATTTAAAATCTGTTTATTGATTGTGATTTCCGTTCAGATTGATTAATTGATTGATTGGTGCTTAACGTTCAGCAATCAATATTTCGTGTATATTCAGGCCAATGAATTTCTTGTTATTAGTTAACAGCATTACTTGTCTTATAAAAAAGGCTGCTCTTATACAACAGTATTTTGTTAAAAGTCTCTGTCATGCAATGAACGCTTATACGGATGTCCATAAAATTTTCGCAAACATGTAAACACAAAACTTAATTCTATTCTGATTGGCTACTAAACAATTTTACTTTCGATATATTTAAAGGTATAAGAAGTAAATATTCCGCATGAATGCTTGTACTTTATTTTTGGATCTAAATTAATCAAACGGACAATACAGTTTATAATATGCACGGTTTGTATTGTTGCCATTAAAAATTACCAGCAAGTTTTCTTATACTATCGGTAAACAAGTAAAGATCTATTCATATAGTGATATTTGATAAAACAATTGACTATTCCTAATGTGTCCCCAAGAATAGTCGATAATAATATTTATTCTATGAATTTTTCTAGTTACGAGGTCGACTACCTGAACGCGACGTGTACTCACCTTGATGTACGATCGAGAAAGTGCAGTCTAGACCAAGCAGGAGAAAAGGTTTTTTTTTCTTATAACTTAATGAAACAAATTATTACATCCCAATAAAGACCTATATCTGATTAGGTAAAAAAACTTTAGTAGTTTAATAAATAGATTTGCAAATTCAATACATAGTAATTTGGTTAAATCTTAATTAGACAACTGATACACTTTATTTTATTGATATTAAATTGTTGTAATCAACAAATTACATACCTTTACAACTCCATTCATTACGTGATAAGTCTTTCAATGTTTACCATAATCAGAATCCAGTAGCTTCCATTACTGTACATTGGCACGAGTAATGAGCAAATCATAAATGTTCCTATAAAATACGTTGCTAGTTTTCATTTGATGTAACATAAATACCATATTAAAAATTTGTTTTAATTACAAGCGATAACGTTTATTCACACTGATATAAGGTTTTTAAGCAAAGTTGAATTAAAATAAATTCTATAACATAGAATACATGCATGTTTGATATATAATAAATTCTATAACTCATAATACATGTTATAACAGACACATGTATAACATATAATAAATTCTATAACGATTTCTAACAATTACATATCAATTTTGTTGTGCGTACACACACAATAATTGCACGCTCTTAATGAATGTTTTTTTGTATACCGCTGATTTTATTGCGATATAGAGCACCCGTAAGACCTGTTGGATTTCAAATAACCCCATGTGTAAAACTTACACTGTGTTCAAACAGACGCGACTGGTTTTTAGGCACGTGCGCGTGCAAATTTTAAAACAACAATTTTTCCAGTACCCTGGTAATTAAATTAACAATATATTCGGTAAAAACAAGTTTATATTGAGTGCTTATGTCTTTATATTGAGTGCATATGATTTTATATTGAGTGCATTTGTCTTGCATTTGCCTTTATATTAACTGCATAATGTCTTTATATTGAGAGCATATGTCTTTATATTGGGTGCTTATGTCTTTATATTGAGTTCCAACGTCTTTATATTGTGTGTGTATGTCCTTATATTGAGTGCATGTCTTTATATTAAGTGCATATGTTGTATCTATATTATATTGAGTGCGTATGTCTTTATATTGAGTGCTTATGCCTTTATATTGAGTGCTTATGTCTTTATATTGGATTTAATCGTCATTATATTGAGTGGTTTTGACTGTATAGTCGGTACTCTTAACTCTATATTGGGTGGGTTTTCCATTATATTCGATGGTTTTATCATTATATTATGTTGTATCAATATTATATTGAGTCTATTTGGTAATCTCGTTCATTATTATATTCAGTAGACGTGTCTATATATTAAGTGTCTTCTTCAATATATTGTTTCGATTGCTGGATTATTGAGGCTTGTTTAGAGTAAATTGGGATATCCCGCCTTTTGTCTGCAGCAAAGAATCATGATGGAGTCGAATGGGAATGCAGGGAATGAATGCTAGATTACGGTCGCTTTTATGCGAGTCGGATTAGGGACACTCATACAAAAGTTTTTCATATAAGAGTTTTAAAAAGTAGCATACCATGTCTTTGTTTCATCTCCGCTCTGAGGTTAATTCTTGCCCCCATCTTTTCAACTCCCAGTCTGCTAAGATCTGCATCAGAAAGGTAATTGAAATTTTAATCACCTATCCTATCTTCGGTGAACTTTTGTATGAGTGTCCCTAATCCGACTCGCATTAATCTAGCATTCCACGCATTCCCATTTGACTCCATCATGATTCTTTACTGCAGACGACAGGCGGGATCTCGTGCACGTGGTGGACCGGTGTTTCTAGTAAAAAAAGCCGCCAATATTTTTCCGTCCGATCAGTCGATGCCACTAACTTAACTAATTTCAAGCGAATTTAAATCAATTACCACAAAAACATGCCTACTAGCATAATGATAAATCAACCGAATATATAATGACATTTCAGCCTAATATAATGCAAAGTCAAACTAACATATAGTGAAGTCAACGTAATATAAATAATGGGGCTTGTTTAGGGGTACCAATATCCCATATCCCGGTAAATTTTTCATCAAATATCACGTATCCAAAAAAAGTTTTTTCCAATATCCCATATCCCTGTAAATACATGTAGAATGGATTTAAATATCCCATATCCCAGTAAGTTTTGCCTTAAATATCCTTTTATCCAATAAACAAAATATGTGAATATCCCATATCCCAATATACCCTAAACAAGCGTTAATAATCCATCAATCGACACAATATATTGAAGAAGACACTTAATATATAGACACGTCTACTGAATATAATAATAAAAGAGCTTAACATATAGACAAAAGTACTCAATATAATATAGATACACCATAATATAATGATAAAACCACAGAATTTAATGGAAAACCCTCCCAACATAGAGCTAAGAGTACCGACTATACAGTCAAAACCACTCAATATAATGACAATTACACCCAATATAAAAACATATGCAATGAATATAAAGACATAAGCACTCAATATAATATAGATACAACACATGCACTTAATATAAAGACATATGCATTCAATATAAAGACAAAAGCAAGCAATATAAAGACATAAGCACCCAATATAAAGATACAAACACCTAACATAAAGACATATGCACTCAATATAAAGACATATGCACTTAATATAAAGACATATGCACTCAATATAAAGACATAAGCACGCAATATAAAGACATAAGCCCTCAATATAAAGACATAAGCACCCAATATAAAGACATGCACTCAATATAAGGACATATGCACTCAATATAAAGACATAAGCACTCAATATAAAGGCATAAGCACTCAATATAAACTTGTTTCTACGGAATGTAATGTCGATAGCACGGAATATAGACAAAATTGTTATGTAAAGACAGCTACTGCGTTCCATAGTTGCGTTTAATGTTTATATAAATATGTGGTATAAATTCTGTCTTTATGAAGCTTTAGAAATCATTTAATGGTTGTCCCAATACCTAAAAATACGTAGGCGTTTTTATATATTATTTGGGATAACAATAAAGATTTAACGTTAATCCACTTAAAATTTGGATAAAAAGTGACAAAAACATGTTCAAATTTTTCCTCGCCAATGGCTATTTTCAAGAAACCGTTGATACACGTAACACTGAAGTTTCGGTTCACTGACTCGAGGTCAGAACTATCTACATTTCTGTCGCTCAAGGATATTTTAAAGACATTTATAAACATCAACACATGACCGAAAGGTTTAATTTGATCCTGTACAATGAAAATTATTATGTTTCGCGATTTTTGGTGTGGCCTTAGGTAGGTTGTTTTTCTTTGAAATTGTTTAAATGATCATACAATTGAACAGTAAACTATCAAAAATTAATATAACACGAATACACTTATCATTAACAAGTCAAAAATTAATTTATGTTGGAACTGAATAATCAATTCGATTTGATAAATATTTGCTATACATAAGCCTTGTAAGGAGGCTTTAACATTATTTACATTTAATTAGAAACATAACTGGCAAACCAACATCGTTCTTACTGAAGGCTTCTGTTTTCAGCTGCCATTATACGTTATCTGTACAATTGCAGCAGAATATATAAATCTTGACTTGGGAACATTGCAAAGAAACAGGAAAAAAGGAGACTAAGTAACTGTCAAGAATTGCAAACATTTAAGCTTGTCTTGTTTTTGTAAATACAATGCACGATGTTTTATTAAAGTTGTATTTTTTGTAATTATTATTGAAATACGAAATTTCATGTCCGATTGACTACTCATCAAATCCGTATTGTTTATTTACATTTATTGTCTGTCTTGAGTATTATTGTCAGTTTTCAGTTACCAAATTTTTTGGAAGTTAAATATATAATAAATTAATTTTACTAATCAAACATTTTTTCAACATGTAAATTGAAAAGTTCTTAGTTCTGTATTTCTGGTTAATAACCAGTCACTGACTGTAACTAAACCTGTTATGCGAACAAAAAATAACCACGTTTTAATGTTATTAAGGTGATGATGCGAATAATTTCTACACTGATCGCTGTTTGGAGAAATTGTTTTATACGATATTAATATGTACATGGAAGAAGTACACAAAACTAGCAAACAACGTTATGCTAGTCATGTCAATACTTCCTCTAAAACAGCGACACATTGCATAGCTGACATGGCTAGTTGTGTAAATTACTTGTAACATTGCATGCGTAAAATATCAAGATTCTTAAACTTTAAAATGAATGGACAAAGCAACCGTGGGAATTTCTTATTGCAAACCGGTGGGTATGATGTTTTCTCCATTTAACAAGTCTCAAAATAACGGTTACAATTTTTTAATATCAACAGTCGTGTTTAAGCGATATTGGTGTTACAGTTTACCAAAAAATCATTAAATTTCAGTAATTTGTGTTTGTGATTTATACCAGGCATTTAAAAAAAACCACAACCTTCTTAAGATCTGTATTGAAAAATATGAATTTACTGGCTTTACTATGTTCGCGCTTGTATTTATGGACAGACTTGAAAACTGAATTGAAAATGCAATCTTGCCAAAGGTCGCGGATTTACATCATGAACTCCGGTTTTCTAAATCAATAAACATGCTGTACGCTGGTAAGGCTGAAAAATTGCTAAAAATTGCGAAAAACGCTATTTAAACATTCAAAGGGTACATTTAATCACCTTCACACGTTCGGGTTAATACGTTTCTATTAGGTAAATCGTACGTCATCGCTAGCCAATGATTACGACCCCCAAGCTAAGAACGGTTTATGTTATTTTTGTTTAATTTTAATTACATATCATCTACTCTTGAGTGACATAATATTTTTGTAATCATTTGTCAAATCTTTCTGTGAAATCTCGGTTATCTGATTTTTTCTAAAGTCATTAAAGTCTCATTTTTGTATTTTGTTTTACCTTGTGATTTATTTGCGGCAGTTTATGAAGAATTTCTTGAGTACATATTATCTAATTTCAATGCAATAAATACAATGCTTCACGATACGAATGTCAACGAATTAGTTATTTCATTTCAAAATCCCTTTATTCGGCACGTATTAAACAATGTAATATATTAAGTGGTCAAATATATTAGTATAAATATAAACACTAATATTAAAAAGTTTTTACAAACTCCACACATTCCCCTTAAAGGTCACTTTAGAAACCATTAACCCTTATATAACTTGACAATTTACAGACATATTTTTAATATATTTCACTTCAAACACTTGTTTTTCATGTAGATTGCAAATAAATCACACACTAATCAGAATGACTTTGTTTTCATACCAACCCATAATATGATTGTACTTGTATTTGTTTAAATAGTTATGCAGTGTTTATATTCAGCTCTTCTTTTCTCTTACAGCAAGTTTAGATGACATTGGAGCCCCCGTCCATATTGTTGGGGGTACAGATGCAGCACCACATGCCTACCCCTACCAGGTAATATATTGTACTGTGTTAATTTTACAGACGTTACATTTTTTCACCGTCAACATAAGTTCATGACACAATTACTTAAACCGTCATCTAAGATGTCCTTGATAAAACTGACAAAGTGACGAGGACCTTACAGTCGAAAGGAAGCCAACTTTAATCACGCAAAATTTTGACTACCGAGCTGGAAACGCCGATTTGGAAAACTTTTATGGGTCTATTGTAATCCATTTTATAACCGTACAAAACGTGGCCCGAACATTGGCAAGAATTGCCCAAATATTTAAAAAACAGCACTGGTGCATTGTTATGATTTATTTGGTATACTCCTTTACATTTATCCAAAATAGATTGTTAATATCAAAATTTCTGTCTGTAGGGAAACAATCGACCGTACTAAAAATAGATTTTTTTATTATTCCCGGCAAAATCATTTTTAGCGATTTAATCATTATTCCGTGTCAGTTTTAATTGTATTTGTTAGGAAAATAATAAAAAAAAAAATTCCAACAGCAGAAGTGGTAAATGTACATATTTCAAATAAAAGAAATGTCGCAACACATTTGTAGTATCCAGAAATTGTTATGTACAAGATATTTAAAATACGTGTATACGCAGCTGAACTCAGACTCATGCTGCTAAATCTGAAGAAGTTAATATAAGAAATAAATGTTCTCTTCTTGTGCAGCTTGCAACATCATAGTAGAGCAAAAACAAGAATAGAAGTGTCTTCGGAGCCAAATAATGAGCCAGCGTATAAAAATGGAGGGCGATGTCCTCACTCTAATTAACAAATGCTTATAGGTGTTACGCAACATGGTACATTTTACTCGAAACTTCAGCCTGTTTCCAAAATTCTGGGCATGTGGTCCAAACAACATTAAATTTATTGAAAATTTTTTAAAACAGATTCATTGGCTTTTTCCTTAATTTTGTAATCATATCCATAGCTGTTTATTTTAAAATCACTAATTCACAAAAATATTATTTCTTTTATACTTCTAGGTATCACTGCAAACCAAGCAAGGTCGACATTTTTGTGGTGGATCACTTGTCAAAGCTGGCAAAGGAGAAATTGTTGTGATAACAGCATCCCACTGTTTTGATGGGTGAGTTTCGTGGTTAAGCTACAGCTGAAAATTAAATAGTATGTCTGTATCGCGAAACATAGTTTATCATAAAGCGAACTGGAAGACTGGACAAATCATTCTACTGGATAAATTTAACTTAGTTTTGCCTATATGATCAGAGACATTTTTATTGTTTACTCCAAGTGCTCTTTTGCAAAAGATCAATGTATGATCAGGTATAGAAACCGGGTTTCAAGTTTTAGCACAAACGACTCTAAGATGGAAGCTTTAACAAATTTCCAATATTAGACTAATTCGTTGGCCCTTTTGTTCTTTAACAGTTAAAACGTTGGTACAAAGTGTGAACATTCTTCAACATGATTTCGACCTTTGATAAAACAAAGGTTGCTTCGAGCATAGAAACTCAGAAAAATGTGGGGCCTTAGGTTCATTTGCCAGTGGTTTGGACTGTTTAGAGTGTTTAGTTTAGTTCAAATAAACATCATTCGAAACATTATTCGATACCTGCTTTGCATGTCATCAACGAATAAAATGTCTAATATTTTCCTCGAAGCAAATAAACTCATGTAAGATGTGCGAAAACATAAGAACATAAGAACAAGTGAAGTGACTCAAAATATAAAATATCATTTTCACACGATTAGAAATATACATGGTATTATCATCGACATTATAAGCCTTGCACAAATTGCAAAAAAATCTATTTCAGTGAAACTTTCGCCTATATCCAGGTAAAAGTTGGAGAACATTCATTAAGTAATGAGGATCCTTCAGGTTTCGAGAAGGTTTACGCTGTAAAGAAGATTGTAATGCATCCTGCTTTCAATCGATACACCCTAGCTAACGATGTCGCTATCCTGTTCCTCAGCGAAACAGTTGAGCTGAATAATGGTGTGCAACCAGTAGTTCTAGCACAAAATCCATCAAAAAAGTTTTATAACAAAAAGTGTACTATTACAGGGTGGGGTACACTTGCAGCAGGTAAGTAGTGACACTAATGTTTAAGGGTCTTTAATATTCGAAAATATATTAAATGTGTTAATTAATACGAATATTATTATGCACAGACTAGATTTCATGCAAAAACGAAGAGTAGTGAAACTCAAGAACAAATTATTTAATGAAAAGATTTGCAAGGCAGAAATTTATTTGTGAACTGTATATTCTTTGTTTTACTTAAGCGGCTTCTGTGATAAAATAACATAAACATATAATGAAATGAATGACTTTACAATAATTAAACAAAAAAAAACTAGGTGTATGAAAAAGCTAAAGGTTCCGTTTTCTATAAAGCAATTAAATCTGAAAATAGTTCTTAAAGACAAATAATAAACAAAAAACTAATAAAACTAACAACACGAAAAGAATTATTGAAGTTAGATAAGTAGTTTGATATCACGTTATCCATATGTGTGGACCTTCAATGTTTCTACGTAAAAAGGTTTTTTTTTTAAATATATAAAGTCTAAAAACGTAAAGACATTAATTTTATTTCATAAAATTTCTTATGATGGCAAGTCACATAATGTGTACGCATTTACTGTTTTAACATAAATAGTGTCAGTTTTTTTCACGAAAACATAATTAAAGTAATTGATCAGTATTCAATCATATTACTGTATTTGTGTCTTGAAATGTTATAAAATCATAAATCACAAAAGGCATGAACACACATGTTACATTGATATTCAAATTAGGTGGAGAAAGGCCAGACATACTTCAGGTAGCCGAAGTAGATTTTTTCCCCTACTGGAAGTGTAAACAAGACTACGGGAGAGATTTCAAAACGGCCTCGATGATCTGTGGAGGAAAGCTCGAGGGTGGCGTTGATACTTGTCAGGTAATAAATTCATCAACGAGATTTATTTTTCGCTGTACCATGCATCAGTATATATTTTTCTAGCAATACATAAATAATAAATGCATTTATTTCCTGTCTACTTTCTCTTAAGTGTTTGGACCTTGTATAAGCTCACATGATCTCTGATTTAATAGCAATATTTGACAGTCGTTGATATTGCATAATTTTAAGGGTTAACTGCAGGACTATATTCCCGATGTAGGATATCAATTTCTTGTTGCGCACGAGGATTATATTTAATGTGCACAACGGATATTTTGTTATCCCTCGACGGAAAATATTTCTCCAGTAAATACTTTCTAATCATTGAATAAATTAAAAGATTAGAATAAAATCAATCATTTTATTTGTTGAAAAAAATCAAAACACTGTTAAGTGTTCGGCGGAATAATGTATTACGTCACAATATAAACAACATGTACTATTTTATTTTCATAGGGTGATTCTGGTGGACCCTTTGTTTGTACCGACGAGTCTACAGAGGAACGTGTACTGAGTGGTATGTGCACCAATTTATGAAATTTCGTCTAAATTATGACTGTAGTAAGACATGCGGGACTTATAAAAAATACCAGAGTGCGAAGTTGACGTTGATTCCTGTCAGATATTGAAATTCATCAATGATAGTATCATTGGATACACACACATTTTACTGACTGAAAGCGGAAGTTTTAGTAGGCCATCTTTGGAATGCCTGTACTAAGTTGGGACCATTGCTGTAATTGCTTTTTGCTTTTTGCATTTTTAGTTGTTAGTATTGAAGTATATTCTCAAGTGACGTGTGTCTCAGGACGCGGTTAGTGATGTGGTGTTATTAGGTTTAAAAAGTGTCATCTCCTTTCAAGTTCAAGAAATTTTCTTGTACATTTTTGTCAAAGTAGAAGCATTGTATGCGCTATAGAAGGAAACATTCTGTGATCCTAACTTTCTAATAGGTTTCTAGTCAAAATGTCCTGTTGGTCCATCCAATATTCCCATTGAGTACAGCAGTTGCAATCTTCATGTTCGTTTGTACATAGTTACAGTACTATTGTTCAATTATACATCGAGTACATCAGTGTTTCAATCAAAATACTTGTTCAGTTTACATATAGCTCTTATAAAGCATTGTTAGCATCGCCTTCGACAGTAGCGGTTATCTTTCCATTTCCTATAGAAGCTTGTTAATGTGAAGGAAATTTCGATCATAATCACATTTCACGGTCATCGCCTCTAAAAACCCGGTAGACATCTTAAGATTAAGGTCATCGTCTCTATCTCAATGTGGCATCAATAAAATTTTATATTTTCTTATATTCTGTGCCAACCCACCCATATGCAGACTTTTTCATCGTAACGTTATTTTTTTATGTCCAAGAAGGCGTTTTTTAACAGACTAACGGCTTTCCAAAGGATACTAAGTGTGCTTCTTCCTCAATTTGTTTACCTTTATAATGCTGTGCTTTTAAAAAGCCTACTGAAAAACATAAAACAACACGCAGGTTCGGACCTTTAATTTCACATTCCGCTAAAAAAATTATGCCTTGGCTTCAGAACAACGCTTAAGTATTTAATATACCCAGCGAGATTGTAATTACATTTTGATAAGCTCAAAACAACCCATTACGAAGACCACTTTTCTAGAAACAGTCTCTTTAAGCTACAAACTAAAACCCTACAACAACGTGATGTTGTCAACTTTCTTATTGTCAGATTATTTATAATCGATAGCAACAGCAGCAATACTAAACGACCTGATGCTAAATCTTGAGATCGGATTTTTGGGACCGGACACTGCGGTTGGTCATTAAGCTGCACAAACATGGATTTATGATAAGTTGTGAATTTCTATGTCTGTCAGCATGATTTCATGGCTTGTTTTAGGAAATCCATCGCTTAATGTGATCAAACATTTTCGCAAAGTCATAAGTCTTTCCCCTTTCTGGATTTGTCTTTTCCCTTGACATGACAGTTAGTAACTAGAAGGGTGTCTAACAAGAGGCATGAACTTTTACTTTTTCTGATCAGCTGTGCACCCATGTTTTTATTGGGTTTTTATTGGGTTTGGGTTACATTTTGTTTCAGTTTTTGTGTGTTTGTATGAATACTGCTTTGTTATTACTTCTGATTTGTGGCATAAAAATGATACGATTAGTCTTTTAATTTCAGGAATCACTAGCTGGGGAGAGGGATGTGCTCGTCCAGGAAAAGCCGGCGTTTATACTGATGTGTACACGATGCGGGGATGGCTCAAGAGAAAACTTAGATTATAAGACCAAAATATATAATACAATAATAAATATTGTATTATTCAAGCGTTGTTTTACACTATTTAAATAGGAGTAGTTTAGAACATATTTTACATTTTCGACTGCCTGCCTCAGTCCACCGTCTCAAGCAAATAGTGGCTTTTATTGTAGATAAGACAACAATTTTTGTTTTGCTGGGAAACCTTTTTCTAGCGGTATATGACTTGATCCTTTTTCATCAGTCAATATACAGTCTAGCTAGCTTAAACCTTGTAATAGTAATACAAGCGTCAAAATCTCCTCAGTTCTACTGCAAAAACTCACTGTTTAAAAATTAAAACATAAAATAAACAAAACCGAATTTCGAATTGTGAAGAAACCTAGGGTAGGACAAAATAAGCAACTGCACGATAATATTAGAACAAAAGACACAATTCCCGTTACGATATTAAGGTAACGTGTTAAAGCCAGGTTCGTTTTCATACAAATCGTATGCCCAAATTACTGAGCGAGGGAAGCGTACAATATAATAACTGGAAAATACAATTAGTAAGAGGACAAAACCCGAGAAAGTCGATCTCAGTAAACAGTAATTGTCACAATACACTGCCACTTAAATCAAAGTACTGAAGTACAATCAAATCAAATGAAAGAAAACAAGAATGTATAAAAATACATGTAAAATGCGTACTTCCCAAAACTGTTATTTTAAGAAACGACTATACGTATACAGTCTCCTCTCCAAATGACTGTTTTTGTCATAAGTAACGCAAGTTTCTTGTTTCGAAATGTGTTCCGTAACTACCAAAGTCTTGCTCGGATGCTTTAGTTCAAGCATTGTTACGGCTAGTGACGACATATTCCCGAAGACATAAATTCTTATTTGGTATTCAGTAAGATCTTAAACGTTATGTTTATGCCAAAGAAATCGTTAATAATTTCTGTGGTCCTCTCTTACCAATTTCAGTGGAACATATGTTGAACATCAGCAGTGACTGCGACTATTTGTTTACGAAATCGTAGTAATACTCTGCTGGGATCATTTGGTAAGTCAGGGTCTGTCAATTACACACAGTTTAGTATAACTAGTGACACTCCATTAAATTTAGCGGATGAATCAAATACACCTCTGATCTGGTCGTGTCCTAAGGATGGTATAGGCTAGAAAATTGCAAATACAAGCACTCTTCATGGCGGTCCAGCTGTGAAGCAACTTCTGCGTGTTTGTTGTCCAGAACTTGAACATAAAAATTGTTCCTTTTTGCAAGATTTTTCCTTGGACAAGCATTCTGCATATAAGAACAATGAAAGGCTTGTGGTCTGTAGATTTGGGCTGACCTGGTTAGCAAAAAGAATATCTCCTCTAACAGCCCATCATAGTTGTTGGGTGAAGGGAGTTCCGATTCGTTGTTTGTGTCCATGATTTTTGTCAGCAAAGTCTCTTTCAGTAATAAGTGACATCTAAAAGTGTTCGTCAATCGTGAAAAACGCCGGTCAGTTCCTTTAGGTGCGAATAATGGCTTGCTATATTTGGTGTATGCTCATGTGTTTCATCCCTGTGAGATTCCTATTCAGACACTACGACGAATCCTTTTAATTTTATCCAGAAGCCAAAAACTACCGGAAAATGTTGACAAGAATAGTCCAAGCGGTTCACGAGCATCGAATAGCTTTAAGAATTCTTACGATGCAACTGAACGGTTAATTTGGTAATTGATAATAGCATGCGTTTGGATTATCTTGTTCTGGTTGTTTTTATAGAATACTTCGATAGGGCAAATCATAGTGCATGGTTGTTCACCGTAAGAGTCCTTACAAATATTTGTTCAAGTTGAGCTAACTGATGGAACGAAATCGGACTTAGTGGTGCTTCTTGTTTCCCCACCGTAAACTGTTACGACAGAACTATGGAGTATAGACTTGTCATTTCAAGCGATGACTAACGCGGTTGTGTTTTTTACTTTCGCACTTTTTTAAAAACTTTGTCCTTAATCATTTAACGGTAAGGTGAAAATGTATGAGTCAAGAAAATAACAATTATTCTCGAAGAAATAAGTGAGATAATTATGAGGTCATTAGAGCATAAGATCGTTAGTCCATGAAGGCACAAGGCTCCGCTGTAAGGCTGGATTCTTGTGCAAAGAGCACAAATTTAGGCATGTCCCAATTTAGTTGGGACATGCTTGTCGGCCTGGATATGAGTATCCAGCCTGTACCTAAGATTAAATCTTTCACGGTAGTTATAATTCGGGGGTTCTAGCTGTAGGAGCTCAAAAAAGAAATGTTTTTTTTAAAAATGTCTGTTGAAATTGTAGGTTTGCTATAAAATAAACTTGTAAACAGCTTTTAATATTATTTAAATTTAATTAAGAACATTTGGTGCTAATAAAAATCTTTCATAATCAAGGTTTCTGTTTGTAACTGCTATTACACGTTATGCCAAAAGAACATATAAATCTTGACTAGGAAAAATAAAGTAAGGCTGGATTCTTGTGCGAAGAGCACAAATTTACACGTCCCAATTTAGTTGGGACATGCTTGTCTGTCCTGATATGAGTATCCAGCCTGTACCTGATATTAAATTTTTCACGGTAGTTATAATTCGAGGGTTTTAGCTGTAGAAGCTGAAAAAAATACTTTTTTAAAATGACTGTTGGAAATCTGGGTTTGCTATAAAAAAACTTGTAAACAGCTTTTTATATTATTTAAATTCAATTAAGAACATCTGGTGCCAGTTAACATCTTCCCTAATTAAGGTTCTGTTTGTAACTGCTATTACACGTTATGCCAGAAAAACATATAAATCTTGACTAGGAAAAATTGCAGAAATTGTTACAAGTTGAGAAGATTTTACTGCCAATTGTGCGCAAACATTATGTCTAAATTTTGAATTTAATTATTTTGGTTCAATCCAATTACTATGAAAGTGGTCAATGATCCGGCAAATGCAAAGTTCACCAAAAACATTGAACTCTTTATCTAGTTAGAACAAATCTGCTGTTCAAATAACTAGTAATGAAATCCACACTCTGAATGTAAATGTAATTATAGTTTGTCTTGAATATTATTGTCTAAATATTTACTAATGGAATTTTTTCACGTTGTGTCAGAAGAATATAAATCTTGACTAGGAAAAATTGCAAAAAAGGCGAGACAATTTTACTCTCAAGTGTGCGTAAACATTATTTTCAAGTTGGTTATAAATAAATAAATCTGCTGTCCAAATAACTAATAATGAAATATGCCCTCTTAATTTAATTATCAATTGTCTTAAACATTATGGTCTAAATGTTTAATTATCAAAATTTTTCTCAACATTTAAGAATGTTTTAATATTTATTAGTAACAGTTTTAAAAAATCGTTTCAGTAAACATCATTTCTCACAACAATACAAAACTAAATAAAGATCTTAATCGAAATAAAATATTGAATTAAAATTATTTCCTCGCCCATGGCCAATTTCAAGAAATCTAGTTGATACATTTACCTATCACAGGTTTGGTTCTGAAATATCTAGATATTACAAGATCTGTCGCTCAAGGATATTTCAGAAGCCTATATAAACGTAAAAATCTCAATCATCACAGCAAATGAAAATTGTGACATTTTAAAATGAAGATTATAATATGTTTCTGTCTTTTAGGAGTGGCCTTAGGTAAGTGAAAGTTTTGTTTTGAATTTTTTTTTACGTCATTTTCATGATTTTTTCAGCTATAGCATGGCGTCCAGTTTTTATTAGGGGTGAATCTGGATTACCCGGAGAAATTCCCAACCTACTGTAGGAAAACTGTCAATCCTAGTCAATTAAGAATGGACTCGAGTACACACTGCTCGCACACTGTTTCGAACCCGCAAACAGTGTTGACAGACCACGTGATCAATAGTAGACGCACTACCTTAACCACTCAACCACCGAGGCCTCCAATTGAAATGTAAACGTTTTAATACTAATATACTAATATAGCTTGAATGCTTTAGGGTTTGTAGTGTACCTTGTAATGAGTTTTAAATATTTAAAAAATTTATTGTATTCAGGTTAATGCATTAAATCTCCTCTCCAAATTACTGCTGATGAAATCTTCAATGTTTTTACAGTCATCTTTTGTCCTAAATATTATTGTTTGAATTTTGTAAAAAAATTTGTAACATTTAAAAAGTTTGAACATTTATTGAATTGTTTACTACACTGAAGTTTCAAAACTAATCTTGTTGTTAAATGATATATTAACAATGTCAGCTTGTAGATAAATTGTTTTTAAATAATTAAAAGGTACACTGAAGTATTACATAAAACTAGCAGAACATTTTTTTGTAACATTGCCAGAACGGATATTTGATGATATATTATTCTATGTGTAAAATAAAAAAAAACAATAATCTTAAACTTTTTTGATTCAAACTGATTATAATAATATTTAATCCAGTTCACAAGTAACTTAATAAAGGTTACAAATTTCGAACATATATTGCAGTGTTTTAGCCAATATGGATATATTAGTCTTAAAATTTACTTAATAATCTTTTGTGTTGACTATGATGATTTGTACCAGAAACACTCAAACATGAAATAAAAGCGTCATAAGAGTTGTTTGTATCAATGTTTTTCCGGCTGCGTGTTTTACTGCAGACAGCGCCTGCTTGACTCAAAACTTAATTGAAAACTATTGCCAATCTTAAAATCTATTGCCAATATTTCTTTTTCAAAGGTCATGGATTTTCATCTCCTGATATCTGAGTTCCTCAACCAAAACAAACTGCACGCTGATGTGTCTGAAAAATGGTTGAAAGTTGCGTATAACCAACAATACTTTGTGAAAAGTGTTTTATTACCTCAATGTTCATCGCTAGCCAATGACTACGAAATTGTCCCCAAGCTAAGATTAGTTTATATCAGGTCCCTTGAATTTTAATTAAATAACTCCTAAGTGATACATTCAACTTTTTAATAATTTTTTTGCAATCTTTCTTTGAAGTCCCGGAGATGACATAATTATTGTCAAAAATCATTTACTGTTTTCTATTGTAGCTGGCTTTACTTTGTGTTTAGTTTGTATTAGTTAAGGAAGTAAAAGATGTTCCATCTAATTATACATACAGCTTTTTATGCTCTTGTAGTAATTGTGGGCTTAGATTCACATGGGATTCATGTACTTGTGTGTAACTTTAAATGTGTATCAGATTTACTTGTATTTTTTAAAATTTCTTTTCAATACACAACGAAATTTCAAGCTATAAGTAGTGTTATTTGCTTTTAAAATGCCTTTCCGTCTTAAACAATGTATTCAACTAAGTATAAAAAAAATAATAAAAAAGGTGTATAAGCGGTTTTTGCAGCTTTAAATATCGCAACGACTATTAATGAGAATTATAAGGATTAAACACCTGCTTTGGGAAATAATCAATGTGTAAACGCCGGCGACTCGTAAACAAACCGAATACCACACAAAGGACTCATGTTTGTGAGGGAGGCGACGAAGTTTACACATTGATTATTCCTTAAAATCAGTGTTTTGTCCTTTTAATTCTCATTAATAGTCTGCAAGATTTGAAGCTGCAAAAACAGTTACAGAACACCATCTAGACCTCTATATGTACCAAGGGCGGAAAGCGTATGAATGTACGAAACATAGTACCAGTGGAATCTCTGGTTCTGTAGACTCTAATAGCAAAAAAATAAAATAAAAACAAAAATTACACCAATTTTTTGTATTTATATTATATTTTATTTGATATCTTAATTAAATTAGTAATCAGTTCGACAGACAAAACTTTCTTTCCCTCTCACTTACAATACTCTAGGAGCAAGCCATCTTGTTTAAATTGGATACTGAAAATAGTCCGGTAAAAGAAAATATATGTCATGTTTGTGAGGGATGCGACAAAGTTAACACATTGATAATTCCCTAAAACCAAGTGTTTAGTTCTTATAATTCTGAATATATAATATTTTATTTGCAATCTTTATTAAAGAAGAAATCAATGCAACAGACGAAGCTTTGTTCCCTTTCCCTTACGATACGCTATAAGGACGCCATTTTGTTTACATTAGATGCGGAAAGTAGTCCGCTTTGAGGAAAAATCAATTTATAAATTATAGATGACATAATTAAAGTGTTTTTATCCAATCAAAGCACTTACTATTAATAGAATTATTGAACAGAATTTATTACCTCTATAAATTTTCCTTAACGGTTACCTTAGAAACCATCAACCCGAATATATCTTAGTACTTAACAAACACATTTAAAATATTATATATTTTACCTCAAAAATTTGTTCTTAATGTAAATCAAATAAAAGACGAAAAAGATCAGAATTATTTTGTTCTCATGACAACTCTAAAATGATTGTCTTTTTATGTGTTTAAATTGTGTTTATGACGCATTGTTCATAATCTGCTAAGCATTTCTTTTACAGCAAGTCTAGGTGTCAACACAGGACCCAACGAGATTGTTGGGGGTACAAATGCAGTACCACATGCCTACCCCTACCAGGTATTATTTTGGACATTGTACCATTACAGACGTTACATTTATTGAACATCAACATAACTTAACACAATTAAATCTTCATTCTAAGTTTCCTACATACAACCTGTCAAAATGAAGACTTATTTACCGGTACTATGTATTAGGAAATTGGAGTGGTGACCAGTTTTAGTTTTAGAATGAAATTAACTTTACCAACAAAACAGTAACCAGCAGGAACCGCTGATCTAGTAAACGTTCATGACTTTAATCTATTTTATTTTCTAATCGCACGAAGTGTAGCGCGATCATTTTCAAGAAAAGCGTGATGGTATTCTAAAACAAATTCTAACAAGACCGAAAAATAGTTTGATTTATTTTGGTATACCTCAAAACATTTGTTTAAAAATAATTTTCTTAATTAAACATGCTGATGACATATAATAGTTAAAAATCTTGCATTGAATATGAAAGTTTTAAATGTACACTTTAAATTATAATATCAGCCTATTTCTGTTGGCAGCAAAATTAACGACCGTATAAAATAACTGCATTTTCTGATTATTCATCATTTATGTTTATTTATTTTAGAAAAAAAACATTTCTTTAATATTTCAAAGATGAATTGCTTTACATCAAGGGTTCTTGTTACATACAGATATAATCATTATTCCGTGGCAACTTAAATTTTTTGTGTAAGCAGAATAGTAACCATGACAATGGAAAAGAGTTTTATATTTGTTATTTTGAATTTTTTAAATAAGGGGAATGTTGAAATACATTAGAAGTACACCAGCCTACAGAGGATTTAATGAAACGGATATTTAAAATATTGTATACACAGCTTGACTTTCCTACTGAAACGGCAAAGGTTAATATTGACACAATTTGCTCTTTAGCTTCGTGCTCAGCTAACACAAACTCTACTCTGCCCCAAAATTATGAGTTGGGTGTCGAACGACGGGTATTGTCCTCACTATGTATGAAAAAATGCTCAGTTGGTATCAAGCAAAATGGCTCACTTTCTTGAATCTTCAGCACGTTGCACAAAAACTGGATATGTGGTCCAAACTATATTCACATTACTACTAAAACAATTTATTGATTTTGTAAAACAACATTTTATTATACCCTTACTTGTTTATTTTCAATTCACTGAATTATAATTTTGTTTTCTTCTAGATATCCCTACAATCGAAACAAGGTGATCATTTTTGTGGTGGATCACTAGTGAATGCTACCAACGGAGCAATTGTTGTGATAACAGCATCCCACTGTGTGGATGGGTGAGTTTCGTGTTTTAGTGGGAAATGAAACTTCAATCATATTTCTTAATAGCGCATACTTTATCATAAAGTACAGTGAAAGAATAAAATATATTTTTTACTTGATAAATTTAATACAAGTTTTGCCTAGATGAACAAAAATAGTGTTGTACAAATTTTATAGTTGATTCCACGCCAACAACAAAATGCGATATAGTAAAAATATAGTCATGTACTCCTCCTCAATAGTGAGTGACCATTTTGAATTAAATTTGTGCTTCAATGATTATTTTTAGCACAAGTTGCTTAAAATGAAAGCTTATAGTAATTTTTTGTACTTTAAACGTTTGTAAAATTTGTGAAAGTCTTTTTAAACGATATCAATATAAATTCTAATCTAGTGCGTTTTTTTTATAAAACAAAAATTTTTAAAGCATAGAAACTTAGCAAAATATGCACAGTATCATTGATTTATTTAGCATTAGTTTAATATTTAAGATGTTTAATTAAAAAAGTAAAATCATCATTCGATACTTGATTTGCATTACGCCTACGATTTAAATTTTCTAATACAATTTCGAAACAATACGAATCGTATGATGTTATAAAAATCTTACAATATACTAAAAACCGAATAACAATAAATAAAAATATACTAAAGTCGAATCAAAATATTTGAAACAGATCTATCAATAAACTTGGTTAAAAATATACATGCGGTTATCATCGTCATTACAAGCTTTGTACGAATTGTAAATACCATTTTTTTCAGTGAAGTTGCTGCCAATATCCAGGTGAAAGTTGGAGAACATTCATTAAGTAATGCCGATCCTTCGGGTTTCGAGAAGGTTTACGCTGTGAGGAAAATTCTAATGCACCCTTCTTACAATCGAAACACCCAATCTAACGATGTCGCTATAGTATACCTAAAGGATCCAGTCACGCTGAATAAGGGTGTTCAACCGATAGCAATCACAAAGTTATCAGCTCAAACTTTTTATAACAAACAGTGTATTATTACAGGATGGGGCACACTGGCAGAAGGTTAGTTGTAAAACTGATGTTAAAGGGTGTATCAAATTAAAACACATATTACATTTTGTAAATGGATACGAATTATCAAATTATGAACAGGCTAGATTTCATGTAAAAACAAAGAGAGGAATAAAACTCCAGAACAGATCTTAAACTGATGTGTGAATGAAAATACTTTTTGATGTGATTATGTTTACATGCGGAATATTCTTTGATATATAATTAAAAAATGTCTGTTGTGTAAACAAATAAACATATAAGTGGTATGACTTACGATTAAAAAATAAATACTAGATGCATGTAACCGCACGAAAAATGTAATATTTTTGTAAATAAGTAGTTTAAGTCAACTTAATGTGAAGCCTTTGCTTGTTTAACCAAAAGTAGTATCGGTTTTAAACAAAATCCAGAAAAATTAAATACTATTTTTTTTTCATTCCATAATTTTGCTTAATTTTTGTTTTGAAAGGTCATTCAATCATTTATTCCAAACAGCATAAACAAATATTTATTATTGATATTCAAACTAGGTGGAGAAATGCCAGACATACTTCAGGTAGCCGCAGTAGATTTCTACCCCAAATCAGTGTGTACAGAAGAATACGGGAAAGGTTTCATACAGACAACAATGATTTGTGGAGGAAAGCTCGAGGGTGGCATTGATACTTGTCAAGTAATGAAATAAGTTACTACGATTTATTTTTTTACTATCCCCATTTGTTTTTCCAGCAGTATATCCAATAAATGAATAAACTATTTTTGTTCTATCTAGTGAAAATTGTGTTATTCATTGACGGAAAAAATACTTTTGCAACTACTACTTATAAATAAATTCAAAGATAAGAATAAACTAAAAAATAATTTGTATCATTTTAAAAATTTGTTTTTAAATACACTAACTGTAAATGTTCCCCAAAAGAACAGAACAAGTCACAGGATAACAAAGACACCATGACTTTACTCTAAATTTTAAAATGCCTATTCTAGTATTAAGTTCCTAGATAGTATGACAAATATATCCGACCTTGTTTTTTAAAATTTAACCAAATATTGTATTTTTGTCATTTGTAAAATAAACGCAATATTATTGAACTTTGATTCAAATATTTCTTCCAACCATTATCAAGATTGGCTTGATTTTCCTGCACGGTTATTTTTTTATTTTCATAGGGTGATTCTGGTGGACCTTTTGTTTGTACTATCGAGTCTACAAAGCAACGTGTACTGAGTGGTATGTACATCAGTTTATGAAAATACGTGTAGTTTATAGTAGTAAGATATGCGGGAATTTTACCAAAGTGCGAAGGCGAAGTTGATTCTTGTTAGATAATAACATTCGCCAATGGTGATAGATATCTGAAAATAAAACGCATTACCTGTTCGAACGCGGACAGGCGCATTTGGTGTAGAGCATTATATAATCCAAAGGTCGTTAGTGTAGTACAACGCTGACGTGGAAATTTGCATAGAACAAAAGTCTTGTTCTCATTATAAGAAAGCTGAGAAACAGATCATGACCATGCACAGAACACCCTTTATTTACTTGGTCATAACTGAACTCGGCGATTTGTACTGAAATATTTCTTCTTAGTTTAAATTTTTTTATTAACTTTTTGGTTTTATGGGACGGATTAAGTCACATGACTGTTGTAACGGTTCTAAATGCTCAATCAACTAGGGGACAATTACATGTAGGAAATGTGGTAATATTAGGTTTGAAAAGTGCCTCCTCCTTCTAAATTAAAGACATCTCGAGTACATGTCGAAATAAGTAGGGGCAGAGTAACCATTACAGAGGACAACATTCTCTGTCTATAGCTTTCTCCATAGTTTTCTAGTGGTAGTAAAATGTTCTATTGGTTTCTTCCAGTAGCCCCATTGTTATTGGTAAACGTGCTGTGGTCCTGCATATAGCTGAAATAATAATCGCTAGGTGGTTAACCATTTAATCAATTTTTAATCGAACGGTTAATATTGATAAATTTAAAGTAAGTATGCACAATAAAAACCCATCAATGTACGTGCTAAATTTTTATCTACACGCAGTGTCAGTACATACATTTTCCGACAGATTTTAGAGGATTAAATGATAGAATTTTTTCCCATTAAGTTGGTATATTGTGCACATCGATTACACTAATATCAATCTACATGTTCAGTTACATATAGCTCATATGATATTGTTCATTGTAATACTTCATGCAAAAATGCTGTCTTTTTATTAGACATTTACCATATATTAACTTCTACTGATTCGGATTTAATATCCTCCCGTTTTTTGCAACAGGTTTTAATTTCGCTTGTTTTTCTTCCCAGAAATAATCCCCCACTCACACCAAAAATTGACGATCAAGAAAATTAGCCGCTTGTTGCAAATAGCTTCAAATGAAAGTTTTAATCAATATACTTGTTTGAGTAGCACTTAGCTCTAACGAAACAATTTGAGCATTTGCAACGATAAAATTGACCCTACAGTTACCTTTCCATTTGCAGGAAAGTTTAAGTGAACAGTCTTTACGATCATAATCACAGGCAAAAATGAAGACATAGCCATCGTCATTAAAGACTTGGTACACATCGTAAGATCAAGATCTCTTTCCCAATGTAACAGCATGGAGACTTTTCCAATGCTCTATGCCATCATTCACCATATGCAGCTTCTTAGATAATTACTTATTTTGTTATCATTCTGAAACAAACGCTGGATATGAAATACATGTATGTCAAATGTTAGACTTTTTAACGGACAAGTTTTTTATGTCCGAGAATGCGTTACTTTTTTGTTAGTTTTGTATGTTTGTTTGAATAAGATTGTAATTGCCACTTGATTTTCTGCTCTTGTTGGTCGGTCGGATTCCTTGCTACGTTCCTTACAGCAACTCCTGGAATGACTTAAAATACCATTAAATGCTTAAAATCTTTCACAATATCATTTCAGGAATCACTAGCTGGGGAGAGGGATGTGCCCAACCAGGAAAGGCCGGAGTATATACCGATGTGTACATGATGAGATCATGGCTAAAAAATTACATTAAAGTTTAAAGCCACAATAGATAATAAAACAATATAATTTTATATCATTTAAGCGTGTCTTTGCTTTATTTAAATATATAAGAAGTATTATAGAAAACCATTCTACACTTTTGTCTGCATGCCTGAGGCCACCATCTTTAGCAATACAAAGTCGCTTTTGTACAACTAAGACTAAGAAAGAAATTTTTCGTTTTGCTGGTAAAACTTGTTTTCAAAGTTCTTCTTTTGAAATGTATTATGTTCATGTGTATACCACATGATCCTTTGATCGATTGATTATAACTATTCCAAATCCGTGGTGGCTGAGTGGTTATTCGAATTCTGTTGATTACTAGCCTGTTAACATCAAGAATACGTGTTCTAGCCTTACTGGCGATAGTGTTTACTTGACTAAAACATAACTGACAAGAATTATTCATTTTTCTGCTCGAGGTTTAAAAGGGGAATCCGGCAATCTATTAGTTTTGTTGTTCGAGATTTAAAAGCGAAATCCGACATCTTCCCTCTGTATATACTAAACGTCATGATATAACTAATATTGCTGAAAAAAGGTCTAAAATGGCCGGTGCGTCAATAACTACGGAATGGTTTACAATTTATTGCAAGTAGGTTTTGAGTAAAAAAATGTTGATTACAGAAAATAGCCACCGACTTCTGCAAATGTTCTCAGCAATGACTAAGTTCCAAAGTCTGGAAAATAAGAAAAAAAATCCAGAATAGCAGGTGCACAACTTCAATGCATGTGCAATATTTCTGTGAAGTTTGAGTTATGATTAGTATGTACAAACAGTTAAATCGGGAATAACAATAATAAGCTCGTCATCCTAAATAATATAATTATGTTATTAGCATGAACAAGTATGGCACATTTTAACTGAATACACAATGTTGACAATGCAACAAACACAATTGTAACATGAATCCTTTGATTGTTTTAGGACGACGAATTTGTATGATCTAACCTAAAACACTTCCATAATATTGCGTGAATGGTCACGTGAAACGCAAGGGAAAACAGACCTGAAATAACCAACAACAATTAAAACCAAAATGCACAAAAAACTCCGCCATAATTATACCAAATTTATTTTGGTTTTCGCTGCAAAACAATAGCACGGGCTGGGAATTTCAGCGTTCCATTTGATTAGTTGAATATCGGTCGCACCATAATAACACCGCCATCCTTGTTTATCACCAATTATTAATGGGTGGGATCTAGGGTCGTATTAATGTTACAAGTAATTTATAGCACCGTCGTCTTCATTACACAAATACGTTCACACCCTTTACGTGTATTTGTCTAACTCGGTATCTATGTTTAAATATAACACAATTCATAAGTATATTCATTATACCCTTTAAACTTTTACATTACACATCATAAATAGGATGACTTGATTGTCCTTGGCAAGACCTGGGGCCATACTGGGAGGGTTCTCAGTGCTCAACTCACAGAGCAGCCCAGCGCGTCCCCGGGTGGCGGATAGGAGAGAACCTCTCGTTGGGGGTGTTGTCAGGTCATAATACGGAAAGCCTGACCGCGGACCGTAGTGGGTAACTTGTTTGGAGAGTGCCACGCTCCTTGAACGATAAAGACCCCTTTTGTAGATTTCGAAAAAGAGTAGGCTCATTGTAGCCGCTGCAAAAGCCTAAATTTTCCGCCCTACCCAAAATTCCATTCTTTTCCAGTGGCAGTCAAGGTTGTGTTCCCTGTGACCCATCCCATCCCCATTTTTCGTTGATTTATTGTTTGTTAACTTGTTCCCGTCCTGAATATAGCTGAAATACTGCTCGCTCGACGTAAAGTAGACATCCAATCAATCAATCCTTGGCAAGAACGATTAACATTGATAACAATGATTTATGTTTTCATAGACCTTGGAGAGAAAACGGGAGGGTTAGGGCAATTTATTCGAATCATGTACGAATATTTTCTTGAGAGTTTAATGCGTGTGACCAGTATTTGATTCTAAACGATCAGAAACTTTTGGCCAATGCCACCATCCAAGACGGGACCTCGCATCAGCCTAGCTAACGTTTGGTATGTAATTGTACATCTGACAGAATCAGAAGATGTTCACCACAAAGCCGCTGACTCTGGGTCTTATGCTTAAAACTTACATCTAACAGTGGCCAAATCAAAAAGTACCCCGGTATATAAGATTCTTGAATACAAAACAGAATGATAATATGTTAAAATTACCAAACAAAAAAATTCTTTACCATTAAAGCTATACTAAAACCCCAAGATAACCTAAAGAAGGTAAATATATGATAAATAGATTTTTATATGACGTTTTTATTATCGGTGCTACTATCTTTGTACGACAAATGTCTGTATACGATTGGATAGTAAGTCTTGGGATAATAATTGCTAAGTGTTAGTAAAAACCATGTTTGATATATCTGTACATAGTTTAATATCCATAACTATTAAATCAAGAAATTGTTAATTTGAAGCGCTTTGGCACGTCGAAGAAATAACTTAATAGTTATCTTGTATAAGTGCAAATTCCCAGACAGTCAACTTAGCCACGTGCTTTGGTGTATTAATGTTACAAGTTCAAAAGTGTATTTGTCTAACTCAGTATCTGTGCTATAAATATAACAAATTCATAAGTATATTCATGATACCCTTTGAACTTTTACATTACACATCAGTAATATGATGACTTGATTCTCCTTAGCAAGAACGATTAACATTGATAACAATTATTTATGTTGTCATACACTTTTGAGAGACTTTAGTACATGTGACAAGTATATTAATCTAAACTAACATAAACTTTGGCCAATGCCAGCATCCAAGACGGGACCTCGCATTAGCCTAACGTTGGCTACAATGAGCCTACTCTTTTTCGAAATCTACAAAAGGGGTCGTAATCATGCAATGGCGTGGCACTCCAAACACGTTATCCACTACCGTCCGCGACCAGTCTTTCCGAAATTTCGTATTATGACCTCAAAACCCCTGGCCCCGTGCGGGATCCGGGTGGCTAAAAGAATAGACCGCAGTCGCGCTAGCTTGTCGTAAAAGGCGACTAAATAGCGCCCAGTACCCTGACCGGCGTGTCAGGTCGGTTTGCCTAAAGACCGACTGGGATGTGTGCCCCAGGTGGTTGAATGGGGTACCCCTGGCAAGCTGGGGTTGTCAGGCCATAATACGGAAAACCTGACCGCAAACCATATTAGTGCACCGTGTTGGGAAAAATGCCACGTTCCTCGCACGTTAAAGAACGCTGCTGTAGTATTCGCTATGAGTAGGGATTTGGATCCCGCTACAGGAGGCTAAATTGCCCGACCCTATCCATCCTCCCATTTGCCAGTGGCAATCTAAAATCCGTTACCCCTATATTTCCTTGTGTCCCATCCCATTTTCATTCATCGTCATTTCATGTTCATTTTATCATCCATTTCATGTTCATCGCCTGAATATAGCTGAAATATTGCTGCTCGGGCGTTAAACACCATTAATCAATCAATCAATCAAAACCCCTGCCCCCCCCCAAAAAAAAACGACAGGGGCCCTCTCCTCCAAGCGGGGACGCGCTGGGCTGCGCTGTGGGAACCCTCCAAGTATGGTCCCAGGTTAACTTCTGATAGAAAAAAAATTAAAATATTATTATCCAGCAGATATCCGAAGCATCAGAAATACATCGTTAATTCCAAATATTTATACATGTAAACGTCTTTACTTAAACCCAACATTGTTAGTATAGGATCTGTTATTTTTTATTGCGTTAAAACGCAAAAATTGCTACTACAGGCAATAATTATTCATATTAAATGCAATAATTTTCGTTTAAACGCAAAAGTTACTGCAATTAAACGCAAAATATTATTTATTAAAATCGCAAATAGAACTAGTGCTGATTGTGTTGGGATGCCAACACAGAATGTCTCCCAAACGAACCCCCACTGCCACTATAATCCCCATGGATAGCATTTCATTCAAATCAGTACATTAAAATATGCATAGAAATCAAATGTTAAAATCGGACAAAGTTGACTCGTTCCTGCAGTAAAATGGCCGCCATTTTTAAACCGGACGTCGAACAAAATTTTTTTAAATAGTGGCACACTTAGGGTATCACAAGCTACCTGTATACCAAATTTCGTCTAAATCGGATGACGTTTAAATTTTTGCATTTTTTTTTGGGGGGGGTGTTCGGATGGCGGCCATTTTGAAATGTCGGCCGCGTCAAATTTTGTTTTGCAAAAATGCTCAGGATAGTTAGCTGTATCAGTATACCTATTTTCATTGAAATTGCTCTGGCAATTACTGAGATCTGACAACAGCCGTCATTTTTTTTAAACGGCGGCCATTTTGAAAATGGCGGCCATTTAGAAAATTTCAAAAGTGGATTGCACAACTTCAGGTCACCCTTAACATGTTCCCAAAGTTTCATCTTTATTGGACATTGCATCTCTAAGTTTGGGAGACATAATAAACCCTGCGTTTAAAAGCAATACTTATGGCGAGTAAACGAAAAACCTCATTACGTTTTAATCCAATAATATGCAATCAAGCGCATTAATTATTGCAAAATATGTGCCTAGTCTGAATGCAAGTTTACACTTCTTTCAGTAGGTTATCTGTAATCAGGACAGTAACCGGAAATGGGTCTTAAATAATGTCATGAAATAAATCCATGTTTCGTTTTTTTTGTTTTACACTTGGAATTTCGTCGAATCCAACGGTTTTCGATTTACCAAGCCTACATCAACTTACAGCTGTCTCAACTTGTTCGCAACTTTCAAGGTTCAAAACAATTTCACTTCATTTGTAGTGTTGATTTAACAGATTCGTTTAATCTTAACTAATAAATTTCGCTCACACCCTCTTTCCATTAATTATAAATAATACTGCACTTCATCAAACTACTTTGAACTAACATATATTGTTTTATATTTACATGTATATCGTGTTTCGGCAATATTCATGGTCTTTAACTAATGCGCTTTTGATTTAAAGAATATTGAGTGTCGTAACTCGTATCAGTACACATATTTATACCATAATCCGAACGCTAAACTTGCAATTTTTACAACTAGACTTTAAAATTTTCGCAACAATACGTCAGCCTTAAATAACACTTTTAGACCAGAAACAGCAGGCTGAACTTGCAGATTTTATAGACTTACGAATTTTAGTCTACATCGGTATTGTCAGCATAATTTTTATTTCAAATAATATATCTCTTGTCATTCAAAAATATATCATCATATCCGTCCCCGAATAGACTCTAGTAGTCATTTATGGCGAGCCCGAGTTATAGTATGGAGGAGTAGGGCGGGCGGTAGAGTATTTTGTTTAATCAACTTTTCCCACAGTTTTCAACTCAGTGATTTTTTTGTGTGTACTTTTGACGTCAGATATACGATGACGTAATTGCGTTAATATTGTATGATGTCACGACATTTAAAAACAAAATCAGAAACTGAAATAATAGGTAAATTAATCAAAAGCATTCATTTGAATTGATGATATATACGATTATGTTCAAGGATACCCTGCATCGGTAATGGAACGGTTCCTACCACTTGACCTCAAGAGCCCCCATGTTCGGCTAATATGGGATACATGAAGATCTCTCGATTGGGGGAATGTGGATGTTGTCAGACTATATTACGAAAAGCTAATTGCGGACTATAATAGGTGACGTGTGTTTTGAAAATGTGTGGAAAGTGCTTCGTTTCTGTCAAGAAATAACTCGCGCATTGTGCAACCCACAAAACACAAAAATGTCGCTTGGCACGACGTGGGTTAAAGCACAGTGTTCACAAACTAAACTAACTGTAGCAATGAAAATACAAAACGTATATGTCTATATTGTTTATTTTTCTAAAATCTCTATAATTTAACTAAAAATCTCGATTGGAGAAATCCTATAATCCGCTCGAACCATTGTAAGATCGTACATACACCCGACTTTAAGTCAAGTGTATGTCTATAGCATGTATTTAAAACACGTGTTTATTGATTCTTACATTTACGCTGGTCTTTTAATTGTTCATTGATACTTTGTCTTTCAGATGTCAGTTTTGTGGGTTTTACTAAACAATGACATTATCTATAGCTCTATCAAATACAACTTCAAATCTAACATCGCTGTTTGTAAATTCGGATGCATTATAATATTGACAGGTGTTATAATTATTTTCGTTAGCAGATAAGTTAATTCACACATTGTTTTATACCATTATATATTTTTTTACACACATGTACAGTGTGCTATGGAATACACAAAAATACAATATTATGGACGACGTCAAAAATTAGACTTCAGAAACGGTAATTGTTAGTACAATGTATCGAAAAAAAAAAACAAACAAACAAACACCAATTACATATAACTAAACAGATATAACATACTTTCAAATTATTTGTTTTCCGGGAAGAAATCGGACGTCTATTGAAAGTAACGTAACGATAAAATGGCGAAGCAGGCAGAGGGACGTAATGCTCCTCTCCTGCTTTGTCTCATGTTTAGCTTCATTTTTTGTATCAGGTTGTTTTATAAGTCGTCCGTGGATTTCCGAATCACCAAGGCTCCCGGATACAGATTGATTTTTGTGTCTTCTTAGCGAGGTTTTGTACTCTAAGGTAAATATTTGCTTTTCATAATATAAATGGGATAAGTAAAATAGCACAAAAAAAAACCGACCAAACAAAAAGTCAATGGACAGTTACAAATCTGGATATAGACGAACGTAACATAAAACCCAAACACAAAAACAGAAAGAGAGTAACCCGAACCCAATTCAAACCATGGGTGCACTCAGGTGCTCCGGACGAGTAGACAGTGCCTGATTTAATTAGACACCCGTCGAGTCACTCATTGTCATGTCTAGGAAAAAGTCAAATCCAGGAATAGGAAACACTACCTATGACTAAGGGAAAATGTCAGAATGTATTTGAGACACTGATTTCTTATAACGATGAATTAGGTCATGGTGATGACCATAAAACTTCTTGACAGATAACATCAACCTAGGTAAAACAAACCCTTGTTTGCAAAAGTACTATACATTGACATAACAAACACAAAATATGTTCGAAAAATTAAGCAAAAAAAACCCATTTATATTCTGCTATGGGGGACTTCACCCCTCTTTACATCTAACATTTATCATATGAGGTATGCAAAGCAGTGTATGACTAAAAAAATATCAAGTCTTTTGTGTGATAATTTTATTTATAATTTATATAACCAATACTCCTCAAACAAATATATTTAATTTGATTTGTAAGCTGAAATCTGATTGGTAAACTCAAATCGAGCAACACATATTATAAGAAATAACTTGCGTGACCTTTGACCTATTCTTAAGCCGTTAAAATTCAAATAGTTCCATGACGTCATCGACGTTTTTACTATAAAATTGTTAAAATTTATAGTTAAAATTAAATTATAAGGAATATTTCAAATTTCTGAACAGGTTCAACGATATAATATGGTTTGGGTCTGTTTATACCATTCATAAACCGCTTCGCGTTTATTAGGCGTAAACAGACGCAAACCATATTATATCATTGAACCTGTTCAGAAATTTGAAGTATTCCTTAAATAATTTAGCTCGCATTGAATGTACTGATTTTTGCCAAAATCACCAACTTTTATATTAATACACTAAGGTTACAAGAAACGACTCGTCCGGTCCTTTAATAAGTCTCACTATAGATTCTTTTTCCAATTATTGAATTTAGTACATAGTGATTGTGATGCAATGATCATTAGATACGCCTCTTACTGACTAGCGGTGCAAGATACCCAACCATTTTCTCAACACAACAAACACACACACAGTAGTGGAAGCGGGAGGTTTGGCATTCCTTAAAACCAAGTCAAACCCGTTTTTGAAATGCCTGTAGCAAGTCGGAACAATTGCAGTAGTTGCTACATTTTTGGTTATTGGTTCTTAAATTTGGACTTAGATTTGTGGATTGTCCCTTTTGACAGTTTCTTTGGTGTTCGGTTTTGTTATTACCTTCATTTATATCACCAATATTAATCAAAAGCGTGTAAAGGTGTGTGTACATTTGTCTTTTTCCAGATCCCAAAGTGAAGCCCTGTTAAATTATGAAAGATCAAAATGTTGAGTTCTTGAATTTGATTGCTAGTTATATAACCGTGATCAGTTGCGATAATGGAGTCGGTGAATTTGATCATGTTATGATTTCACAACAAATTCTGTGATTGTAAGTAACGTATTCAACACAATTGCAAGTTTTCTTGCTGACGGTTTCTCTCCGGTATTCCATAAGCTTACGTCTATATCCAGCTATTATGTAACCATTGCAGTAATGACGCAATGATCTAGCTAAGCATTGTAGAAAATGGTGTAAACAGTGAACTACAACAACAACAAAACAAACAACACAAAGATGTAGGCAATTTTATCGCATTCCTCTATTTGATGTTATAACCTTTCTCTAACTGTTCATGGCTAGTCTTATATATCGGTTAATGGCTAGTTTGTCTCTATCGGTTAATGGCTATTAAAATGTTGGATGAAACACCAACTAATCTTTTTTTATTTTTAAGGTATTTCCCACTTCCAGTGAGAAGACCTACTTGGTTTTCATTGATTATTATATTTTTTCCGCATACAACTTGAAAACGGTTTGAGATAATATAGTAAACATATAGGTTTAATATTATCACCAAGTCAAGGCCTTCAATTTGAGCCCATTTTCAAAGATTATGGGTCAATGTCATGCCATAGCAACAAGGTAAGCATTACAAAAAGTCCTTAGAAACCATATATGTTTTAAATCAGGATAATATACCTTACTGAAATATGTCATTTTACAAACAGAAGGGGCATTTTGTCCCAAGCAATGGTCACAAAAGTCCTTCACAACCATGTGTTATTTTACTCAGGACCACAGAAAAAGTCTATTCTGCCTAAAAATGGCCCATCAACCTATGTAGTCACTTTTAAAACAACAGATTAACAAAAAATAATTTCTTAGAGGAATCTGGGGAAGACCTTTCTGGGAACGACCTTGAACAATTAGCCCTATCTTTTTTTCATTTTAATTTTCTGCTCTGTGCAATCTGCATAATTAATATGTTTCCACTGTTTCACTTAACTTCGTATATAACATGAATCTTATTTTTTCTTCTGTTTATTCTTTTTCTTCAAGTTTTCTTTTTTTCTTACTTTTTCCAACAATGGCTGAACTCTACTGAGGTGCAACTTACCTGCTGCACAGCTATTGCATATTTGTTCCACAAGAAAAAACCAGAAAATTGGGAATAATCCACACTGGTTAAAGGTGGCTATAAAGCATCAACATCACAGTATATTCGGTGAAATTACAAATTAATTAACAAAAATATCGACACGAGTGAAGAATGTAGCTTGCATTTACCAATCGACCACTGAGTCAAGTAATCAATCCAAATCAATCAAAATGTAATGACATAATTTGCTGGCAAATAAACTCATCATCGACTATGAATGCTGAATAAGTACTATATTTAAATTTCATTTCAGATTTGAAATTAATAAGAAGAATTATGGATCACCACAGCTGGAATGAACTATACAGATATGGAAGGTAAGTTAAAAAATAAAAAATGCTTCCACAACAGCAAATATGTAAAGATTTATTTTCAAACAGCACAGCTTGATCTTTTAATATTAATTTAATTAAAATATCAGAATTAATTACGAAATACTACAGTTTACATATATTCGGTAGTGTCTATGCTATAAACATTTTTTATAGCACTGACAACTCTTTTAAGAACAAACATAACAGGATCCCGGGTATATCTAAAGCACTGGAAGCTCTGTTCAACATGGGGGATATAATGCAACATCACCTCCTTAACATTGAAGAAAAAATGTCTATCTGGAGATCAACAATGATTAGCCAAATCCAGAATCTGAGGAAACTGAACACAATGTTATATGAAGACGGAAACAGTGGTAGAATCCGGGAAATCAGATGAATTGGAATGTATGCAGGTGTTGAGTTAACATGTCACCACGAATTACTAGAAAATATCTTTAATTTCCTAAAGTTTTAATTTTGAAAAATAAAGGTATCAGGTACACCTTGTTAAACCGTATATGTCACACGTGTGATATATTCGGTCACACCCTTAAGCCGAATATGGGACATATAATGTGACATATTCGGTTGGAATCAGTTTAGCGATGATGAGGTAGAGAACAGTGGCACGTCACACAGTACACACGAACGTTTCGTTTGCGTATGAGTTGCATTTACTGGTATGACATAACCGACATAATATAATAGTAACGGCGACTATATTTTCGTGTTAAATAATTCCTAATGTGTGTTGCTAGATTTTACGTCCAATTATGTGGTGTTCTTTAATTACTGTTGATAGCGAAATTGTGACGGCGACAGTATATTTATAGATTTTTTTTCCTGTAAACTGTTATATTATTTCCAAAGTATGTAGTTAGAATATACGCATAATGGTGTGATGTTCTTTTAAATAATATACAATTAATGACTTTTTATGAGGTTGACATGAAGATTTATAAACCTGAAGAAGTGAAATATTCACTGAAGCGAACGGCTGAGGTGAATATCACTTCTGAGGTTGATAAATCTCATGTCAACCTGATATAAAAAAGTCAACAATTGTTTTAATGACTCAACACCTGTGAATAATTTCATGATATTTCTCCATATCCTTTCAGATGTTTTGATCATTTTCCAAGGCAAACTAAATCTCACCAGATATTGGACTTTAAAACATGTTAAATAAACAAGATAAATAATTTTTAACATTTCTTCAACAAATTTAATTTAAAATTTAACTTTTATCACAGGAATAAAATGTATCACAGAACAAATTTAACACAACTTTTCTCACAGGAATAAAATGTATCACAGAACAAATTTAACACAACTTTTCTCACAGGAATAAAATGTATCAAGGAACTGCATGTAGTTTCTTCACTTCAAATTGTAGTTTATTATTATATTAGAACAGTTGTTAATAACTGGGAACTGTAACTGTGGTTGTCTTAGGACCAGGTAATTTAGTGTTCTATTGCAGCAACGGTTTTCAACTGTACTATTGAAAACAGTACTTTTAGAAGAAGGTCCGGGTTGATTTTCTTTATCAAACGACGTCCTGAGTATAGCTGAAATATTGCTTGCTAGACGTTAAACATCAGTCAATCAATCAATCTTTTTCAAACGTAGGCAAATCAATTGACGACAAAATTTCATCAAAGCCATCATTTTGTAAGTCTTGAACTAAATCATCAAATTCGGCATTCGTTAACGGCTGAATTTTAAATTTATTGGCTGTTGTTTCACTGATGCGCACTTTTTGGGGGCTCCACTATAATTTGGACGCAAGGTAGACGAAATGGTGTCCCGACATTTGTCGCTGAATGTTATTACCTGTATAAACACTGTATGTTTTTAAACTCTGCTCCGACTTGTGTCCTGTATTCTAATATGACGTCCTGCTTTAGCTATGTAAACAAAGCCGTGTCAAAATTCCAATAAGTTTAGTTCGCACATGCGTAAACTGTGTGTTTTGTGTAAATGTAAAAACTGACTTACAAATGCCGTTTGTTATGTGTTATCCATAATTATCGTTATTGTTAATAAATTAGTTATTTTAAGTCTGAATTCTGAGATTTATATGATTTAAACTACTCCCGATACATTATTTTTTTAACAATTCTACATTCGAATTAATATGACGTCACAATTAGAATTCCGACGTCATATTACTTTGAACTGAAAATTTCAAACTGGAACAATGCAATTTCGTTAAGATTTCTCAATATTTTTGTTTAAAAGGTACGTACATTCAATAAAATGACGAGAATATATGTTCATGTCAATTTTATTTGCTTTAAAATACTGTTTTGGGATATATCGTATTAGTTTCAAAACAACAATATTACCACTGAAAGCGTAATCTTAGAACCGCTTCGAAATTTTAAAACATTTGTTAGACATATTAGAATCAAAATAGATTATTACGAGCGGGCTTTATGAGAATTAGAACATGGTCAGACCTTATATTTGTCTTCATTTTATTCCTCGCTATCGCTCGGTATAAAATATTGACAAATATAAGGTCTGACCATGTTCTAATTCCCATAAAGCCCGCTCGCAATAATCTATTTCTTAAATAGACATTTATTGTCAAGGACATTAGCAGAAGTTGCACGCAAAGAGTGGTTTGTACAGCGACGAGATAAACCAGCACTTTCAGAAATAAGAGGCATTAGAATTCCAATTGTATTGTGACCCATAGGAACGCTGTCATACCATTTAAAACTATTGGCTTTAGTACTTGGACGTTGGAATAAACGGTCACACTTATTTCCCCGCAGATGTTTTGTGTAGTTGTGGAAAGACCTCACCGGGCACATCTCATCTGTAAAATAAATAATAAAATACATTAAAAGCATGAATAAATTATACTTTTTATCTATTTTCTGGTATGATTTTTTTTAAATTTAGTTTTTAATTTTTTTCACAGTTTTTTTAGATTATTTTTCATGGTTTTTTTATAGTTTTTAATACACATTTTTAATCATGACAAACAACAATCATTATTCACAGTTATATTAAGTACAAATGTAAGTTTACATGGCTGCACTTTTTACTGTAAATTGTCAAATTTAATCATATCATAAATGCAAAATAACTTACCATCTCTGGCATACATATGTCCATCTGCTGTGTTCTCATCGTCTTGATGATTTCAAGTCGATTCGTCGTTAACCTTGTAAATATAGAGGATTCCGTTACTGTCGGAGTGGCTGCGAAATCTGTGATTTTCAATTCGTGTATATTCGGGGTCGCCCCGATATTCCGACACCCCAATAGTCCGACACCCCATTGGTCCGACGCCCCAATAGTCCCACACCTCATTAGATTTTATCGTTTGTATGTTCAATTGCTAATTGACAGAAGATATTAATTTGTTGAAGGGATCACCCAATACATACCGATTTTTTTATTTCTATTGATTGAACGAGTTCGGATAAGAAGCACTTTAAAACATTTCTCCATTGGTTTTTATGTTAAATGAAGTTCAACATTACCATCAAATAAACATTTATATAAATGAGATTTTAGTAAGTTCTGCATATTATTTTTATAAAGTTTTTTTCTTTTTGTCCTGCGTGTTGATAATTTTTAATTTCTTATTGGAATAAAAAGTATTAACGTTGTACAGAACCTTATATAAATAAATATTTCTGACAGTTTTTTTTCTATTGGTTCGCCAGTTTCAGAAAAGAAGCCTTAAAATTGCCGTAGGTGCCAAAGTTTAATAAAGCCTAGTCCGATGATCCTCTGTCGTCTACAAAACGCATTGATAGATATTGATATGAACGTCGGACCACTCTCCTATCAAATTCTAAAAATGCGTTTGACGGCAGAGGAACCGTCTTGGATTTTATATTAAAAAAACATGAACTTTGTAGAGGACGATCAAGTAATCACATAGTCACGTGGTCTTTTTTGGGAGGTTGGGGGGTTGGGGGAAAGATCGGTAGATGGATTTTTTCAGTGGTGCAGTTTCAAAGAAAAGTAATTAACATTCTTCCCATATTATAATCCTACATTAAATATAGACCTGCAGTACATTTATTAAGCATTGTGACCAAGTTTGGTTTGAGTTGGACCATTGGTATACAACTATGTAAAAAATTATTAGTCAGCGACAATAATAACGTCAACGCACGCAATCTGATGGCAATAGATAATCTGACCTACACGTCATCAAAAATCGTTCACATTCGTTAACCTATTAATTGTTACAATCGCTTTTATGAATCCATCAATCCGTTTTGATAAAGAGCATGGGACAAATTTCGTTCCTGTAAAAATTAAAAGCGGAATTTCACTTCCGATTTCTTGAATATGGTAAATAATAATTAAAAAAAAAATTTTTACTTTTATTTTGATACAATCTTCCTGCTCAAGTTATTCCTACTAATTATTTAACTTTAGTATTAAAAAACTGTGCCATTCTGCTATGTCACGGGTTATATGTAGCAAACGAGTTTTCGATTTGTGAACAATGCGTTGTTGTCTTAAATACGTGAAAAGCAACAGTTGCATTGCCATATACTAGTATATAACAGAATTTCAAATAAAATAAATATTTCCCCTTAAAGTAATGAACAGTTTATACACACTTTATAATTGTAATTACAATTTTGTCTTGTCAGCGTATATTTCCATTATGAAAAAATGAATGTTGGCACGATATGAAACCTAGTAATGCAATTTAAACTTATGAAATGTTCAGTCGGTTTTGTTGTTTAAAATCTATGTGAGCATTGTAAGGTTGCGGAGCCAGTGGACAAATTTAGGACGACTCCCTTTTACTTTGAATCGTCCCATTTTGGAGAGAAAGGTTTATATAATGTTTCTATAATAAATAAAACAAAACAATTATTGCAACCATATAATTTAGCTGTATTGAAAAATATTTTAATTTTAAATTTAACTAAGTCAATAGTTTCTTAAATGCATTAAAATATCCACGTGTTAGAATATCCAGTTAGAACATGCCTTTCCTCACCCACGAGAATGTGGTTTGTCTCTTCTGCGTCACCAGACCACGAGAGGCAGGAAATCGCGGAGGAAAGGTTTTGATCAACGAGGGTTTTCGTTATCAGAAAAATAAAGAGAGGCACGATGCCATTTACTGGCGATGCTGGAGATCTGATTGCCGCGCCCCTTTGCAGACCAATGTTTTCAATTTAGAGAAGGAAATTCTTAATATTGTTATTTTGAGTGTAAGCAATATTTTTCGTTTACATATAAATCTTTCAAGAATTATGCGCTACTTTTAAAACAATAAACAACTATTTCTTATATACTCCGATGCTGTTAAGTGCAAATATACTAGATTTAATCATCTACTATGTCAGCACTGAGGTTACGGGTTTGAGCAGGGCGTGCTCGAATCCAGCTTAATTTACAAGCACTGCCATCTTTCCTGACGAAGTTTTTTTTTTTTTTAACACGCTCACTCCCACAAAAGCCAGAAAAACATTGGACACATTATTTTATTACGTGATGATTCTGTATAGCTTTATTATACAGAATTGGCAAAATATGTCATATGGACAGTTTGACTGTTATCTAGAATGAATATTATACTATTTAATAATGACATTTTTTGTTTTTTCCATGATTTTTCTAGTATTGGTCTGGCCGTTGGTCATATCTTACACGAGAAGTAGTATAATGTTTATTGTGTAATTGTGTATATCTTTCTTTTTGGCTATGTCATTGGGTAGTCATACTACTGCATGCAACCGGAATAGTATTAAGACCAATTTTGAAAAATATGCAGTTATATAACATTTAATAATTATATAAGTGTCTTATTTACATATCCTGATAGAAAGAAAATGTAAATAATATTTATTATTTGGATCTTTCAATTATTCATACAGTACAGGTCAGGTTGGACCAAAAGAGGACCCATACAATCCAGTACGTATGTATACGGTCCACTTCTGGTACGGTCTAACCCGCCATACGCGGTCTGCCCCTTCTGTTAGTATGACCTTTTCGAGTGATTCCCATACATTTGACAAACGTTTTTAGGTACGCTTGAAGATCTTAAAGTGATTTTGTATGACTGCTTATTGAGATTACGCATTAAGTTTGCAATTTGTTCCTGGTTTTACCAATTTACATTAATAGGACTAAATGTATCATTAAAGTACTTTTATCTCACCCGGCTGAAAGTAATTGGTGGCCGAATGTTCAAGGTAGTCAGTCACATTCATATACTTTTGATCTTGTCTGTTAAACCGCAATTAACAAGGATTGCAGGTTTTAATACGTTTTTTTTAAAAAGGTCGAGGGGTTTCACTGTGTCAGCAGAATAACGGGAAGGCAACTTGCACCAGAAAAAATAATAACCGATTTTGAGACATCAATGTTAAATGCGGCTAAAACAGCATTTCCGCAAGCACAAATATGCGGCTGTTTTTTCATCTGTGTCGAAGTATTTGACGGAGACTGCAACGATTAGGGTTAAGGCGACTTTACGACAGAAATGCAAACGAACGTAAAAAGATGCATAATAAAGATTATGCCAATACTTCTCGTAAGAGCTAATTTTAACCAGTTGTGTCGTAATAATTTAACAAGACGGCTTTTTCGTCGTTATCCAGCTCTTCAAGAGTTGTTGAACTATTTTAGAGCTAACTATTTGGATGGACAGTTTCCAGCTGGTATGTGGAACGTATACACACGGAACATGGACAACAGAACAAACAACCATGTAAAGTGTAAGTACCTTTAAATTTTATTTGCGTGCATTGGGACTAATATTATTTTCTCTAGTTATCTGTGCTTTCTTTTATCTCATTTTGGTACTATAGGCATCTGATTTTATTTTTGTTTGTTTGTTTGAATGATTTTTAAAGCCACTTTCAGCTATTTTTCAGCTATATAATGGCGTCCAGTATTTATTTGGGGAGGGTAGCCGGAGTACCCGGAAAAAACCCTCAGCCTCTGATTTTAATAGCAATATTTCTTTTTAAGATAGATTTATAATAATATGAAATTAAATGTCAAATGTTTTATCATTAGTTGAAATGTTTGCTCATGAATTAATGAAATAACTAATGAATATTTTGGTAAGTTAAGTTATTGTTTTTTTCCTTTTGCCTGGTTTAAGAATGTTGCTAGTTACACTGCCGTACCAATCGGTTCAGCCGGTACGTCTCCGACCGTACCACTTTAAATTGTTGGTACGGAAAACCGCACCAGTACTTTTGTAAATTGAAATTAATAATGCTTGTTTTCGACTGGTCTGGTATAACAATTACCGTTTTTAGTCATTCACTTTTATTGCCAGAAAAGTCCCCACTGGTGACATCTCCGACCATACCACTATTTTTCTGGGTGCGACGCTTTGACTGTTATACCTGTATGATGGTTGTGGGGCTCGTCAGGAAGGAAAAAAATTATGAGAAATGTTTATTACGGAATTATAGATTATTTACATTTTTTTAAACAAGATGCATTGTCGGCCCTGAGATGAGATGACGAGAAAATGCATCGAGTTTCATAAACGTAAAAATATATGTTTATGGCTGTTTTGCCACATTGTGACATCACATTGTTTACTTAACGACGTCTTGACATCCAGGTGAGTTGGGCCCATCTCACGCTAGTAGAGTGAGATGGTATTATACCGCACACAAAGATCCCAGGAAAATACTGCAGAATAGCTATAATTTATTTAATCGATATTTCGCAATATTTTTCTTTGAGTCAAAACAACCGACCTGTTATATATATATATAATTTAATTTCAACAAAATAAAACACGAGCCTAAGGCGAATTTATTATTTGGTTGAAATGAAATAAAGAGCTATATACAATTCTCGCGATTTGTAAAACCTTTTTCTTATAGTGCAAAGAAAAATGCAGGTCACATGGCTAATTTTGTAATTTTGTGACATAAGAATTTTTTCATACGCAGATATTCTACGCTGAAGGTGACGTCACAAACTGTTTCTACGGTAAAGCAACCATAAGTATTGTCATTTCCCACTGTCAATATTTCTTTCATGAGTTATTTCTATCGTAATGAGCGATACATTTGAATGAACCAAGATGCAGAAATCTGAATAATAGTAAATAAAATTTACAAACAGGTGCGTTTTGCGCATGCGCATTACAATAAATGAAAATCGCCCGCAAATGGACGTTCCCGTATAAGTGCATAATGTGTATAAGGACTGTTTTTTGCTCTAAAACGCGTCAGATAGGAATGATATTTATGTCAATGTTTTGTCACATTACTAGCCCATTAAAAGCAAATAATTATGTTTTTCGTCATTCAAGAATAGGCTTTATTCTAACCTAAGGAGTTCCCTTAACAGTGTGTAGTATGCGTTAACAAAATTAAAAAATTACAAAATACGAAGAAATGCTTTCATATTTATTATATTTATACTGTCTACTTATTCTTCCTTTTTACGACGATAAATTAAGTCCATTAATTGTTGAGTTGTTTCAAGGAATTGGCCAATAGCAAATCCGCTCTTACATTTTAGTACTACCCGAAATGTGTTCCGATTTTTTAAGGTGTAATCTCCGTTAAACACTAGTAAAACTATAATGCAATGAAACCATGAAATCGTTTTTTATAATAGTGGGAAAATGTATAAAACTATCAATTGTAATCTCCGTTAAACGTGTTCTCCGTGAAAACAACGAAAGCAACCGAGAAATATCACGCGCTTCCACGGAGATATTGTGCTTCCGGGAGTGACGAATTTTGCCAGCGTCTTGTTTGAAGTTGCAAGACAAATAAAGACAACTCAATGAAAAGCACCTGAAATAATGGATGGCGAGATTCTTCTGTCATAAACTTGTAAAGCAATGAATATTTCGTATTCTAGAAGACTCAGATTCGAATTATTAGAACTTTTATAAAAAAGGGAAGCCGAAATTCGATATGAACCTCACAGTTGAAAATGATTTTTCGATCAAACATGGCTGTAGATCTAAATTTATGGTACTACATATTATAAAATTTACACTGGCAAACGGCAATTTTCAAGTATGTCAATGACTGCAATGCCTAAATATAAAAATAAAGAGACTTCACTAACAATCAGTGTGCTCAGCATATGAAATGTTCTTATTATTACGCTCCTTCATTCTGCAGGACTGATAGTTTTAACCTCACCCCACCCCCCTTTCCCCCAAAGGGCACACCAAAAAACCCCCAAAAACAAAACAAATCAAACAAAACAAAAAAAAAAAAAAAACGACAACTCATCGATTCTTGAGTCCAGTATTAGCCTATATTTTTTTATTATTATTATCAGCACTCAAACTCAAAGTCAAACAATAGATCCTTCATTATTATTGTTTACTGTAAGAACAACGCCAATAATACACACCAAGACCCTCAAGGCATGAAATATCAAGGATCGTAATAAAATCGTCAGGTTACCATTAGTATTTGTTTTGTTTTATATATAAGTAATCTATAAATAGCAACAACAATCTCGTTTAATAAGTGCTGGATCAGTCATATGCAGACTGATACAATTACAAATAAAAATAATATAGTTGTCTAATAAAAATAATTATAACAACACTACTATGTACAAATAATATATAAGGAACGCAATATTTCGCTCTACCAAAGAGCTTCATCAGGCGTTGACTGAATCAAAAATTCAAATAATAGAAAATATTTTTGTTGTTCACTTTATACAAAAAATGTATACTGATGCTGAGGAATCCAAAATATTTTTGTTGTTCATATTACTGTTGGGGTATTAAAATTTTAGTATTCTACCTGTGGATTACGTTCGTTCAATCCATCAGGTTCTAGCGTTTTTAATTGATGTATCCAAAATGTTTCTCGAAGTCTTCTGGTTGATGTATTCCACTTTGGGTTTTGATCAATAATTTGGAAAGAGTGGCCTGTAGTTTTAAGGTGGCGAGTTAGTGGACAATTTCTGTTTTTCGTGAAAAAGGAGCGATGGTTGTTAAGTCGCATATTGAAAGCCGTCTCTGTTTCTCCAACATACTGGATGTTACAAATTCCACAGGTCAGTATGTAAATACAATTGCTAGATTTACAGGAACAATTGGAGTATATTGTAAAGCTTTCGTTGGTTGTTGTGCTTCGAAAGGTTCTAGCGACGTTTGCTGCTTTGCAGCATTTGCAATTCCTGCGATTGCATGGATTGTATCCACCAGGTTTTGAAGGAGGGTTCATTTTGACTCTAGCATTTACAATAATATCTTTTAGACTGTTTGGTCGACGGTATGACATTATAGGTGGTTCAGGGAAAAGCTTTTTTAAATTTGGATCATTTTCGATAAGGTTCCAATGTTTCCTTACAACATTTGAAATGTTTTTTAAGTCAGGGTGGTATGTGACGACTAATGGTATTCTGCTGTTTGTAACATTTTTATCTTTGTAATTAAGCAACGACGATGAAAAAAATCTTTTATTCGTAGTCTCCGGGCAAAGTTGTTTAGGTCTGTCTCAAGTTGAAGCTGGTTGATGTTTGAAGGGACGTTCAAACATCAACCAGCTTCAACTTGAGACAGACCTAAACAACTTTGCCCGGAGACTACGAATAAAAGATTTTTTTCATCGTCGAGAAAAGAAACACCTTCAGGAAGCCGAAATTACCAATTACGAAGATGACAACAACGCTGACACGCCCATACAAAAATTTAAGAAAAAAAGCAATTGGAATCCACCTAAAAGCAAAAATGACAATCTGGAGGCTTTTATTAACATAGTTAAAGCAGATGTGAAATCGTGCGTAACTAACAAACGGAAACGCAACATCTCTAAAAATGAAAGTGGGGCTATGAAGAATCTAAAGTTTAGACCAGAAATAACCATAAAACCAGCCGACAAGGGGAGTGCTGTGGTTGTTATGAACACGGAGGATTACATTAAAGAGGGTGTCAAACAACTGTCAAATACCTCATTTTACAAAAAACTTGCATCTGACCCTACACCTGCTATAACGAAGGAAATACAGTCCACATTATCTAAAATGAATAAAGAAGGTCACATCGATAATGACACTTGTGAATATTTAATGCCTGAAAACTGCTCTGCGGGTAGATTTTATCTTCTTCCCAAACTACACAAAGAAGGCATTCCTGGAAGACCCATTGTATCTGCTAATGGACACCCCACGGAAAAGATTTCGGAATTTATCGATCACCATCTAAGACCATTTGTAAAAGCCCTTCCGTCCCATATCCAAGATACAACAGATTATCTGAAAAAAATGCAGTCCCTCAATCCTCTACCTCAAAACACATTGCTTGCTACTATGGACGTGTCATCTTTGTATACAAACATACCACAAACTGAAGGAATTGCTTGCTGTGAAGCTGTATGGAACACCAGACAAGAAAAAAATCCCCCAACAGAATGTCTTGTTAAATTGCTCACTCTCGTCCTTGAGAACAACAATTTTGTTTTTAATGACGAACACTACATCCAAGTGAGTGGTACTAGCATGGGAACTAAAATGGCTCCCTCTTATGCCAATATATTTATGGGAAATCTGGAAAAACAGCTTCTGTCTGGTGCACCATATAAACCATTGTCATGGTTCCGTTTCATTGATGACATTGACATTAAATGGAATGAAAGTGAAGAACATTTAATAGATTTTTTTAACTATTGCCACAATTTTCATCCCACCATCAAATTTACTTTCGAATTTTCTAGTCACAAAATATCCTTTCTCGACACTACTACCTCCATCCAAAACGGAATGATGACAACAGATCTTCACACAAAAGCAACAGACAAACATCAATTTTTATCCCCCAAAAGTTGCCACCCAAAGCATTGTTCGCGCAGTATTCCTTACAGTCAAGCCATACGTATCAAAAGAATTTGCTCAACAGAAAACATCCAAAACCATCGTTTAAATGAGCTCCGTAAACATTTACTCAAAAGAGGCTACAAAAACAAAAACATCGCCGAGGCATTTGGAAAAGCTCACAATGTTTCCAGAGATTCGTTGCTTAATTACCAAGATAAAAATGTTACAAACAGCAGAATACCATTAGTCGTCACATACCACCCTGACTTAAAAAACATTTCAAATGTTGTAAGGAAACATTGGAACCTTATCGAAAATGATCCAAATTTAAAAAAGCTTTTCCCTGAACCACCTATAATGTCATACCGTCGACCAAACAGTCTAAAAGATATTATTGTAAATGCTAGAGTCAAAATGAACCCTCCTTCAAAACCTGGTGGATACAATCCATGCAATCGCAGGAATTGCAAATGCTGCAAAGCAGCAAACGTCGCTAGCACCTTTCGAAGCACAACAACCAACGAAAGCTTTACAATATACTCTAATTGTTCCTGTAAATCTAGCAATTGTATTTACATACTGACCTGTGGAATTTGTAACATCCAGTATGTTGGAGAAACAGAGACGGCTTTCAATATGCGACTTAACAACCATCGCTCCTTTTTCACGAAAAACAGAAATTGTCCACTAACTCGCCACCTTAAAACTACAGGCCACTCTTTTGATACTGTAAAATTCCAAATTATTGATCAAAACCCAAAGTGGAATACATCAACCAGAAGACTTCGAGAAACATTTTGGATACATTGAACGAACGTAATCCACAGGTAGAATACTAAAATTTTAATGCCCCAACAGTAATATGAACAACAAAAATATTTTGGATTCCTCAGCATCAGTATACATTTTTTGTATAAAGTGAACAACAAAAATATTTTCTATTATTTGAATTTTTGATTCAGTCAACGCCTGATGAAGCTCTTTGGTAGAGCGAAATATTGCGTTCCTTATATATTATTTGTACATAGTAGTGTTGTTATAATTATTTTTATTAGACAACTATATTATTTTTATTTGTAATTGTATCAGTCTGCATATGACTGATCCAGCACTTATTAAACGAGATTGTTGTTGCTATTTATAGATTACTTATATATAAAACAAAACAAATACTAATGGTAACCTGACGATTTTATTACGATCCTTGATATTTCATGCCTTGACAACTATATATATATATATATATATATATATATATATATATATATATATATATATATATATATATATATATATATATATATATATATATATATATATATATATCTATTAAGTCTCAAGAGTCTACCAACCAGTAAGCTTATTAAGTGTCGGGTCGACAAACATGACGATACAGCATAAACACAAAATAATATACAAGTCTAGAAGATTATGCAACGATATTTTATATTTTTATTTCTTTCCAAGGATTCTATGATCTCGCTGTTGTGTTTATTATTGTTTACATCAGCGTCTAACCACTGTTTGCTTCATCAGGTCCGCGTTTTAAAAATAAAATATATGGAAAGCCATAATATCATTTTTAAGGAGTTTTTCAGCATTTTTGCCATTCTTTTTATCATGTACAGTGTACCTGGTTATATTTTATAAATAAAGAATAGTTAAAGTTGTTTTATTGTTAGTTTTACGAAATATTCTGACTAAAGACAGTATTATGAGGACGGAAAAAATATAATAAATGATATTCACCAACAGCAGCAACTCCGAAATTTGAGATGAATATGTAGACTTCAACCAGTTTTGATTTATAAAACATCATTAAACAACCTGATCGTCACAAAATATTGTCTTAATACATAAATCGTTTTCATGGAGTTATGGTGCATTAAAACGTAACTCATGCGCCAAAAATAGAAAGAAATCAAAACATTTTCCTGTTATTTATTTGTCAAAATTTACTGTAAGAAAAATCCTAAAACTACAAATAAAAACAAAACGCCCAAAATTAACAATTTAATTAGTTTTCAAGAATGAAAAAAAACGGAAACAAACATTACTATATAAATATTTATGTTACAAAGTAGAAATCACTGGTCTTTTTTTCTATACAGAAAAGAGGAAAAAGAGTAGGGCTGAATATCAAAGAGAGTAGAGAGCGTAGGAAATCAGAAGATTTTGAGACGTACAAAAAAAGAGAATTAGAAAGAAAAAATCTTATGTACAAAGTAATAAATTAGGGAAAAGAGATCTTGAACGAAGACGAAAGAAAACCTGAGAAAGAATGAAGCAATACCGAGAAAATAAAAAGAAAAAGTTGGCCAAGTCGCCTGTCAAATCAACCGTCGAAAAGCGCAGATCATCAAGAAAAAGAATTAGCAGGGCAATTTCGAGGGCAAACAGGAAAATATGCAAATTGGAATCGGAACTGGCAATATCTAACAGAACAGTATGGAAATTGAAGAAAAGAATCAGAAAATTAAAAGCGACGCAGGATAAACTTTATTCTACACCAAAGAAAGTTCTGAAACCTTGCATAACTACTCCTAGGTCTACAGCCATGTTTGATATGAGCGAATCCGGTCTAGATCCAGTAAAATATCCAAAAATATGCAGGAAGTTACAATTTCACAACGTTCTGAGGTCAAAGGCGTCGAAGATGTTCAACTATTAAAAAAAATTGTTCACGGGAAAATTTACAAAAGAATACAAAATGGTGTCCTATACAAGTCATGTATTTGGAATACGGCGAAAATCGTTAAGGTATACATCTAAGAATCTACAAAAAAACTTTGCGGAAGAGGTTACCCTTAGTTCAAAAACAAATGGAAGAAACAGTAACACAATTTTTTAATAGAGGGGATAATTCGTCAGTTATGCCTGGAAAGTCCGACAACAAAACTGTACACGGAAAACAAAACCAAAAAAGAATCACTTGAAGAATTTGTATCTGAAGTTCAGGACTGAGAATTCTAATATTTCAATGTCTTATTCTAGATTCTGTAAGTATAGACCCAAACACTTCAGCTTAGTTTCGTATGCAACTCGCAATACTTGCCTTTGTATTAAACACCAGAACATGGCATTGAAACTCCGTTGTTTGAAAAGATGTGGCCTTATTACCGATGATAATCCTTTGTAAAAGATGTGACACAGGATTTTGACGTTGAATCTATTTCCGGTTGATAGCGGCTATTTTACGTTTGATGAATGGATGCGTGTTAATACAGACGCAGGGCAACGGATTAATATAGTTACAAAAACAAGCGACAGGTCATCTTTTGTTAAAACATTTGTTTGAATTCAAAGCACACTTTATTCGCGTTAAAAATCAGTATACAGCTCTGCGAACTTTGAAAGCAACTCTTCCTGATCATCATTTTATTGTGCAAATGGATATTTCTAAAAATATCAACTGTAAAACTAGTGATGAAGTTCAATCTTATTTTAACAAATGTCTTGTTAGTTTGCACAAAATGGATGGAACTCTTCATCACAAGAATTTCACTTTCATATCGAATGATCTGAATCATAACGCTTCGTTCGTGTTTTCTGTTATACATAGATTGGTTCCACTGATAAAAGTTATGGACCCTGCAGCAGAATGTATGCATTACTGGACCAATAGTCCGACTGTGCAGCGTATTTTTCCGTCAGGTACTGACGTCAAAATGTATTTTTCACATCTCTTCGTCTTCCATATTATTTTTTCCAAGTCGCGCGAGAAATAGATAAATAGAACTACAATAAGAGCAATGTACATAAATGTGTACATTTTAGCCGCCCCATAACATGCTTTCTGGATTGAAAAAAAATGGCGGAGTAGACATGTATGTGCTCATGATCAGGCAGTCAAAAATGGGATTTTTTATGTGGACGTAGTAACTTGGATGAACCTTTCCTATTCAAATGTGTAAAATAGTGACTTTGTTAATTGCTTATGGGTAGAAGGAACACGGGTAACAAAAGGGGTAGGAATAACTCATCGAAATCAGGATTAACCCCACCCGAGAAAATTGTAAACACAAACATGGCGGCACCAAATATGAACTTGTCCCAAGTTATATCTCAAGCAAATGAAAGCATATATGGTATTGCTAGTCTACAGCGTTCTTTCCTAGAGTCAACGGCTGCCCAGATTTGTCCAATTCCTAATCAAAATTTTGCACAGTCAGGGTTCAGGCAAGTACCCCTGTTCAAGACGCCCAACAAACTCATATGTCATTCATTCCAACTACACAAAACACTGTTCAACAAATACCAATGGATACAAACATGGCTCTTCAAGTTATAATTTAAAACATAAATGTTATGAACAATAGACTTGACAATGTAAACACCACAAACAGTATCATACAACAGAAGCTACAAAAGCTTGATATGCTAGACGTAATAAACAAAAAGCTACATACCGTTGAAGAAAATATAAATTCCATGAAAAATGACATAAAAACATTACAAGACTAACATGCTAGAGTATTAGCTAACGAAGAAAGACATCACCATATTATCGAAGAAAGAGACATTTATAGGAACAAAACAGGGTGCTTGAAAACGAAACAAAAATTTAGACGAAGATTTTTTGAGATTCCAGACACACTCCATGAAATATAATTTGATATTTACTAGTCTGCAGGAAGAAAGAGATGAAACCCCAGAAGTAACAGAAAATATTGTAAGATTGTTCATGACGAAAGAATTGAATATTGAAAACGTGGATAGAATTCACTTTTAAAATGTTCATCTATTAAAACCACGCCGAGACGGACAACCAAGGAGTGTGATAGCACGGTGTACAAAATATTCAGACCATCAGCCTGTACTCCAAGAAGCTAATTCAAATAGTGTATGACACGCTCATTGTCGATGGTTAGCCGTATGTTCCTGACCCCCGCGGAGAACCTCAACAACATATACCTACTAGGACATCACATCGAACACACATGAACGATCATCAAATACACTGCGAGTAACTTTGGTAAATGTTTGTGGACTAAAATCCAAATTTCTAAATGTCGATTTTATTAATTTAATTAAACAATATGATGTATTGTGTTTCCTAGAAACAAAATTAGATAAGTTTGATATTCTTGATGTTCCTAAAGGATATGAGTATGTTACTAAAAATAGAACAAATGTAAAGAGAAAATCTGGTGGTATTGTCTGTATTTACAAAAATGAACTTTCAAAATATATCAAGTTTATAAAATCTGAATTGGTTTGAACTGTCATCAAACTATACTGGTTTACCTCAAAGTATTTTATATGGCTGTATTTATATTCCACCAGAAAATTCAAAATACGCATCTGAAAATGCTTTCGACGAAATTGAAACAGAATTATTTTCCTTTTCGAAAAACTCAAAATACATTTCATTATTTGGCGACTTCAATGCTAAATCTAGCCAGGAAAAAGATTTTGTTATTCCTGACGAAGAACTTCTCCTAAATTTACATTTATCGTATGACTTCGATGATGATTTGTTAAGTAATTTTTATTCATATAAGTTGGTAGTTCAAAATGGCATACCTCTAGACCGAAGTTCACAAGACAAGTCCAAGTGTAATAATTATGGTCAAAAGTTGATTGAAATGTGTAAAAGATGCTCTTTATACATCGCAAATGGAAGACTGCATAGCGATAGAAATATTGGTAAAACTACATGTAAAAACATAAGTTTGATTGATTATGTGTTAGTAAGTCCCTACCTTTTCCCATTTTTCCAAGAATTTTGTGTATTAGATTATGATCCTATGATATCAGATGTAGATGAGATTGCAATAAGTCAGATTTATTTAGGCATGTTATTTCGGATTATCTTGGTCAAATTGACACGATATTGGATGATCTATTACGCTCCGGCAATGTCACGGGTGACAGTGTGAACGATATTGTAAATGAAATACAAAACGTTTTTACATTTTCTGCTTTAGATGTAATGGGAGTTGCTAAGCCCTACCCAATAGATAGTAATAAACAAATGAATTATAAACCATCGTTTGATAAAAGTTGTAAACAGAAACGAAATGCATTTCATAAAGTCAAAAAAGAATATAGTGTAAACAAAGCTAATGATGTTAAAGACTCATTGAAAAAGGCGTCACGAGAATACAAAATGCAAATGAATTTTAGTTTTGAACAGTACCAAACAAAATGTGCAGAAGAACTGCGAAAGTTAAATGGTACTGATACAAAAAAATTTTGGAAAATATTAAATCGATTTAGTCATACTAAAGAGATAACCCTGATATTCCACTTGAAACTTTGTTCGAATATTTTAGAAATCTAAATGCCGATAATTCAGATGATGCATCTGTTGATATTAATTTGGATGATGAGAATTTTGACCTCCTCTTTGCCGAAAATGAACAACTTGGGATAATCCTAAATGGTCCAATCAGTGAAGACGAGGTCAAACGTACGATTAAAAATCTTAAAAATAACAAGGCACCGAGAGATGATATTCTTAACGAATATTTGAAAAATATTCCACCGGAATGTATCCCAACCCTGTGCAAGCTATTTAATATTATACTAGACACTGGAATTGTACCAGAAAAATGGGTAATCGGTATAATAAAACCAGTTTACAAAAATAAGGGCAATAATCAGGACCCTGACAACTACAGAGCTGTTACTCTCATTTGTTGTCTCAGTAAACTTTTTACCTCTATTCTTAATGTAAGATTGACTGATTTTTCTAATGAGTTAAGTTTAATTTAAAAAAATCAAGCTGGATTCAGGAAGGGTCATTCAACAGCAGACAATATTTTTGTTTTACATGCTTTAGTATCCTTATACTTATCACTTGGAAAAAGGCTTTTCTGTTCATTTATTGATTTTAGAAAGGCGTTTGATACTGTATGGAGATCTGGACTGTGGACAAAGTTACATTGTAGTAACATAAGAGGAAAATGTTTCAATGTTATTTATAATATGTGTAATAATATTAAATCGTGCGTTCAATATAGAAATGAGAGATCCGACTTTTTCCCCTGTCTGGTAGGAGTTCGTCAGGGAGAGAATTTGTCGCCCTTTCTCTTTTCTATTTTCTTGAACGACCTAGAAAAATACTTCAAAAATGCAGATGGTCATCCTCTTGACTTTCTATCTACAAAATGCCAAGATACCCTTCGAATATACCTAGAGAACTTTACAATTTTGTACGCGGATGATACTGTTTTAATTGCAGAATAAATTGACGACATGCAGAGATCCCTAGATATATTTGCAGAGTATTGCAACACATCATGCACATGGAAACTGTCGGTTAACACAAGCAAAACTTAAGTGATGATATTTTGCAAGCGAAAAATGCAGAAAATACCTCAATTCAAACTAAACGATGCATCACTTGAAATTGTCGACTGTTATAACTACTTTGGATTAACGTTAACATATAATGGGTCTTTTACTAGTATAGAAGCAAAGAAAAAACTTGTAGAACAAGCAGAGAAAGCAATGTTTAGCATCTATTCAAGAATTAGAAATATGAATGTTCCTATAGATATTTAACAGAAACTTTTTGACATTATGATTGCTCCAATTTTATTGCATGGTTCTGAAATTTGGGGGTTTGAAAATACTAATATTATTGAAAAAGTTCATTTAAAATTTTGCAAGAGAATCCTCAATATTAAAAGAAGCACTCATAATTTCATTGTTTATGGTGAATTAGGAAGATTCCCACTAGAAAGAGATATAAAACTAAGAATGTTATCTTACTATTATCGAATTATGAAAAATGAAAATAAACTGAGTAGTATTATGTTCAAACTTATGTATGGATTACATAGAAGTAGCATTTTAAGTGGATTGAGTATGTAAAATCTATTTTTGATTCATGCGGGCAAAGCTATATATTCACTGATATATTTTTAATAGATTTTTCTCAGTATAAAAATTTAATTAAACTCTTCAAGACCAGTTTATTCAAAAATGGTATAGGACATTAACATTTCTTCTAGCGGGGCTTTCTATGGAATTTTCAAGTGCGATTTTGGCTTTGAAAAATATGTACTTAGACTACAAGAGAAGTCTAGAATTTGGATTACAAAATTTAGATTATGTAATGTAAAATTTCCTATAGAGACAGGTCGTTGGCATAACATTCCCATAAGAAGAAAGAGTTTGCACCTTATGTAATGAAAGATTGATAGGGGACGAGTTCCATTATCTGTTTATTTGTAAAAATGATACAATCTCTTATTATCGAGATTTATATGTACCCAAATATTACTCGTCCCGACCAACAATACAAAAACTCAAAGGTTTATTTTCAATTTGTAACACAAAACTATTATATAAACTATCACTATTGATAAAACATATTTCAAATATGTTATAATTATTTATTTACCCCATTGTTGTAGTTTTAATGTTCATGTAGTAATCATGTCTTCTTTGCCATTTGTAAATCTTGTATTTTGTGCACCTCATGTTACACATATTTTGTGTCTGAGTGAATAAAGAAATCTGAATAAAGAAATTTGAAATCTGATAAGTTAACATTGATAATAACATGACAATTAACTGAAAATAGTCTTGAAACATATCGACCAATTTTTTATTCGTTTTATTCTGGTTGCAGACTTGGGGCCCCATTGGGTTTAAATATAAAAGAAATTAAAAAAAATAATTTTATCATAACAAAATAATTGTAAATCACTGTTTAATGACAGGATAATAACAGGCAAACAACATTTTATACAAACCACGCTTCTTATGAGTTTTTCATATTTGAACAAACTGGTCCGTAGGACGAGTTTGTTTATATATTAATGAGTAACGCCGGGTAAATATGTTATATGAAATTATTTTTACAATTTTTAAATTGGCGTGACATTATTGTATTTAGACGAACACGCGATGGACGGTCATTCTACACGCATTGAAATTAGAACAAATCCATTTTCTAATGCAAATAACCATGAAAGTCGAAACAAATGTAGATAGTCCCAAACCGGCTTGTTAAAGCTTGTAAATTCAGCATTATCGTGGATATGTCACTACACCATAATTTACAACTTTTCATTTCTCGCTATAAAAAAATATGTTGAAAAATACTATTACTACTACTGCAATGGCTATAATAAATCCGCTAATATACAATCTAATTAAAATGAAATCTTTCACTGGCCCCCCTCCCCTTTTCTGTTATTGGTCGCTGCTAATAGCTTACAACGCAGCGACTAATAACAAAATGTGAAAGATTTAATTGTATATGTTAAACCAGCTAATATAAGAACTTAAACAGCTAAAAATAAACTTTCAGACACATACATTTTATTAAAATAACAATTCCTCATCCTTTTATTCATTTATTTTACCGCAATGATATAGGGTAAGGGATTTAGACCTACGGGCATTAAGTTTCTTGACAGTCTATCGTCTTGAATTAAGAAATTTTGTTACAGCATTTAATCGTCGATGGAACACCGACGTGGGAAGAAAACATCCAAATTTGTGGTACTATTTAAATAAACTTAGAACAGAAGAAGTTAAAAGCAAGTTAGCAGTGGTTTCTGTTGATAACGGGGGTGATCCTCCTAAAAGAAAGAGAAAGTACAGAGATCTATAGAGGAGGATCAAAGCGTTCTTTCAAAGAACCTTAATGGAGTATTGGAATGCAATGGTACATATGTTGTAGCTGCATTTAAGTTAAGGCAGATAGCTGCATTTAAGTTAAGGCAGATTGCCATTAATAATTTGGCAATAAAAATCACTAACATAGTTTTGTATTTTGTACGACTCACAACATTGCTGTTTTGGTCAAGATTCTAAATGTAGATTGTAAACTAAAAAAGCACTTCCAATATAGTTTTCGCTGCTTATCAGAATTGTGCATTTGCGAGAAACATATGTTTCCCTGCAACGCGGTCCAATAATTTCAAAAGATTTGTTATCGCGTCCTTCTGTTTAAAAAATGTAAATAACAATACGTACGATTTCAGTCATGGATGACGTCATAGATTATTGTTTGACATTTGATACCCATGGACACTGGCAATAATTCATCGAACTTTCAAAGCAAAAGTATAAGCGTTTAGTCTTAAATGTTTTCATCTCGTACAGAACAGATGTTTAGTGTCTTCTTTGCAATATATCTGTCGGAAAGACACTTTTCGTGGGTTTTAAAAATAATTTTATCAAACAATAACGTAGAAATTTTAATAAATCGGAAAACTTAAAAATAAATCATTCAATCAGTACATTTTCTGCACAATAAATAAAAGTTAATAATATTTGCCATATTACACTTGTATACTAATAAAATAGCATGGCGCCCATGTCATGGCTTTAAACAATATTAGTATTTTGTTCCAGTTTCCGACATGTCGAGTTAGAAATATTTGTGTATATGGTGCCGTTTTACTATTTATTCCTTATTGTTTGCATATCAAAAATAAAATTAAAATATTGGTATAAAAACCTTTGTAATATCAGGAAAGAATTTCGGACGAGGTTCTGCAACAAAAAATATCAACTACGAAATCAGCTAGAAATGCCAAACATTGAATCTGTGCACTCACCGAACTTTGCCTATTGTTTGAGGAAGTATATTTCAAATAAAATACAAAAATGGGGTGTCTGAGAAATGGAGTGTCGAACTATTGTGTTGTCGGACCAATGGGGTGTCGGACCAACGGGATGTCGGACTAGCGGTGCTGCCCCTTTTTAGCGTAACCACTGTAAACAAAGATGGCGGCTTTCAATATCGAAAGTAGCGATCAATTTACAAATTATTTGTTTGATGAAATATCATTAATGATTTGTTAAATTTAAAACTTTCCTTGTGCGATACAGAAAACAAGGTTATAGATTGATGTAAAACTTAGTTGTGTTTATTAAAATCAGAAAATGTTTTATGGAAATAATCGTACGTAAAAAAAAACAAAATATTCATACATTCAGTCAATCCCGCTACCAAATACACAAGAGATATAAAGTTGGGAAACACGTTAGATAAATTAATTTCTTAATGCAATTTTAAGAGTTATAAGGATTAAACACCGTTTTCAATGGATTTATCGGTATATCAACAAGACCAGCTCACTCAGAAACATATCATAAAAGTCCTTCGGACTTTTGTTTGTTTGTGAGTTAGTTGGTCTTGTTGATATACCGATAAATCCATTGAAAACGGTGTTTAATCCTATAGTAACCTTTATTTGGTACAGTATTCAACAGAGATATCATAATACAAATTAGTATCGTTAATGCATTAATTTATGGCGAGGACGACCGGGGATTACATTTTTGCCTTTGGCGCTGGTTGTTATAGCGGATTTGGCCGAGGGGTCTAGACCGCTGGACATAGTGCAGGCGAAAAGGTGCCACAGTGTCACAACGGTGTGAGTTCGAATCCCGCTGAGGGAAAGCACAAATTTGACAGTGTTAAAAATCTAATTCAAACAGTGTTGGGCTTAATTTGTAGACATATATATATATATATATATATATATATATATATATATATATATATATAGTTGTCTAATAAAAATAATTATAACAACACTACTGTGTACAAATAATATATATGGAACGCAATATTTCGCTCTACCAAAGAACTTCATCAGGCGTTGACTGAATCAAAAATTCAAACAATAGAAAATGTTTTTGTTGTTCACTTTATACAAAAAATCTATACTGATGCTGAGATCTAAAATATTTTTGTTGTTCATATTACTGTCGGGTCATAAAAATTTTAGTATTCTACCTGTGGATTACGTTCGTTCAATCCATCAGGTTCTAGCGTTTTTAATTGATGTATCCAAAATGTTTCTCGAAGTCTTCTGGTTGATGTATTCCACTTTGGGTTTTGATCAATAATTTGGAATTTTACAGTATCAAAAGAGTGGCCTGTAGTTTTAAGGTGGCGAGTTAGTGGACAATTTCTGTTTTTCGTGAAAAAGGAGCGATGGTTGTTAAGTCGCATATTGAAAGCTGTCTCTGTTTCTCCAACATACTGGATGTTACAAATCCCACAGGTCAGTATGTAAATACAATTGCTGGATTTACAGGAACAATTGGAGTATATTGTAAAGCTTTCGTTGGTTGTTGTGCTTCGAAAAGTGCTAGCGATGTTTGCTGCTTTACAGCATTTGCAATTGCTGCGATTGCATGGATTGTATCCACCAGGTTTTGAAGGAGAGTTCATTTTGACTCTAGCATTTACAATAATATCTTTTAGACTGTTTGGTCGACGGTATGCCATTATAGGTGGTTCAGGGAAAAGCTTTTTTAAATTCGGATCATTTTCGATAAGGTTCCAATGTTTCCTTAAAACAGTTGAAATGTTTTTTAAGTCAGGGTGGTATGTGACGACTAATGGTATTCTGCTGTTTGTTATATTTTTATCTTTGTAATTCAGCAACGAATCTCTGGAAACATTGTCAGCTTTTCCAAATGCCTCGGCGATGTTTTTGTTTTTATAGCCTCTTTTGAGTAAATGTTTACGGAGCTCATTTAAACGATGGTTTTGGGTGTTTTCTGTTGAGCAAATTCTTTTGATACGTATGGCTTGACTGTAAGGAATACTGCGCGAGCAATGCCTTGGGTGGCAACTTTTGGGGGATAAAAATTGATGCTTGTCTGTTGCTTTCGTGTGAAGATCTGTTGTCATCATTCCGTTTTGGATGGAGGTAGTAGTGTCGAGAAAGGATATTTTGTGACCAGAGAATTCGAAAGTAAATTTGATGGTGGGATGAAAATTGTTGCAATAGTTAAAAAAATCTATTAAATGTTCTTGACTTTCATTCCATTTAATGTCAATGTCATCAATGAAACGGAACCATGACAATGGTTTATATGGTGCACCAGACAGAAGCTGTTTTTCAAGATTTCCCATAAATATATTGGCATAAGAAGGTGCCATTTTGGTTCCCATGCTAGTACCACTCACTTGAATGTAGTGTTCGTCATTAAAAACAAAATTGTTGTTCTCAAGGACGAGAGTGAGCAATTTAACAAGACATTCTGTTGGGGGATATTTTTCTTGTCTGGTGTTCCATACAGCTTCACAGCAAGCAATTCCTTCATTTTGTGGTATGTTTGTATACAAAGATGACACGTCCATAGTAGCAAGCAATGTGTTTTGAGGTAGAGGATTTAGGGACTGCATTTTTTTCAGATAATCTGTTGTATCTTGGATATGGGACGGAAGGGCTTTTACGAATGGTCTAGATCTTCACACGAAAGCAACAGACAAGCATCAATTTTTATCCCCCAAAAGTTGCCACCCAAGGCATTGCTCGCGCAGTATTCCTTACAGTCAAGCCATACGTATCAAAAGAATTTGCTCAACAGAAAACACCCAAAACCATCGTTTAAATGAGCTCCGTAAACATTTACTCAAAAGAGGCTATAAAAACAAAAACATCGCCGAGGCATTTGGAAAAGCTGACAATGTTTCCAGAGATTCGTTGCTGAATTACAAAGATAAAAATATAACAAACAGCAGAATACCATTAGTCGTCACATACCACCCTGACTTAAAAAACATTTCAACTGTTTTAAGGAAACATTGGAACCTTATCGAAAATGATCCGAATTTAAAAAAGCTTTTCCCTGAACCACCTATAATGGCATACCGTCGACCAAACAGTCTAAAAGATATTATTGTAAATGCTAGAGTCAAAATGAACTCTCCTTCAAAACCTGGTGGATACAATCCATGCAATCGCAGCAATTGCAAATGCTGTAAAGCAGCAAACATCGCTAGCACTTTTCGAAGCACAACAACCAACGAAAGCTTTACAATATACTCCAATTGTTCCTGTAAATCCAGCAATTGTATTTACATACTGACCTGTGGGATTTGTAACATCCAGTATGTTGGAGAAACAGAGACAGCTTTCAATATGCGACTTAACAACCATCGCTCCTTTTTCACGAAAAACAGAAATTGTCCACTAACTCGCCACCTTAAAACTACAGGCCACTCTTTTGATACTGTAAAATTCCAAATTATTGATCAAAACCCAAAGTGGAATACATCAACCAGAAGACTTCGAGAAACATTTTGGATACATCAATTAAAAACGCTAGAACCTGATGGATTGAACGAACGTAATCCACAGGTAGAATACTAAAATTTTTATGACCCGACAGTAATATGAACAACAAAAATATTTTAGATCTCAGCATCAGTATAGATTTTTTGTATAAAGTGAACAACAAAAACATTTTCTATTGTTTGAATTTTTGATTCAGTCAACGCCTGATGAAGCTCTTTGGTAGAGCGAAATATTGCGTTCCATATATATTATTTGTACACAGTAGTGTTGTTATAATTATTTTTTATTAGACAACTATATTATTTTTATTTGTAATTGTATCAGTCTGCATCTGACTGATCCAGCACTTATTAAACGAGATTGTTGTTGCTATTTATAGATTACTTATATATATATATATATATATATATATATATATATATATATATATATATATATATATATATAAAACTTTATATATGTATAATATATATATATATAAAACTTTATTTCCTCTTTTACAGAGATTAGATATATAATAAATAGTAATACGATAGATCCTTTATTACAATCATCACGCCGCCAATTCTTACGCGCTAACCGACTGAACTGTTGTGCTTCGCTATTAATGAGTTCTAGATAAAGTTAAGACTGACAAAATAATAAACGCTATATGTTACCTTTTCATGAATATAGATACACATGTTTCAAATAATATTATCACAAAATTATTACCGAATATAAAAATAGTAGACTTACTTTTACAAAATCGTTAATGATACGCTGTTAACGTATCAGCTTTTTAATAATGGTTGCAAATTGTCTAAAGCTGCAGACCACAATCTGTCACAGACGTTAAGATTTTATAACTAAACTTCACCCCCCCCCCCTTGTCTCTCACCTTATCTTTCTTAAACACTGCATTTTTCCTACATAGATATCATGTTCACACTCTTCATTCAACTCACTTTCTCCTGTGTCGTGCCGCAAATTCTCAACAGCATCACCTAACCCGCCTTGGCTCAATGAAAATTCGTGCAATTTCGGGCGGTTTTATTGTTTTTATATTAAAACTCATACGTAAATTATTTGGAACTCAACGTGTGTGTTATCAACGAGCTATCGATGCAAATCATAATTTTTTTCGCATACTCGACAAAAAGAAAGGTTGTGATTGATTAAAAAGTTGGAAAAACACTGGCTATGCTGAGCACGCAAAATGCAGACAGACATGAAATTGCGGACACCAATCTTTCAACTACGGACGCCTATAATTCGTTTGTTTTCTACAATGTAATTTTTTATTTATACAAGATTTTTTAAACATTCTCTCCTATGTAATAGCAACCGAAAATCACAAACTTACTTTCATAGTGACTCTCACTCAACATAGTTTTATGCTAATTGATATTTGTGTAGCCTAACAACACTGTCCATTTACGACTTCTAGGTAATTGTTTTATTCTTAATGTTTTTATCATAGTACTTAACGATCACTACTCGTTTGAAGACTTAGATCATGTCGTAAAGATCGATCATTTGGTATATTTGTAGCCTAACAGCACTAACAAAGTATGACTTCTAGGTAATTGTTTTATGCTTCATCTTTTTTATCATAGTACTTAACGATCATTCCTCTTTAAAGACTTGAATCATGTCTTAACGATCGCCCAGATGATCGGGGCGGGGTTATCATTGTAAATTTTTCTGACATTTCATCAGTGTAAATTGTAACACATATTTTTTCATAAACTTACAAAAATAATCTTTTCACTTATTTTCTTTGTTTTCCACTTCAGTGCCCATATAGGATTCCGACTTTCGTTCGGCAATAAACTAGTAATAAATGTTAGCTAAATTCGTTGTAACCATATATTTACTTAAAAACACGACAAGTTTATTTATCTTTATCAGATAATAAATAACAACTCGTTATATCTTTTAATAACAACTCAAAGATTTTAAATTCACGTTTTGTTTTTTGTTTGGTTGTGATGGCAAGGATTCGATTTCCGAATTCCAGTTTAAGCTTGTGATAGCATCAATCGATAATGATCGGAGAGCAATAACCTATGAGACTCTCGGGATTATCAATTTCTGGTTGACTATCAAAATAGTCAATTTGAAACCAAATAATATTGATTCGAGGTGAAGATTGGAATTTGACTTGTTGACAATCTAAAGATATTGACTCGGGTGTGGGAAATAAGACAGGTGACAAATTATCGGCTAGTCCATCGTCGTTAGTAGTCGTTTAATCAGACGTTATGGTACCCGTTGGTTTCATAGTTGGTTTAATAGAGAATCTTGCAGTTAGATGTTGCGGTACTTCAGTTGGATCGCTTGGCTGAAATGCAGTAGCAGGAATGGCGTATGGGTGCAATGGATAAATATTGCACGAATTGAAACCGGATTAGATATTGGAAAGTGTTGAGCACCTTTCCCATGCAGTTTTACAAAGCGCCGGAAATGTCCACTTGTTGACTTGAGGAAGGCTATTTTCTCTGCATAAGCTCTATTAAAAGGACCGAATATGCATTTATCTAAAGGTTGCAAGGGCGCAAATGATTTGTTGTGTGCGGTGGGAGATTGAAGATTATGATATTGTTTTCAACGGCACACGATATTAAAGCCAGAGTCTCCAGTTATGAGTGTCCATCTAGGATAAGAAGCTATGGACGGTCATGTCCGCCCTGCTGCAGAAACCCCTCTCGGAACCGTCTCTCGCCTATGTTGTCAGACATCCAAATAGATTCTTGATTAGCCCATACTATTTGCAACGGGGCTGCCATTGTGTTTAACCCAAATAAAGATTTGTTGATTTTACCCTTTGCTATCAAGAGAAGACTCATGTAAGCCCATGAAGCATTAACACGCCATAATAGTAACGTGTTGTTTATTTGCGATTGTTTTGCCAGGAACCGCTCTGGAACCCTTCTCGGCAATAAATTTGACGGGGTCGCGCTCGAACATTTTGCCGGTTTGGTCGGAATTACATATAACATGTGGTTGCTCTGAAAGTTATTCATTGTCATAATATTTCCTAAATCACTGAAATAACTATTAACAACCGTAGGAATCATCATTATACACCGTAATTTTCTGGTTTTCTAATACTAAGATCAGGATGTCCAGTTTTCATCTGTTGCCAGAATTCTTTCCCCGGGGACGAAGTTTTTAAATTGTGTTTTAATTTACATTCTTTTGCAGAGTTCTAATTATACAAAAGAGCTGTTTTCTTGTCACCCCAACTCCAAGTTTAGCAGACAATTTTGTTTTCTATTTCTGGTGGCCACGATGGTTTTCTTGCCCTACTGATGCTAACTTCACGTTTACCACTGACTCTGTTTCCAATAGTAGATTTAGGAAATTGTAAATTTATAAAATTCTGCTTTTTTCTTTTCCGAATTTTAGTGGCTATTGTGAAAATTAAATTTAAAATAAAATTATTGTTAATACTTTTATTTCATGGACGTACAGAACAGTTTTTATTTAACACCTTAATTGTAATATTGATAATATTGATTGCAAATGTCAATTGGAAAAGCTGCATAAAGCTGCATAACTCCTTTTTATTTGAAAGAGGGAAATAAGATATAGCGCTGAATTTTATTTTTGTTTTTATGTTGTATTGTAAAAATGATACATATATACTGACAAATACATTGTTTTCGCCATTTCAAAACAAAACGTTAGAGTCAAATTTCCATGAACGTTTTAGTATTTCCTCTCGGAATTCATCAATCTATGAGCTCGGGGTTTGACAAAATTCTGTGTAAAATTCGCTGAACTTTTTGGCCACAAACACAATGCTGGAATATTCCACAGACGCTAATCAGTTTAGAAAGACCACTATAAATAATTCTGCGGCCAGCTCATCTTTTCTCATCCATTCTTCAAATAAGATATTTCATGGATAAATGTCATCTGTTTCAAAATACCATTCCTCATTTACATGTTGCCTTAGTTTTCCTAATGCAATTATTTTAATCCAATTAGAAATTCCCCGTGTCTCCATTTTCTTTAGTTCCATTATTGCTGACATGTCTGTAAAAATAAGCACAAGTTTTTCTGGTGGCGTGTCGTCTAAATTTGTCATGTTGTATACCTGCATTATATGTTATAATAATTTTATGACTATTCGAACTGTTATTGTTATTTCATACTCTGGATGTACAATGTATATCTATGAATAGTATGTGACACGTTTTATTATATTTTCGTTTGTACAGTATGTTCATGCTGTGAATTAAGATTTTTTTCATTCTAGTAAAATATTTCAGCTTTCATTTGATTTCATAAAATCTTGACTTGCAGTTTTATTTAGATTAAATACAAGTTTTAAACTATTTTTAATATATTGCAGCAAAAAGAGACAAAAAACTGCCTGCCATTCTGTTGCCTGGGATCTGGAAGTTTTCTGTTCTTATTAATTTCATTGGTGGGGACATACCACGAAATTAAGAATTCAACGAATAATGACCTCTAGAAATCCATAATGACAGTAAGATGACATGAGAAACTGCTATGAGACGGTTGTTTACATGGATAATGACGGCTGATGTTCAATGTGCATCGTTTTATTGGTATGTTTTAAAAAGGCAGAGTTGCTAACTTTTTTTCAGTCTCTTCCATTAACTCAAAATGTAGTGAAATCTAATAAAAAACTAAATTGTTTCTATTAAAAAAATTAATACAAAAAATTACTATATGTAAGTGAACGATCCCATTTCTCGTGTAATTGAAACTGAAGTTTATAAGGGTAGAAAACTATAAAATGGAGGAAACCGGCTTAATTTTACCATGTCAAGCAGCAACCGCTTCAGTACTGAAGTAAGTAAAATAATAAATGTTCGCTATGTATTTAAAAATTGTAAGCTTTCTTATTTAATTCATTGTATCATTTTGTAAATATTTGGTACATTAGAAGCAGATATATATGCATCACCTTATGTTTTTAAACTATACTTGAGGCAAGGGTCTCTGAATAAGATGGCAAGAGATCACACTGTTTACTGGGACTTAACTGGGAGGGTTACGAGAGCTCGACCTTAAGATCTGTCCAGCGCGTCTACAGATGACAGATGGGAAACCCACTCGTAGGGCTTTTCAGGTCAAAATAAGGAACGCCTGACTGTGAACGTAGGGAGAGACGTGTTTGGTGTGCCACGTTTCGTGTACGATAAAAACCCTTTGCTGATTGCGAAAAAAACTAGGTTCATTGTTGCCATTACAAAAGGCTAAATTCTCCTCTCCGTGCTTACCCAATGATCTATATTTTTCTATTGATAATCAAAATTGTGTTCCCGTTGATTAATTGGTAACTGTTCCCGTCCTAAATATAACTGAAATATTGACGTTAAGCAAGTAAGCAGACAAGCAATCAACAAATCAAACTGTAGTTTTCGTAAATTTACTGTATAGCTGAGGACAACACAGAAAAAAATATATTTTAAATTATGATTACTCTATCGATTGCAGATCCGTTGTACTACAAAGGTTTTCGCGGATCAACCTACAGAGCTGCTTAGCACTTCCCTTTGGTTGCTAGTAGTAAACGTCCTCTGATGGTGTTTGGGATTGTTAGTTTATATTGCGGTAAGGCATTTTAACCACTACAAAAGGCTTAATTTTCCGTCCCTACAGAATACTTCGTACTGATACGTTTTTAGTGGCACTCAAAATGCTCAAGTTTTTTACATTCTTATTCCGAATTGATTTAACATTTAAAAGAATAAATAAATAAATACATAAATCTTTTTCCAGGTCTTATTTAGCTCAATCTTGAGGAAGTTGTAACACCAACATGAAGATTTTAGTTTCCATTTTTGTCATAGCATTTACATGATCAACAGAGATTTTGCAGACCGACGCACGCTGTTACATATGGCAAACAAGTAAGTAAAACTTACAAAAATGATTGAACATTTATAAATTGTAGTCATTGCGTAATAGGCAAACCAACGAGAATGTTTTTTCGCGTACAATTGAACGTTTATAATTTCTTTTTTGTATAAAAGCTGATTGCTTTGTACTTCTCAGTTGAGTATGTTTTACAATTATAATAATAAAACATACATGCAGTATTAAGATCTAGTTTTTATTATTAGAATAAAATGTCAAGCTTATAATATTTACTACGCCAGAAACTTATTTCAGATTCAGAAAATTGCGAAGGAGATAAGGGTGCAGAGTGCACTGATTGCTTCTGCTACAACAAAATCTTACATTGCTGCAGGTAAATTTGTTTTCATTTAATGAATATATTAAACTTCATAAGCATTCCTGAGTTTGTATTTTTTTAATAATAACCTAAATCAACAAAGCTGCATGATACTTAGATTTAAGTATTTTTTGAAGTCTGTAGGCGAATGCAGAACATAGAAACTCGAACATTCATGTATCCGGATCCACTAAAATATGCATGTACATAGACACTCTTGTATTTTAAAGACAGGTAGATTTCTGTTTGTCTGGCTAAGTGATGTATATGCTAATACCTGACTGTGATTAATTTAATGCTGGTCTCACGTTCAGGCAAAGTTTCAGTAACAATAAATAATAATGCCCAATATGGTTGTGATTTGAACATATTTTTCAATGGACAACTTATACATATAGAAAGTAGTGAAAATTATAAATTGAAAACGTTTCTATAATATATTGTATAAGATTCACGCTTAACCTATGTTTGGTGACGAGTGTAAATTGAATAGAAATTTTTATTTCATCGGTGAGTTGATCGAACAAAAACTGTGGCTATCCTCAATTGCTCCAAAGGGAGATGAATTCCTGTTTCACACGTGGCACAGATTGTGTTACTCAAGTAAATGTACTGTCCTGTAAAACACTCTTAAACATTGTGAAAGGAACCGAAGGATATTTTAAAAGTGCAACTAACAATGTCCTTTGAAAATCATTCTAATTAAATAAATATTTGAACATAACTGCTTTTTTATTACACAGAAACTAGCTAGGAAACACAATGTCCGCATTTACAAGCTCTTGCTTTTTCATTGTGGTATGTTTGCGGACACACTTTTTTTGTTTTCCAGGCAATACAAATGGTAAAAAAATACACAAATAAACATTAATGTATAAATTTAAGATACCTTTTGAGAATAAAACTAGTTTGCTATATATATTTAATGGAAAAACATACTTCTAGCTTTCTTCTTAAATCTGTTGAAATATTTGTATTTCCCGGTTTCTCGACTCGACGTCAAGGGCGTTGTGGGGCGTAAACAGGAAGTAGCTCGGTGTTTGGGATAACAAATTTTACTACCTGATCATTGTAAAAAAGACAATTGTGCCTTTATTAACTTATTTTTGAAATTTGTCTCAGAGATCGGCACATCAGTGCGTTTTGTCTCAACAAGCGGAATTGAGTAGAACTTTTCCGTCATCATCCGCAATAACACGCTGTCCGCAAAAGCACGGAGTTCCCTAGACCGGTTCCCATCAATCAAATATTATCTTTTTGGATGGAGCATGCGTACATGTAATCTCGCAAAGGCAGAGAACCAGTCTAGACTCGGCTCTCACTGTCACTCACAGATTCAGAACAAACACCTGATGGACATACCTGGAACACCACATACGGCAAAAAAGTTCCCGTTAAATGGATAAATGCATGTCTTCTTAAATGCAGCCTGCAGATCTTCTGAAGCAGAGACCGTACATATGAAGAGAAAGCTAGCTGACAAACTTCATCTTTAGTGATTAGAGTTGTAGACATTTTTATTTTCGTTTTACAAAGATGGTTGTATACTTTTGAAAAAGGGCCATAAATACGGTACCCTATAAATACCAACATTCATTGGTTGAAGGATGTGGGAGGTATGTGCAGGTAAAACATGTACAAGAATGTTATGTTGTTGTATTCATTCAATGACACTGACAGAAACGTGAGATTTATGGCAATAAACTAGCAGTAGGATTTTGTCATATCTTCCAACAAAGACAACAAGTGGTTCTTCAAATTATTCAGGAAGATGTCAGTGTCAACAGCTCCAAGTCTTCCACCCATTTGTTATGCATCTTCTTGCCTGGGAAAATGAAGTATGGAAAAGATTACCAATATAGAACTTCCACATCCAAGGATGGTAATAGTACTGGATTTTCCAGAAGTTACAGCAGGTGGATGAAAATTTGTAAATGCAACAACACAGAACAACTATGGTTTAGATACCTTTCTCGTCACCATTAAATATCAACTGATGCTTATTTTTATTAGTATTTCTTTATCTAAATATGTGGTGTGTCTGTTGACACATTCTTTATTTCTGCCTTTAGCCCTGGCTATCTGAAGTACCCGCAAATTATGCCACATTTTTATGAAAGAATAGAACCATCGAAAGTTGAAGGGATTTTCAGATGTTCTTAGATTTAAAGAGACTGCAAAGTCACTAGCTTAATGTACTACTTGCTCTGTTGGGATGGTTTTCGAGCCTGGTTTGATGGAGTCTCAACACTCGGCCACCGAGGCCACCAGTAAGTTTTAGAGCAGTCCTGTGTAATCCATCAACTATCTATACTTTTATTGATGTACAAAATATGCTTATTTTGTTATATTTTTATTTCCAGATTTACATGCTTCTACTTAAGTTTTACAGTTGCTTTAATTTTTGGAGGTTGACAATAAAAATGTCTACAACTGTAACACCTCTAAACTTGTAATCATCATTTCTTGTTTTATGTTTGCATGGAGCCAAAAACATTCTAAACAGATTATTAACTAAACATCTGTAACTGTTTTTTCTTTAACAATCACAATAATAGTAAATTCATCAAACAAATAATTTGTAATTTGATCGCCGCAGATATTAAATGCGCCATCTTTGTTTACACTGGTTACACAAAACGTAAATTATCCAAAACTATAACAAAAAAATTAACAACATTGAAAGCCTTTACCTTAAAAAATCTCGACCAATCAAATAAACGTATTTCTAAATATGCATATCATATCAGAATAATTGATGCATATGTACCTATGAGTGGCCGTTCATGTCACAATAAGGATACTTCTATAATTATACTTTTTCTATACTTATACTTCTCATTTCTATCATTATACTTTCTAGAAGTATAACGATACTTTATGCTAATATAATTATACTTCATTAAAGTATCATTATATTTACGTGAAATATCATTATATTTAGTTATGTCTGAGTGTTTCAAAAATGTATCAGTTTACTTCCTACTTGTATAGTTAAACTTGTTAAAGTATAATGATACTTTTTAAAAGTATAATGATACTTCTCAAAAGTATAATGATACTTTTCAAAAATATAATGATACTTTTCAAAAGTATAATGATATTTTTCAAAAGTATAATGATACTTTTCAAAAGTATAACGATACATGTTAAAATAACGATATATGTGCATATGACTGTATTTTCTCAAACTTTACATAAATACATTAGTTTAGAGACGATTTGAAATAGATAACGTAAGGGATATCTTTTTTAAAATTATCGTTAGCCAATCACGGGGTATTTTACAACAGACATGTTCGCACCATTTACATAACAACAATGCCAGATCGAGTCACCAAGATGGAGGCAGCACATTTTTCACAGGAATAATTTTTCAACATTTTGTACATTCACACGCATATAGTTAATTCACAAGTTTAAAATTTGGTGAACTCATCGATTAGTGTCACTGTACATATATTTTACGCACCGTTTTTTTATATGTTTTACTCATTTTAACATTTTTCTGCGACTTGTGTTCGTTTGACACCCGCTTTGAATTATAAATATAGATTTGATCCTGAATTGACTATCGTCCCAATTTATTACTTAAATATATATCATTGTCAGATCAGATCGATATTAAAATAAACTGAATTTGTGACCAATATGGCGGACCTGTAAATACTCGTGAGAAATTTTGCGGGAAAACAGTCAACCCCTTATAATCCTTTAACCTGCTTAATCATTATCATATACTGCCTATACTTTTACCATAATTCATAATGAGTGTAACCAAGCTTACTAAATATATCACAGAGCACCAAGCCATCCAAATACCACAGACATCCCAAAAACTGTTCATACCAGTAATCTTCTCTGATAGTAAGGGAGACTACCTTAAAGCCCAGGTAACCAACATTGTGTGGTGGTGCCAGAAAGGCAGGACTACAAAAGACGCCATCGCCTGTTTGGAGCAAAACCTCAGCACCAAGCTTCGACTATTGGGCAGCAACATCCACCTATACTTTTGACACGGTACGTGTGATAACACCACAAAAGAGAAGGGCAACACCATCTCCCTTCTCCCAGAAGACCAGACAAGTGAGACTATTAGATGTTATAAAAGAGCTTTTGATTTGATTGCCAGCCATCCAAACTGTAAAATAAGTTTCATCACTACGCCTATCTACTCGATCTGGAGGTGGAACCAAACAGTTGCTAGTAGGCAAATCAAAAAGCAGCAATCTGAGAAAGACCTGTCTGTGTACCAAGAGCAAGACAAACAGCTTCTTAACAGGATTTTAAATCTCAACACGCTCACAAAAGATCTGAACAAGAGTCTAAACCAAGTAGTCCCTGACCTGAACAGAGATCTATACAGAAATCCAAAATCTAAAAAAGGGCCACGCAACACCATTAAAACCGCTTTCAATTTATACAAGGGTGGCATTCACCCCGACTTCCACCTAGCGAGGGCATGGCTTAGAAAACTAGAATACCAAATATACGAGGATTGCTGGTCTCACTAACTTTCCGAAAATACTTTATACAATACTTTATGTTTTAAATGTTTATGTTTTATAGTTTAGCACCTTTATCTTAAACACCCAGAGTTGGAGTGGAACTCTCCACTCTGTACCAAGTCATACGCAGCGTTAAAAGTCAAAAATTTACAGATCCTTATTAAGCGTTAGATTGGAATTCACCACTCTATACTACTCAATATGAACTTGTCAGTATCAGGGCAACTTACCAACTTAATTCTTCCATACAGTACATTAATTTACTATACCTTACAACACGCTGTGTTTGAGTGGATTTCTCCACTCTGTACCAACTCATAGGTAGCTAAAGGGACATTAAAATCCACTGTTCTAGATCCACATTAAGGGTTAGAGTGGAACTCACCACTCCGTATCATATCAGTCAGTATATTTAGCATTTGGGCCGGAGTTATCTATACCAACTCACTCTGATAATCATGGGCCCCCAACAGGAATGATTACCACACAGATCTTTACCCCAAGCAAAGTAAATACCTCAGTTAAGGGTTACATGTTCAATGAGAGAAAAGCGCTGGAAAAACTGTCTGATGCCACTGCAAGAACATCCGACCTACAGATTGAATACAAGCATGGAAACATCATACTGTCTCTTACACCGGCGGCCTACCTGCACTTTACTCGGATCATGACAGAGCTATACAAATCATATGACACCATTCATGTTGAATTCTATCCAACAGCAGACCAAAAAGGCAAAGTTGTATCCGTCTCAATGGCAATATTAGATAACCTAACCAATATACAACAATATAGAATAAATCTATACAACACTCAATGTAGAATAGAAGTAAACGGAGCCAACCATCATACTTTCTTCGATATCCTACACCAAATAATGGAGAAAATGGATAAAATCAAGGGATATGCAGGAATACATGCTAAAATTAGGGCAGAATGTGATAAGCTAATACTACAATATGAAAACAGGGATTAACATCCACAACAAGCGAAGAAAAGGCACCATGTATGAAATGTAAGAGAAATCTTCAATCAAGAGGACTCAAGTGTGAGAAGTGTGGGTTATGGGTTCATTACCACTGTGAAAAGTTAACCAAGGCACAAATAGAAATAGTGGAGGACAAGGAAAACAAAACACCATACATTTGTGTGCCTGTAATAATAACCCCACCACAAACTTAGAAAACTATGCTCCAAAACGAACCATGCCTATTACTTCCAACTCTATGCAGGCTATCGCTAATAAAATGAAAACCCATGCAATTAGTCTATTAGAAGAAGAATCCAATAATAGTAGAGCTGATAAAGTGTTACCCTTACCATCTATATTGAACTCTCTATGTCAAGTCAATCAGACTCATAACTTCAAATCAAAGCAACCTTCTACTACAGTTGTACCAACCACACCCATCCTAGCTTTAAATCCAAATGTACAAATGCCAGTATCACATCCAGATCCTGTTAGTATAAATAGTACCTCATCTACACTCATCTGCTCATCAAGCTCACTTTCTTCAACTCACACCAACAGCAAATCCTATACAAAGGCCTAGTCAAACAAAATCAAGTGACAAGGATATAAGGCAAAGAGAAGCAAAACTAAAGAAAATGGAGGAGGATATCAAGATAGAAAAGGCTGCCTTAAATGACGTAATGAAAGATCAATCACGACTTAAGGCTTATGCCATGAATATGGAATCAAAAATTAAAGAGCTAGAAAATACGAACAAGATACTACGAATGAACGCTCACACAGAAGTAAAGACACAACACTCTACTATACATGCTGAAATTACCAGTATAAGTAATCAACTGCCAAATATACCACCAAGCATGTTCAACACAACCCACTCGAGTAATCAGGCGTGCACCAGTGGTTTACAACAACATCTTCACACTTTGGAGCATAATATGCTGAACGATCGAATCACTCATATTGAAAACACCCGTCTGCTGTATAGACAGATTTACGAGATACAATCCATCCAGAAACGTCTGCATTCCCTTGAGGTTGCATTTCAAAATCAATCAAAGGCGCACATCTATCCAGCCCCATATCAAGTAGTACAACCATTACAACTTCAACCAGTTAAACCTCCACATTATATTCATAATAGATTTGTTACTCCTGTACAGTACTCAAATGTATACAGTGGTCCAATTACTATTCAGCCATTCATCAGTATCATACCTCCAATGCACCATAGACCGCAACCACCTATATATCACAAGGATACGAATATGCGAGAAAATTATCACCCAATTACCCCACAAGTCAATAGCCAAGACTCCAATACAAGCTCAGGAGAAACAGTTGATAGTCAAACAGCTGTAAATTCAGGTCTACACCTACCTCCTGACAACATGGAATGAATGGAAATAGAAATTGAACAGGGCTACAGTTTATCGCTGGAATCACAAATGGACCACAATCAATAAGGAAAGACTGAGTCTCAAATTGATATTGAACACGACAATACTGAATCACCAGAATCGCATAAGGAACATGAGTAGGTTCAACAAACCTGCACTAACCTAGACCCTCCAACTTTAAACAAACTACCAGTCTCGACAGATCAAGCTACAGCCACGAGACTTTATATTTTAGGGATGAGCCAATCAACTCTAGGAGTGATATAGCCACCTCAAATCTATTGCGTATTACTACTTTTAACTGTAAAAATGTATAGTATATAATACCAGCCCTTGTATCAAAGATATTTTAGATCTTAGCGATTTTATTTGCCTGCAAGAACATTGGCTGTTCAGTTTTGAGAAGGCTAATTTTATAAACATGTTTCATAACACATTCTGCTGAATCAAATCAGTCGATGATGATAACCCCATTCCATCGGTACAAAAACCCAGAGGCTATGGGCGGGGGGTGGCCATATTGTGGAAGAACGAGCTGAATCATCTTGTAGAACAACTAGAAGACGGGTCAGAAAGAATAGTTTGTCTCAAATTAGATATCAAACACAAACCTATTATATTGATCTGTGTTTATATGCCAACTAGATGCACAAAAACAGCAAATGATGAATTTAAAGATTGTCTCGACCAAGTGTTTGAAATCATAAATAAGTATGCAGACAGATGTACTCCTGTCTTGTGTGGTGACTTCAACTGCGACTTAACATCAGCACCAGGAAGCTCTACATGCCCACTTGGCTAGAAATCTTCACACACAATCTAGATTTGCAATTTCATCCCACACCTTTGACCTTCATACATCCCAATGGCAATTAATCTTCAACAATTGATTACATCCTTTTCCATCAAGATATAATGTCCATCGCACTGAATACTGTCAGACTCGATATGTTACCCAACAATACATCAGACCCTTATCCTCTCATGATTGAACTAGAGATCACATATGGAGCTAAAAATATACATACTGAAGAGCAACAAGTCCAAAACAAAAAGTTAGATGGGATAAAATTGATTTAGAGCAATACCAAAATGCGCTCGGCCAGGAACTCATGAAAAACCTCCTAGACCAAGACATAGACACCCTTAAATTAGAAAAGCTGATGGAAATCATTTTGGAAGTACAGGAACAGGTGGCTCCCAAAACAAACAAATCAAAACAAAAGAACCAGCATATCTGGAACGAAGAAATCGATTCCGCCCTGAAAGAAAATAAAAGAGCACTGAACAACTGGAAATTAGAGGGTAAATCATCCACTGGAAATACAATGCAAATTCGAAATATCAAAAAGAAAAACCTTAGGAAAGTTAGACGCCAAGAGATAGCCAGGCAAAGGGATGTGTCTTTGCAAAAGATTATGAATGCAAAAGAAAGGGATGCTAAAACATTCCACAGATTAGTCAACACACAACGTAAGGTGCACAAGTTTGCCCTGTCTGAATTGCTAGCGGAAGACCAAATATACAACACAAATGAACAGATACTTAGAGGTTGGAACCATCACTTTAAACAGCTAGCTACACCAGATCCCAACAATAAACAATACAAACCAAGATTGGGACAAACTCAGAGACTTTGATGCAGGTGTGATTGAAGATATATGTAAAAGAGGGTGTACTCCTATGCAGTTCACCACAACTGAAGTAGAAAATGCAATACAACAACTAAACACTAACAAATCACCTGATATATATGGTCTCACTGCAGAACACGTGAGTTATGGAGGGTCGCTGCTCACTCTCACTATCACCAAATTAATAAAGGCATGTGCTCTAAAGGCAAAATTCCAGATTGCATGAAACATGGCATGTTCACTCCAATATTTAAGAAAAAGGGATCTGCAAATGAAGCGAAAAACTACCGGGATATTACAGTACTTCCAGTAATTGGAAAGATCTTGGAAATCCTGCTCAGAAATTTGATCAGGGAGATTATTGAAATCGTTCAAAATAGGTTACAACGAGGATTTACCCCTGCAGTATCACCACTATACTGTGCATTAATACTACCAGAAGCCATAAATGATTCGCTCGACAAAAAATCTCCAGTTTATGTCGCCTTATTGGACGCCAAATCCGCTTTTGATGTGGTAAACCATAACGGTCTTTGCAGGAAACTATTTCTATCAGGTGTAGGTGGCACCATGTGGCTACTGATAAATGAGCTCAACAGAAATCCCTTTACCTCCATCAAATGGGAAGGTCTTGTCTCGGAACCATTCATGATACAACAGGGAGTCAGACAGGGAGTACAGACCTCTACAAAATCTACATAAATAATGTACTCAACCAACTTGAAGATAGCGGACAAGGCTCAACCATTGGATCAATCTTCTGTGGTGCCCCAACATGTGCTGACGATGTAGCTTTAATAGCTAATAATCCAGTCGATCTACAGACCATGATAACAACTGTAGAAAACTATAGTACTTCAGAGAAATATAAGCTAAAACCCACCAAAAGCATGATTCTTTCAAGTACCAAAAAAGCGACGACCTATTAATTTTTACTATCAGCAACCAACCAATGAACAACCCTGACACCGCTGTTCATCACAGTTAATTTAAGAAAACCATTTCAATCCATATTGAAGAAAATATCTCGAAAGCCAGAAGAACCATGTATATTCTTATGGAAGCAGGCCTACACGGAAAGAACGGGCTAACTCCAATCACCTGTCTGCATATTTTCAACACATATGTCTTACCGGTCTTAATATATGGCTTAGAAATTCTGTTGCTAACTATTGCTCAACTGGACCCATTGAATGCTTTTATAGAAAATCCATTAAGCAAATATTGTCTTTACCAAACAAGCAGACATTGCCATATACATATTAGCAGGTATTATACCACTTAAAGGGAAAGTTCATACAGCAGCACTCACTACTTTTCATAAAAAATGTTGTATGGAAAATTCAGTAGAAAAAGACCTAGTCACAAGACAACTGGCAATGTGTGGATTCACCGACTCTAGTTGGTTCAGCAAGATCAGACGGATATTGGCTATCTATGACCTTCCATCAGCACATGACATCCTGGATGATCCGATGATAAAATCAAGATGGAAGAACCTTGTACCGAAGACTGTCGAAAAAAAGTGGTTTACTCAACATCAAAGTGCATTAGCTACATACAAATCACTTAAGTTCATATCCTCAGACAGTCTATTTCCAAACAGAATGCACCCTGTTCTAGCAAGTATAGGATCATCACAACTAGACATCAATCGTCTACCTGTAAAACTCAAGCCACTAACAGGTACATTCTATTTACAAAGCAACAGGGCATCATTCAACCAGAACGGGGTTGATCAAACATGTCTTCTCTGTAAATCTTCACCTGAAACTACAGAATATTTCATTACGGAATGTAGTGCTCTTCAAACTACACGCTATCCTTATATGCTTGAGCTTCAACAACTTTTAGATGAACCTATAGATTGCTCTAGAAGTAGTCATAACCTTAACACGTCTCTTGCATTAGATACATTATTTATCTTTGATACTAGTAGCAGGCTTTGTGCATGTGAATGTGAGTGTACTAACATTTGCTATATATAGAGCTGAATATATATGTCGCAAGCTTTGCTTTGCTCTATTCAAACACAGAGAATCGCTGATTAACATTTTACCCTCAAGTAAACGTAAGGGTCAATAACTCTAGACTCATCCGACAGGTCGCACTCAGTTTTTATATTTTCTAGTTTGTTAACCTATATAAACTACACTGAGTTTTAATAAATCCGATGTATACGGATGTGCTCCTATAAAGGAGGGAATTCCTTACAGAACAGAACAGAGCAGATGGCAGCCAGCAATTCCACAGATAAAGAGCGATTTCTGTCAAGAGTTCAGAACACTATGGACTATTGTGTGCGTATTCTCACTTCAGATACCGTTAATTCTGATGTAGCATCTAATATATTAACAAGGTGAGCATTTATCTGTCATGTTCCGGACTGAAAGGGTGGAAGCCCCTCCCCTAAAAGGCAAAATATATGTATCTCCACACACTCGAATTCCATCCATACTCGAATTTCGGCGATTTTCCTTCATTCAGCAATGTAAACAATGAACCCAAGTCTAAATTTCTTAAAAAATATCGTGAATTTATTGCTCTAACCAAATGACTCCTAAATAATAAAATACAGTCCGTTTCAACGCAATTCATCTTCCGGTAAGGAGTTAACTCAGTGTTGAGTGTAAATGCTCCTGTCGTACAGCTTACAATATCCGGCTATGTACAATAAAATTGCAGTATATGTACAGTTAAAAACAGAGCTGATTAACGGTGGATGAGAGACGACACACTGATGTCAGCCAGGTTGTGTCGAAATTGGTCCACTGTAGGTGCTGCTCGAATCTCTGGTGGAATTCACTTCCAACTCTGCATCATGTTTGATATTTGGTATGTAGCTTCATCCTATGGTATTGTATGTTGTCGAGTGATTTTATTATAACTCATCTACAACTTGTTAACGAATATTTTAAAAGGCAGATCACATATGTCTTGAATGGAATGCAATTTTTTTTTTCATTTGCTTGTCAGGTCAGGATCCAAGATAGGTAAATTGCAGCAAAGGATCCACCCAACTCAGTCTGATCTATACAGAAAAATAATTGGTTAGTCTAATAATAGGTCCTATAGGATACGTTTAACATGCTATAAATTCATCATTATAATTTTAACAAGTATCAATATACTTTTGAGAAGTATCGTTATACTTCTAAAAAGTATCATTATACTTTATAGAAGTATCGTTATACTTTTCAAAAGTATAATTATACTTTTGAGAAGTATCATTATACTTTGGAGAAGTATCATTATACTTTTGAGAAGTATTATACTTTTGAGAAGTATCATTATACTGTTGAAAAGTATCATTATACTTTTGAAAAGTATCATTAAACTTTTAAAAAGTATCATTTTACTTTTAAAAAGTATCATTATACTTTAACAAGTTTAACTATACAAGTAGGAAGTAAACTGATACATTTTTGAAACACTCGGACATAACTAAATATAATGATATTTCAAGTAAATATAATGATACTTTGATGAAGTTTAATTATATTAGCATAAAGTATCATTATACTTCCAGAAAGTATAATGATAGAAATGAGAAGTATAATTATAGAAAAAGTATAATTATAGAAGTATCCTTATTGTGACATGAACGGCCACTCATATGTACCATAAAAGTAAAAAAATTGTCTTTGTAATTTTTTCAATTCACATGGCCGTAGTCCTAGTCCTTTCCTTAACAGAACATATGTATGAGCATATTTATAATTATGTGTGTTATTATTTTGTATTCTGTTCGCATGAGCTCAGTGATGGAATATGTGACATATTAATCTGTTGTGTGTGCACGAAGTCTTTTAGTGAATTAATACACTAAGTTTTGAATTTTTATCTTTACAACACTGCCAGTAATGTCGTTCTTTATGTATGCTTCTATAATACTTATTTTAAACAATCTTTTTAACGTGGCTACAATGAGCCTCCTCACATCGACATCTATAAAGGGTGTTTATCGTGCAAGGAGCGTAGCATCCTCTAAGCATGTTTCCTACTGTTGTCACCATGCTTTCTGTTTTATGACCTGACTACCCTTTAAACAAGGGTCTTCCCTATACATGAACGCTACATGGCAACGCGCCGGGCAGGTCAGTGGGCTGAGCACTGTAAACCCTCCCAGTACGAATATGGCTGAAATTTTTTGGAAGAATTCAAAATAATGTTATACGATCAAATATTATTGTCAAATTTTGAGAACAGTTTAGTTATGTTTGAGTTAATTAATAACTTATGAAGTCGACCTGTCATCAATTAGGCACCTAACCGTTCCGCTTTCTCAGTTGTTTACCCGTGTTTTGTGATTTTATTTATTTTAAAATACATGCATAAAGCATACAAAATAGTTATCTTCAATTTCTGAACGGAAGAGTATTTCATAACAACGGAAACAACAACAAAATTGTTAGAAACGAAACAAACTTTGTTAGTGAACAATTTATTTTACCTTTCAAATAGTAAATAGTAAATGGAGTTGTTCCTTTAACAAACATAAATGATACTTGAATTAAACTACCAATTGGGGGGCTCGGTAGCCGAGTGGATAAGGTAGTTCGTCAACTATTGGTCACGTGGTCTGTCAACACTGAGATTGCGGATTCCATTCTTACTGCGGGCAGGGTGTACTCGACTCCAATTCTAATTGACAAGGATTTCCAGTTTTCCTACCGCAGGTCGGGGGTTTTCTCAGGGTACTCCGGCTTCCTCTCCAATAAAAACTGGACGCCAAGATATAGCTGAATAATTGCTGAAATTGGCGTTAAACACCATCAAACAAACAAACTACCAATTAAATATTGTGTATATAATTTACCACGTAATTCTTTAAGGGGTTAAAATGTAATCAAAGAATTAAGTCAAAGCCGTAATAGTTACCATGTATGCACGATGATACTAGTATAGTTTGTGCAGTGATATTTTTAAATTTTAATCAACCACCCTGACACACGGCTAAATTTGGGCTTATTTGAAAGATAAATAAATGGGCCTTCTGGTTCGTCTGGTCGTAAAGATTACAAATGGTGCAAAAATAAAAAAAATCAATGTCAAAGGTCATATTTGAATATTTGAATAGCCATTTTGTCGGAATTTCGAATTTTTTCAAAAATATTTTTAATACTAAATGTTCTTTTGTATTTACTTTTTTGTTGTAAATTTGATTATTGCTATATTAAAAAATATTAAAAAATATAATCAAAAATAATAAGGGCGATAACTCTATTGTGACCTAAATTATTGCCACTTTTCTGTCTAAGCTGTATTTTTTCTACATAATAAGTAAAACCGGAAGTTCTTGCTAAATAGGATTATTTTGTTAAAGATAGTCACAGTTTTGGAAAGAAAAAGGCTGTAAGATATTTTTGGGAAGTTCCCATGTCAATAGGAACGAAATTTGTTTAATGAAGCCATGTAAAACACCGCCCTTCCCTTACAAAAAGTGCTATATTTGACTAAAGACTCTAAGCTATATTTGTTTTGACTAAGTCTGCCAAAAACGTACATCTTCTTTATAAGTTCGGTCTCAAATATAATTACTATTTTATTTCACATATACACACTCCGCCCCCCCCCACCCCCAAAAAATGTTTAAACAGCTCCCTATGCGAACGGAAGAGGGTGTGCGTTATGTATTAAAACACTAGTTTCTAAACTATTTTGCTATGAACATTGCAGCTTTTTCTTCCTTTAAAAAGAAAATTCTGCAAAATATTCCTGATATAATATGCCTTTTTTAAACGCACAGCATACCAAGGAAGAAGGTGGCATGGATAAGGACAGGATGAACATTAACAAAAGCCATATACAATAGCATAAAAAACCAAAAATACGTTTTAAAAACATTAAATCACAAAAAAATTAAAAGATAAAAAAACACTAAACAGTATTAAACTGAGGTTATACTGTTCCACTTTGCACTTATTTCATATTCGTCAGATTCAACTTAGTCAGAGTGTTGGCATTTTTGCAGTCATCATTGCCCTGACATACACAAACACTAGTACATCCAAGATTCTGTTCAAAATAAACACATGATTTACTGCAAATATTTTTCACCGGCAAGTACATATCAGATCTCTCAAGAAGTCGGGTGTCATTCGTCCCTCAAAGAAAACATGTTACAGCATTCATCTATATTTGAAAGATTTTTCAGTACTTCATATCTAGGAGGATTGTAATGCTTTCAAAACCGACTTCTTGCCAAAATCAAATAAGGACGATGTGGTGTCACAACCTGTCAGTGCATGAGCAGCAGGCAATATCTGACAAAGAACTGGACCAAGATATTCGCATAAATCGGAATAGGAATGAATCGCCTTCCATCTTTCACTGATGAGATACTTCCTGTTTGAAACCACATTTCACTCGTGCTTTGAAACTGGTGAAAAAAGCTAATGCACAACAACAAAACATCGGTATCTGGAGATTTCACAACAATTCTACCTGGTTCACAGTTTTGTGTGAATTTTGTATCAGCAAATATTGAATGCAAAATAATCATTGTTTCTGCCTCTTCTTGTGTGCTAAATAGATCCACTACATCAGCAACAGACCCAGAAGTAAACACTTTACTTTGCCAATTTCTGGGTTTCCAAATGTACCTGCCAATATAAATTTGTAATCCAAATTCATGTAAGTGATTTAGGGCATAGTCGCCGAAATATTTGATCAAGTTTTGTTTGTTTTTGGATGATCCTAAGAGCTTTCTCCATTCGGGAATCTTTGTGCCATCTGTAATATTATACACTTTCTGTCCACCACAAGAAGAACGTCGTAATCTTTCTGCTGATTTGGTAGATTTTGTTGTGTCATATCTATCAAAAACATCCATCAAACAACTATATAAACCACCTGAGAAGTTTGATATAACCGAACTAAAATAGTGCTTGGCTAAGTCAGCAAACGTGTCAAGCCTTTTCAGGTCAAAACTCTGGACAACTGCCATGCAATTCCTAATCAAAACAGAACTATTTGAACTCCATTTTTGCAAGGATAAGGAAGAACATACATCGTTTTCAAGGGCATGAACGAAGTCAGATTTGCAACATTTGCGCATGGACCCATAGTCATGAAACAATGCTGTCGGTATAGGACCAATGGGGTATGCCAAACGTTGTCAATTGTGACATCTTCACGAAGATTAGACAAAGAAAGAGCTCGACGACAAACAAGCTCAGGATTAATATGCGCTTTTAATAATTCTCCTGACCGACATTTTAGGTTACAAGCCTTGTTCAAATCTTCAAATCTCTTCAGTGATGATCTAGTAATAGGCGCATAAAAATCTCCTCTGTCATCAAAACTACTATCGACAAATGTTTTGACCATCTGATTTTCTAACGATCAACTGATATTTCATCCAAAGATGTAACTTCGTCATAAAGTCTGCGGTATACATTATCCTGTCTAACATTTACAGCATGAAAATGGGTACCTTTACTCTTTTCTGAACAGGACGTTTTTCTTGTACATGTTTTGACCGGTCCCAACAAATCATTAACCTCCAACTTTAATGGACTTCCAACCAATTGTGACATGTTCGGTATTGGGTTGACCAAATAATAACTACTACAAAATCCTACATTCTAGGTCGATGCCACTGCTGGTGGACTGTTAGTCCCCGATGGTATCACCAGCCCAGTAGTCACACTTCGGTGCTGACAGGAACATCATTGATTCTTTCATTGTATAGTCAATGTCTATTGTTTGTGTTCGAGCGCCACTGATGAGTCTTGATTAGACGAAACGCACGTCTGGCGTAGTAAATTGTATTAACCTTGGTATCTTTGATGACATTTTATTTGCAACCGCTGGTTCGATGTCACTGCTGGTGGACTGTTAGTCCCCGAGGGTATCACCAGCCCAGTGGTCACACTTCGGTGCTGACAGGAATATCATTGATATAGTCAATGTCTATGTTTACTGCCCTGAAATTTCGAAAATTATTTTAATTCTAATGTTTTTCTATTTTCAAGGTGTAGATAGCCTTAGCCGGATTTTGGTATAACGTTTTGGAATTTTGGTGATAAAAGCTCTACAACATCTCATTCATTTAGATTTTAAATATTGTTTGGGTTCGAGCGACACTGATGAGTTTTGATTAGACGAAACGCGCGTCTGGGGTAGTAAATTTTATTAACCTTGGTATCTTTGATGACATTTCATTTTCACTAAAGATGAAACAAACAATAACAAAAATGATTCGAAACCAAAGATACTAAATACTAAAACCCTTCTTAAACATTCGCAACTACAAAAAAGCAAATTAAACACTTTTATTCATCAACACATTTCTAGAGTACACTTCTAAAAAATAAACAAAATTGTAACTTTGAAATAGTATCGTTGATGATATGGGATATTTCCGTAAATAACAGTTTTGGATTTCAAATCACTACGAAATGAATTTTGTAAATTTTGAAAAAGTGAATAAGAATAAAAATCACAAGATATATGAATCCTTTTTGTTTGATTGTAGACAAGATAAAAACAGCAAAATATATATTTTACACACAGGCTTTCGCTAAATATCGTAAACGGAATGCGTCAAAATTACGGAAAATCTACGCATTTTCTAAAACACTTTATATCTTTAAAAATCGTAGATGGATCTACTTGAAAATGGAAGTTTATCTTGCTTATATATTTATTTCTATAATTCAATAACAAATTTTACGAAAATTGTTTCCGTCTATAATTTATAGTTGAACAAAGTTTCAAGCAAAAAATAGCAAAAATAAAATAGGTGTTACTTTTTCACCAATAAACAAATTTTGCACCATGGGAAACCTTTACTACCAGGCAAAAAATTGCTCTAGGGTATACTCGAAATAAACAAATAAGAATTAGCCGTGTGTCTACCCGGTTGATTAAACTCTGAAAATAAGCAAGTTATTTGAAATTGTCGCTGCACTAAGTGGATTTATTGGTTCCTTTACACGGTCCTTTACATTTTATTCTACGAATTTTCCACCTGAAAAAATATTTGCGATAAAAATATTTCACTTTCTTGTTACGCCTATTTGCATGACGCACAAATTATTTATGCATTCCACGTGCTTGTACCTTTGAATTTAACAAGGGCTTGGAAACAACAAGAGACTAACGCAGAAACAGCTCTTTATCAAAAGTTCTTTAAAACCACAATATACAATTAGTATATTGACAGTGATAAATCATAGCTACATGGTTAAAATATTCTTGTGGTGACCTACTTCTGCAAAGCTGAGAAACATCGTTATAAACATTAAAGGAATACCAATCTGGTAAAAACATATTATGAACCTGTTATGAGAAACAGCGAAATATTAAAGTAGTACTCTCCACTTTTGGCCTCAGGGCTGGTTGACTGTAACCTCAGGGCTACAACTTGTACTGCTGACCTTATGTTGAATAGTTTGAAGTTCTTATTTTAGGACTCGGGACTTGGACGAGGAAATATGGACTTCTTGTGGGTTACCTGGTGTGTATATATATATATTGTAATATATAGCTAATCGCAGTTACGGTTCACTGACTCGAGGTCCGAACTGTCTAAATATTACAAGATCTGTCGCTCAAGGATATTAAAAAGGTTTATACAAACCTAAGGTATCTAAATTATCAGAGGAAAAGACAATATGTGAAGTTTTAATCGAAGATTATGTTTCACGATTTTTGCTTCGGCATTAGTACGCTTTTATTTGAAAATGTAAAATTTCCATAGGTCTTGAAAGGAGTTTAATATTATTTGAATTAACAGAACATCAGATGCAAATAAACATCTTCCCAACTCGATGTTTCTGTTTCTATCAGCCATTACACGTTGTGGCGAAAGAACATATCAATCTTGTCCTGGGAAGATTGCAATTCAATGCAACTGTCAAGTATGTGCAAACATAATGTTTAAATTTTGAATTTGATCATTTTGTTTCATGAGTCCTCACAGTTCTGGTAATTCAAAGTTCATCAAAAACATTCAACTAATTTTTCTAGTGAAAACTGTATTTTTGTGGTTGATTATAAATTAAATAGACAATCTGATGTCCAAGAAACTTGTAAGGAAAATTGAAAGGGTGAAGTCAGAACAAACATATGACATTCCAAAAAATTTTTCTGCGTTTTAAGAAGTTGTCAATAGAAAAGAATACAAAGTTCTATCTTTTGGTTACCAGTCACTTTTACTTGTCTTGTCATTCGAATCAGAAATAGACGTGGTTTTTTAATCTTTTATAATTAATGTAGGTTAACGACAGGTCCCCCATTATAAATATTTAACAGGTACCAAAAAATAACCAGAAAATTTTTCAACAGTCATGCAATGACTTCCTCTGAAACATTACTAGATATGTCAATTATTTGTAACATTGTTAAAACCTTGCCCTTGGTATCATTGGCCATATTTTATTGTGTGGGTTAAAAAAACAACAATTTCATACATTTAACTGCTTTGATGGATAAAGCAATCGAAAGGAGTTTTTCCGATGCAAACGCTAATAATAACAGTTTTTTCATTTCCGAAATTCCTTTAGAAAATAAATTGCAGTGTTTTACGCTAATATGGGTTTATTAAGGTACAATCTCTTATTTTAAGTAACTGTGTTGATTATACCAAAGAAACTGATACAAGAAATAAATGTGTCAAAAGAGCTGTATTAATTTTTTTTACTGGCTGTGTTTTAGAGCTTTACTGCGGACAGAGCGTGCTTTACTCCAAACTTTATTTCTCAAGGGTTGCGTATCTTCCTGCCGAAAGTATAGCAAATAGTTAAGTTAGTTACCTTCACACAGTGCTGTTAAGAAAACGTCATCAAAGATACCAAGGTTATAATTTTCTACGCCAGAGACGCGTTTCGTCTAATCAAGACTTAGCAGTGGCACTCAAAACCAAAACATATTTAAAATTTAAATTAATAATGTTGTAGAACATATAAAACACATGTGATTCTTAACGTATAATTACTTGAATAACATGTAAAACTGAACGAATATGTAAACGGACCATGTATGTATCTGCTGCGCGGCGGAAAAATCATAAAACAAATACCTTGTTAGTTTAAAGTTATCTAATGTACTTGCACATGTGTATCATAAACTGTGGTTTCATTTATTTTCGTGGGTATCAATTTTCGTGGTTGGAGGAAAAAAAGACATTTCGTGGGATTTTTAAATTTGTGGTTCGCGGAATCAAAAACAAATGAGAGAACTACTTACAAATTTTCGGTATTCACATACATTGTTAGCCTGTACATTTTCTTATACGTCATGGTTAAGATATAATCGCTCTCGGGAGGTGGCAATTGTAACGCTGATCACGGGATTTCATAGAAATTTACGGTACTTTTATTGAAAAGCGGATACATTAAAACGTAATGGGACGGCTTACGAAAGGCGATGAAAAATGAAACAAGTTTTTGTTGTGGCGTCGTGCAAAGCCCATTAATAATATCACGCGATACCATATATCACGTGATAGTGTACATCTAACTACCTATCTTGAAAACGGCGTATTTACTGTTTTGTTTTCAAAGGAACATGAAGTATTTTGTTTTGTAGCCGTAAACAAAATTAACATAATTAATAAACATGTCATTTTATTAAAACCAATTTATGTAAACAGTCCATTGTAAATTTGTGGTACATTCCCTGCGGCAAAGATTTAGTTTGTTTCTTTGACAATATACCTAATGATATAATTATACTATAGCGGTGTATTAGATGGAAATCAGTATAAAAGGTATTAAAAATATATTGCTTCATTGATCGTTATTTCAAATAAGAAAGTTACTTTAATATTTGTGTATACATCAACACTTTACAACGAAAACGCACAGCAGGAAGTACTCCATTTCGGACGAGATAACACCAAATAAAAATAACAACGATGTTTTTTATCAATTTTATTTCTATTTAGTGTCATAAAAACACTAAGTTGTTCATATTGTATTTTGAACATTTGTCGTCATTATCCATGTAAACAACTGTCACATAGCAGTTTCTCATGTCAGCTTACCGTCAATATAAAATTTCTCGGTCATTATTTGTTAAATTCTTAATTAAATGGTTTATCCCCACCCACGTGGGGTGTTTATTATGTAATTACTGCCCTTTTTGTACACAGGTAGATAAAATATAGCAAAAATTATAGTAGTGGTCTACACGGAGCTAACATAATATTGGGCATCTAATGCCGGACATTGTTATTACTACGAGCATTTGAAGAAATGTTCAGGTGGTGTTAAGCAACATGGTTTTCATCCAAGGCCGTGGTTTAGATAAGGTTTATGCTGTTAAGAAAATTTTCATTCATACTACTTTCAATCGATACACCCTAAGATGTCGCTATCTTGTTCCTAAATAATAAACAATATTACACTGTGTGCACACTTACATTATGTCACACTAATTTTTAAGTTAATTTTTCAATCAAAGTCGAACATATCTAATGTGTAAATTGATACTAATTTTCTTTTTATGCGCATAACAAATTTCTTGTGAAACTAAGAGAGTAATAAAACCCCCAGAACACATCCTAAACTGATATGCAACTAAAATATTTTTATATGGTTATTATGTTTTAAAAGCAGAAAGACTGGAAACTACATTCTTTGTTGTAATCAAACCGCGTCTGTTTTATAATGAAAGATTTAGTATTAACAAATTCTAGGTACATGTACCTTGTATATTTACAGTTTTATTTTACTATAAAGTCCGTTTTCGATCATGCAATTTAATCTACTACAACTAATGAACCAAAGAACTAAAAAAAGATGATTTTATGTGGATTTATTAATTTTAAGTTACCTTAATGTGGAGGCTTTCCTTCTTTAAACAGATACAGTGTCTTTTTAAAGAAAAACATAAAAACTTAAATACAATTATTGATTATTATTCAATTATTTTGCTTTATGCATGTTTTTAAAAGTCATTAAATCGTTAAATCACAAACGAATAATTTAAATTGATATTCTGTTGTCCATAGGCATAGCAGACGTAGTCTTAGCGTTCAGATTAAGAGAATCATGTAAATTGACAAGTCTCTCTTATAACAACCCATCATAGTTGCATGCCGGGCCGATGCGTTGATTGAGTACATTGTGTGCATCATCAAGGTCTTTTCAAATGAAAAGTGAATATGACAATGATCGTCAATCGATGGAATGCATGTCAGTTACCTTTGATTGGCATAATGACTTGTCACTTTTGGTATAGATATTTCGACTCTATTGTTGGAAATGTGGTTGCACTCTATTGACGTCGGCAGTTGAAAGTTCCTGTATAGGTAGAGTTTTTATGGACCCCGAATAACTTTGAAGGATTCTGGCAATGCAACTGACCGGTTATCAATATCTTGTTTTTGTTGTTTTATGGACACGTCGACAAAGAAAACCTTAGTAAATGGTTTTCTACCATACGGGTCCTTACAAAACTTTAGTACAAGTTGAACTTACTGATGGACTAAGTCGTAATACAAAGTCGGATTTAGTTGTGCTTCTTGTTTCTCATGCGGTGTCTTGTACACTGAAAAAAAAGTCGTCAACTTGATTGATAAAAGTCGTCAAATTGATTGTCCCCAGGACGAAGACACTTTTAATCAAAATGAATTTAATTTTAATCAAGATGATTAATCAATTAATCATTTTGATTAATCATAACAATCAAATTGATTAATCATATAATCACACTGGCTATTTTGTAATCATATTTGATGAAAAGTTCAATCAACATGACTAATCAAGATAATCAAAATGTTGAAAATTAACATCTTTGTTTGAATGTTTCATTAGAACGCCATTCTCAGATTTTTGGTGTGTGATGTTCTGTAGTTTCAACACTGTGCAAAGTATATTCATAGAATGCAAGACAATAATAGTGATTTTATAAATTTTGGTACATTCACATTATGTGAAACCATCAAATGAAGACCGCAATCAATACAGAATTTTCACCACCAAGACAGCTTAATATGTATAGGTTTTTAAAAATATAGATAAAACAACATACAAACAAATAAAAAAATTATTTCAATTTTTAATGTACCAAAACGATAAAAGCAGCATAAAAATATTCTTAATAGATGATATGATAGACACAAATTACATCAGACAGGTCAATTTTTATAGTGTAATCCGTAACGTAAGTTTGTTAGAAGTAAACATTTCAAAAGCAAGAATAAATATTATAATTAAACTTTGAATATAACCTATAAACAGGATAAATTAATCTTTAAAAGTCTATATGTTCCTATTTTTTAATTACATATTAAATGAAAGTAAAAATGCAACATATTCTAGTCTTGTTCATTATCAATCTTGCTGTGTTGTCTTATGTAGAAATAATTTCAAGAACATTTTCATCTTCTCATCCTTATAACACATTCTTTCGGAATCAAGTGCAATTGTATCTCCTCATATGATACATGTAGGTAATTACGTGAAACAACCATATTTCGCCAATCTGGTCCAAGCAAATCATGGTAATTGGTCAAGGACTGCCTTCAGCAAGGAGCTACTAGTTCATTTGAATATATCTTAAGCAAAAATTTAAAAGTTGTCACTTCTCATTTTCATGGCATGACTTTAATAACAGATGGCAATGATAAGGGCTGAAAAGAAAAAGAAAAATGCATTCATAATTGCATAATTGTTCCTAGTCATTTCAATTCGTAGTACGACAGACAAAATAAATTGTACTGAAACATCTTTCTGATCAAATATGTCAAATGAATAATCTCTTGATGTTAATTTAGTAAATTGGATTTATTGGATATTTTACCACAAGTCCAGCATTGTATCCATTAAAATTAAGTAAGAGCTTTTATGGATTTAATGCTAGACTTTAGTTAACTATCTAATAAATCATACCTTCAATAATTATTTTGATATTAATATGGTAATTATTAAATAAATTGATTTGACTGTAGTATGTGAGTTTCTATAACATGTTTATAGCATGATGTCATCAATATCAGGAGGTCACTTCTACTATATCATCACTTACATTAATTTTTCGGCTATATCAATGCGTCCAGTTTTTATTGGGGAGGAAGCCGGACTCAGAAACCCCCGGCATTCGGTAGGAAAACTAAGTGTTGACAGGCATGTTATCCATTAATAGGCAACTTACTACTTCAATCACTCTGCCACTCTTTTAAAATATTGAATGCTAAAACATGTAGATATCAATGGATATTTCAAAAGATAAAAGTTTCCCTCCAACTTTTACGAAAACAAATGACATGGAAATGACCAGAATGGTAAGAGGTGGTTGAAACAGCACACTGCTAACATGGTTTTATTTTAAGCATATATATTACATTAATTTCCTTTTTTATTTATTTACAAAGACTACATACCTATGCAGTATTCCCAAGTTGAAATGATGTCTTTACAAGATCTCATGTGTCCTCTCTGTAGAAACTTAAACATGAAACTGCAGAACTGTGGTCTAATCTGTAAAATAAAAATCTTGTAAAAAACATACAAAATATTCTGACCAATTTGTTAAAGATGTTTTGGTTAAACACTTTCTATTTTGGGATTTTGTTTCGTGTTGTATCCAGCAGTGCATGTACGTGTGTTGTTTTTATTTTTGATTGCGGGGCCTCTGTTGTGGCCGCGTGGTTAGGTAGTTCGTCTACTATTGATAACGTGGTCTGTCAACACTGAAGTTGCGGGTTTGAGTCTCACTGTGGGCAGGGTATACTCAACTGCAATCTTAACAGACAAGGCTTGCCAGTCTTCCTAGCAAAGGTCAGTGGTTTGCTTCAGCTTACTGACACAAAAAAACTGGACACCATGATATAGCTGAAAAATTGCTAAGAGTGGCACTAAACAACATTTAAACAAACATAAACAAACACTTTTTTCTGGATTGCAGACTTTCAGCCCTTTTTGTTCTGTCAGTTCATTCACTTGTATTTTGCACATTTAACATATTTAGCTTTATCTAGTTAGTAGTTTTCCATGGTACTAGTATCCTAAAAAAAGGCACATTTCATAGTACACGTTTATATTACAAAGACTACAACCCCTCCCTTCTCGTTGAGCTTTTTCTCTTTCACGTTTTATATTGAATTTCTTCATTAAATAAAATTACAACTCTATGAACTTTAAATAGTCTATAAATTAATAATCTTATTAATAGAAAGATTAAAATACTTAAAATACTTCCTTCAAGTAAAATTAATTTTATAATTAAAGTGAAGTCATCCACTTTGTGTTTCGAGATGCAGTTATATCCAACTATTCTCAAAAACAAATCCCTAGACGACATCAACTCTCATCCCTAATTTTTAGAATATGTGACAGATTTGGACTTCCAAAAATATAAATTTTCATATAAAGTTTAGGTACAATTATTATAATGAAAGTGCACCCATTCTCAAAAATACCTAGATGACATCAACTCTCATTACTCAATTTTTAGAATATGTGACAGCTTTGAGCTTCCAAAAAATATTCTCAAAAACAAATACTTAGATGACATCAACTCTCATCCCTCAATTTTAAGGATACATGTATGTGACAGATTTGAGCTTCCAAAAATATTAATTTTCATATAAAGTTTAGGGACAATAATTTATAATGAAAGTGAAGTCACCCACTTTGCTTCGAGACACCGGGATATGCACCCATTCTCAAAAACAAATACCTAGATGACATTAACTCTCATTTCTGCATTTTTAGAATAAGTGACAGATTTACTTATTTAGTCTTGAAACAAAAGATCAATAGACTATAGACTAGTTCCACTAAGAGGGAATCAGAATCTGGTTTACATTATGTGCCAACCGTCAAAAGTAACAAACATGTAAAAATTGAGATTAAAATAAACCTGTCTTACTTGTGTTTGTAAAACATTCCTTTATGAGGCGCCCGTGGACATGTGATAATCGTGCTAAATGTCTTACATTAATGTCTTTGTTTGAATATGCATTTTGTTATATATTGAGTTTTAAAACTTACCCATTATATCTTTCTTTATATGCGGGCAAGTCTGGATTTCTCAAAACACGGTAAAATTATATTTCTCTTCAGTCGCGGCAATATCATGTCAATAATGGCGGCTATTGCACATGCGTGATATTTGATATGGTAGCACGTGCTTCACAAGTCTTGATTAACTTCATCATCAATTTGATTATGTCTTAAGTCAAAAGCTAATTTGATTATCTTATAGGGAGCATTTGATTAAAGAAGTCATCAGTTTGACTGATTATTTTTTTCAGTGTATGAGTGAACTATTGAGTGGCTGTAGACCTGTTGTTTCGTGAGATGTTCAACGCGGTAGTGTGTTGTTTATTTCGCATTGTTTGCAGGATATGAGGGTTTTACACTCGCGGCCTATGTATTTTATGGAGGCACTAAAGGTGTAACAAATATGGTGTTTAAATAGTATTTTCTATCTTCCTTTTATAGTGATTTATTTAAACTATCTGCAGTTATCTAATATGTTTTGGTTTATGGATGCGTGAGGTTGATGCCCTTAAACTAACTTCATGTAGTCATGTGCGCTTGCTTCCCAGTTACGCGGCTTCAAGAAGGCTCAACTCAACTTTGCTTTTATCCTTTGAACGCTCTGTTTTAATGACAATCTTTGGTATCTAACGATCGGCTTCTTATTCAAAGCCAGTAGGTACCAGTTTCATTTTGGATTCCTTTCAAGTGCCTTCCTGTTTCATTTCGGATTTCTTCCGAGTGACTTTCTCTTACAGTTGTGCTGCATACCTTAAGATTGCTGCTTGTTTCACAGCAAACGCGAAATTATCTCTTCAAATTTAGCATTCGCTTGTTTCCATCTGTACAATGCGAGATGTCTCTTAACATCTCTAAGTCCTTCTGTGAGATGAACCTCAGCCACGTGTTGCCTTCAGTTATGTCGCAGTCAAGGCTTGACATGTTTTCCGTAGCACGATCTAGTGGTTTCTAACTCCTGTTGACGGAAGCTACAGAGGAACAAAAGTGTATCTGTAGCTTTTATCCGTTCTTGCCGAGTCAAGCACTGTCCATAATAATTCTATGTCTCGCGCGAATATGTTAGGTTTTTCTATGTATGCCTCAGTGCCTTTCGTAGGAAAGGTTCACACTTTGTTACGTAGTCCGTGTGGGCAGTGTCTAATTCATCCATGATGCGGATATCCAGTTCATATTGTAGATTTGTTTTTGTTTTCCAACGTTTACTTGTAGTAGCTTCTGCAGAGATAATGTTGTTGCAACACAAGGGCTTCTTGAATATTTTGTACTGTAACGGAGAATAGCTTATGCTACCATTAAGTTAGTAAAGTTCTCCTTTTATTAAATATTACATTTATAGGATTAATTTAATTTGATCTATTTATAGCGAATCTGTTTACAAACTATAAATATAGCCTGAAGGTTGGCTACCCCTCGAACTACATTACTGTTTTATACACTTAAACTCGTTCCTACTGAAGTCATATTAAAAGCCTTGCAACCCTGCATTTTTGTGTAATTCTGTTCTAGACCACTGATCTTCGCTGATCGACTGATTCAGAGTTAGTGTTAAAAATGTACAGCCTAAACAAGTAATTCTAAATAGCTCTCAGTGGATCCGTGCAATAGGCAATAGTGCTTAAGTGACGTTGGAGTACTACATACATGTACCATAGCCCAGCTCGGCTGCTCAGGTTGTAAGCACAGTATATATACATAAATTTCATATCCTTTACCGTTTCGGGAGATTTCCCTTTGTAGAAAACTTTAACTGGCTGAGGTTGCAAAAAATTTTTACGTCCGGTATTAATAAACTGCAAGTAGAATATCCCAATGAGCAGGATGTAAGAATAAACTTCCAAACTTATCTTAATTAAACTTCATTGTCTGTAGAACTAAGAGTTTCCGGTCTAGTGACCTATTCTATTATACGATTCTGAGGTCTTGATCGCGAAGTGATTAAAGTTTACTATATTCATCATCGGTGTGCAAGTTTGAGACTAACATTAGCCTTATTTGACAAGGACTTCCATTTTTCGGAAGATGGTCGTGTCTTGGAATTTCACCGGGTACACTGTCGTACTAGCCCAATAAAGACTGAACGCGATGGTATAGTTGAGAAATTGCTGAAAGACGCATATCTACAGTAAAGCACGCAAACAAACGTTCCATATGCGCCAACCTGGTTTAATCGAAGTGTAGCTGAAAAAATTCCTGTAGTGGACATAATACATAAATTAATAATTAAATATAAAGAAACATCCACACAGTCTGTTACTTATATGTCTCTTTTTAGTCTTTTGGCTTGTTTTTCATATAAATACAACTACATGTATACATCTAGATGTTTTAGCATGAACATGTATGGCATATTTTATCTATATCCACAAACATTGTCAACGTAACAAACAAACACATACAATTCATATGCACATACAGTATACGTTGAACCTTATGTATTTATATGACACAATTTATACTAGTTGAAAATATTTACTAAGAATAACTTCCATTGTTACACAATGCGTTTGATTTCCGGCGGATGTATGTTTTAAGGCTAAAATGTAGAGAAATAACAAAAGGTAAGACTTTTAAAATTCCAACCAAGCATGTACGGATAATTTTAAAGAGTTTGCAGCTTGAAACCAGCGTACGATCTTTAACGAACAGAAAGTGAATTGTGAATTGTGAATTGTGAGGATTTTCACACAAAGCCGTAGACGTTAAGTCGTATGATTACAAATTACGAAGATGGGTTAATGCGAAAGTCTCGAATATTACCCCAGATCAAAAGAATATTAAAATCCCTTGAAACTTATTTGCAAACATTTAAACTTGCTTAGATTTCACATTAAAACTTGTACTAAACTAAATATATCTCTAATATAACTCGGACCATACCATTGATGTTTACTGTGCTGACCAGCAGAGCTGCTCATCTCATCCCCAGTTGATCGATAGAGGTGGTCATTTGCTGGGTATCGTCAGGTAGAAACGTGGTAGGCCAGTCCGCGGGAGGTAATGAGTAGCGTGTTTGGAGATGCCATGCCCCTCGCTTTTGTAGATTACAGAATACGCTAACTGTAGCCCCAACAAAAGGTTTGGATGTAAAAGTCGCGAAAATGTATTATCGATGATGAAAAAAAAACTTATGTAAATATGTAAAAAGTTCAAGTAATACTACATATGGATCTAAGCTGCAATAATTTAAACCGGTCGACATGAACTATTGTAAATCTTTATGGCAATCGGTCGTAAATGATCCTTTTCACCATCAATTTCATTATCCAGTATCTTGGAAATGATGACAACTGTTTAAATAAAGTATACCTTGTTTCTAACTTAAAGATACAGTCTCGTTTAAAGTCTCGTATGCCTCCAAGTAGCTTTATTTGTTGCATAAGTCTTTTTTGATACTAAAAATAAAAGTGTTGGTTATTTAATAATAATTTATCTGGTTTTCACTATAATCTTTCCGCTGTCGGTTGTGAAACTCACAAGTCCGTAAATATTACAATTTGTAGCTGAAATTAAATTACCGTAAAATTTCACCAAACAAAATTATATACTGAAATTTTAAATATGGCCAATTTAATTTTCAGCGTGCTTATTCTGTATAATTATACCTAGCTGGATATTGAACGAGAACACTATAAATAAGGCGTTTTACAAGTACATGAAATAATTTTGGCTTAATAAAGAAATACTTTAAAGATGTATTTTTCATAATGAAATATTGGTATGTGTAGAAATATACTTTATAGGATTAAAAATACTATCAACGTAAACATTTCAAATGAAATTCCCATTTGTTTATCAAATGCTGATTTTATTTCAATCTGATTGAATGATTGGTACATATCGAGGTTCAGCAGTCAATATTTCAGCTGTATTAAGGACGTGAGCAAATACTCTTTTTGCAATTAACTTAGAGCACTAAATGTCGTATTATAAAAAAGGCGATCTTTTGCAAAATTATTCTTAGAAATGCTATGGTCCTAAAGTCTTTGTCATGCCACAAATACTATTACGGATGTCCATTTATGTGAATGTACATCTTTGAGGGTGGGAAATCCTGATAGCAAGTGTTTTAATTGATGAATAAAACTGCAATATCCTTATATATCGTAGTAAAATTATTAGTTGGAGACGTTTCCATTTTTGACATGGTTTTTGTGTTACAGATCGGTGCATGAAATAGCTACATTGATTGTACGATTGAGATTCGCATTTTAAAATTAGCCCCTGTACAGATGCACATTTGTTATAATTTTAAGGAAAAAAAAACAGTTTAATATTGGATTCCGCTCGACCTCTTATGGTCTATTTTTAAAAACAAAATTTGGCATCATTTTTGCAATTTAAGCATTGTTGCAATGTACCATGACCCGGATGTATTTTGTAGACCACCAAACAAGTAAAATTATTAAAGTAATACTTTTTAATTCAAACAGTTGCTGACTATTGCTCAAGAAAAGTCCATAATTTATATTTATTACATGAATTTTCTAGAAACGAGATCGACTACCTTGCACACCAGGTATACTACCCTTGAGTAATGATCGACAAATTGTCAACTAGACCAATCAGAAAAAGGCTAAATCCCTTATTATTTAATAAAACAAATTATTCCATTCCTTTGAAGACACATATCAATAACATTATGTATTAAAGAAATAGATTTGCAAATATTTGGTTCTATAGAGATTAAATTTTGGTATATCTAATTTGAGACAACAGATACGAATTTCTTTTTATTTCTTGTTCTTCAGTAGTTTTATTAAGCCATTAACACACCTTTACAACTGTCATTTACTGTACAAGGGCACCGGTAATAATTCTAATGGACTGTTTATGAGTTTCAGTTATTATCTGCAGTATTTATACATGTTATAACAGAAAAAGAGACTAATTAACTGCCAAGAATCTGCAAACATTTAAGCTTGTCTAGTTTTTGTAACTACAATGTAGAATGTTTTTTTAAAGTTCATACTGTATTTTTCTTAATTGAAATATGAAATTTCATGTCCGATTGACTACTCATCAAATCCGTATTGTTTATTTACATTTATTGTCTGTCTTTAATATTTATTGTCCAAGTCTTTACTTACCAAAATTTTGTAAGTTAAATATAATAAATTAATTTTACTAATTTTTTCAACATGTAAATTGAAAAGTTCTTAGTTCTGTATGTCTGGTTACTAACCAGTCACTAAATGTTTCTAATCCTGTTATGAGAACCAAAAATAACCATGTTTTAATGTTATAAAGGCGATGATGCAAATAATTTCTACACTGACCACTGTTTGGAGAAACTGTTTTATACAAAATTAACATGTACCTGGAAGAAGTACACAAAACTAGCAAAAAACGTTATGCTAGTCATGTAATTACTTCCTCTAAAACAGCGACACATTGCATAGCTGACATGGCTAGTTATGTAAATTCTTTGTAACATTGCATGCGTTAAAAAACAAGACTCTTAAACTTTAAAATGCTAGAAAGGACAAAGCACCGTGGCAAATTTCTTTATGCAAACCGGTGGGTATGATGTTTACTCCATTTAACAAGTCTCAAAATAACGGTTACAATTTTTTTAATATCAACAGTCGTTTTTTATGCGATATTGGTGTTACAATTTACCAAATAATCATTCAATTTGAGTAATTTGTGTTTGTTATTTATACCAGGTATTTAAAAAAACACAAGCTTCTTAAGATCTGTATTGAAAAATATGAATTTACTGGCTTTACTATGTTCGTGATTTATTGTATTTAAGGACATGTTGACTCAAACTGAATTAAAAATGCAATCTTGCCAAAGGTCGCGGATTTATATACTGAACTCCGGTTTTTTAAATCAATAAACACACTGTACGCTCTTAAGGCTGAAAAATTGCTCAAAGTGGCCCAAAATGCCATTCAAACATTCAAACAGTACATTTAATGACCTTCACACATCCGGGTTGATACGTTTCTATTAGGTAAATCGTATGTCATCGCTTGTCAATGATTACGACCCCCGAGCTAAGACAGGTTTATGTTGCAATTGCAGAAATTGTTACACGTTGAGAAGATTTTATTGCCAAGTGTGCGCACACATTATGTCTAAATTTTGAATTTAATAATTTTCGTTCAATCCAAGTGTTTTAAAAATGGTCAATGTTCCGGTAAATGAAAAGTTCATTAAACACATTGAACTCTTTTTTTCTAGTTAATACTGTATTTTTCAGGTTGGTTATAAATCAACAAATCTGCTGTCCACATACTAATAATGAAATATGCCCTCTTAAATTAATTATCGTTTGTCTTAAACATTATGGTCTAAATTTTTTATTATCAAAATTTTTAAGAATGTTTTAATATTTATTAGTAACAGTTTTAAAAAATAGATTCACTAAACATCAATTGTCATAACAATACAAAATTAAATTAAAACCTTAATCGAATTAAAATATTGAATTAAAATTGTTTCCTCGCTCATGGCCAATTTCAAGAAATCTTTTCAAGTTGATACATTTACATATCACAGGTTTGGTTCTGAAATATCTAGATATTACAAGATCTGTCGCTCAAGGACATTTCAGAAGCCTATATAAACGTAAGAATCTCAATCATCACAGCAAATCAAAATTGTGACATTTTAAAATGAAGATTATAATATGTTTCAGTCTTTTAGGAGTGGCCTTAGGTAAGTGAAAGTTTTTTAAATAATTTAAAGGTACCCTGAAGTATTACATAAAACTAGCAGAATTTTTTTTTGTAACATTGCCATAACGGTTATTTGATGATATATTTTTCTATGTGTTTAATAAAAAACAACAATCTTAAACTTTTTTGATTCAAACCGCTTAAAATAATATTTAATCCAGTTCACAAGTAACTTTATTACGGTTACAAATTTCGAAAGTATATTGCAGTGTTTTACCCAATACGGATATTTAGTATTAAAATTTGCTAAATAATCTTTTGTGTTGACTATGATTTGTACCAGAAACACTCAAACATGAAATAAAAGCGTCATGAGAGTTGTTTGTATTAATTTTTTCCGGCTGCGTGTTTTACTGCAGACAGGGCCTGCTTGACTCAAAACTTTCATCCCCTGATATCTGAACTGAACGCTGATGTGTCTGAAAAATAGGTAAAATTGCTTATAACCAAACAACAACACTGTGGTGTTGATACTTTGTGAACAGTGTTTTACCTTAATGGTCATCGCTAGCCAATGATTACGATAAGGTCCCTAAGCCAAGATTAGTTTATATTAGGTCCCTTTAATTTTTATTAAATAACTTCTAAGTGATACATTCTATTTTTTTATCATTTTGTCGCAATCTTCTTTGAAGTCCCGGAGATGACATAATTATTGTCAAAAATCATTTACTGTTTTCTATTGTAGCTGGCTTTACTTTGTGTTTAGTTTGTATTAGTTAATGAAGTAAAAGATGTTCCATCTAATTATACATGCAGCTTTATATGTTCTTGTAGTAATTGTGCGCTTAGATTCACATGTGATTCATGTACTTATGTGTAACTTTAAGTAGTGGTATTTGCTTTTAAAATGCCTTTCCGTCTCAAACTTGAATGTATTCAACTAAGTATCAAAATAAAAAAAGGTGTATAAGCTGTTTTGCAACGACTATTAATGAGAATTATAAGGATTAAACACTGTGCTTTGGGAAATAATCAATGTGTAAACGCCGGCGACTCGTAAACAAACCGAATACCACACAAAGGACACATGTTTGTGAGGGAGGCGACGAAGTTTACACATTGATAATTCCGTAAAATCAGTGTTTAGTCCTTTTAATTGTCATAAATAGTCTTTGCAAGTTTTGAAGCTGCAAAAACAGTTACAGAACACCATCTAGACCTCAATATGTACCAAGAGCGGAAAGCGTATGAATGTACGAAACATAGTACCAGAGGAATCTCTGGTTCTGTAGACTCTAATAGAAAAAAAATATATAAAAAAATTACACCAATTTTTTTTATTTATATTACATTTTATTTGATATCTTAATTAATTAGAAATCAGTTCGACAGACAAAACGTTCTTTCCCTCTCACTTACAATACTCTAGAAGCAAGCCATCTTGTTTACATTGGATACTGAAAATAGGCCGCTAAAAGGAAATATATGTCATGTTTGTGAGGGAGGCGACGAAGTTTAAACATTGATAATTCCCTAAAACCAAGTGTTTAGTTCTTATAATTCTGAATATATAATATTTTATTTGCAATCTTAATAAAATAATAAATCATTGCAATAGACGAAGCTTTGTTCTCTTTCCCTTATGATACGCTATAAGGACGCCATTTTGTTTACGTTGGATACGAAAATTAGTCAGCTCTCAGGAAAAATCGATTTATAAATTATAGATGACATAATTAAAGTGTTAAGTGCTTATAATTCTGAATATATATTATATTTTATTTGCAATATCAATTAAATAAGAAATCATTGCAACAGACGACGCGTTGTTCCCTCTGCCTTACGATACGCTATAAGGACGCCATTTTGTTTACATTGAATACTGAAAGTAGTCCGCTCAGAGGAAATATCGATTAATAAATTTTAGATGACATAATTAAAGTGTTTTTATCCAATCAAAGTACTTAATATTAACATAATTTATTAACTCTATAAGTTTTCCTTAACGGTTACCTTAGAAACCATCAACCCGAATATATCTTCGTACTTAACAAACACATTTAAAATATTATATATTTACTTCAAATATTTGTTCTTAATGTAAATCAAATAAATGACGAAAAAGATCAGAATTATTTTGTTCTCATGACAACTCTAAAATGATAGTCTCTTTATTTGTTTAAATTGTGTTTATGACGTATTGTTCATAAGCTGCTAAGCATTTTTTTTTACAGCAAGTCTAGGTGTCAATACAGGACCCAACAAGATTGTTGGGGGTACAAATGCAGCACCAAATGCCTACCCCTACCAGGTATTATTTTGTACATTGTACCATTACAGACGTTACATTTATTGAATATCAACATAACTTAACACAATTAAATCTTCATTCTAAGTTTCCTACATACAACCTGTCAAAATGGCGACTTATTTACCGGTATTGTGTATTAAGCAATTGCAGTGGTGACCAGTTTTAGTTTTAGAATGAAATCAACTTTACCAACGAAACAGTAACCAGCAAGAACCGCTGATCTAGTAAACGTTCATAATTTATTTTCTAATCGCACGAAGTGTGGCGCGAACATTTTCATGTAAAGCGTGAAGTATGAATATTATACTGGTATATAACGCCCCCATAACATTTATAAGATGTGTTTGTGAAAGATAAATTATCGCCAAGTTTTTTTCTCGAATCAAACTGATTTTTGTATATCGTAATATACAAAACATATTCTAACAAGACCGAAAAATAGTTTGATTTATTTTGGTATACCACAAAACATTTGCTTAAAAATAACTAAACATGCTGATGACATGTAATAGTTAAAAATCTTGCATTGAATATGTTTTAATATATATACAGTTTTAAATGTACAATTTAAATTATAATATCAGCCTATTTCTGTTGGCAGCAAAATTAAGGATCGTATAAAATAATTGAATTTTCTGATTATTCATCATTTATGTTTATTTTTATTTTGGAAAAAAAACCCCATTTCTTTAATATTTCAAAGACGAATCGCTTTACATCAAGGGTTCTTGTAACATACAGATGTAATCATTATTCCGTGGAAACTTAAATTTTTTGTGTAAGCAGAATAGAAACCATGACAATGGAAAAGAGTTTTATATTTGTTATTTTGAATTTGTTAAATAAGAGGAATGTTGAATTACATTAGTAGTACACCAGCCTACAGAGGATTTAATGAAACGGATATTCAAAATGTTGTATACACATCTTGACTTTCCTACTGAAACGGCAAGGGTTAATATTGACACAATTTGCTCTTTAGCTTCGTCCTCAGCTAACACAGACTAATTTGGTGGTCTACTCTGCTCTAAAATTATGAGTTGGGTGTCTAACGATGGGTATTATCCTTACTATGTATGAAAAAATGCTCAGTTGGTATGAAGCAAAACGAGTCCCTTTCTTGAATCTTCAGCACGTTGCCAAAAGACTGGTTATGTGGTCCAAACCATATTCATATTACTAGTAAAACAAATTTTGATTTTGTAAATCAACATTGTTTTATTATACCCTTACTTGTTTATTTTCAATTCACTGAATTATAATTTTGTTTTCTTCTAGATATCCCTACAATCGAAACGAGGTGATCATTTTTGTGGTGGATCACTAGTGAAAGCTACCAACGGAGCAATTGTTGTGATAACAGCAGCCCTTTGTGTTGATGGGTGAGTTTAGTGGGAAATGAAACTTCAATGATATTTCTTAATCGCGCATAGTTTATCATAAAGTACATTGAAAGAATAAAATAATTTTTTCTACTTGATAAATTTAATACAAGTTTTGCCAAATGAACAAAAGTGTGTACAACTTTTATTGTTGATTCCAAGAAAACAACAAATACGATATTGTTAAAATGTCATGTACTCCTCCTCAATAGTGAGTGATCATTTTGAATTAAATTTGTGCTTCGATGATTATTTTTAGCACAATTTGCATAGAATGAAAGCTTTTACTAATTTGTTGTTCTTTAAATGTTTGTAAAATTTGTGAAAGCCCTTTTAAACGATATCAATATAAATTCTAATCTAGTGCGTTTTTTATAAAACAAAGATTTTGCAAGCATAGAAACTTAGCAAAATATGCACAGTATCATTGATTAATTTAGCATTAGTTTAATATTTAAGATGTTTAATTAAAAAAGTAAAAACATCATTCGATACTTGATTTGCATTTCACCTACGATTTTTTTCTAATACAATTTCGAAACAATACGACTCGTATGATGTTATAAAAATCTTACAATATAGTAAAAACTGAATAACAATAAAATATACTAAAGTCGAATCAAAGTATTTGAAACAGATCTATTAATAAACTTGGTTAAAATATACATGCGGTTATCATCGTCATTACAAGCTTTGTACGAATTGTAAATACAATTTCTTTCAGTGAATTGCCTGCCAATATCCAGGTGAAAGTTGGAGAACATGAATTATTTAATGCCATTGCTTCGGGTTTCGAGAAGGTTTACGATGTTAAGAAAATTCAAATGCACCCTTCTTACAATCGAAACACCCAATCTAACGATGTCGCTATAGTATACCTAAAGGATCCAGTCACGCTGAACCAGGGTGTTCAACCAATAGCAATCACAAAGTTATCGGCACAAACTTTTGTTAACAAACAGTGTACTATTACAGGATGGGGGTCACTTACAGAAGGTGAGTTGTAAAACTGGTGTTTAAGGGTGTATCAAATTAAAACACATATTACATTCTGTAAATGGATACGAATTATCAAATTATGAACATGCTAGATTTCGTATAAAAACAAAGAGAGTAATAAAACTCCAGAACAGATCTTAAACTGATTTGTGAATGAAAATACTTTTTGTTGTGTTTATATGTATCATTTTTATATGCGGAATGTTCCCTGATATACTTAAACAATGTCTGTTGTGTAAACAAATAAACATATAAATGGTATGACTTACGATTAAAAAATAAAACTAGATGCATGTAACCGCACGACCAAAAGGTAATATTTTTGTAAATAAGTAGTTTAAGTCAACTTAATGTGAAGCCTTTGCTTGTTTAACCACAATTAGTATCGGTTTTAAACGAAATCCAGAAAACCTATATACTTTTATTGATTGCATTCCACAATTTTGCTTAATTTTTGTTTTGAAAGGTCATTCAATCATTTATTCCAAACAGTATAAACAAATATTTTTATTTGATATTCAAACTAGGTGGACAAATGCCAAGCATACTTCAGGTAGCCGCAGTAGATTTTTACCCCAAGTCAGTGTGTAAAGAAGAATACGGGAAAAAATTCATACAGGAAACAATGATCTGTGGAGGAAAGCTCGTGGGTGGCATTGATACTTGTCAGGTAATGAAATTAGTCACTGCGGTATATTTTTTTATATTTATATATGTTTTTCCTGCAGTATATCCAATAAATGAATAAACAATTTTTTATCTATTGTTAACACTATTTCCGAAGCGTAGCAAATTATAATAAATGTGTACAACGGAAATTGTGTTATTCATTTACGGAAAAAATATTTCTTGCAACTACTACTTATAAATAAATTTAAAGGTTAGAATAAACTAAAAAAATTAGTTTATATCATTTTAAAACATTGTTTAAAATTATGATCAATACACTAACTGTAAATGTTCTCCAAAGGAACAGAAGAAGTCACAGGAAAACAAAAACTCCATGATATTTATCCATCCTCTAATATAAAATATTTTTCTAGCCTATCAAAAGTCAATATTTTAGTACAATGTATTCATACAGATACCGTTATCACCCAGTTAGAGTGTGTACCGAAAGTTTATTAACTTGTTCAAAAGTTAGGTCACCCCGAGGCTTTGCCGACGGTGACCTCATTCTCTAGGAAAACAAGTCGTCGGGTAACAAAAAAATAATAATCGTTGTATTACATAGAAAATCAAACTTTATGACAGATACAACGTACACATATTTTTGTCGTTTGTCACCATGTTTGTTTACTGTTGAAACAACGAAAAGCCAATATAATTGGAATGACATTAAGCGATTTGCGCTGGACTTGACTACGGGCCTTACTTATTACGGCTGACCCTATGAATGGGCAAATATAACATCAGACGACTTATCGATAAGTAACATTGTATCCTTCCTGAAAACCATAATAAAAGACAGAAAAAGAGTTTAATCAACAGACCTAATGAACCAAGTACTATTTGTATTTGTTTGATTGGTTATTGGTGTTTAACGCCAATTTTAGCAATTTTTTATCTATATCGTCGTTTCCAATTATTATTGAAGTAGGCCCGAGAAAACTCCGACCTTCGGTAGGTAAACTGGCTGAGTATACATGGTGTTTTGTGGGTAGGTGGAGGAAGGTAGACTTATGACTTTACACCGAATTTTAAATGCCCATTCTTGTATTAAGATCCTAGATTGTGTGACAAATAAATCCAACCTTGTTTTTGAAAATTTAACCCAATATTATATTTTTTCATTTGCATTATAAACCCAATATTATTGTACATTGATACAAATATTTCTTCCACCCATTAGCAATATTGGCTTGGTTTACCTGCACGGTTATTTTTTATTTATTTTCATAGGGTGATTCTGGTGGACCTTTTGTTTGTACCAACGAGTCTACAGGGCAACGTGTACTGAGTGGTATGTACATCAATTTATGAAAATGCGTGTAAATTATTGTAGTAAGGTGGACGGGAATTTATCAAAAAATACCAAAGCGCGAAAGCGACGTTGATTCTTGTCAGATAATAAAATTCGCAAATGGTGATATATATTTGACAATAAAACGCTTTACCTGTTCGAACACGGACATGCGCATTTGGTGTAGAGCATTATAGAATCCAAAAATGATATTAGTGTAGTACAAATCTGACGTGGAAATTTGCATAGCACAAAAGTCTGGTTCTCATTATAAGAAAGCTGACAAACAGCTCATGGCCACGCACAGTACACACTTATTTACGTGGTCATAACTGAACTCGCCGATTTGTACCAAAATATTTATTCTTAGTTTCATTTGTTTTATTTGACTTTTTGGTTTTATATGACGGATTAAGTCACATGGCTGTTGTAACGGTTCTAAATGCTAAATCAACAAGAGGACATTTACATGTAGGAAATGTGGTAATATCAGGTTTGAAAAGTGCCTCCTCTTCTAAGTTAAAGACATCTCGAGTACATGTCGAAATAAGTAGGGGCAGAGTAACCACTACAGAGGACAACATTACTGTCTATAATTCTCTCAAATTCTAGAGGTAGTAAAATGTTCTATTGGTTTTTTCCAGTAGCCCCATTGTTATATGTAAACGTGTTGTGTGGTCCTGCATATCGCTAGGTGGTTAACCATTTAATCAATTTTAATCAAACGGTTTATATTAACTAATTCAAACTAAGTATGCACAATAAAAACCCATCAATGTACGTGCACAATTCTTATCTGCATACATTTTCCGACTGATTTTAGAGGATTAAATGAAATGATTTTTCCCTATTAAGTTAGTATATTGTGCATTTGCACATCGATTACACTAATATCTTTCTACATGTTCAGTTACATATAGCTCAAATGATATTGTTCATTGTTATACTTCATACTTGACCATATATTAACTTCTACTGATTCGGATAATATCGTCCCATTTCGCTTGTTTTTCTTCCCAAAAAATTATCCCCCGCTCACACCAAAAATTGTCGATCAAGAAAATTAGCCAATTGTTCCATTGCACATAACTTCAAATGAAAGTTTTAATCAATATACTTGTTTGAGTAGCACTTAGCTCTAACGAAGCAGTTTGAGCATTTGCAACGATAAAATTGACCCTACAGTTACCTTTCCATTAGCAGCAAAGTTTAAGTGAACAGCCTTTACGATCATAATCACAGGAAAAAATGTAGACATGGCCATCGTCATTAAAGACTTGGTACACATCGCAAGATCGAGATCTCTTTCCCAATGTAACAGCATGGAGACTTTTCCAATGCTCTATGTCATTATTCAACATATGAAGCTTCTTAGATAATTATACAACTTATTTCGTTATCATTCTGAAACAAACGCTGGATATGAAATACATGTATGTCAAATGTTAGGCTTTTAAAAGTTTTTCATGTCCGAGAATGCGTTACTTTTTTGTTAGTTTTGTATGTTTGTTTGAATAAGATTTGTAATTGCTACTTGATTTTTGGCTCTTGTTGGTCGGTCGGATTCCTTGCTACGTTCCTTACAGCACATAGCTCATGGGATTACTTAAAAAACCATTAAATGCTTAAAATCTCTCTCAATATCATTTCAGGAATCACTAGCTTGCGAACGGGATGCGCCCAACCAGGAAAGGCAGGAATATATACCGATGTGTACAGGATGAGATCATGGCTACAAAATTACATTAAAGTTTAAAGCCACAATAGATAGTAAAACAATAGAATTGCATATCATTTAAGCGTTTTTTTACTTTATTTAAATTTATGAGAAGTATGATAGAAAACCATTTTACACTTTTGTCTGCATGCCTGAGGCCACCATCTTTAGCATCGTTAGTCGCTTTTGTACAACTAAGACTTAGAAAGAAATTTTTCGTTTTGCTGGTAAAACTTGTAACGACTTTTCCAAGTTCTTCTTTTGACATGTATTTTGTTCATATGTATACGACATGATCCTTACGGTTGACTGCAACTATTCTAAATCCGTGGTGGCTGAATGGTTTTTCAATCTTTTGATTACTAGCCTGTCAACATCAAGAATACGTGTTCGAGCCTTGATGACGGTAGTGTTTACTTGACTTAAACATAACTGACCAGAATTGTTTGTTTTTCTGCTCGAGGTTTAAAAGAGGACTCCGGCAATCTGTTAGTTTTGTTGTTCGAAATTTAAAAGCGAAATCCCACATCTTCTCTCTGTATAAACTAAACGTGATGATATAACTAATATTGCTGAAAAAAGTCTAAAATGGCCGGTTTGCGAAGCAAGTGCGTCTGTCAATAAATACGGAATGGTTTACAATTTATTGCAAGTGGGTTTTGGGTTTGTGTAAAAAAATTAAGAGGAGTAAGAGTTGATTACGGAAAACAGGTACCGACTTCTGCAAATGTTCTTAAAAATGACTAAGTTCCAAAGTCTGGAAAATTAGGAAAAAAATGCTCAAACAATTCCAGAATAGCAGGTGCACAACTTCAATGTATGTGCAATCTTTCTGTGAAGCTTCAGATATCTGGGTTGAAAACTGTAGGAAGAGTTGATTACACAAAATAGGTCTTCATCAAATGTTCTGAAAAATTACTGTTCCCAAGTCTGGAAAATTAGGAAAAAAACCTGGAACAATTCCATAATAGCAGGTGCACAACTTCAATACATGTGCAATCTTTCTGTGCAGTTTCAGAGATCTGGGTTGAATACTGTAGGAGGTGTATATTAGACAAAATGTATACCCTATTTTCGTCGCCCGCCTATCCGCCCGTCTTCACCATACTATAATACGGGTTTGCACTTCGTTCAACCCGGCTGAAAATGGCGTACAAAAGACCATTTAAAACAAACAAATATTTCAATTAATAATTATATGCACAAAACACGTATTACCACGCTTATTTTTGTCAAAAACGAAAACAAAATGCAGGTAGCAGGTTTTCGGTTCTTTAAGTATTTTTTCTATACCAAAGAGTAGAACTTTATGGTTGGATAAAGCCTGTATAAACAGCATAGTCAGGAGACAACTTAAGTTAGATGTAAAAATTTAAATTCATTTCCATAAAACTTTGATGTTGTGTTATATTCTTGTTTTTACCGAGTTTTACTTCTTCCTTCCGGAAACACTGGACGCGATGAGAAAGGTGCAAAATGGCTGAAAGTAGCGCAAAACCACATTAAAATTAATACGCACACATTTATTCTTTGCAAACTTGTTATGTCCTGAATTGAAGCTGAAATATTTTGAGTAAGCGACATTTAGTAATCAATCAAGATGAGAAGCATTTCCGCAGTGTACACCACGTGATTACATATTTGTCCTAAAACCAAGAATACAGTAACTGGTTTAACCTTTCGGATTGTCTCTCTATAAACAAACTATTTACATAATACACAAATATCTTTTTTATTTCACATAGAGGTATGATTAGTATGTAAAACATTTAAGGTATCCGACCCATAATTGAAGTCACCGTTTAATTTTATTTTTAGACCAAGAAATGAAAATTTATTTACTCAATATATTACTAATTAATGATACAAAGTAAATATATTGTTTTACTTTGAGTCAATGTTAACAGTTTTGAGAAAAAAATTTAGTTGCTCAAATAGTAGTTCCGATGTTTGCCGAACATTACCGAGGTCTGCTCCATTGACAAACAATGGACATCCGGGACACCAAATATGATCACGTGGTCAATTATGGGTCGGATACCTTAAATCGGGAATAACAATAATAAGCTCGTCATCCTAAATAATATAAGTATGTCATTAGCATGAACAAGTATGGCACATTTTAACTGAATACACAATGTTGACAATGCAACAAACTAAATTGTAACCTGAATCCTTTATTTTTTTTAAGAATAACGACGAGTTTGTATGCTCTAACCTAAACCACTTAGATAATATTGCATGAATGGTCACGTGAAATGCAAGGGAAAACAGACATGAAATAACCAACAACAATTAAACCCAATAATGCATAGAAAAACTCCGCCTTAATTATGTCAAATTTATTTTGCTTTTCGCTGCAAACAATGTATTAAAGCTAGGCAAAACGGCTCATATGCCCTTTTTAAATGGTGAACTAGGTCAATACCCAATGTATGTATATAGACATATGAGGATTTTGAAATATTGGTTTCGCATATTTACTTAAAAACCTCCACTATTATATGATATTTATAAAATGCTGTTAGATGATACAAATAAGGGTAAAACGAATTGGGTGTCAACTGTTAAAAATCTGCTATGTAGAATTGCGGATTTTACAGAATGGTGGGTCATTTTCCATTGATGTCTTAAAGCAACGCATTAAAGATCAGTTTTTGCAATCACGGGTCTCTGGACTAGACGAATGTACTAAACTTAATATATATAAGAATTTTAAAATTGAATTGTGTATGGAAAGTTATCTGGATTTTCATATTAATGTACAATTATTAACCAAAATAAGAAGTGGAACTCTAAAGCTCTTTGTAGAAACAGGCAGATACCAGAATATAGAAAGAGAAAATAGAATTTGTGTTTTATGTAATATGAATGTTGTTGAAGATGAGTACCATTTTGCTCTAGTATGTCCAACTTACAGATCTTTAAGAAAACTATTTACCAATATACTTATTGTTCGTGGCCAAATCGTCAGAAACTGTATAAATTGTTAAAATGTTCGGACAGAAAACTTACAACTAAAGTATGTATGTTTATAAATTCGGCATGGAAACTTAGGTCTCAATGTATATTAACTAGTTAGTTTGTATTTGTTCCGTTGTTTGTCACTATGTATTATTATTGTTTGCTATAGCATGTATGTGCTTTTTGCAATAAATCATTCATTCATTCAATAGCACGAGCTGGGACTTTCAGCGTTTTATTTGATTAGTCAAATATCGGTAGCACCATAATAACACCGCCCTCCTTGTTTGTCCCCAATAATTAATGTGTGGGGTTAGGGGCGTATCAATGTTACAAATAATTTATAGCATCGCCGTCCTCATTAGACAAATACGTTCTCACGCTTTACATGTATTTGTCTAACTCGGTATCTGTGCTTTGAATATAACACAATTCATAAGTATATATAAATTATACCTTTTGAACTTTTACATTACACACCAGGATAGGATGGCGTGATTGTCCTTGGCAAGAACAATTAGCATTGATAACAATGATTTTTGTTTTCATACACCTAGGAGAGAAAACGGGAGGGTTATGGCAACTTATCCATATCATGTACAAATAACTTCTTGAGAGTTTAATGCGTGTGACCAGTATTTGATTCTAAACGATCAGAAACTTTTGGCCAATGCCACCATCCAAGACGGGACCTCGCATCAGTATTTGTACATCTGACAGAACCACAAAGCCGCTGACTATTGGTCTTATGCTTAAAACTGACATCTAACAGTGTCCAAATCGAAAAGTACCCAGGTATATTAGATTCTTGAATTATAAAACAGAATTATAATATTTTACAATTACCAAACAAAAAATGTCTTTACCATTAAACCTATACTAAAACCCCAAGATAACCTAAAGAACGTAAATATATGATAAATAGATTTTTATATGACGTTTTTATTATCGGTGCGGGGCCTCGGTGGCCGAGTGGTCAAGGTAGTTCGTTTACTATTGATCACGTGGTCTGTCAACACTGAGAGTGCGGGTTCGATTCTCACTGCAGGCACGGTGTACTCGACTCCAATCTTAATTGACAAGGATTGCCAGTTTTCCTACCGCAGGTCGGGGGTTCTCTCCGGGTACTCCGGCTTCCTCCCCCAATAAAAACTGAACGCCATGAAATAGCTGAAAAATTGCTGAAAGTGGCGTTAAAACACCTATCTTTGTACGACAAATGTCTGTATACGATTGGATAGTAAGTCTTGTTATAATAATTGCTAAGTGTTAGTAAAAACCATGTTTGGTTTTTCTGTACATAGTTTAATTATCATTTCAGATGCAGCCTTGATGCTTTAAGGAAATAAATATACAATAGACGTAAATTGTCAGAAAATATACAGTTTATTTGTAAGATCCTTAGAAACAAGTGAAAATGCGCAGCTCGTCGATCGTCGTGCGTCGAGTACAAATAAAATGTCTATTTTCTGACAATGTACATTCTTTATCTATCCTACATATAAATTAGAGCGTAACATTACTACACTAAAACAATGTACATGTACCTTGTAAGGACATTGTTTAAGCTAAACTATTATCCAATGGTGCTTGACAGATTTAAATGCCTATATCGTCACTTCACACGTGCTTTTTAAAAAATAATTAAACAAAAGTTGACTCCCTAAACAAATGTTTAAAATGAACGGTAAAAATATGTTTTGTTTAATTTGCATCAATATCAGAACGAAAATAAAGATACAGAACATATAATTTTGTCATAACCCAAACAGCTTTAAAAAGTAGGGAGATTTTGGTACAATGTCTACCTTTTAATTGTTCACTGATCAATGCACTGAATGAAATAAAAGTCAATATGTGGAACGTAACATTACTACACTAAAACACTGATTAACGAAAATAAAAATATAGAACATATAATTTTTCCAAAACAGCTTTATAAAGTAGGGAGATTTTAGTACAATGTTTACCTTATAATTGTTCACTGACCAATGCATTGAATGAAATAGAAGTCAATATGTGGAACGTAACATTACTACAATAAAATACTGATTACAACCCCGATTCAACCTAAGAATATATCGAAATTTCAGTACACATACTAGTGCAATCCTGACGTAAACCAATGAAACAACAAAAATATTTAATAAATAGATTTAGTAAATCACCCAATCAAGTAACAGAGAGTCATTTACTCCGAAGACTGATCGTCATGTGACTATGTATACCGTCTCCCATGGGAGACGGTAATAACTAAAAGTATTAGCTTTCCTAAAAAGCTAGCCGTCTCTAAGCTTTATTTTTCGTGGACAAAAATACGTACTGTTTTTTAATGTTATTATGTATTGTTAGTATTAACATCACTTCATTATAAGTATACAATGTTAAGATAGCCAAATCAGGCAACCGCAAAATATAGGTCAGAGTCAGCATATGAAGCATGCACTATGCTAAGCATCTCTAGATGCATCATTCTACGCGGTAAGATATTTGATGTGAACCTTGTCAGTAAGCAGGAAAAGATTAAAATTGTTCTCCTTTACTCACTTGTTTTTCCGTTTTTCTCCGTTTAAGTTTTATGATACACATTTTATGATAAACATGCACAAATCAATGCGACTTTCCTTTTAAAACAGTTAAATTCCCATTATCTTGCATATTTTTTTCTTTTTTTATCGTAAACGATTCGTGATCGCTCGGCTTTTCTCGAGTGGCAACGAACGGCGGTCGGCCTATTATATATCTACCGCAATGTTATGCGGGGTTTTCATCACTAACTTAGCTCTGCTTATTTGTTGAGTATTTTAAGTTTGGTTTGGACTAGCAGGAATGATATATGGGCTTGAGATAATGAAATGTAGGCAATATGAAATAGAACAACTAGAAAAGATGCAGAGGAAAATCTTGAGGCCTTCCAAACAAAACCTCAAATACTGCAGTTTACCTATTCGTTGGTGCAATTCCAATACAGATGTATATAGATCTTAATAATATACTGTCACTCCTTAAGAATATAATCAGATGCCCATCATCAGCAGCGTATAATATCTTAATTAGACAACATTGCTTCAACAGAAATAGCAACGAACTTTTTACAGAAAGGGCTGAACTAGTTTTAGAGAAATATGGAGACAATACATGAACTAATGAAAATCTCTTGATCAAAAAAGGCGTGGAAAAAAGAAGTAAGGAAGGCACAAAAATTATACTGGTCTCAACAATGTGAGGAAGATATAGCTAAGAAGTCAACCCTTTTACCTCCAATTACAGGAAAACCTGATGTCACAACCACATAATATTTGGGAAGGCGCAGAAAAATAAGAGCGGCAGAAGTCAAGATCTGTCGCGAACTGTATTCACGATATTACCTGAACAATTGTAATTATTTTTACTTGTGATTATTTTTTAATTATGCCATATTATTATTGTTATATAATTTGTTTAGAAAAAGGATGTTATGGTTTATTCTAGAAATTAGTTGATTGTACTATTGTTTATGTGGAAGCTTCTGGAATTTACATGTTACTATTATTAGATAAGAAAGATTTAGATAATTATAGAAACTACTTGAAAAAGAACTTTCTACAATATTCTTACTAAAATAGTATATAAGACATGGTTGTAACATTTATAGGAGTTTAAGTTTAAGTTCAAGTAATAGTTGTAAGATTAGACAGTGACAATAGCAGTTATTATATGACTAACATTTATCTTGATTTTGATTGGCGCAGAGTATCATGAAAAGTATTATGCAGACGGTGTGTTAACCTCAAAGTAGATAAAAATAGACTGATATAAAAGTTTTGACTTTTGAGTAGTTAAAAATAGAATATTTATCACTTTTCAGTAGTTAAAAATAGAATTCAACACTAGGAAACAAGCATTAATTTGATTGGTTGAATTAAAAACTTCAGCCAATCAAAATCATTCTTTTAAAACATTCTATTTGTTGACATGGTTTCAAAATGGCTGACGAGCAGCAGACAAATGTTGCAACTGTCAATGATCAATGAACAAAAACTTTTTTGCCAATTTTTTATATTTGCTTTAATATAACTATACATTTTTATTGGAAAATGTTAATTTCTTTCTATTTAAAATGTGATAGTTTACTGTTGTTATTGTTGAAATAAGTTTTTATTATTAATTTTTTATTCTTTTTTTATTAGATACATGTACTTCCAGTGTAAAAGTTAAAAAAACCAGTCATATAATAAAACATTCATCGACTTTTATATAGGTTAATACCTGGTTTTATCAACCCTTAAAAATAATATCCACACTCGCCGTTGGCTCGGTGGATATAATTTTTTAGGGGTTGATAAAACCAGGTATTAACCTATATCAAAGTCAATAAATGTATATTATCCAATGTGGTATTGTTGAAAGTGAAAGTAGCTGTACATATTGTAAATAGAAGTTTGCAGTTAATAAAAGTTAGAAACCTGATTCCGTGTTAGTTTGGATTTCGCCACAAGATCAGCTTGTAACTTAAACATACCTGTTTAATACAACAAGAAAAAAGTATGGAGATAGTTATATCAAAACTATATGCTGCCTATGCGGAGACGAGCCAGATGATCTACAACATTTTATTCTCAAGTGTCCAAACCTGGAAAACGTTGGGAGAAGGCATCTCCGACATATAAAAAGCTACCTAGATAACCTCAGAAACGATGTTTACCAAGAGTTTGTCACCCAAAACAACCTACTTCGACTCATACTGGACTGTACAAACCAACAGATGCCGTATATCAGTAAGCTGAAAAAACAAGGTTATATAGAGCTGGATGAACTAACCAGGAACATGTGCTATAACCTACATATGGAAAGGATGAGACAGTTTAAGGAGGGGGGGCAGGATTCTATAAATATATAAACTATGTATAATCCGATGCTTTTAGTGTTTTTAATAGAAAAAATGCAATAGTGATGATACCCTTCTTGTATAAATATCTATGAATTTATTTTGACTCCACGCTTGACCAAGTGCATCTTATCGTTTTAACTCAAGCATCGTGTTTTAGCAGCTTTTATAGTTTTAGAAACCGCTATACATGCCCTTTTTGATATCAGAAAGTAAAATTTTAGATTAACAATATTTAAACATTTTAGTGCATTTATGACTAGTGCCTGATATTTTACGTATAATGCTGCTTCTTGCCTTTTATTGCTTTTAGTGCTTTTACGATAAAGTAGTAATTGTAGGCTGAGTTTAATAACTCTACATTTAAATAACTTATATGTGGATGCCTAACCCATACACTGTACATAAATGTTCACCTGACTCCGTCAACTATTCGTATTCTCACTGTGACTATATGCACCATACACATGCAATGATGTGCACCACATATATCTATCCAGAGAATAGAGTGCGCCGACTAACGGCGGTAGTTACCTAAACAAGACAAGACAGTTAGCCAATCGGCAGCTGTCTCCCGATTTAGCCTATTATGATTGCTACCGCCCCGTAATTATGCCGGGTTTTCATCCCTTACTTAGCTCTGCTTATTTGTTTTCCAATCGGCAACTATCTCCCGATTTAGCAGCCAATCAAGACACAGCATTGTTTATCTGTTATCCTTGAGATACGACTGGTTTCCGCTGTTTAGCTTTTGATTATTTATCCCGTCTCGCATGCGAGACGGGAATTAAATCAAGAAATTGTTAATTTGAAGCGCTTTGGCACGTCGAACAAATAACTTGTACACAACAGTTATCTTGTATAAGTGCAAATTCAGTCAACTTAGCCACGTGCTCTGGCGTATTAATGTTACAAGTTCAAAAGTGTATTTGTCTAACTCAGTATCTGTGCTATAAATATAACAAATTCATAAGTATATTAATGATACCCTTTGAACTTTTACATTACACATTATTAATATGATGACTTGATTGTCCTTGGCAAGAACGATTAACATTGATAACAATGATTTATGTTGTCATACACCTTTGGGCGACTTTAATGCATGTGACAAGTATATGAATCTAAACTAACAGAAACTTTGGCCAATGCCAGCATCCAAGACGGGACCTCGCATTAGCCTAACGATGGCTACAATAAGCCTACTCTTTTTCGAAATCTACAAAAGGGGTCTTTATCATGCAATGGCTTCCCCTATCCGCCAAGCGGGGACGCGCTGAGCTGATCTGTGGGAATCTCTAAGTATGGTCCCAGGTCAACTTGTGAAAGAAAACAAAATTCTTAAATATTTTTATCCAGCAGATATCTGAAGCATCAGAAATATATCGTTAATTCCAAATATTTATACATGTATACGTCTTTACTTAAACCCAACATTGTTAGTATAGGATTTGTTAGAAAAGATTTTTTATTGCGTTCAAACGCAAATATTGCGATTAGAAGCAATAATTATTGCTATTAAATGCAATAATGTGCATTTAAACGCAAAAGTTACTGCTATTAAACGCAAAACATTTTTTATTAAAATTTCAAATATAATAAACCTTGAGTTTAAACACAATACTTATGGCGAGTAAACGAAAAACCTCATTGCGTTTCAACGCAATAATATGCAATCAAGCGCATTAATTATTGCAATAAATGCGCCTAGTCTAAATGCAAGTTTACACTTCTTTCGGTAGGTTATCTGTAATCAGGACAGGAACTGGAAATGGGTCTTAAATAATGTTATGAAATAAATCCATAATTGTTTCGTTTTTTTTGTGTTTTCCACTTGGAATTTCGTCGATTCCAACAGTTTTCGATTTACCAAGCCTACATTAACTTACAGCTTTCTCAACTTGTTCGCGACTTATTTTAAGGTTTAAAACAATTTCACTTCATTTGTATAGTGTTGATTTAACAGATTCGTTTAATCTTAACTAATAAAATTCGCTCACTTAGAGCTTTCTACCCTCTGTCCATTAATTATAAATAATACAGCACGTCATCAAACTACATTGAACTAAAATATATTGTTTTATATTTACATGCATATCGTGTTTTGGCAATATTCATGGTCTTTAACTAATGCGCTTTTGATTTAAAGAATATTGAGTGTCGTAACTCGTGTCAGTACACATATTTATACCGGAATCCGAACGCTAAATTTGCAATTTTTACAACTAGACTTTAAAAATTTTCGCAGCAATACGTTAGCCCTAAATAACACTTTTAGACCAGAAACGGCACGCTGAACTTTCAGATTTTATAGACTTACGGATTTCAGTCTACATCGGTATTGTCAGCATCATTTTTGTTTCAAATACTATATCTCTTGTCATTCAAAAATGTATCATCATATTCGTCCCCGAGTAGTCATTTATGGCGAGCCCGGGTTATAGTATGGAGGAGTCGGGCGGGCGGTAGGGTATCTATTTTGTGTAATAAACTTTTCTTACAGTTTTCAACTCAGTGAATTTTTGTGTGTACTTTTGATGTTAGATATACAATGACGTAATTGTCAGGACATTTAAAAACAAAATCAGAAACTGAAATAATAACTAAATTAATCAAAAATAAGCATACATTTGAATTGATTATATATATAATTATGTTCATGGATACTCTGCATTGGTAATGGAATGGTTCCTACCAATTGACCCAAAGAGCCCCCCATGTTAGGCTAATAGGGGATACATGAAGATCTCTCCATTGGGAGATTGTGGGGGTTTTCAGACTATATTACGAAAAGCTAATTGCGGACTATAATAGGTGACGTGTGTGTGGAAAGCGCTTCGTTTCTGTCAAGAAATAACTCGCGCATTGTGCAACCCATAAAACACAAAAATGTCGTTTGGCACGCAACTCTTAAACGACAAATGTGTCGCCGTGGCACTGAAAGGGTTAAAGCACAGTGTTCACTAACTAAACTAGTTTTAGCAATGAAAATACAAAACGTATAGGTCCATATTGTTTATTTTTCTAAAATCTCGATAATTGAACTAAAATGTATCTCGATTGGAGAAATCCAATAATCCGCTCGAACCAATGTAAGATTGTAAAAACATATAACTATAATTCAATAAGTGCCTGTCTATAGCATGTATTTAAAACACGTGTGGTTGTATTCCAAGACGTCATATTCTTTCTCGAGATTTCCTATTGATTCTTATATTAACATTGGTCTTTTAATTGTTCATTTGTACTTTGTCTTTCAGATGTCACTCTTGTGGGTTTTACTGAACAATGCAGACATTATCTATAGGTCTATCAAATACAACTTCAAATCTAACATCGCTGTTTGCAAATTCGGATGCATTATAATATTGACCGGTGTTATAATTATTTTCGTTAGCAGATAAGTTAATTCACAAATTGGTTTATACCATTATATACATTTTTCACACACATGTACAGTGTGCTATGGAATACACAAAAATACTATACTATAGACGACGTTAAGACTTCAGAAACGGTAATCGGTATCGAAAAAAACCAAACAAACACCAATTACATATAACTAAACAGATATAACATACTTTCAAATTATTTGTTTTCCGGAAAAAAACCCGTAAGTCTGTTGAAAGTAACGTAACGATCAAATGGCGAAGCAGGCAGAGGGTCGTTTTGCTCCTCTCCTGCTTTGTCTTATGTTTAGCTTTATGTTTGTATCAGTTTGTCTTATAAGTCTTTAGTGGCTTTCCCAATCACCAATGCTCCGGATACAGATGGATTTTTTGTCTTCTAAGCAAGGTTGTGTCTCAAAGGTAAATATTTGCTTTTCATAATATAAATGGGATGAGTAAAATAGCAAAGAAAACCGACCGAACAACAAGAGCAAAAAGTCAATGGACAGTTACAAATCTGGATATAGACGAACGTAACACAAAAACAGAGAGAGAGTAACCCGAACCCAATTCAAACCATTGGTGCACTCAGGTGCTGCGGACGAGTAGACAGTGCCTGATTTAATAAGACACCCGTCGATCACTCATTGTCATGTCTAGGAAAAAGTCAAATCCAGGAATAGGAAACACTACCTATGACTAAGGGAAAATGTCAGAACGTATTTGAGACACTGATTTTCCATAACGATGAATTAGGTCATAGTGATGACCATAAAACTTCTTGAGAGATAACATCAGCCTAGGTAAAACAAACCCTTGATGGCATAAGTACTGTACATTGACATAACAAACAAAAAATATGTTCGAAAAATTAAGCAAAAGCATTTATGTTCTGCTATGGGGGACTTCATCCCTCTTTACATCTAACATATATCATATGAGGTATGTAAAGCAGTGTATGACTAAAAAATATCAAGTCTTTTGTGTGATAATTTTATTTATAATTTATATAACCAATACTCCTCAAATAAATATATTTAATTTTATATAATTTAATTTGCTTTGTAAGCTGAAATCTGATTGGTTAATTCAAATCGAGCAATCTATATTATAAGAAATAACTTGCATGACGTTTGACCTATTCTTACGCCGTTAAAATTCAAATAGTTCCATGACGTCATCAAACTTTTTACTATAAAAATTGTAAAAATTTATAGTTAAAATTAAATTATAAGGAATATTTCACACGCAAACCATATTATATCGTTTAACCTGTTCAGAAATTTGAAGTATTCCTTAAATAATTTAGCTCACAGTGAGTGTATTAATATTAATACACTTAGGTTACAAGAAACGATCGTTCTACCCTACTACATGGAAGAAAGGAAATGTAACGCCTGTCTTTAAAAATGGGAACACTAGTGAAGGTAAAAATTATCGTCCGATTTCACTATTCTGTATTATTTCAAAGTGCATGGAACGCTGTATCTATAAACATGTCCACAACTTTCTATTAGATAATAAGGTAATAACTACTCATCAGTCTGGGTTCACACAAGGTGACTCAGCAATCAATCAATTAATTGACATCTCAAACTCGTTCGGTAGGGCCTTGGACGATGGCAAAGAAATACGAGTAGTGTTCTGTGACATTTCCAAGGCCTTCGATCGAGTTTGGCACAGAGGTCTATTATTTAAACTGAAAAAATATGGTATAACGGGACGCCTTCTGAGTTGGTTTGACAGTTATCTATCTGGGCGAGTCCAACGTGTCGCACTTAACGGCTGTTTCTCTGACTGGAAGCCGGTAAGTGCTGGTGTTCCACAAGGATCAATACTCGGTCCTCTTCTTTTTCTAATTTTTATTAACGATATCGTCGACGATATAAACGCGTGTATAAAATTATTTGCCGACGACACTAGTCTTTATGTCATTGTTGATACGCCAGATAATGCGGCGAAAATTTTGACAAAATCCACCGCTGGGCTTCGCAGTGGCTCGTGAGTTTTAATCCCCAGAAGACCGAGACGATGCTTGTATCGCGTAAAACTACTCGACAAGTACACCCTCTATTACGGATGAACAATATTTATCTTCAGGAAGTATCTAGTCATAAACACTTGGGCGTCTACTTCTCGGATGATGGCTCATGGCATGAACATATCGATTACATTGTTAAAAAGACATTTTTAAGAGTCAATATCTTACGACGTGTACGCTTAGATTTAGATCGATTTACCTTAGAAAAAATGTACCTTTCATATATCAGACCAATTTTAGAATATAGTGACGTCGTTTGGGATAACGGGATTCAAACATTAGTTAATAAAATCGAAAGCGTTCAAATAGAAGCAATGCGAATCGTAACGGGTGGCACAAAATTAACATCGCTCGAAAAATTATACGAGGAAACGGGATGGGAAAAACTTTCTGATCGTAGAAAGAAACACAAACTTGTTATGATATACAAAATGGTGAACGGGAATACTCCTGAGTATTTGAGTAATTTATTACCAAATATCAGGTCTAACTTTCATCGTCATTTTACACGCCAATCTAACGATATTACTGATATTCGGACTAGGACGTCTTTATATTCAAATTATTTTCTGCCGTCAACTATTAAATTGTGGAATAACCTGTCGATAGATATCCAATTCGGGATCGCTAAACATATTCAAGTCACGTATCGGAGCTCAAAATGAAAAACGCCCGTTATTTTATAATGCAGGTAGTAGGATGGGTCAAATCTTGCATGCCAGTATGCGCATGAATAGCAGCTGTCTGAATGAGCATCTGTTCAGGCGCAGTCTGGTGGACAGTCCGAATTGTACATGCGGACAGATAGAGTCAAACAGACATTTCCTACTTTACTGTCATAAATATTCCGATCTTCGTCGAAGGGCTATTTTTGCTTTGAATTTTCAAGTACAAATCGACTTAAACCTATTCCTATATGGGTCAGATGCTCTAACATTGGAACAGAATACTGAAGTTTTTTTAAAAGTGCAATCCTATATTCTAACAAGTAAACGTTTTGTAGATGCATAGACATTTAACACCTTAAAGCATTTCATCAACCCTTTCTCTCTTTCCTTTTCCTATCAAATATATTAATTAATTTTTTTCTTTCCTCTGTTTTCTTCATTATAAAATTTATCAACCCTGTCAGAGCATGTTTTTTACATTTTGTTAAATATGTAATTTCGTAACTGGAGACGGATTTGTAAAAGCTTTTTAGCTTGTTTCCGAATCCTTGTATTGTATTAACTGTATGTTCAATGATATAACTATTTATACAATAAAATATGTTTAAATTAAGAAACGACTCTTCCGGTCCTTTAATAAGTCTTACTATAGATACATTTTTTGTTGATAAATCTTTTTTGAAAATATGACTGACGATGCTTTTCCCAGTTATTGAATTTAGTACATAGTGATTGTGATGCAATGATCATTAGATACGCTTCTTACTGACTAGCGGTGCAAGATACCCAACCATTTTCTCAACACAACAAACACACACTACAGTAGTGGAAGCGGGAGGTTTGGCATTCCTTAAAACCAAGCAAAACCCGTTTTTGAAATGCCTGTAGCAAGTCGGAACAATTGCAGTAGTTGTAGGCATTTTTATCGCATTCCTCTATTTGATGTTATAACCTTTCTCTAGTGGTTCATGGCTAATCTTGTCTCTATCGGTTAATGGCTAGTTTTGTCTCTATCGGTTAATGGCTAGTTTTGTCTCTATCGGTTAATGGCTAGTTTTGTCTCTATCGGTTAATGGCTATTAACATGTTGGATGAAACAACACCTAATCTTTTTTTTATTTTTTATGGTATTTCCCACTTCCAGTGGGAAGACCTACTTGGTTTTCCTTGATTATTACATTTTTTCCGCATACAACTTGTAAACGGTTAGAGATAATGTAGTAAACATATAGGTTTAATATGATCACCAAGTCAATGCCTTCAATTGGATCCCATTTTCAAAGATTATGGGACAATGTCATGCCATAGCAACAAGGTAACCATTACAAAAAGTCCTTAGAAACCATATCTGTTTTAAATCAGGATAATATACCTTACTGAAATATGCCATTTTACAAACAGAAGGGGCATTTTGTCTTTTTTAATTTTCTGCTCTGTGCAATCTGCATAATTAATCTGTTTCCAATGTTTCACTTAACTTCGTATATAACATGAATCTTATTTTTTCTTCTGTCTATTCTTTTTCTTATAATTTTCTTTTTTTCTTACTTTTTCCAACAATGGATGAACTCTACTGTGGTGCAACTTACCTGCTGCACAGCTATTGCATATTGGTTCCACAAGACAAAACAAGAAAATTGGGAATAATCTACACTGGTTAAAGGTGGCTATAAAGCATCAACATCACAGTATAATCGGTGAAATTACAAATTAATTAACAAAAATATCGACTCGAAAGAAGAATGTAGCTTGCATTTACCAATCGATCACGGAGTCAAGTAATCAATCCAAATCAATCAAAATGTAATGACATAATATTCGTTTCTGGCAAATAAACTCATCATTGACTATGAAGGCTAAATAAGTACTATATTTAAATTTCATTTCAGATTTGAAATTAGTAAGAAGAATTATGGATCACAGCTGGAATGAACTATACAGATATGGAAGGTAAGTTAAAAAATCTAAATGCTTCCACAACAGCAAATATGTAAAGATTTATTTTCAAACAGCACAGCTTGAACGTTTAATATTTATTTAATTAAAATATCAGAATTAATTACGAAATACTACAGTTTACATATATTCGGTAGTGGATTTAGATGTGTCTATAATTAAACATTTTTTTATAGCACTGACAACTCGTTTAAGAACAAACATAACAGGATCCCGGGTATACCTAAAGCACTTGAAGCTCTGTTCAACATGGGGGATATAATGCAACATCAGCTCCTTAACATTGAAGAAGAAATGTCTATCTGGAGATCAACTATGATTAGCCAAATCCAGAATCTGAGGAAACTGAACACAATGTTATATGAAGACGGAAACAGTGGTAGAATCCGGGAAATCAGATGCATTGGAATGTATGCAGGTGTTGAGTTAACATGTCACCACGAATTACTAGAAAATATCTTTAATTTCCTAAAGTTTTAATTTTGAAAAAGAAAGGTATCAGGTACACCTTGTTAAACCGTATATGTCACACGTGTGATATTTTCGGTCGAATACGTCACACCCTTCAGCCGAATATGGGACATATAATGTGACATATTCGGTTGGAATCAGTTTAGCGACGATGAGGTAGCGAACAGTGCACGTCACACGGTACACACGGACACGTGCCTTGCTAGAGCGACGATGAGGCAGTGAACAGCAGCACGTCACACGGTACACACGGAGATGGCCACAATGCTCAGAACAGTGAGAACACTAATAATTCAGCTAACGTCACTGAAAATGCTGCCCTAAAGGACCTTAGAAATATGGTCAACAAAGAAAACAATAGAAGAGCGCAGAAGCGAAAGGAAAAGTTACCATTCCTATATTGCTAGCTATGCAGTTCGTGTTGGCCAAGGTCGGCGAACCCTTTAGAAATGTGATGAAGTATGCAATAGCCAAGGATTTATATACCACCACATATTCAACTGAAGAATCGAAATCCGGTTAGCGTTCGCTTTCTGCTTAGAAATGTGAGTAGAACAGTGGTTTCATTCTAGAAATCAGAGAAATAATTCAAGGCTAGGACCAAAATGGATGAATGCGTGGCTTCGTTTGCGTATGAGTGGCATTTACTGGTATGACATAACCGACATAATATAATAGTAACGGCGACTATATTTTCGTGTTAAATAATTTCTAATGTGTGTTGCTAGATTTTACGCCCAAATGTGTGGTGTTCTTTAATTACTGTTGATAGCGAAATTGTGACGGCGACAGTATATTTGTAGATGGTTTTTCCTGTAAACTGTTATATTATTTCAAAAGTATGTAGTTAGAATATACGTCTAATGACGTGATGCTCTTTTAAATAATATACAAATAATGACTTTTTATGAGGTTGACATGAAGATTTATCAACCTGAAGAAGTGAAATATTCACCGAAGCCACCTGAAGAAGTGAAATATTCACCGAAGCCAACGGCTGAGGTGAATATCACTTCTGAGGTTGATAAATCTCATGTCAACCTGATATAAAAAAAGCCAAAAATTGTTTTAATGACTCAAGACCTGTGAATAATTTCATGATATTTCTCCATATGCTTTCAGATGTTTTGATCATTTTCCAAGGCAAACTAAATCTCACCAGATATTGGACTTTAAAACATGTTAAAGTAAACAAGATAAATAATTTTCAACATTTCTTCAACAAATTTAATTTAAAATTTAACTTTTATCACAGAAATAAAATGTATCACAGAACAAATTTAACACAACTTTTCTCACAGGAATAAAATGTATCACAGAACTGCATGTAGTTTCTTCACTTCAAATTGTAGTTTATTGTTATATTAGAACAGTTGTTAATAACTGGTAACTGTAACTGTGGTTGTCTTGGGACCATGTAATTTAGTGTTCTATTGCAGCAACGGTTTTCAACTGTACTATTGAAAACAGTACTTTTAGAAGAAGGTCCGGGTTGATTTTCTTTATCAAACGACGTCCTGAATATAGCTGAAATATTGCTTGCTAGACGTTAAACATCAGTCAATCAATCGATCTTTTTCAAACGTAGGCAAATCAATTGACGACAAAATTTCATCAAAGCCATCATTTTGTAAGTCTTGAACTAAATCCCCAAATTCGGCATTCGTTAACGGCTGAATTTTAAAATTTTTGGCTGTTGGTTCACTGATGCGCACTTTTTTGGGGGCTCCACTATAATTTGGACGCAAGGTAGACGAAATGGTGTCCGACATTTGTCGCTGAATGTTATTACCTATATAACCACTGTATGTTTTTAAACTCTGCTCCGACTTGTGTCCTGTAACAGACATTTATTGTCAAGGTTATTAACAGAAGTTGCACGCAAAGAGTGGTTTGTACAACGACGAGATAAAATGCGAAATCTGTGATTTTCAATTCGGGGTCGCCCCGATATTCCGACACCCCAATAGTCCGACACCCCAATAGTCCGACGCCCCAATAGTCCCACACATCATTAGATTTTATCGTTTATATGTTCAATTTCTAATTGACAGAAGATATTAATTTGTTGAAGGGATCACCCAATACATACCGATTTTTTTATTTCTATTGATTGAACGAGTTCGGATAAGAAGCACTTTAAAACATTTCTCCATTGGTTTTTATGTTAAATGAAGTTCAACATTACCATCAAATAAACATTTATATAAATGAGATTTTAGTAAGTTTTGCATATTATTTTTATAAAGTTGTCTGAATTTTTTCTTTTTATCCTGCGTGTTGATAATTTTTAATTTCTTATTGGAATAAAAAGTATAAACGTTGTACAGAACCTTATATAAATAAATATTTCTGACAGGTTTTTTTTCTATTGGTTCGCCAGTTTCAGAAAAGAAGCCTTAAAAATTGCCGTAGGTGCCTATGTTTAATAAAGCCTAGTCCGATGATCCTCTGTCGTCTACAAAACACATTGAAAGATATTGATGTGAACGTCGGACCACTCTCCTATCAAATTCTAAAAATGCGTTGGACGGCAGAGGAACCGTCTTGGATTTTATATTAAAAAACATGAACTTTGTAGAGGACGATCAAGTAATCACATAGTCACGTGGTCTGAGGGTTTTTTGGGGGGGAGGTTGGGGGGTTGGGGGAAAGATCGGTTGATGGATTTTTTCAGCGTTGCAGTTTCAAAGAAAAGTAATTAACATTCTTCCCATAATATAATCCTACATTAAATATAGACCTGCAGTACATTAATTGAGCATTGTGGCCAAGTTTTGTTTCAGTTAGACCAGTGGTATACAACTATGTAAAAAATTATTAGTCAGCGTCAACGCACGCAATCTGATGGCAATAGATAATCTGACCTACACATCATCAAAAATCGTTCACATTCGTTAACCTATTAATTGTTACAATCACTTTTATGAATCCATCAATCCATTTTGATAAAGAGCATGGGACAAATTTCGTTCCTTATATCTTATGGCAACGCAATTTACAACATCTTGTTCCTGTAAAAATTAAAAGCGGAATTTCACTTCCGATTTCTTGAATATGGTCAACAATAATTAAAAAAAAATATTTTCCTTTTATTTTGATACAATTTTCCTGCTCAAGTTATTCCTACTAATTATTTAACTTTAGTATTAAAAAACTGTGCCATTCTGCTATGTTACGGGTTATATGTAGCAAACGAGTTTTCGATTTGTGAACAATTCGTTGTTGTCTTTAATACGCGTAAACCAACAGTTTCATTGCCATATACTAGTATATAACTGAATTTCAAATAAAATAAATATTTCCCCTTAAAGTAATGAACAGTTTATTCACACTTTATAATTGTAATTGTCAGCGTATATTTCCATTATGAAAAAATGGATGTTGGCACGATATGAAACCTACTAATGCAATTTAAACTTATGAAATGTTCAGTCGGTTTTGTTGTTTAAAATCTATGTGAGCATTGTAAGGTTGCGGAGCCAGTGGACAAATTTAGGACGACTCCCTTTTACTTTGAATCGTCCCATTTAGGAGAGAAAGGTTTATTTAATGTTTCTATAATAAATAAAACAAAACAATTATTGCAACCATATAATTTAGCGGAATTGAAAAATATTAATTTTACATTTAACTAAGTCAATAGGTTTTCTTAAATCCATGTGTTGGAATATCCAGTTAGAACATGACTTTCCAATGTTTTCAATTTAGAGGAGGAAATTCCTAATATTGTTATTTTGAGTGTAAGCAATATTTTTCGTTGACATATACATGTAAATCTTTCAATAATTATGCGCTACTTTTAAAACAATAAATAAGTATTTCTTATATACTCCGATGCTGTTAAGTGCAAATATACTAGTTTTAATCATCTACTATGTCAGCACTGAGGTTACTGGTTTGAGCAGGGCGTGCTCGAATCCAGCTTAATTGACAAGCACTGCCATCTTTCCTGACGAAGTTTGGGTTTTTTTTTAACACGCTCACTCCCACAAAAGCCAGAAAAACATTGAACACATTATTTTATTGCGTGATGATTCTGTATAGCTTTATTATACAGAATTGGCAAAATATGTCATATGGACAGTTTGACTGTTATCTAGAATGAATATTATGACTATTTAATAATGACATTTTTTGTTTTTGCCATGGTTTTTCTAGTATTGGTCTGGCCGTTGGTCATACCTGAAACGAGAAGTAGTATAATGTTTATTGTGTAATTGTGTATATCTTTCTTTTTAGCCATGACATTGGGTTGCCATACTACTGCATGCAACCCGAATAGTATTAAGACCAATTTTGAAAGAAAATTTAAATAATAGTCATTATTTGGATCTTTCAATTATTCATACAATACAGGTCAGGTCGGACCAAAAGAGGACCCATACAATCCAGTATGTATGTATACGGTCCACTTCTGGTACGGTCTAACCCGCCACACGCGGTCTGCCCCTTCTGTTAGTTTGACCTTTTCGAGCGATTCCCATACATTTGACAAACGTTTTTAGGTACGCTTGAAGATCTTAAAGTGATTTTGTATGATTGCTTATTGAGATAACGCATCAAGTTTGCAATTTGTTCCTGGTTTTACCAATTTACATTAATAGGACTAAATGTATCATTAAAGTACTTTTATCTCACCTGGCTGAAAGTAATCAGTTACTTTTATTAAGTTCAGAGGCATTGGTGGCCTAATATTCAAGGTAGTCAGTCAGTCATATACTTTTGATCTTGTCTGTTAAAACCGCAATTAACAAGGATTGCAGGTTTTAATACGATTTTTTTTCGAGGGGTTTCACTGGGTACTCGGGCTTTCTTCCTCAATAAAAACTGAACGCCACCATAAAGCTGAAAAATGGCTAAAAGTGATCTTGACCAACCTACCAACAGTTGTCCGTCCTTATCGAATTGTTATTAATTTAAATCTTCTGAAATAACTTGGCTAATTGAAGTTAACTGTTTGGTAGGAATTATGTTCTTAATATTCTCTAGAAAAGATTTTCCAAAAAACATGGCCGCCAAGCGCCATTTTTTCTAATTAACTAAAATTAGAAAAAGGCACAGGACCCAAATAAGTAATCACAATTTTGAATTCTCTAAAAATTAAGTAGTATCAAAGTAAAACGCTTAATACAGTAATTGTGTAGTAATTTCCTCTAGTATTGCAATATTAAAGTTTCAAGATTGCCAGGATGAGCCAAGTTTGTATTACGAACATCTGTTAAAACTGTGAGCGATACAGACTCTCTGTTTTTTATTCTTCATGTATAAAAAAATAAAATATTATTCAAAACTCTTATGAGTTAAATACTATGTATGTGGTTCAGGTTGGGAATCATCAGCACCAAAGTGATCAAAGCATGATAGACGATTGATAATGTGCCGTCCTACGCATCGGTGAAGACAACTCTTGAAAGAAAACGAGCAAGGGAAATTCCACCTATTCCTGCTTTTGTATATGATGTCAACATAGATGGTCAGTGGAAAAGAACTAAAGATGGCCAAAGGTTTCTTAGTCACCAGGAAAATAACTGGGGAATAGCGATTTTCACAACAAGAAACGCCTTAGAAAATTTAGGACGATGCAGAGACATATATTTGGACGGTACAACAAAACAACACCATTTCCTTACAAACAATTTTTAACTATTCACGGGCTTTATCAGGACAGAGTGATTCCTTTTGTGTTCGTCCTGATGACAAGGAAAGAAACTGGTCAGTATTGGCAGGCTTTTTCCCATATAAAGAGGCGGTACAGCAGAATAACGGAAGGCAACTTGCACCAGAAAAAATAATAACCGATTTTGAGACATCAATGTTAAATGCGGCAAAAACAGAATTTCCGCAAGCACAAATATGCAGCTGTTTATTTCATCAGTATTTGGCGGAGACTGCAACGATTAGGGTTAAGGCGACCTTACGACAGAAATGCAAACGTAAAAAGATACATAAGAAAGATTATGCCAATACTTCTCGTAAGAGCTAATTTTAACCAGTTGTGTCGTAATAATTTAACAAGACGGCTTTTTCGTCGTTATCCAGCTCTTCAAGAGTTGTTGAACTATTTTATAGTTATCTATTTGGATGGACAGTTTCCAGCTGGTATGTGAAACGTATACACACGGAACATGGACAACAGAACAAACAATCATGTAGAGTGTAAGTACCTTTAAATTCTATTTGCGTGCATTAGGACTAATACTATTTTCTCTAGTTATCTTTTATCTCATTTTGGTACAATAGGCATCAGATTTTATTTTTGTTTGTTTGTTTCAATGATTTTTAAAGCCACTTTCAGCTATTTTTCAGCTATATAATGGCGTCCAGTATTTATTTGGGTGGAGGTTAGCCGGAGTACCCGGGAAAACCCCCCAGCCTCTCACGGATTTTAATAGCAATATTTCTGTTTAAGATAAAGATTTATAATAATATGAAATTAAATGTCAAATGTTTTATCATTAGTTAAAATGTTTGCTCATGAATTAATGAAATAACTAATGAATATTTTGGTAAGTTAAGTTATTGTTTTTTCCTTTTGCCTGGTTTAGGAATTATAGGATAATTAATTGGGCGGAGTGAATATCCAAAATATGATCATGAGTGCCGCATAACGCATCTGATTAAACCAGTGCGCGGAACTTGTTCCGCGCACGAGTTTAAACTGATGCTTTATGCGGCACTCATGATCATATTTTGGATATTCACTCCGCCCAAATTAATTATCCTATTTATTATTTGGATCAATTTCGTAAATTTTGATGCTTAATCCTAAATTTTATGAACGGCGGATGAATATCTGTATAGTACAAAAACCATTGTGACATTTTGGCTGGAAAAAAACCCGAGAGTGAAAATAAACGATAATTTTCACATGTGATTTACCGTGATTTCTGTCACTCGGAAAATTCGATATTTCATCACTATCTATATAATAATGTTGCTAGTTACACTGCCGTACCAAGTGGTTCAGTCGGTACGTCTCCGACCGTACCACTTTAAATTGTTGGTACGGAAAACCGCACCAGTACTTTTGAAAATTGAAATTAATAATGCTTGTTTTCGACTGGTCTGGTATAACAATTGCCGTTTTTAGTCATTCACTTTTATTGCCAGAAAAGTCCCCACTGGTGACATCTCCTACCATACCACTATTTTTTTGGGTGCGACGTTTGTGACTGTTATACCTGTATGATGGTTGTGGGGCTCGTCGGGAAGAAAAAAATCCCGAGAAATGTTTATTACGGAATCATAGATTATTTACGTTTTTTAAAACAAGATGCATTGTCGGCCCTGAGATGAGATGACAAGAAAATGCATCGCGATTCATAAACGTAAAAAATATGTTTATGGCTGTTTTGCTACATTGTGACATCACAGTGTTTACTTAACGACGTCTTGACAGCCAGGTGAGGTGGTCCCATCTCACGCTAGTAGAGTGAGATGGGATAATACCGCACACAAAGATTCGAGGACAATACTGCAGAATAGAGATAATTTATTTAATCGATATTTCGCAATATTTTGCTTTGAGTCAATACAACCGACCTGATATATATATATATATTATTTTTTGTTTATGCTGTATCGTCATGTTTGTCGATCCGATACTTAATAAGCTAACAGGTTGGTACATTCTTTAGACTTTTTATATAATATTTTGAACTACCTGTATTGTGTATTTACACGATCCCAGTGGACTTATATTATTCCATCGCCAAATGAAAAAATACTTAAAGCGTTTAGAGTTAAACGCCACTGATCATGATGAGTCTTGAGTAGACAAAACGCGCGTCTGGCGTAATGAATTTGTCACCTTGGTAATTTTGATTACATCTTGTTGGAATATTTGAGCAAAGCCAAGTAACAGCACGGCACGTCCGCGGATGGCGGACTGGGAAGCAACTATTTTGGGTTAAGTTGGATCGAGAAAGTTTAAGATCAATATGTTATGACTTGTTTACGTTTTATATAATATTTTGAACTACCTGTATTGTGTATTTACACGATCCCAGTGGACTTATATTATTCCATCGTAAAATTAAAAAAAAAACAAACCACGCCACTGATGAGTCTTGATTAGACGAAACGCGCGTCTGGCGTAAAGAATTTGTCACCTTGACTAGGAAGCAACTATTTTGGGTTAAGTTGGATTGCGAAAGTTTAAGATCAATATGTTATGACTTGTTTACGTCATTTATTTATATTGACATTCAATGACTAATATTTTTCTTTTATTTTGATACAATTTTCCTGCTCAAGTTATTCCTACTAATTATTTAACTTTAGTATAAAAAACTGTGCCATTCTGCTATGTTACGGGTTATATGTAGCAAACGAGTTTTCGATTTGTGAACAATGCGTTGTTGTCTTTAATACGCGTAAACCAACAGTTTCATTGCCATATACTAGTATATAACTGAATTTCAAATAAAATAAATATTTCCCCTTAAAGTAATGAACAGTTTATGTACACTTTATAATTGTTATTACAATTTTGTCTTGTCAGCGTATATTTCCATTATGAAAAAATGGATGTTGGCACGATACGAAACCTACTAATGCAATTTAAACTTATGAAATGTTCAGTCGGTTTTGTTGTTTAAAATCTATGTGAGCATTGTAAGGTTGCGGAGCCAGTGGACAAATTTAGGACGACTCCCTTTTACTTTGAATCGTCCCATTTAGGAGAGAAAGGTTTATTTAATTTTTCTATAATAAATAAAACAAAACAATTATTGCAACCATATAATTTAGCGGTATTGAAAAATATTAATTTTACATTTAACTAAGTCAATAGGTTTTCTTAAATCCATGTGTTGGAATATCCAGTTAGAACATGACTTTCCAATGTTTTCAATTTAGAGGAGGAAATTCCTAATATTGTTATTTTGAGTGTAAGCAATATTTTTCGTTGACATATACATGTAAATCTTTCAAGAATTATGCGCTACTTTTAAAACAATAAATAAGTATTTCTTATATACTCCGATGCTGTTAAGTGCAAATATACTAGTTTTAATCATCTACTATGTCAGCACTGAGGTTACTGGTTTGAGCAGGGCGTACTCGAATCCAGCTTAATTGACAAGCACTGCCATCTTTCCTGACGAAGTTTGGGGTTTTTTTTAACACGCTCTCTCCCACAAAAGCCAGAAAAACATTGAACACATTATTTTATTGCGTGATGATTCTGTATAGCTTTATTATACAGAATTGGCAAAATATGTCATATGGACAGTTTGACTGTTATCTAGAATGAATATTATGACTATTTAATAATGACATTTTTTGTTTTTGCCATGGTTTTTCTAGTATTGGTCTGGCCGTTGGTCATACCTGAAACGAGAAGTAGTATAATGTTTATTGTGTAATTGTGTATATCTTTCTTTTTAGCCATGACATAATTTTCACATGTGATTTACCGTGATTTCTGTCACTCGGAAAATTCGATATTTCATCACTATCTATATAATAATGTTGCTAGTTACACTGCAGTACCAAGTGGTTCAGCCGGTACGTCTCCGACCGTACCACTTTAAATTGTTGGTACGGAAAACCGCACCATTACTTTTGAAAATTGAAATTAATAATGCTTGTTTTCGACTGGTCTGGTATAACAATTGCCGTTTTTAGTCATTCACTTTTATTGCCAGAAAAGTCCCCACTGGTGACATCTCCTACCATACCACTATTTTTTTGGGTGCGACGTTTGTGACTGTTATACCTGTATGATGGTTGTGGGGCTCGTCGGGAAGAAAAAAATCCCGAGAAATGTTTATTACGGAATCATAGATTATTTACGTTTTTTAAAACAAGATGCATTGTCGGCCCTGAGATGAGATGACAAGAAAATGCATCGCGATTCATAAACGTAAAAAATATGTTTATGGCTGTTTTGCTACATTGTGACATCACAGTGTTTACTTAACGACGTCTTGACAGCCAGGTGAGGTGGTCCCATCTCACGCTAGTAGAGTGAGATGGGATAATACCGCACACAAAGATTCGAGGACAATACTGCAGAATAGAGATAATTTATTTAATCGATATTTCGCAATATTTTGCTTTGAGTCAATACAACCGACCTGATATATATATATATATTATTTTTTGTTTATGCTGTATCGTCATGTTTGTCGATCCGATACTTAATAAGCTAACAGGTTGGTACATTCTTTAGACTTTTTATATAATATTTTGAACTACCTGTATTGTGTATTTACACGATCCCAGTGGACTTATATTATTCCATCGCCAAATGAAAAAATACTTAAAGCGTTTAGAGTTAAACGCCACTGATCATGATGAGTCTTGAGTAGACAAAACGCGCGTCTGGCGTAATGAATTTGTCACCTTGGTAATTTTGATTACATCTTGTTGGAATATTTGAGCAAAGCCAAGTAACAGCACGGCACGTCCGCGGATGGCGGACTGGGAAGCAACTATTTTGGGTTAAGTTGGATCGAGAAAGTTTAAGATCAATATGTTATGACTTGTTTACGTTTTATATAATATTTTGAACTACCTGTATTGTGTATTTACACGATCCCAGTGGACTTATATTATTCCATCGTAAAATTAAAAAAAAAACAAACCACGCCACTGATGAGTCTTGATTAGACGAAACGCGCGTCTGGCGTAAAGAATTTGTCACCTTGACTAGGAAGCAACTATTTTGGGTTAAGTTGGATTGCGAAAGTTTAAGATCAATATGTTATGACTTGTTTACGTCATTTATTTATATTGACATTCAATGACTAAGGCGATTCGTTGGTCAGTCTTTGTCCAAATTTTTGACAAGAAACACCGTCATTTGTATCGTTGCATAATCTTCTAGACTTGTATATTATTTTTTGCTTATGCTGTATCGTCATGTTTGTCGATCCGATACTATATATATATTTATAGGTTTCACAATGACTGAGAATTGTATATCGCTTTAAATATATCCTTTAGAGTTATTTAATTTCAACAAAATAAAAAACGAGCATATGGCGAATTTATTATTTGGTTGAAATGAAATAAAGAGCTATATACAATTCTCGCGATTTGTAAAACCTTTTTCTTATAGTGCAAAGAAAAATGCCGTTCACGTGGCTAATTTTGTAATTTTGTGACATAAGAATTGTTTTCATACGCAGATATTCTCCGCTGAAGGTGACGTCACACACTATTTCTACGGTAAAGCGACCATAAGTATTGTCATTTCCCACTGTTAATATTTCTTTCATAAGTTATTTCTATCGTAATGAGCGATACATGTGAATGAACCACGATACAGAAGTCTGAATACTAGTAAAAAAAATTTACACAGGTGCGTTTTGCGCATGCGCATTACAATAAATGAAAATCGTCCGCAAATGGACGTTCTCTTATAAGTGCATAATGTGTATGAGGACTATTTTTTGCTTTAAAACGGGTCAGATTAGAATGATATTTATGTCAAACTTTTGTCACATTACTAGCCCTTTAAAAACAAATAATTATATTTTTCGTCATTCAAGAATAGGCTTTATTTTTAACCTACTAAGGAGTTCCCTTAACAGGGTGTTGTAAGCGTTAATAAAATTTAAAAAATTACAAAATACGAAGATATGCTTTCATATTTATTATATTTTTACTACCTACTTATTCTTCCTTTTTACGGCGATAAATTAAGTCCATTAATTGTTGAGTTGTTCCAAGGAATTGGCTAATAACAAACCCGCTCTTAGTACCCGAAATGTGTTTTGATTTTTAAGGTGTAATCTCCGTTAAACACTAGTATAACTTTAATGCAATGAAAAATTTGCTAAAATTTAATTGCGCAATTGAAAGATTAAATGCAAAACTAGTATACGTAAATGAAACCTTGAAATCGTTCTTTATAATAGCTGTGCTTCATGTCCGCGTTTTAAAAATAAAATATATGGAAAGCCATAATATCATTTTAAGGAGTTTTTTTAGCATTTTTATTTTTGTTGTTCTTTTTATCATGTACAGTGTACCTGGTCATATTTTAAAGTATAGTTTGTTTGTTTGAATGGTGTTTTAACGCCACTTTCAGCAATTTTTCAGCTATTTCATGGCGTCCAGTTTTTATTGGGGAAGGAAGCCGTAGTACCCGGAGAGAACCCCCGACCTGCGGTAGGAAAACTGGCAATCCTTGTCAATTAAGATTGGAGTCGAGTACACCCTGCCTGCAGTGAGAATCGAACCCGCAATCTCAGTGTTGACAGACCACGTGATCAATAGTAGACGAACTACCTTGACCACTCGGCCACCGAGGCCCCTTTAAAGTATAGTTAAAGTTGTATTATTGTTAGTTTTACTAATTATTCCTACTAAAGACAGTATTATGAGGACGGAAAAATATAATAAATGATATTCACCAACAGCAGCAACTCCGGAATGTGAGATGAATATGTAGACTTTAACCAGTTTTGATTTATAAAACATCTTTAAACAACCTGATCGTCACAAAATACATAAATCGGTTTTCATAGAGTTGTGCATTAAAACGTAACTTCTGCGCCAAAAATAGAAAGAAATCAGGACATTTTCCTGTTATTTATTCGTCAAAATTTACAGTAAGAAAAATCCTAAAACTACAAATAAAAACAAAACGCCCAAATAAACAGTTTAATTAGTTTCAAAGAATAAAAAAAAACGGAAACAAACATTAACATATAAATTTTTATGTTACAATGAAGAAATCTCTCGCCTTTTTTTCTATACAGAAAAAAGGAACAAGAGTAGGGCTGAATATCAAAGAGAGTATAGAGAGCGTAGGATATCAGAAGATTTGGAGACGTACTTACAAAAAGAGAGAATTAGAAAGAAAAAATCTTATGTGCAAAGTAATAAATTAGGGAAAAGAGATCTTGAACGAAGACGAAAGAAAACTCGAGAAAGAATGAAGCAATACCGAGAAAATAAAAAGAAAGATTTGGCCAAGTCTCCTGTCAAATCAACCGTCGAAAAGCGCAGATCATCATGAAAAAGAATTAGCAGGGCAATTTCGAGGGCAAAAAGGAAAATATGCAAATTGGAATCGGAACTGGCAATATCTAAAAGAACAGTATGGAAATTGAAGAAAAGAATCCGAAAATTAAAAGCGAAGCAGGATAAACTTTATTCTACACCAAAGAAAGTTTTGAAACCTTGCATAACTACTCCTAGGTCTACAGCCATGTTTGATATGAGCGAATTTGGTCTAGATCCAGTAAAATATCCAAAAATATGCAGGAAGTTACAATTTCACAACGTTCTGGTTAAAGAGGTCAAATCCGTCGAAGATGTTCAACTATTAAAAAAAATTGTTCACATGAAAATTTCAAAAGAATACAAAATGGTGTCTTATACAAGTCATGTATTTGGAATACGGCGCAATCGTTAAGGTATACATCTATTAATCTACAAAAAACTTTACCCTTAGTTCAAAAACAAATGGAAGAAACAGTAACACAATTTTTAATAGAGGGGATAATTCGTCAGTTATGCCTGGAAAGTCCGACTACAAAACTGTACACGGAAAACAAAACCCAAAAAGAATTCTATCGGATCACTTGAAGAATTTGTATCTGAAGTTCAGGACTGAGAATTCTAATATTTCAATGTCTTATTCTAGATTCTGTAAGTATAGACCCAAGCACTTCAGCTTAGTTTCGTATGCAACTCGCAATACTTGCCTTTGTATTAAACACCAGAACATGGCATTGAAACTCCGTTGTTTGAAAAGATGTGGCCTTACTGCAGTGTTCTAGGATTCCCATTTCCCGTCACCCGTGGAAAGTTATTTTGCAACACGGGAAAGTCAAAATTTTAAACCTTGTCACCCGTGGGTAAGTACAGTTTGAAAGTCGGGATTGAAGAGAAAAAGCTCAAACTTTCCCTATTGTAATAAAAAAAATATCCTATTTTATTCAACAGAAGCAGTTTGTAGAACAAGCTAAAAATCCAGCGTGTTTTCGTTACTTATTCGATCAATGTTACATCGGCGCTTGCGTTCGCGAGTTTTTACATGCTGACGCAAAACATTTTAAAGATCAAGGTGTGATTGCAATAAGAACCAAATCAATGTCGGTAAAACGGTCAAACTTCGGTTGTTTTATTTTAAAAATGAAATTTGAATGCTAGAAATAATATTTGAATGTGAAGTAAGTAAAAAATATTTAGGTTATTCTATATTACTCACATTGATCTACACAAAAATGATGGATTAAAATTTTTATAAAATATGTATATGTACAATATTATATGTGTTCAAAATATTTTCATAGTTGACCCAGTCATGGTTTTTAATTTATTGTATAAAAGTTTGAAAGGAGGCAAACATTTAAATTTAAAAAAAAATGAGTTTGCATAAATTTGGATTCACAACATCTAAAGGACAAGAACCACCTTTTAAAATACCCAAATAGACAAAAAGACTAGGAATAAAATGTATGAGGAAGAAAAAAGAAACCGTTCTTTTGTTCCATCATGGAAAACAACATTTCCATGGGTTTAATATTATGAAAAAAAACAATCTAATGACTTGCATTTACTGCAAACAGTACCCATTTTTAGCAGGACATAATAGCTTTGTTACTGGTTCAACAACCTTTCATATCACCAATTTAAAATCACATGATGACAGCCGCTCCCATCTAAGCTGCATGTATAGGCACGCATCTGATCACAATATTGATATACCTGCTACATCCGAGGCCTCGAGTAGTAATTGCAACCTCATTAGAACCATTGGAAGTGCATTTCATTTACTTTGTGAGGTTGAAAAAAAGAATGTTTAATCTGTTTAACATAGCCTACTTTATAGCTAAAGAAAGGAAACCCCTCACTGACATGACAAAGCAGTGCTTGCTAGCAGCAAAACTAGGTGTTGATGTAGGTCATAACTATCATAATGACTTGTCTGCAAAACAATTCTTAAGTGCAACATGTACCAATCTTAACCATGATATTAGCAGTGCTATTTCTGAGTGCAATTTTATATCCATCCTTTCTGATGGAAGCACAGACATTTCAGTTGTAGAGCAAGAGCTTGTATACATTAGATACATTAAATCTAATGGAAAGGCAGACACAAAGTGTACTTGCTGACATCGTGGATCCTGAACATGGTCATGGTCTTGGGTTGTTTGAAGCTATTAAAAAAGCACTCCTTAATGTTGGCCTGAACTTCGAAAATTTAAGGCATGACAGACCAGGTCCTTCACTTATTTGTGCAAACTTTGATGGTGCATCTGTAATGCAAGGTAGAAAAGGTGATTGGACACATTCTGAAAGATATTCCTGAAGTAATACCTATGCACTGTATTGCTCATAAATTGGAATTGGCCATTTTTGATGCAATTAAACACTTCCTATTTCTAAAACGGTATGAGGAAACGGTAAAGGGAATATTTATCATGTACAACTCTTCACCAAAAAAGATAAGAGACTTGAATGAACTAGCAGCAGCTTTAGAAGTGGAAATTTTACGCTTCTCTGATCTTAAGAAGGTCCATAATAATTGTGTTATACATGTCTGTTAAATAATAATGAACACTAAAAAAGAACAAAACATAACAAAACAAAAACAATAAACAGTGACAAATGCACACATAAAAGATGTACATAATAAAAATGAATTTGTTTTTAAAAAATGATTTAGACACCTTTTTAAGTCAAGAACAATTTAAAGCACTTAATTCTAACTACTTAGTATTACTAACTACTTATTTTATTGCATAAAAATGCCACAAATCAAAGACAATTGAAATATTTCCTATCTAATATTTACATAATTATATATTACAACCACTTGGAAAAAAAAATTTCTTATCATCAGTGAAGTGGTTCTTTGTTGATTGGTTTAAAATAATAACATTATAAACACAAATTGTGATATCATAAATAAAACAATTACCATTTACCACATTAACAAAATTGTGGGTTCGAAATATTTCTTGACATATGATGTATATAAGCTTTCAATGCCTTTCATATATATTTCTAGACCAGATGGGTGAGCAGCAAGTCCAGAGCTGTCATAGCTTTGAAAGACAACCTTTCAGCAACTGTAGCACATCTTGAATCGATGGCAGCCAATAATATACCCGAGGCAAAGGCTTACCATACAACACTCATCTCAGCCCAGTTTCTCAAAATTATGTATGTAATGGTAGTCTTCTTGCCTATCATTACCAGAGTATCAAAGGTTTGTTTCAGTGATAATGAAAATAAACTAATGTAATTTCAAACAATGAAAAGAAAATCTTGAATTAGAAATGAAAATTAAAATTTAATCTTAAAATTATTCAGGTACCAATTACTGCAAACCTCATTGGCAACAGCTACCTTGAATATAACAAAAATATATATATATATAAAATAAAAGTAATTCAATAGTTCATGTGACATTTGCATATATAACATTGCATTTAAATTTGTATTCAAATAGGTTTTTCAGTTCAAAGACATCATGTTATACGAGGTTGAGGAGCAACTAGAGGGAATTATGCTTGACTTAATTAATTTGAAAAGAAATCCTGGACCAAATATGCGAGAATTTGTGAACCTTTACAAACCAGAGGACAGAAAGTTTGCTGACATCACACTGAAAGGCCAAACTCCTGCTGTTGATTGGAAAGATAATGTTCAACTAATATATCTGGTTGATGGCACCATAACCTACCTTGATAAGAGGTATAAATTAAAATTTTAATACTTTTTTAAAACTTATTTCTCCTAATCAATACCCTTTAATCTACTTTGAAAATGGATGGAATTAAACATTTCAGTAATTAAAGAAATGATAACAAAATACAAATTTCTTAACAATTTTCTTAAAAAAATGGAAATCCTTTGGTAATCATTTGATGTATTCAATAAAAAGTGTAATAACAGACATGTATATTATACCATGCTCCAGTTGCCAGTTATTATGGATTTAATTAATTGTTATAATTGCAGATTCTCATGCTTTAAGGAAGAACCATTATGCCTCTTTAGAATCTTTGATTTCTCCAGATGGCATAGGGATAGAAATGAGCTGGTTGAGTATGGTATTGGTGATCTGACAAAACTTATAGATCTGTATCCTCACTTCTTTAATGAGAATGAGAAGAATGCAGTTTTAATAGAGTTTTCCAGTTTGAAAGCTGCCCTAGTTAACAAAAATCCACAGGATATGAAATGTTTTTATTTTTTAAATGTCTGTGGACTACCATCCTCACAAGTCAGTGTTTTTGTGTCCACGAAACTGTCTACTCTTAATCAGTATTTATCAATTTTAGTACTGTAATAAAATCAAACCACTAACTGTAAACATCTTCAACTTCAATTCTCAATCAATGATGACAATTATATAAAAAAAAGCACTGTACGTTATCCAAAGTTAAGATTTATGGTTCGAATTTTGGTAGGTATTCTCATTTGAGCTTTATTTATATTTTTACTTGAAAATTATTATTTCAAAAATATTCATTTGCACACACCTTCCAAAAATTATATTTCAATTGTCTTACTTCATTGCATAAACAATTATAATAATGAATCCTATTTCAGATTTATGAAGTCTTACTTGCATCTAAACCTGAGAGGTTTAAACATGTAATGAGAATAGTAGAGATGATGTGTTGCATCAGTCCATGTACTGCGGAGTGTGAAAGAGGTTTTTCCACCAAGAAAACCATCAAGACATCAACAAGAAATAGACTTGACCAAAACACTTTACAGATTATGATGAAAATAAACTTATGTGGCCCATCAGTGGAAGCTTACAACCCGAGAGAGATGTAAACACGTGGCTGACAGCAAAAGGAACAAAACATGTGAAAGGACACACAATAAATCCTATTCTCTCTCAGCCAAGAAAAAGTGCTGAGATGGAACCAGAAGACAAATAAATGATATATAGAATTTTTTCTTCTTTTTTTCAATTGTAAAGGTCTTTACAAAAAGCAGGTATTTGATTGAAAGATAGATTTAAAAGAAACGTTGTTTTAATTTTTGATAATTTTGAAAAATAAGGTTTGCATTCCACAATTTTTTGTTACAAGATTTACTATGGTATTTATAAAAAGAAATCTTAGCCTGCTTCTTAGAAAGATTTGCACTATATTCACTGTTCCAAAATATAATCCATCAGTTTGTATCTGGATCTCGATTTTAAATTAAAAATTAACACATTATAAAGTTTAACGTGGGAAAATTGATTTGGCATGTGGGAAAGCCAATTTATGGGGCAAACTTTCCCTCGGAAAGTTCAGTTACTATTTTTCCGTCAGGTACTGACGTCACAATGTATTTTTCACATCTCTTCGTCTCCCATATTATGTTTTCCAAGTCGCGCGAGAAATAGATAAATAGGACTATAATAAGAGCAATGTACATATATGTGTACATTTAAGCCGCGTCCATAACATGCTTTAACATTGATAACAACATGACGTCACAATTAACTGAAAATAGTCTTGAAACATATCGACCAATTTTTTATTCGTTTTATTCTGGTTGCAGACTTTGGGCACCTTTGGGTTTAAACATTACAGAAATTTTAAAAAATAAAACGCAGAGAACAATAACAAAAAGTGAAAGATTTAAATGTATATGATAAATTAGCTAATATAAGACCTTAAACAGCTTAAAACAAACTTTCAGACACATACATTTTATTAAAATAACAATTCTTCATTCCTTTATTCATTTATTTTACCACAATGTTAAGGGATTTAGACCTACGGGCTAACGGGCATTAAGTTTCTTGACAGTCTATAGTCTTGAATTAAGAAATGTTGTTACAGCATTTAATCGTCGATGAAACACCGACGTGGGAAGAAAACATCCACATTTGTGGTACTATTTAAATAAACTTAGAACAGAAGAAGTTAAAAGCAAGTAAGCAGTGGTTTCTATTGATAACTGGCGTGATCCTCCTATAAGAAAGAGACAGTACAGAGATTTAGAGAGGAGGATCAAGAGACTAAAGCGTTCTTAAAGAAGACGACAAAGAAACTTAATGGAGTAATGGAATGCAATGGTACATGTTGTAGCTGCGTTTAAGGCAAATTGCCATTAATAATTTTGTCAATCACTAACCTAGTTTTGTATTTTTACGCCTCGCAACATTGGTGTTTTGGTCAAGATTCTAAATGTAGATTGCAAACTAAAAAGGCACTTCCAATATAGTTTTCGCTGCTTATCAGAATTGTGCGTTTCCGAGAAACCTATGTTTCCCTAACGCGGTCCAATCATTTCAAAAGATTTGTTAATTGCGTTTTTCTGTTTAAAAAATGTAAATAACAATATGTACGATTTCAGTCATGGATGACGTAAAAGATTATTGTTTGCCATTTAATACCAATGGACACTGGCAATAATTCATCGAACTTTTAAAGCACAAGTATAAGCGTTTAGCATGTTTAGTCTTAAATGTTTTCATCTCCCACAGAACAGATGTTTGGTGTCTTCTTTGCAATATATCTGTCTGAAAGACACTTTTCGTCGTGGGTTTTAAAAGTAATTCTATCAAACAATAACATACAAATTAAATAATAAATCATGCAATCAGTACATTTCTGTACAATAAATAAAAGTTTATAATATTTGCCGTATTACACTTGTATACTTATAAAATACCATGGCGCCCTTTGTCTTGGCTTAAAACAATATTTAGTATTTTGTTCCAGTTTCCGACATGTCGAGTTAGAAATATTTGTGTATATGGTGCCGTTTTACTATTTATTCCTTATTGTTTGCATATCAAAAATAAAATAAAATATTGCTGTAAAAACCTTTGTGATATCAGGAAAGAATTTCTGACGAGGTTCTGCAACAAAAAATATCAACTAAGAAATCAGTTAGAAATGCCAAACATTGAATCTGTGCACTCACCGAGCTTTGCCTGTGGTTTGAGGAAGTATATTTGAAATAAAATACGAAAATGGGATGTCTAAGAAATGGAGTGTCAAACTATTGTGATGTCAGACTAATGGGGTGTCGGACCAACGGGACGTCGGACTAGCGCCAGTAGCGGTGCTGCTCCCTACCGCGTCTGCCAAAGTACAACATGATATCAACGGATACTTTTTGCTGTAGTTTTACATTATTGTCTACATCAAAATATTCATACATTTTTGAAGATCTGGGATTTCAATTGGGGAATAATGTGTTACACCACCTTTACCTTGTCGTTTTAAGTCCTTGCCAACAGCTGAAAACACCTCGTTTGACCCTGTGAAGTCTTTTCCGTGAAGAACGCATTTGATTAGACGAATAAAAATAACATCCAATCAAAAGCTACGTTTTATTTAAGTGTCTGTGTTTTCCCTTGATCTATTTTTGGGTACACGGTGTCAGTGATATGACAGTTGTCCACCTCTCGCGCAAATTTGCGCGGTAGACATGAAATTTGATCGGGAACATCGGCAAGGGATCTAAACCAATGAAAATGCTCAAATTGTGTTGTCATTTAATAACTAAAGTTATGTCATTATCTTGTTTATTAAAAATTAATACAAGTGCTATCTTTAAAAACGATATTCGACGCATTTACCTCATAGAGATGCATGTATGGTAGAACGGAAACTGAACAAACAACAATAAGAAAAAAACTTTTACTAAAAAAATTATTAATGAAAGAAAGAGACAAGAAAGACTTACGTTTTCTTTCATTGATGTGTGTGGGGGAGTTAAATAATTAACGTGTTGCAAACTGTTTCCAGTTAAAATAAGGCTATAATATAAGGAGGTTGCTACATTCGTCGATTTAAAAAAATGTTATTAAACAATTCGGTATTATCAAAAAGAGACTTTGCAATTAGAGCTCCATCTCCTGTCTGTACGTGAATGACGACTGACGCAAAAAAGAAGATTGGCATAAATGGCTTTAAAAATCATAGAGCTAACAAAAATCATATTTACATATCCACAATGAAAAGCTATTTCAGAATGTTAAGACCAGAATGGTACATAAAAAACCTACAAACCTTTCTATGTATATGTCGGAGTTGTAAGTTTTTTCTTGTGATATATTATCGTATATATTAACTGGAAAACACGTTAGTTAACATTTTAAAATTTCAAAACAACACCTATTGTTTAAATAAATTTCATAAGCAAACATGTACTTACATGAATCAATTATATTCATTCACATGTATTCATTACAGTTTGATATTTTATTAATTTGACTATCTTTTAAAATGGGAACTTATAAGTAAAATATTTTAATTAGAATGGTATTAACATGAACACAAAATGTCAATTCAATGCTAATTAAATGTGAATTGAAATCGGTAATGTGTATGCTATCCCAAAAATGGGGGAGGGGTAGATAAACCGTATGGGTAATTGAGGTCCAAATAAATAATAACTGCAATGAAAAAATATTAGCAAATTTTACTCTTAATTCTATGTGCTGTGTTGGTATAGTAAATGAAATGTGTTATCAAGCCACTGTGTCTCATACTAGTCATGAGGCGTGCTGATAAATACCAATGACCTACTTACCTTGGTGTAGGATCCACTTGTGTAACAATAATTTCACGATTGCGTGTGTCAGGCGGTCAAATGAAGAAATAGTGGTGTAAATACATCACCGGCGTGAGGATTGTTTACAAATACGATGGTCAACAAAGCAAATATAATTATACAACAGAGTTTATTAAAATTAAGAAAAAGAGATTTTACGTGTAATGATGTGAAGTTCGTTAAAGTTATGTCGGTTTCTTCTTTATTAAAGTAATATAAAAAATGCTAATGTTGTTTAATTTGACTTAAAAACTGTCAGTTTCTCGTCTATTAAAACTATTTGTGTTAAAGTTCTTATGTCCCCTTACTGTACATTGCATATTTGCAAGTCAAAAACGTTACAACAAAAAATCACTCGTGAAGATGACGTTGATGTTTCGTTGACGTAAATGAGGGCAACTGCTGCTACTGCAGATAATTGCAACGATGTTTAAAATTGGTTCGTTGTATGAAATGTGTGATATATACGGTCAGACATTTATCGCTAATTTGCACAAACATGTCACATGAAGACAGGTGTAATTAATTCAGCCGAATATGTCACAATCGTGTGACATATACGTTTTGTGACATATACGGTCTAACACACCTTATTGACAAAAAAAAAGATAATAAAAGTTGTTTGAAAGTGCTCTCAGACACAGATCTAAACATTGTGGTTTCTTTTCTTTCAGGAGACAAAGTCGCAGAGGCATCAGGAAGATTACATGACCGGATCACCGAAGTGAAATGTATTTTGGAGCAGACGACAAGACTAATGGATATCAACAGTACACATTTCAATTGAGACTTCAAAGACCATATGACGTGTAGATGTATGCAATTATCCAAAATCAACAAGATCATTCATTTATCTCCTAAAATAAAACAAGAATAAGAGGAACAAAGAACTATTATATAACTACAAACAATTAACAGTTCCTGAAGAATTTAATGGTGATAACCTCTATGCTTCTAATGCAAAGCATTCTTGTACGTTTTGTACCAATTCAAGATTGTTCTGAGTATTGAAAGACGTCGATCGAGTATCCAGTGTATTTCTGATATTAGAAACAATATTGGGCAATAATTTGGTATCGAATGCAAATTGTTAACTCCTTTCTGTTTGTTTTTATGGCTTTCAATCTGAGTGGCCTACAGTGATGTTGTTGGCTGTTAAGTAATTATGTCGCTGGTCTACGGCGATGTTTTGGGCTGTTAAGATATTATGTCGCTGGATTAGTGTAGCGATGTTGTTGACTGTTAACACAGTTTCGCAGTATAATTTGTTTTTCCAATATTTCTAATTTTAGTAAAAGATATATACAATATTCGTACATCGTCAGAAAATTTAAAATTTAGTTGTACGAGCCTTAGAAACAAGTAGAAATGAGAGGCTCTATTTTTTATCCTGTTTCAATACATTTTATACCAAAGGGCATTACTAGCCTATTGGTGACTTGAAATGTTTGGCGCATATTCTAGTGATAGCGTGATAAATAAATATCATATTCTCAAACCAGAACAGAATACTATTTACCGTTAGAAGTGAGGACAGGGGTATCAGGAGGCTTTATTCGACACTGCCAAATAAAGACAAAAATTTATTCGACTACCTTATAATTCAGCGAAAGAAATGATTGCAGGATAAAAAAATATAAATTTCCGTGAAAACAAGGGGACAGGGTACACATTGTTTTATACCTAAGGTCGAGAGTTTTCAAACGGATACGTGATAGATTCCTCCCCCAAATAAGATATCGGGCGTCTTGATATTTAAAATTGATGAAAGTGGCATTACACCCCATTAAAAAAATAACACATAATTGATAACAGTCATTTGTTTATCAAAATTCTACTTTTCCCTAACATCCTCGACAGCAAACCCCAAAAGAGACTATGAAGTACTAGAAAGCTTATAGCAAAGACCACGTTTTACACGGGTTTAGGAAAAGTGTGCCATTAATTTTTTTAAAAATATTTCTGTTCAGTTTTACGCGGAGTTGAATGCTGTACAAGAGGATTTTAGTTGGTACAATGTACATACACCCGGGTAATAACGTAAGTAACGGATTTATTCCTGCGCCAGGAATAAATCCGACAAGCTTATAAAACTTGAGGACACAGAACAATTGAATAACACGGATAAAGTTTAAAAAAATATGGAACAAATAAAATATGACCAGCGAAAGCCATCGCAGGTATAAACGAATGAAACATGACATGCAAAAGCAAACTTATGATAAAATAACCCGCGAAATCAAACACTAATTATTAAAAGACAAATACAGATTAGCGACAGCTACATGTATAACGCTATAGTACAGAACGAATGAAATATGACTGGCGAAAGCAAACACCAATTAAGAACACAAATTGACTACAGCTAACACCAACACAGTATAACTGAATAACAAGGTTGATGGCAAACGAAAATATACTACCTAGATCATCTTCATAAAAAGTTTGTATAGAAGTTTTGCATCTAATATAAACGGAATACAAGGCAATTGGTTTTTGTAGTGGCTTTCTCATGGTGTAGTAAGAATTTTTAATCGTTTATGTAACACAGGTAGTTTATTTATGAGAAAATTATGTTTTACTCTAAATAATTTAGGGTGTCAAATGTTGTGTATTTAATGTCTTGTCTTGTTGCCAACGTTTCTGCCTGAATTTCAAATTGAGTGTCAGTTCAACTTTTTATTTTCTGTATTTTGTATTTTATATCGTTATCACTCTCTGGTAACTGTTTGGTGCTGTGCTATTTTAATTTTCATTGTTTTGCAGTGGCCAGGGAAGATACGATTTACATATCATTTATTTAGATATTCCAATTGTAATTTATGTATGTGAGGAGTTATAGGTTCAATGTGTATAATAGGCTGAATTTCACTGCGGTAATAACCCTTTTTGCAGTTTTGTGATTTGTCGGATTAACTAAAAATAAAATGGCGAGTTTATTCTTGTGATGAATGAAGAGGGATTTGTCACTTGCTGTTGATGTTTCTGCATATGGAAGAGTTTTGTTAGTATGCTGTAATAAGTATTATCAGTGAACGGAAAATAACACAAATTACCGATACAATGAAATTTATCGAGGATTATTTTCCAAATTTTCTAGACTGGGGAACTAGGTCATTTGTTAGCAAATTTTACCGAAGTGAGTATATGTTTTGTTGTGTGATCTACTCTGTTCAGCTTTAAGCAAAGATCACTGAAACTTCAAAGAATGTATGCACTAATATTGAAGTTGTTATTTAAGATCATTAATAAATGAAACAGAAAGTTTTGGCAGGAATGGCCATGACATTTAATAATCAAATATACATAGAATGACAATAAGAAGATTCAACAACTAAAACTATGTTACTGAAACGTCAAAAGCATTGATGCTATACATTTGCAAACGTATACAAATGGTACTCCGGCTTCCTCTCCCAATAAAAACCCTGAGATAGCTAGATATAACTTCGGTGAAGGTCGTTATTTTTATTTGATACCGAACAAATAAGTTTTGATTACACAATCATTTTAATTAATGATTTCAAAGCTATATTTGTTGATTTAATGCATCTGTTGCTGACAAATTAAAATTAACTGTTAATAAAACGAGTAAAAAAATTACGAGCTAGTACTTCAAGAAAGTACTCGGCTACAATATTAATTGACAAGGATTGCCAGTTTTCCTACCGAAGGTACGGGTTTTTCTCTGGGTACTCTGGCTTGGTCTCCCAATAAAAACTGGACGCCATGATATAGCTGAAAAATTGCTGGCGTTAAAGAATATTCAGATTTTTGATTTATTAGAGAAAGTTCTTCTTCAATTTTTGCCTTTTGTTCTAATAGGTTTGCTTGTTGTTCAAAATAGTGAAGTTTTGTACGGTGAACGTCAGCATTCAAACGTTTTTTGGCCAATCTCGAACTTGTTACCAACCTCTTACTACTAGACGTATATTCAGCTGAATTCCCCGAAGCTCTTTATAAAATTTCTCCTGCATCAAGCTTTAACTGCTTTATCTGTCCTAGGACATTGTCTACTATGTCAACACATCTTTTAAATTCAACCTCGAATACGTGTAAAGTCTGTACACTTTCATCTGTGCCAGTACGATTTAGGAATATTCTGATGATTTTCTAATGTAAGTGTTTCTATATGACACAATTGATTTGTCGGTTTCTCTCAATGATTTTAAATCTTTTGAGTACTCAAAAATGTTTTCTATTGGTTCCGAGGCTTTGATATTTCTTCTGATTTGATTCATAAAGTTCCTTACCCTTTTTGGTTAGGTTTCTTCTTTAATTATTTTACTATTCTGCCTTGGAAGTCGCAGATAGCATAATTAGTCAAAATACCATTTTCAAATTTTATTTCGAAGTTCATGAAACATGTTGAAGTGGTATATTGAACTTCAACAGGTAAAAGACTACAAGAAACATACAAAGGTCTTAAGTAACTCAACAGATATTTGCAAAAATGACAAATACATGTACAAAAAAGACATATAAAAAGATAACCTCATATAAAAAACTATGCATCATAATTCCAATTTAAAAGTCTAGCACTATAACTTGATCAAAATTAAGCAACTGTATGAAATATGCTAAAAAATCCTAAATTGCTGTATGTGTGTAAATTGTCTCTTGTGTAAGTGTGAATAGAGCTCGTATACTAAACACCTCAATTAGAATATATTGACACGAAAAGGTTAATAAATGTATCTGTTTGTACAAATTGGAAAATATGGATGCATGTAAACAAAGTGTGTTATTACTTTAAGTGTCATAAGCACACAAGCAAGCCATTGGTTTTCGGGTAATGCTAAACATTTAAACCCTATTTTATCGCGAATATGCTATTTCCTCTTTACAGAATACTTATATTTTTACACGTCAAATTCCTCTTCATTCATCACAAGAATAACATCGCCATTTTATTTTTAGTTAATCCGACAAATCACAAAACTGTAATAGGACTATTACCGCATTAAAATTCAGCACATTATACACATTTAACCTACACCTCCTCACATACATAAATTACAATTGGAAAATCTTAATAAATGATGATGTGTAAACAAGTATATGCACTTGCTACTGCAAAACACTGAAAATTAAAATAACACAGCACCAACCAGTTACTAAATAACAAAATACAGAAAATAATTAAAAGTGAAACTGTCACACATTGGAAAATCAGCCAGAAACGTTGGCAACAACATAAATTTGAAATAATAGGGTTCTTAAAGACCAAGATATAAAATACACAAAATTTGACACCTGACACCCTATACGATTATTTAGAGTAAAAAAAATTTTGTCATACATAAACTACCGGTATTACATAAACGATTAAAAATTCTTACTTTACGGAGGATACTAGAGCGAATAATCATACCGTCGCCTTTTTTTTGGCGAGGGTAAGAATTTAGTCCCATTACTCGTAATGTAGCAGAGCGGGAGTGAATCACTCCCGGCACTTTGATGCTCAAAGGAAGTTGCATATACTATCAGACGTGGTCGATCTTGATATCTTTCAGCAGTGTCACCATATTTTTGTATTGGTTTCTTGTTTATAATCGATCATTATTGATAAGGGATGATAATTATTGCCGTTTGTAATAACCCTCTGTGTGTTGTGCATTTATTGACATTCGTGTCTCTTTTTAATTATATGTACTACATGACAAACGTTGAGAATCCCGAAACAGAATGGCGTGTTGTATCATGGGGAATACATATGTACATTTCTGGAGTCTTACTACGGAATGGTTGTTATAGTATGCACATTAGAACGTTTAAAATGAAATTAGGTCACATTATCCATATACGGAAAATTTATCAAGCATTTTCCACTTGCATCTCAAGCCGAAAACAGAAATTTCTTCAATATAGATCGTTTCCCATTAGTTTTGCAATGTCTAATGCTTTAATAACGTAAAGAAGATGAATATCATCCTTGCATTTTGTATAAATAGACCGAAATTAGAATTTTTTATTTGCTACATTACAAGCAATATGACTGAATACTGTCGTTAATCCGAAAATCATAAAACTAACTTCGGATTATAACGGCAGTAAAATTCTGCCTAGGAGGATACGTGAAAAATACGTCCATTCGCCCTAACGGGCTCACTTCAATTACAATGGTCGCCATGAGAAAGCCACTACTAACAAACCAATTGCCTTATATTCCGTATTTATTGGATACACAACTTCCTTTCTATGAAGATGATCTAGGTAGTATATTTTCGTTTGCTCTCAACCATGTTATTCGGTTATACTGTGTTGGTGTTGGCTGTAGTCAATCTGTGTTCTTAATTGGCGTTTGCTTTTGCTCTGTATTAAAGCATTAGCTGTCGCTAGTCTGTATTCGTCCTTTAATAATTAGTGTTTGATTTCGCCGGTTATTTTTTTTATTAGTTTGCTTTCGCGGGTCATATATCATTCGTTTTATGCTGCGAAACGTGGTGTTTACTGTTAGCTTTCTAGTACTTCATAGTCTCTTTTAGGGTTTGCTGTCGCGATGTTAGGGAAAAGTAGAATTTTCATAAACAAATGACAGTTATCAATTAGATGTTATTTCTTTAATGGAGTTTAATGCCACTTTTAACCAATTTTAAATATCATGAAGCCCGGTATCTTATTTGGGGAGGAAAACTCTCGACCTTAGGTATTTAAATAAATACGCAACCTGTCACCAAGTTATAACAGAAAAATTATATTTTTTTGTCCTGCAGTCATTACTTTCGAAGAATAATAAATGTAGTCGAACAGAGTTTTGCTTTATTCGGCAGTGTCGAATAAAGCCTCCTGATTCCCATGTCCTCACTTCTAACGGTAAAGAGTATTCTGTTCTGGTTTGCGAATATATTTATTTATCACGTTAAGCTATCACTAGAATATGCCCCAAACATTGCAAGTCACCAATAGGCTAGTAATGCCCTTTGGTATAAAATGTATAGGGTTACAGAATAAAAACTAGAGGCTCTCATTTCTACCTATTTCTAAGACTCGTACAACTAAATTTTAAATTTTCTGACGATGTACGAATATTGTATATATCTTTTACTAAAATTCTAAAATTAAACAATGATCAGTTTGTATTTCGGGAGGAAGCCGGAGTATTTGGTGAAAACCGCCGACATTCGGCAGGAAAACTGGTAATTCTTGTCAATAAAGATTGGCGTCGTGCGCAACCTGTCCGCTGAGAGACTCGAACCCGCAATCTCAGTGTTGACAGACCCCGTGATCAATATTAGACGAACTACCTTAAGCACTCGTCCACCATATATTGTAAACATTCTCATTGACAGTGATAGGGCCTTTAATGAGACAGTTATATACTATTGATCACTGGCGTTTCAACACTGTGGTTGAGTTTTCGCGCCTAAATGTGGGTATAGTGTGCTAGATTCAAAACTTAATTTACAAGGATTTACATAAATGTAGAGGTATAAAGTTATTAATGACATTGTCTAGCTTGGGCATGTAATTGGTAAAGATGGTGTCACGTTCATACCGGGTGAAACTTATGTATTCCTTCCAAATATAATGCAAATTGACAACTAAACTACTCCATTGTAACAGATCTGGTTTTTTTATCATTTCGTTTGTTGAGTTTCTTGCGATGTTTCTTTACCTTTTATATTTGTGGTGGACGGTTAATAAAATGTCAGAAAATATCAAGGATACAAATTTTAATGCTCGTTTTTTTTTAAATCAAGACTAATACCTGTTCGTCTGGAACAGATTCTATTATTTCAGTATTGTGCACAGATGTATTGTTGTTGTTCCTTTTGTTGGTGTTTCTTTGTTGTCTATGTTCTTAGAGTATAAAAATCCATGGAAATGTGAAATTCCTTAACCTGTTCATTCTAGCCACATAATTTTCTTTGCGTCTGATCCAAGCCAGTAGTTAATGGTTCGATTCCCACTACATAATTTTCTATTTTACTGTTCCAAGCCAGTAGTTACCGGTTTAATCCCCCCCCCCCCCGCATAATTTTCTATGTGACTGTTCGAAGCCAATAGTCATCGGCTCGATTCCGCCACATTATTTTCTATTTACTGTCTCAAGCCGGTAGTTACCGGTTCAATCCCCCCACATAATTTTCTTTGTGACTGTTTCAAGCCAGTAGTGCCGGTTCAATTCCGCCACATAATTGTCTATTTTACTCTTCCATGTCAGTAGTTACCTTTTCAATCCCGCTGCATAATTTTCTATGTTACTGTTCCAAGCTTAAAGTGACCAGTTCAGTTCCTTATACATAATTTTCTATGTGACTGTTTCAAGTCAGCAATATGCTCTCTCGTATTATGACCCTACAACCCCACAGCGAGAGGGTCTGAAAAGTTCACTTGATTACATCGCAGGGCGGGTACTTTAATACCTGATATTTTGCAAAGATATGTTTTAGAAGAAGGTATACATTAGCGTCTATGAGGAGTTACAAATACACCCAGCACCACACAATTACATTAACAAGTTACACACTAATAAGATATTCTTTGCTAGCAATCAAGCATACAAATTGTTACATTGATAAGCATTATATAAACTGATTATATTCAAGCCCACTCTGATCACGAATGGAAGATTGTGGCGTAAAATAATCGTCTTCGATGTTTTTTCTATTACATGATTCTAGCATCTTCTAAACCAGACTTATGTCCACCTGCTGCCCCAATCACCTCTTACTCTAATCTGAAGGAGGATCTTGTTCCTGTGGCCATTGGACTATATCTGTTTGGTAAACTGGATTCGCTAAGCGCTCGTGCTACTTGATTTTTTTTCTAGTATATTTGTCCTCCACTATTTCATCATAACTTTCATTGTTAGTCTCATTTTCTAACGTTCCAGTTAAGTATGAATTATTAGCGTTGGCGTTATAAATTACCGACCACTCGTTTCGCGCTTTTTTGCTTTCTGTTCGTATTATGTCAATAGAAAGTGTTAATAATGTGCTTTATTGTTTTAAAGAATTGACGTACTTGAAAACGTGAAATGTGTGGTGCCATATTATACGCTCGAAAAATAAAGCTGGCGTGCATCCGAGACAACTTCAGCGTTAATGGACATAGACTTAAGATTTTGAAAAGATGGCGACAAGAGAGCAGGAGTAGTTAAACAAGTGGTCATTTTCGAAAGTCCTACATTATGTGCGTGTTAAAACTGAATATAATGGACATGAATTGTATATTATAAGAGATGTAAAATAAAGGATTTGTTGTAGAAATCAAGACATAATTATTGATATATATTGATAACCATATTTCGTTTTTCGAAACGATAAGAGTAGTACATTAGTGAACAGCTGTCACCCATGTAAACAATAACATAAATGTCGACATCATGAAAAGCAACACCTAAAAGATTCCGACAACATATTTCTGAGTCAGAAACCGACAATAGCACTCAGCGATATCTTTATAATGGAAGAAAATCAAGCCCCATCAGAAGTAAAAAAATAATCACCGGAGAGATTTATGCACCCCCTATTGTTTTCACAACAACAGATGATCTCACCGACGTTATTAAATATACAATTTCAAGCCCCGACTTCATCCGATCTATATGCCCTTTATTGGCCAGTTCAGTAAAATCTAGCCTTGATAATGTAATGCAAAAGTTTGTCACAGTCCTCGGAGCCAAAGTTAAAGGTCAGGATGAGGTTATTCATAATCTTTCAAGATGTAATATAGAATTAAATAGTCAAATAAATCGATGAGTAACAAAGTAAATCAGTTAGAAGGAACCATTGAAGAACTGGAACAATATGGAAGAAAAAATTCCTTGCGATTTCATAACGTTCCACTACAACCAAATGAGCTAAATCAAACAGATAATATAATGACAATATGTAAGAAACGATTGAGAGTGGAAATTAACCAGAACGATACAGACAGGTCACATATAATTGGAACAATCAAAAGAAACGGTAAAGCCCAACTTATTTGCAGGTTCAGGAATTTGAAAATTAAAAATTCTTTATACTCTCAAAAAAAAAAACTCTTGAAAGACAACACTGATAATGTAGCAATTACGGAAAATCTCACACAATATATGCAATTCTTGATGAAAAAACTAAACGATCTCGCAAGAAAAGATAAATAAATTCCTTCTGGACGATGGATGGTAGGATTTTTCACAATTGCACATGTGTGTACGAACCTTTTTTGAACTTTGTTTTAACTGTATATTTATTTCCCCCGTCTCACGTAAAGCTCATGGTTATAAAATAAATCAATCAGGAGAGAATGGTTGTGAACATGTATATGATGTATGTGTTTATTGCTCAGTTGTAATGATAGTTAGTATTGAATGCCTATTGTGATAATACAATTATAAAATCTGTTGCTATTAATGTGAAAGACAATGAATAGTGATATTGTATTGTACAGGATCTCCATTGGCAAATTTTTATAATAAGTGTTTTTCGCTGAAACTGAAACGAAAAATGATGTTTGTTGTAAAAGGGTGTTCCTGACTGTGTCGATTGTTATGTTAGATGTGTTTATATTAAACTTTTCATTGCATGTATTATTTAATTGTGTATTTAAAGAATTCCGTAAAAATCTTCACTTATTAATATTTTTATGTTGCTAATTATATTTTCATGTGATGTAGAAAAAAACCCTGGCCCTTATAATACTGAATTATCAATATTTCATGTAAATGCCCGGAGCGTTCGTACGAGATTAGGCTATTTCGAGACTATAGCACTTAATTCGTCCGTTATTTGTTTTACCGAAAGCCATTTAGATGAAAAAATTTTGAGTACTGACTCACAACTTCAAGGTTATAATGAAAATTTATTAAGAAAAGACAGAAACTGCTTTGGTGGTGCGTTCTGGTGTATATCGCCGAATCACTTAAATATAAACGAAAATTAGATTTAGAATCAGATGATGTTGAAGCCGTATGGGTAGAAATAGTATTCCAAAAATACAACATCCCAATCTGTGCTGTCTATCGATCCCCGGGTGCAAATCTTACCATCTGGCAAAGTTTTGAATAGAAAAAGCTCCTTATTATACCACCAAAGTTATAATTACAGGCGATTTGAAAATTAACCTCTATGATGATTGTAATAACAAATAAATGGATATTATGAATAACTTTTTTCTTTCTTCAGAACAAAGAAAATGAACCCACCCGCTATGATCCTGTTACAGGTAACTGTACACCTTTGGATCCAATATTGATTTCCGTGGATTGTGATATTGCATTTACTGAAGTACTAGACATTGATCGTGGTATGAGTGACAATAACGCGACCAAAACATTATTTAGGTATCCCAGTCTTTACACAAGACTCATTTATGCACACTGTTTGGATCTAAAAACTGCTGCTTTGAAAATTTAACAATAGTATACGAGATTTCGACAGGCAAAATTTGTTAAACAAGTTTAAATATGTTGATTAAATGACTGAATTTTTTACTGAAAAATTGATAAATCTAGCGTTAGAACTTTATCTACGGTAGACATTGACTAAATTTCATTACAAGAAATTATTGATATATTAGATAGTTTATAACTTGGTTAAGCATCTGGAAATGATGGAATTAGTCATCAAATGTTGAAATATACATCAAAAACAGTTGCTTTACCTCTTAGTATTATTTCTAACTGTTCACGTAGTACATGTAAATTTCCTAATAGTTGGAAATTAGCAAATGTATTGCCCCTTTAAAAAGGGTGATAAATCAGATGTTTCTAATTACCGTCCAATAGCATATTAAGCTGCGTTGGAAAGGTGTTTGAAAGAGTTATATTTAAACATTATACAACTACATTTCTGACCAAAAATTATTGTACAAAGTTCAGTATGGTTATTGTCTATAAATGATATTGGAGATAAAATTATGATTGCGAATTATGGGATTGTTGCTCTGTCACGGACAGGGAAAAAATTGAACGTTTACAATTAGACGCTGCTAAAATTGTAACAGGACTTCCTCGCGTTTCCAATAATGAATCGTTAATGTTCGAAACAGGTTAGCCTTCTTTAATAAAAAGACGTAATATAAGAAAACTAAATCTTATGTATAAAATCCGCAATGGTAATGCTCCCGAATATTTAAGAGATATTTAAATGACTACTCTGATGTTGGAGGGTATAATTTAAGAAATCGACTTGATAACAGAACACCATTGTGTCGACTTGAGACCTTTTTAAAATCTTATTTTCCTTCAACAGTTAGATTGTGGAACTCTCTTCCTTCAGAGATGTAAAATAAAGGATTTGTTGTAGAAATCAAGACATAATTATTGATATATATTGATAACCATATTTCGTTTTTCGAAACGATAAGAGTAGTACATTAGTGAACAGCTGTCACCCATGTAAACAATAACATAAATGTCGACATCATGAAAAGCAACACCTAAAAGATTCCGACAACATATTTCTGAGTCAGAAACCGACAATAGCACTCAGCGATATCTTTATAATGGAAGAAAATCAAGCCCATTCAGAAGTAAAAAAATAATCACCGGAGAGATTTATGCACCCCCTATTGTTTTCACAACAACAGATGATCTCACCGACGTTATTAAATATACAATTTCAAGCCCCGACTTCATCCGATCTATATGCCCTTTATTGGCCAGTTCAGTAAAATCTAGCCTTGATAATGTAATGCAAAAGTTTGTCACAGTCCTGGGAGCCAAAGTTAAAGGTCAGGATGAGGTTATTCATAATCTTTCAAGATGTAATATAGAATTAAATAGTCAAATAAATCGATGAGTAACAAAGTAAATCAGTTAGAAGGAACCATTGAAGAACTGGAACAATATGGAAGAAAAAATTCCTTGCGATTTCATAACGTTCCACTACAACCAAATGAGCTAAATCAAACAGATAATATAATGACAATATGTAAGAAACGATTGAGAGTGGAAATTAACCAGAACGATACAGACAGGTCACATATAATTGGAACAATCAAAAGAAACGGTAAAGCCCAACTTATTTGCAGGTTCAGGAATTTGAAAATTAAAAATTCTTTATACTCTCAAAAAAAACTCTTGAAAGACAACACTGATAATGTAGTAATTACGGAAAATCTCACACAATATATGCAATTCTTGATGAAAAAACTAAACGATCTCGCAAGAAAAGATAAATAAATTCCTTCTGGACGATGGATGGTAGGATTTTTCACAATTGCACATGTGTGTACGAACCTTTTTTGAACTTTGTTTTAACTGTATATTTATTTCCCCCGTCTCACGTAAAGCTCATGGTTATAAAATAAATCAATCAGGAGAGAATGGTTGTGAACATGTATATGATGTATGTGTTTATTGCTCAGTTGTAATGATAGTTAGTATTGAATGCCTATTGTGATAATACAATTATAAAATATGTTGCTATTAATGTGAAAGACAATGAATAGTGATATTGTATTGTACAGGATCTCCATTGGCAAATTTTTATAATAAGTGTTTTTCGCTGAAACTGAAACGAAAAATGATGTTTGTTGTAAAAGGGTGTTCCTGACTGTGTCGATTGTTATGTTAGATTTGTTTATATTAAACTTTTCATTGCATGTATAATTTAATTGTGTATTTAAAGAATTCCGTAAAAATCTTCACTTATTAATATTTTTATGTTGCTAATTATATTTTCATGTGATGTAGAAAAAAACCCTGGCCCTTATAATACTGAATTATCAATATTTCATGTAAATGCCCGGAGCGTTCGTACGAGATTAGGCTATTTCGAGACTATAGCACTTAATTCGTCCGTTATTTGTTTTACCGAAAGCCATTTAGATGAACAAATTTTGAGTACTGACTCACAACTTCAAGGTTATAATGAAAATTTATTAAGAAAAGACAGAAACTGCTTTGGTGGTGCGTTCTGGTGTATATCGCCGAATCACTTAAATATAAACGAAAATTAGATTTAGAATCAGATGATGTTGAAGCCGTATGGGTAGAAATAGTATTCCAAAAATACAAGATCCCAATCTGTGCTGTCTATCGATCCCCGGGTGCAAATCGTACCATCTGGCAAAGTTTTGAATAGAAAAAGCTCCTTATTATACCACCAAAGTTATAATTACAGGCGATTTGAACATTAACCTCTATGATGATTGTAATAACAAATAAATGGATATTATGAATAACTTTTTTCTTTCTTCAGAACAAAGAAAATGAAACCACCCGCTATGATCCTGTTACAGGTAACTGTACACCTTTGGATCCAATATTGATTTCCGTGGATTGTGATATTGCATTTACTGAAGTACTAGACATCGATCGTGGTATGAGTGACAATAACGCGACCAAAACATTATTTAGGTATCCCAGTCTTTACACAAGACTCATTTATGCACACTGTTTGGATCTAAAAACTGCTGCTTTGAAAATTTAACAATAGTATACGAGATTTCGACAGGCAAAATTTATTAAACAAGTTTAAATATGTTGATTAAATGACTGAATTTTTTAATGAAAAATTGATAAATCTAGCGTTAGAACTTTATCTACGGTAGACATTGACTAAATTTCATTACAAGAAATTATTGATATATTAGATAGTTTATAACTTGGTTAAGCATCTGGAAATGATGGAATTAGTCATCAAATGTTGAAATATACATCAAAAACAGTTGCTTTACCTCTTAGTATTATTTCTAACTGTTCACGTAGTACATGTAAATTTCCTAATAGTTGGAAATTAGCAAATGTATTGCCCCTTTAAAAAGGGTGATAAATCAGATGTTTCTAATAACCGTCCAATAGCATATTAAGCTGCGTTGGAAAGGTGTTTGAAAGAGTTATATTTAAACATTATACAACTACATTTCTGACCAAAAATTATTGTACAAAGTTCAGTCTGGTTATTGTCTATAAATGATATTGCAGATAAAATTATGATTGCGAATTATGGGATTGTTGCTCTGTCACGGACAGGGAAAAAATTGAACGTTTACAATTAGACGCTGCTAAAATTGTAACAGGACTTCCTCGCGTTTCCAATAATGAATCGTTAATGTTCGAAACAGGTTAGCCTTCTTTAATAAAAAGACGTAATATAAGAAAACTAAATCTTATGTATAAAATCCGCAATGGTAATGCTCCCGAATATTTAAGAGATATTTAAATGACTACTCTGATGTTGGAGGGTATAATTTAAGAAATCGACTTGATAACAGAACACCATTGTGTCGACTTGAGACCTTTTTAAAATCTTATTTTCCTTCAACAGTTAGATTGTGGAACTCTCTTCCTTCAGAGATGTAAAATAAAGGATTTGTTGTAGAAATCAAGACATAATTATTGATATATATTGATAACCATATTTCGTTTTTCGAAACGATAAGAGTAGTACATTAGTGAACAGCTGTCACCCATGTAAACAATAACATAAATGTCGACATCATGAAAAGCAACACCTAAAAGATTCCGACAACATATTTCTGAGTCAGAAACCGACAATAGCACTCAGCGATATCTTTATAATGGAAGAAAATCAAGCCCCATCAGAAGTAAAAAAATAATCACCGGAGAGATTTATGCACCCCCTATTGTTTTCACAACAACAGATGATCTCACCGACGTTATTAAATATACAATTTCAAGCCCCGACTTCATCCGATCTATATGCCCTTTATTGGCAAGTTCAGTAAAATCTAGCCTTGATAATTTTTTACTGAAAAATTGATAAATCTAGCGTTAGAACTTTATCTACGGTAGACATTGACTAAATTTCATTACAAGAAATTATTGATATATTAGATAGTTTATAACTTGGTTAAGCATCTAGAAATGATGGAATTAGTCATCAAATGTTGAAATATACATCAAAAACAGTTGCTTTACCTCTTAGTATTATTTCTTACTGTTCACGTAGTACATGTAAATTTCCTAATAGTTGGAAATTAGCAAATGTATTGCCCCTTTAAAAAGGGTGATAAATCAGATGTTTCTAATTACCGTCCAATAGCATATTAAGCTGCGTTGGAAAGGTGTTTGAAAGAGTTATATTTAAACATTATACAACTACATTTCTGACCAAAAATTATTGTACAAAGTTCAGTCTGGTTATTGTCTATAAATGATATTGCAGATAAAATTATGATTGCGAATTATGGGATTGTTGCTCTGTCACGGACAGGGAAAAAATTGAACGTTTACAATTAGACGCTGCTAAAATTGTAACAGGACTTCCTCGCGTTTCCAATAATGAATCGTTAATGTTCGAAACAGGTTAGCCTTCTTTAATAAAAAGACGTAATATAAGAAAACTAAATCTTATGTATAAAATCCGCAATGGTAATGCTCCCGAATATTTAAGAGATATTTAAATGACTACTCTGATGTTGGAGGGTATAATTTAAGAAATCGACTTGATAACAGAACACCATTGTGTCGACTTGAGACCTTTTTAAAATCTTATTTTCCTTCAACAGTTAGATTGTGGAACTCTCTTCCTTCAGAGATGTAAAATAAAGGATTTGTTGTAGAAATCAAGACATAGTTATTGATATATATTGATAACCATATTTCGTTTTTCGAAACGATAAGAGTAGTACATTAGTGAACAGCTGTCACCCATGTAAACAATAACATAAATGTCGACATCATGAAAAGCAACACCTAAAAGATTCCGACAACATATTTCTGAGTCAGAAACCGACAATAGCACTCAGCGATATCTTTATAATGGAAGAAAATCAAGCCCCATCAGAAGTAAAAAAATAATCACCGGAGAGATTTATGCACCCCCTATTGTTTTCACAACAACAGATGATCTCACCGACGTTATTAAATATACAATTTCAAGCCCCGACATCATCCGATCTATATGCCCTTTATTGGCAAGTTCAGTAAAATCTAGCCTTGATAATTTTTTACTGAAAAATTGATAAATCTAGCGTTAGAACTTTATCTACGGTAGACATTGACTAAATTTCATTACAAGAAATTATTGATATATTAGATAGTTTATAACTTGGTTAAGCATCTAGAAATGATGGAATTAGTCATCAAATGTTGAAATATACATCAAAAACAGTTGCTTTACCTCTTAGTATTATTTCTTACTGTTCACGTAGTACATGTAAATTTCCTAATAGTTGGAAATTAGCAAATGTATTGCCCCTTTAAAAAGGGTGATAAATCAGATGTTTCTAATTACCGTCCAATAGCATATTAAGCTGCGTTGGAAAGGTGTTTGAAAGAGTTATATTTAAACATTATACAACTGCATTTCTGACCAAAAATTATTGTACAAAGTTCAGTCTGGTTATTGTCTATAAATGATATTGCAGATAAAATTATGATTGCGAATTATGGGATTGTTGCTCTGTCACGGACAGGGAAAAAATTGAACGTTTACAATTAGACGCTGCTAAAATTGTAACAGGACTTCCTCGCGTTTCCAATAATGAATCGTTAATGTTCGAAACAAGTTAGCCTTCTTTAATAAAAAGACGTAATATAAGAAAACTAAATCTTATGTATAAAATCCGCAATGGTAATGCTCCCGAATATTTAAGAGATATTTAAATGACTACTCTGATGTTGGAGGGTATAATTTAAGAAATCGACTTGATAACAGAACACCATTGTGTCGACTTGAGACCTTTTTAAAATCTTATTTTCCTTCAACAGTTAGATTGTGGAACTCTCTTCCTTCAGAGATGTAAAATAAAGGATTTGTTGTAGAAATCAAGACATAATTATTGATATATATTGATAACCATATTTCGTTTTTCGAAACGATAAGAGTAGTACATTAGTGAACAGCTGTCACCCATGTAAACAATAACATAAATGTCGACATCATAAAAAGCAACACCTAAAAGATTCCGACAACATATTTCTGAGTCAGAAACCGACAATAGCACTCAGCGATATCTTTATAATGGAAGAAAATCAAGCCCCATCAGAAGTAAAAAAATAATCACCGGAGAGATTTATGCACCCCCTATTGTTTTCACAACAACAGATGATCTCACCGACGTTATTAAATATACAATTTCAAGCCCCGACATCATCCGATCTATATGCCCTTTATTGGCAAGTTCAGTAAAATCTAGCCTTGATAATTTTTTACTGAAAAATTGATAAATCTAGCGTTAGAACTTTATCTACGGTAGACATTGACTAAATTTCATTACAAGAAATTATTGATATATTAGATAGTTTATAACTTGGTTAAGCATCTAGAAATGATGGAATTAGTCATCAAATGTTGAAATATACATCAAAAACAGTTGCTTTACCTCTTAGTATTATTTCTTACTGTTCACGTAGTACATGTAAATTTCCTAATAGTTGGAAATTAGCAAATGTATTGCCCCTTTAAAAAGGGTGATAAATCAGATGTTTCTAATTACCGTCCAATAGCATATTAAGCTGCGTTGGAAAGGTGTTTGAAAGAGTTATATTTAAACATTATACAACTGCATTTCTGACCAAAAATTATTGTACAAAGTTCAGTCTGGTTATTGTCTATAAATGATATTGCAGATAAAATTATGATTGCGAATTATGGGATTGTTGCTCTGTCACGGACAGGGAAAAAATTGAACGTTTACAATTAGACGCTGCTAAAATTGTAACAGGACTTCCTCGCGTTTCCAATAATGAATCGTTAATGTTCGAAACAAGTTAGCCTTCTTTAATAAAAAGACGTAATATAAGAAAACTAAATCTTATGTATAAAATCCGCAATGGTAATGCTCCCGAATATTTAAGAGATATTTAAATGACTACTCTGATGTTGGAGGGTATAATTTAAGAAATCGACTTGATAACAGAACACCATTGTGTCGACTTGAGACCTTTTTAAAATCTTATTTTCCTTCAACAGTTAGATTGTGGAACTCTCTTCCTTCAGATCAAAGAGAATTACCAACTTTCATGAGCTTCAAAATGTCCCTGAAAAAAATTATATTGTCCCATCAAATTTTTTAATAGGAAGCAGAAATATAAATATTATTCATACTAGATTACGTAACCGTTGCAGTTCCCTAAAAGCAGATTTATACAGAGTAAACCTAATCAGCGACCCAAGCTTGTTGTTGGTCCTTAGAAGACTTCATACATTATTTTCTAGAATGTCCACTTAACTATGACATTAGAAATCATGGATGCGAATTACTAATCTCTCTATTGAAATTGTCCTATTTGGTTCTGACAGCCTTAGTAACGATGTGAACACTAATTTTTAGACATGTACACAGTTACATTCACCATTCTAATAGATTTTCTGCATAGTTCGACCCCCTTCGCCTTATTTTTATGGTTGTCTTCCTTGCATTGTTTATAATGTATTGCTTGGTATATTTTGTTATCTGTCATGTATTTTTCTGTACAAAATGTATGTACTTAAATTGTGTAGTAATTTCCTTGCTGTCATCTTGTGAATTATTTTGTAAGATTATTGAACGGAGAGAACTTCATAAGTTGTAATAACTTGTGTTCAATCCTATTCGTTATTTTTGACAACTTCTTAGGCTCCCAGAATGTCGAAAAACATTTAATGTACTGTTGCAGGCTAAAGGAGGGCTTAGAACGTTATGAACTTTAATTTGAACATTTTGTGATTTTGAAATAAATTTGTCTTAAACAACCCGCGTTCTGTATTTAAAATGATATTTAAAAACTTATTTTGTCACATGCGTTTCTAAACAATACATCATTTTTTAACACTACATCATAAATACATATATCATTTAACAAATCAAATTATAATTTAACAGCTTTTAAAATGACATTATGCATTATACCTGTCCCATCTATCATATGTTAATTACCTTTTCAAAAGGCACACCACAGCGACAGCTACTACAATAACCAACAGAATAATTCCTCCACAAACTAATCCTACAATAGCCCCAGTGTTCATTTGTGGTTCTGATGGCGTTGACATTTCAGCTTAAAAATATCCAATTTTTCAAAATTTGGCTCATTAGTTTCATACCACTTCTGATTTTTTCAGTTAGATCGGGTCTACTTTTTTCAGAAAGAATTTATCATCAGAAATATAAAACCAAATTTCGAATTGAAATATTGTTAATTGTGCAGCAGGATATCTTCTACCTTCTGGAACATTTGATGTGACTTACTTATTTTGAAAGAATGACGTTGCTTATCATTTGTTGTATGATTTGGGTGTGTGTTGCTAATGTGTTTAGTCATGTGTATTTATTTACTATCTTGAATTATTTATTTTTGATTGTGCCTCCGTATCTCATAATTCACTTGACTATTTACCAACAATACTGAAGATTGGATTGTGAAAAAGAAAGCTGCGGCAAACATAAATTCTAAATATATCCAAAATGTACATTAAAGTTTGTTCTTAGACGACAACGGTAGGTAGTACATGAATTTATCGACCGAAAACAAAGATTATGTCTGATAGATGGGCAAAATCACCACGATCAGTTAGTGCAAGATACCATTCTATTGCCCCTCAATACTTTAGAAGTTTATAAAGAAAGTCTGACTGTTGATAATAGTGGGCAACATGATTTCAGCGTCCCAAGACAATAGCATGAGAAAGAAAACTTTTGTAGCTTTTGAAAATGAACATTTTGGCGGCTAAAATTAATAAAAAAATGTTATGTCCGTATTCAACTCTTAATATTTGGTAAGATTCTGCAATATCTAAAAATAAATGTACATGGATCTCATTTGCAATTGATTTGTTGTTTTTACTAGTTATTTTCATAGCCAAAAAAATGATTCCAGGCTGATAAGCAACTAATTAAGATTAAGTTTCTTTAGTGACGTAATTTCTTTAACAAAGACACATTTGTTTAGTTTTCATTTGATCAAGATGGTAATATTGCCTGTTAAAAATTTTAAAGTTAACATTTTAAAGAGTATCGCTAAACTTCATAGATCACGCTAAAATGATCAAAACTTATTTAACATTAATAATTTCTGGGGTCATGAAGAAACTAATAAGTCAAGTTCATGCCTTTTTTAATTTTGAGGTCTGTCTTTATATATTTTGGTGTTAATATCTTTTACGTAATTTTGTTTTTAATTGGGTCTTCACCTTGATTTCCATACTAGAGCTCAAATTGCTTAGCCTTATGCTCAATGCACTACAATTTCTATTGAAATAATGCAACAAAGGCATTCAAACAGCTCCTTCTTAAAGATTTTATAATACACTAATGTCTACAATTTCAACAGTAAATTCCTGGCCAGAGCTTGTTGCTCAATTCGAGACTGGTTAAGAAAGAGTTTCTGACAGTTGCTGTAATATCTAAATTAAATGGACTTTTAATTGTCAATAGTTATTGGGTATCTGACTGGAACCATGTTGTGAGGGTATGCATTGCTCGAAACACAGATCTGCTTAGCGCGTCCACAGGTGGTGAATTGCGATACGCATTGGGGGTTCCATGTATAATACGAAGAGCCTGACCGGGGACCAAACGTTTCAGGAAACTGCTATGATCCTTGCATGATACAGAAACATTCCGTTCCTACGTGAAAGCCGCTACAAAAAGCTATGTTATCCTGCTCCTATCCCCTCTTTTCTGAGGCATTCAAAATCTTTTGTATATTTTCCTAATTTGTTTATTGTTTGTTAAGGTGGTATCGTCTCGTTGCTAGAGGTAAAGCAAACATCCAATCAATTAATTAGGTAATTTGACACAGACACGAGGGAAGATATTCTTTATTACCTTGAGGATCTTTCATGTAATTCGTGACTAAACGTCGTTTTCATCAATAGTATCACGCCAGATGTAACGGGGTAAGCAGATATGTTAACTCTTGAGCAAAAACAAATACTAATTTCTTTAAAATGGTTTCGTGTTACTTTCTTATATGTTTGTTGTTTGGGTTTATATGTTTTCTGTTACCCCGCGCATTGTAATTTTTTAATAAATCCATTTGATACAGCCAGTCTGGATATCTATGTCTACATATATATTAAAGTACCTTTACAAATCGTTGAAATATCTTCATTCCATTGTCCGTTCTCCTGACAAATCAGGGTAGGTATCTTGCTGACATATCCTGGCAAACACGCGACGCCACAGGACAGGCCTACGTATCCAGCACAACCGTCTGATATATGTCCATTAATAAAGTGTTTAGGACACACAATCCCTGATAATGGTTAAAAAACGAACATAGTTAACTGTTACGGATTGATGTAACGCTATAGTAATTAATTATTAATATATGATTTTCACAAATAAATTCACTTTATTTTTCATGAATAATTTGTTCTTTACAAGGAATAAGCTTGGCGTCACAGGAGGAATGGTGAAAGTGACATGAGATGTTAATATTTTGGATATGGTAAAATATTTCAGATTGTGACTAAAAATGTATTGTGACCATGTATACTTGTTTTTTGTGGTTTGTTCTGTTAATGTTATTTCTAGCAGAAAAAAGAACTATCTTGTCAACGATAAGGGACATATTTTTTAAAAATAAATGTCTTTTCAAACTGGTAAAAGAATGAAATAACTAGTAGGTCTATTGAATAACTGTACCATTTGCCATTTACAGCCTTAGGGTAGACATGTAGTGTAAGTAGAGTTGTGTCCTTTCAATTCTGAATTTCACGTTTAGTTTCGAGGCATTTAATATTCAATTTATCGAAAATGTGGAACTTATAAGTAGCATGTAATGAATACAAAAGCTACATTTAAAAATACTTTTAACCTGTTAACTTTGTTATACACTCGAACATGGCCATAACGTTATTTTAGTTTCGTTAAATATTGCTCTATCTTTTAACATTAATTTTCAGTTTTGAAGTTTGTAATTGGTTAACAATGTATCGCCTAGCCATGTATATATGTACGTGTTGATAACAAAGCCGGAAGCGGATACATGCAGAACACATCAATGACATATACATTTACTTATAACATTTCCTATATTTTCAAAAAATTTTATCTTTTGTACAAATTATTAAAAAGAAAACGCTTATTCCAGATGACATCTTCGTTTTTCTCCGTTAATCACGATTTGGGATTCATTCACAGTCACTTTTGATTTACACCAAGCGATTATTATGTTATATGATATCTAACTTGCCTCGTGAGCAGACCACAGTTTCCTTGCCCAATGACTAAAAATACCACTATATATATACATTGAAATCACAAGAGAACTAAATCTGTCAATTTTTTGAACGAAAAAAGGGGAAAAAGCAGTCATTCAAATTCATGCACAAAGAGCGACAACTTACGTGTACACAGAATGTCACTCGATGTCCCCCATAAGCCGTTTTGTTGACACGTTGGTTTGTTAACACTTGAATTCTTAGCAAATCCTGAACTACATTTAAAATCACACGTGACACCAGGGTATCTGGTACAGTGTGCATCTATTTCTACGTCACTAAATGATGCTGGGCACTGAATATCTAAAAATGACGAGGTGTTAATTTACAACCCATCCTTTTGTTTGAAATAATTATTCATTACATAAAATATTTTTAGTATCTGGTTTGTATCGATTATTCCATCTGATATGAATTCGAAAAAAATATTGTAGATATATATCATTTTCTACAGTAAAAATACAGCAAAATTGCACGACAAGCTGTTAAAGCGCACACAATATATTAGAAGCACAATCATCAAATTAATGTACGGTTTTATCAGATCAAGTTATATATTAAAATAGAGACTAAAATTATTTTAAAATATAGCGCACATTTACTATTCATACAGACTTGGTTCTTGAATAGCAAACTAGACGCCTCAATACGCATAAACAGTAATTTCTTTCATATACGAATACGTGACAAACAATTAGCCTAATTGATTGAATCTAATAAACATAAAGCACTATACTAGTGTAAGGTTTAACACAAGATGCATGCAAAATCGCAGTTTGTAAAAGGATGGTTTTCTAAATATATAAAATTTCCACAAACGCACGTCCTTCCGTCATCTTTTATAGAAACATTGTCTGCAAACTGGTATATTTTTTTGGTTATCTTCCTTAGGTAAGCACAAGCGGCTACACTGTCCATTATTATCTTTGCACAGGGCATGTACTGAGCGAAAAAACCCCAAATTTATATCCTAATTGAGTTACAGCAGATTGGTGAGAAGAATCATAGCAGAGATTCGACACCAGACAGAAAGACACAGAAAAGAAACGCTAAGATGTTATTTTGCTGAAATATTATTCACAATAACAGTAACAAGTGAATATTTTCTATGGCAGAACCATGATACTATGAAGAAATGCATTCGGTATTGTTGTTTTTACCGCTTAACGTTATAGACTATACGCTTGTAGCCAAGAACTCTTACATCAAGCACATATAGAGATATTTGTATGCATGATTCACTCTAACAAACTACTGAAAGACGCATTGAAACACACATAGTTAGAAAAAACATGTATCTTTATTATATGTGTATATATACATTTTATGATAAAGTTGATTGTGAGAATCATATAGGGGCTCAAGGCAACCGATATTAAAAGATAATATAGGGACGATAATATTTTCACAAATCAAGAAACAACTTTATAATTCCACATTGACAGAATAGCTCAAAAACATATTATGTACTACCACCTTGCACAAGACATTGCTACGTTGACTCCAGTAATCAGCACACGACTTTTAAAATATGAATGCAAAGACACAATTCCTTATGCATATGATTGAATGTTATACCGGTTTTGCTGACGAAAGTCTTACCTGACACATTTTCCAGTGTTACCTTCTCCACTGACAACAACTGTCCAAAATATATTGATGAGAAAACAAGTTCTGTAGATGTTCCGTCCTGTTTTTTTACTCTCTTTGTTGATCTGAATAAGTTATATTTGTATATACATTATTGGAATCATGTTACAAAGATATCATAACCAGAAATCACAATTCATATATGTACATGTTGTTGAAGCTTTTATATTAAATTCAAATTCAATACTTCAAGGTCGGAAATCGTTAAATTACATCAAACGTAAATTTAAATTATTGCGATAATCCCGCAGAACTCATGTGGTTGCGTGTGAACTTTATTGTTTAAACGAAGCGTTTACGTTACACGATAAAGCGCGAAAGTGAAACGTGATGGTTCTTACACGTAAATTTTTTTAACACCTTGGGTTGACTGAGTTTATCGCTCAAAAACTAAAGCGTCCATGTTTTGCGATGAAATTTTCATTTGACGTTATTGATCGGTAATTGTGAATCCATAAGAGCATACCTAGTATACAACACCAATCAAATGTTTGGCTGATAAAGTTGATTGTAACTCTTGCATGTCATGGAAAGTACTCGCATAGAGTTACCTAAATGGTTGATTCTGTTAGAAATATAATCTAAAAGTATTAATAGTCACATCAGTGTTATTAAACCAGTTCATCGATCTTCAAAGTACATAACCATCGCATTCCCCAGTTGGACCACCCATTTTTACGATAAGTATCACGTACCATCTTGCATTGATATAAAATAAAATGATGTCAAAGATACCAAGATTAACAAAAAAAATTTCTACGCCAGACGCGCGTTTCGTCTAATCAAGACTCATCAGTGGCGCTCAAACCCAAACAATATGTAAAACTTAATAAGATGTTGTAGAGCTTTTATCACCAAACTTCCAAAACGTTATATCAAATCCGGCTAAAACTATCTACACCTTGCAATAAAAAACCTTAGAATTCAAATATTTTCTGAAATTTCTAGTCAGTAAATGTAGACAATGACTCATCACTGTTAGAATCAATGATTTTCCTATCAGCACTGAAGTGTGACTACTGGGCAGGTGATACCATCGGGGACTAACAGTCCACCAGCAGAGGCATCCACCAGTGGTTGCAAATAAAATGTCGTCAAAGATACCAAGGTTAACACAAAATTTTTTCTTCGCCAGATGCGCGTTTCGTCTAATCAAGACTCATCATAGTATGCTACAATACAACGTTGATAACTATAGTTTAATTTGAGATGCAAATCTTGAATAACGAAAATTGCAGACAGTAAATATTGTCACTATGTTAATATCGTAATCAGTGGAGGTAATAGTGTAGACGTTTCGTCTATTATGATCTGATGTACAAAGGTGAGTGCAGTGGTAGAAAATGTTTAAAAAAATCAGGTTTATCAACATTTAAAACTCGTAAGAATTGTAATTCGTCAATACCTGCGTGAATTTAGATCCATAAAATGCGTTAAAAATAATTAACATTTACCTCTGATCTTTAGCTATGTAGTAAACATACTGGGCGTCAACGTCAACGTCGACCGGATGATCACCAGTTTTATAAATCAGTTGTTTACTGTCTCCAGTGTTACTAAGGCTAGTGCTCATGATTTTATCTAATTCGCTGTCACTCCAAATTAGTCTATTGTCTGAAGTGCAATAAAATAATTTACGTTAATTAGTCTGAGAATATTATTATTTAACATATACTTGTGAAAACTTTTCAAACAGAATATTGTATTGCACGAGTTGGTGAGTTTTTTTAATTTTGCTGCAGCTTTATCTAGGACGGAACATATTACCAAGCAATAAATCAATTAAGTAATAGAGCAAATAAATTTTAACTGCCATGGGAAAAGTACGAAGTCTTGGGTTTGTGTGTTAAATTTATTGTTTGTAGAGGCTGCAGTTCGCCTACTCTTTTTTTAATATTGTTAAACCAGATCGTTATTATGCACGGAGCGCAGGATTCTCCAAAGACGTTACCCACTGGAAATGGTCCTCGAAACCACCCTTCAATACGGTATCTGCTGCCTAGGAACAAGCCCGGCATATGTGTGCGACGTTCACTAGGAACAAACAATATATTGACTGTCCCAGTATTTACTGCGTGCAATACAGGCAAATATCTACTTTGTACGGAAATATTGCAATTGAATGTAACAACAGATAAACGACGAATTTTGTCAATCTGTAATATTTTAGATCAAGGGTTCACCTGGTGCTGCCAATAAAACCTTGACGACATGTTATAATTGACAAATAGCTGAAAGTGGTGTTAAGCATTATTTCGCATTTTGAATAACAAAATTCACATTCACATAATGAATATATATGAATCACAGATGTAGAAGTATCCTTAAACAACACGGAATTACAAAAGTCTCAATAACTAACGACCATAAAAACGATGAGACAATAGAATAATAACTGTCCGTTCCAAGAAATGCATCAAAAGTAGTGCAATAACACTGTTGATCTTAAGAATTATAACAGTACCTAAAGTATCAATTGCCAAACCAGTTGGCTTTGCAATATTTCCAGGTGTGTATGAATAAACTATTTCAACATTTGTTCCGTCCATAAAGGCTCGCTTTATTGACGGCTGGCCGTTGTTTTCTTCCGTCCAAACCATAGTTCTAATGGAATAAAAAATTACAAATTAGGTTTAGGTATTAGTGTTGATAAAAATTAAACATTAAAACGAAACTAGTATTTTGAGAACGTTTTATTTTATTTCAATGCAATAATTTGCTAAAACGTCACGAAAACAATCTTGAAGCTAACTAATGTTACATGCAAATTACAAATGGTTATCTTTAAAGACCATATCATTGGCTAGTTTCTTTTTTTAAAACTTGTTGAGTTTTTAATTTTACTTTTAAATTCTAATAACAACGTTACAATTACAATTAATGTTAAACATCAGAAAACGAAGACTAAAGTAATTATTCGCAGAGATTGTGGTTGAAAAAGTTCAGCTTTTGTGTTGCTCAAAAAGGTTGTGTGTATCTTACCCTTTTTCAGAATGCAGTGTAATGTGCTTCGGCTGAAGTAGGTCCGATAACAATAAACGTTTAGCTGCAGATTTAGCAGAAAATACTTTGATTTGGGTTTCTGTTGTGTAATATATATTCCCCGTTGAATGGTCCACAGCTACACTTGTTATTAATGGCTCTATGGAGAACGAAATATTGCTTTTAATGTATAAAAGCAGGTAATGGGGAGTTTAAATACAATTTTTATGTATAAATAATGAATAATGTTGAAGCAACTTTCATACAGGTTTTTAGTTCCACAATCGAGGTTCAACATATTGCATCATGAAGCAAAAATACTGATTTCTTGCTATAAGTTTTTTCAGTTTAGTGAACTTGCGCATATTCGGACATACAACCCAAGTGTTGTCAAGAATAATTGAGCAAAATGTTTTATTTAAATCACTACTTGACAATAAAATGATAAAGATACCAAGGAGTAACAGTCCACTAGCAGAGGCATCGACCCTGATTACAAATAAAATGTCATCAAAGATGCCAAGTTTAATATAATTTACTACACCACACGCGCCTTTAGTCTAATCAAGACCCACAAATATTTGAAATCCAAATGATTTGGATGTAGAGCTTTTATCACGAAAATGATAAATCGTTGTACCGGCTAAGGTTATCTACACCTTGAAAATAAAAAAAACCTTAGAATTACAATAATTTTCCAAATTTCACGCAGTAAATTTTGAAAATGTCTTTACCATGGAAAGAATCAATGATATTTCTGTCAGCACCGAAGTGTGACCACTGGACTGGTGACACCCTCGGGTATTAACAGTCCACCAGCAGAGGCATCGACCCAGGGGTTGAAAATAAAATGTCATCAAATATACCAAGGTTCATATAATTTACTACGCCAGACGCGCACTTGGTCTAATCAAGACTCATCGGTGTGGCACTAAAACCCAAACAATATTTGCTTTCCATATGATTTAGATGTTGTAGAACTTTTATCACGAAAACTTCAAAACGTTGGACCAAACCCGGCTAAAGCTATCAACACCGTGAAAATAGAAAAACCTGAGAATTACAATAAATTTCCAAATTTCAGAACATTAAATTTTACAAATCCTTTAATCATAGAAAAAATCAATGAAATTTCAGTCAGCACCAAAGTGTGACTACTGGGCTGGTGATAACCTCGGGGACTAACAGTCTACCAGTAGAGGAATCGACCCAGTGGTTGCAAATAAAATGTCATCAAATATACCAAGGATAATAGAATTTACTACGCCAGATTTTATGCGATCCATAATTTTGATGTTATGTGTATATATTTTATACTTATGCAACAAGTAAATTTACAATAAGCAGAAAGATATGTACTGAAGGAAACAGATAATTTAAATTGGATGGAAAATTTTATCATAACTTATCAATTACCTGATATGATAGTATTATAATAGCTTTTTGTTGTAAAAATATAACTGTAAACTTTATGCAATTGATCATTTCGATATTAAGTGTATATATTTTATAATGATACAACGAGTAAAGAAACAATAAGCAGAAAGATATCTACTAAAGGTAACAGATAATTAAACTCGACGGAAAATAGTTAGAGGGAAATTTCATACAGAGGATGTGTATATAAATGCGCAAAAGTTTTTTTTTTATTGTAAAGTATTAAAAGTATGCAATATATCAAAATATTAGAAGCTACCAGAAAAAAGGCATTGGCATTAAGCCTGGCACCATGCTCGCCACATTAATTCACCTTAAAACTGGACCGTGACAAACAATACAGCATCAATTTCCCAAGAATGTTGGCACATATATTCAGAAATGAAATCGTCTACGTGAACACAGCTTAGGTACTAGACTAGAGGTCATTAACTTATAACAGAATGCTTTCGTCGGCTTTCAAAGGACCAACCGTTCTTTTTTAAAATAAGGGTCACGCATGTTACTTTTTTGGAAGAGTATAAACAAATGCCAAATTGTGTCTGGTAACATACATGGAAACAACCATGTCATAGCGTAGTTTTTAAAACTTAAAACATTATGTATGCAAGATCCAAATTAGCAGGGCCTCAGATTATTTTTATTCTTCTATCAACTTATATGGTTGAAAACAAGCATCAACGAATGTAAATTCATTCGCAGTACCTGTTGTTAATGTTGCCTCAGACTCTCCATCGATACCAATCTTTTTGATTGAACTTCCTGCTGTGTCTGGGTGATCCACCCATACAATGATGTTACTTTTACGATCGACAGTTGCCGCCTTTGGGTATATAACACCAGTATCTACTGCAGAAATTTCTGTTGTATTGTACACTCTGTATAGTCGATTCTGCAATTTATCTATTGTCAAAAAAAACTCCATCGCCAACGAATCTAAAACAGGATATATTGATTAAGTACAACCATCACATCCTGATACATCAAGTAAATGGTTTAAATGCAGATGCACCCAACGTGCATAATGTTCATCTTAGTTTTGCATAAAATAAAGTCCAGCTCACCAGTTACTGCATCTCAGCATTCGGTTATGAACAAATAGAAAGATCGAAAATGTAAGCTTTTGTTGTCGGATCAACCTACTACCAATTTTTTTTTTGGACCTCCGGTCTTAAGCAAGAGGACGGATTCATTTTATAAGCCCTAATTTTTAAAACAACATAAACCAAAATTATTTACTTTACGATTATTTAAAAAACGTACTTTTCTACATTAATAGAGCTAATCATAACACAATTTGTTTTTCATTTAATTCTGCAAGCATATTATTTGTTAACACGAGTCACACATTGCTACGAAGAGCCGACATAAAATTATTATTATAGTATTTACAAGTCGGTGTTTTCATAATGACCCTGTTATATGTTCAAGGTCTGCAATAATGGCCGTGGGGTGTTTGTAATTGGCCGAGGTAACGCCGAGGGCCATTATTGCAGACCAAGAAAATATAACAGGACCATTATGAAAACACCCATTTCTTAATACTTTTATTAACCAACTAACCATTAACTGAAATGAGCCAGGTACACCCACCAAAAACGTATTTTCAGACCACGAAGGGCCTATAACAAGTCGGAACCAGTGTGAGTTTTAAGTCAGATCAATTTCACAAAATTTTACATCTGCTTTGTTTTGTATTTTTTTCATTATATCTCACACAGCTGCACATACTTGTATTTTAGAGAAGCAACTTTTTTAATGCTACATGTCTATTGTACTAAATTAAGTAGTATATAAAATTTCATTGCAGATTTGTAATGTATATTAGTTTTGTTTTGTTTGTTTGATTTTGTTTAACGCCACTTTTAGCAATTTTTCAGCTATATCATGGCGTCCAGTTTTTATTGGGGGAGGAATCCGGAGTACCCAGAGAATACCCCCGACCTGCGGTTAGAAAACTTGCAATCCTTGTCAATTAAGATTGGAGTCGAGTACGCCCTGCCTGCGATGAGAATCGAACCCGCAATCTTAGTGTTGACAGACCACGTAATCAATAGATGACGAACTACCTTGATAATGTAAATAAGTAATTACAGATTATTCTAGGCAGACATATGGACATACAGGAAAACAAAATGTCAACAAATGACATCGATAGGTATAAACAAGGCCATTATGAGAAAACAGGGCATTATGTCATAATGGCCCTGTCATAACGCCCTGTTTTATCATAATGGCCCTGTCATAATGCCCTGTTTTCTCATAATGGCCCTGTTTGGCATTTCATTAAGTATGGGTAGAAATACTGATAATTTACATAGTTGGTTAATAAGTACGTCTTAATATTTATTATCTATGCATTGAAAGTTGCTATCATTTACCAGTTTTACAAGACTTTTCATCCTGTTGTAATTTGTATCCAAGGTGACAATCACATTTTGCAAAAACGCCATAAACAACACAAATTTGTTGACAACCTCCATTGTCTTTTACACATGGTACTAAAATAAAAAGGTAATGATGAAAATTATCAGCTGCAAACAGTTAACTAACAAGCAAGGTATATAGATGTCAGCACGTGATTGAGAGACGAGATGCGAAAAGTAAAATACGTAATTCAAACATATACAAAACGGACAACTAATGGGACATTAATATAGAACTAAACGTAAAGTTTGGGGTGAGAATGGTTGATCCATATGTGGATACCGTCGTGTAACTCAAGTCAGTAAACATAATTATTATTTTTTTACGATAATAAGTCTTAATACATGAATTACTGCAAAAGGTACAAGATGTTTTATTTCGAGAAACCAATATTAGATATTAATCTTTATAATGTATTCAATTGAACATATTTACATCATAAGGAGAGACATAATACGTAATTATATTGTCAAATATAAAACCGGCTTCCACTTAAATCATACCATTTTGCTGGGGCTGAATATTCTTGTCGTAAATTACAATAGTACTTGGACTAGACAGGTAATTCAATGGAAAACTGAAGTGAGGCTCATCTGAGTATATTTCATCAACATACATGCGAGTGCTGTCGGAATTTGACTGTAGCCATAGAAGGTAGTCCTATACAATTAAAAAAGACAAAAGAAAAAAAATTACTGAAATCTACAGTGTAAATGTTAAAACACCGTCTTTCTAATCTGCTCCGTACGGACAATGCCATTTACATCCGAAAGTTTCTGTTACTAAATGGTTATATAATTTACGTGAACAAATAAATGGAAATATGAATGGTTTTATTTATCTTTACTGCGCATGCGGACGAACGAACGAAACGGAATGGTATTCATCTCTGTATTGCGCATGCGGACGAACGAACGAACGGACGGATTAAAATGTCGCTATGCGCATGCGGACGAACGAACGAACGGACGAACTAAAAACGATATACGGACGAACGGAAAACGAAAAACGAACGCAAAAATGGATACGTTTTACGTTTCAAGGGTGTCACAATGTCTGCTGGCGCGTGAAGATTGCATTTTCAAACCTGTGCAAATTAATCTGACAGTAATCTTATTCATCAACTGAAACAAAAAATACATAACTGCAATAACTACCAGTACTTGTTTTAATATGAATTATGCATAGCCTACATGCATGTATTGCAGACTATCGGTACAGTTTGTATTTGTACATCACATTCTAAACTGGAAACAATCAACATTTCCGTTACGTTCCGTGATTACACTGTAGTTGTGACATAGTCTTTCATATCAATGCCAAATAATTGAAAATATTAAAAATTTAGATAATTGTTAAGAAGTCGTATATATTCTTTTATTAATTTTCTAATCTTTCGAATAAAAAATATTTTGTAAATATAAGCGGGAAAATTTGTCTTTAGCCGAGGTGCCGTGGCGGACTTGTAAAAATTATAAAAAAAAATTAACGATCATAACTTTAATTTAAATATCAAAACAATATTTGGTACGTGTATTCTTCGGAAGGCTCAACTCATTAAAATCCGACAGGGTACCCAAGTGGAAGATGCTCTCGCGATGACGTGTTGTCAAATTAAAAATGCGGCCATAGTGAGTTTCGTGTTGTGCCATGCTTGTAGATTTCGAAAGAGAGTAGTTGCATTGTACCTGATACATATGCTAAAAACGTGTCCGTACCAATTATCTCCAGGCTAGTGGCAATTTAAAAAAAAATTTCCTACACATTAGTCCATATCATATCCCAAAATGATTTGTTGTTTGTTCTCATCTTGAATATACATGCAGTTGTAATAGTGCTCTTTGGACATTAAACATCTATTAATTCAAACATTAAGTTATCATGTTTCCAAAGAGATGCGGTGTACATGCTGGTTTATTATTCTCACCTTAAACATAATCACTCCGTGCAATGTAACTGGACCCGAAATCTCTTGTATGTCGACATTTTGGCCTGATGATGTCATAGAACCTAGCTTTCCTATGTCTGTCCAGTGAAGCCTATAAAGTCGTTAGATATTCATCATTGTTTGTTTTTTTATTTTCTTTTTTATTGGTGTTTTTATGCATTTAATGATTTGTATAATTATATTTTTGGAGAGGTAACCTGTTGACTCTGACAAAATTAACACAAATTTTTAAAAAATGAAATAAAGATTTTGTGCGAATTTCTTCACGGGTTAGATTTCATGCAAAATATGTATACCTGTCATTTTCTCTATTGTATGTCAGCCATTTTGGATCTGTAAGACGTTCTTTCTCAAGTGTAACTATTGCTGAATTATTGAAGTATACCAGTTGTATTTGCTTATTACCACTGTCTCCTGTTATGGCAAACAAAGTTCTAAAATAAAAGATTTGTATGATTAATGTGAATAGATTTAGAACAAATAAAATAGAAGATAATGGTCCTTTCTTTCATGTCACAATATCATTGCATGTCTGATAAATATTAACCCATTGCCAAATAGATTTCATGTTTAGTAGTTATCTTTAACCACATTTCAACTGTGTACCAACTATGGATATTGTGTTTGGTATAACTAATGTGTTAAGAGTATGAAATTTAAACAGTTGAACAATGACGAATTTTGACAGTTTGGTAAGAAGGGATGGTGCTTAACATATTGTATTTTAGCATTGAATTTATGGTCGAATATTGAGTTTACACAGGCGTTTACTGGCGTTACTTATTGAGTATATACAACGCATTCAAATATGATTCAACTTATTCCCAAGTGGAGAAATTAAATGAGGCGAATTAATTTTAGTTTTTATGTATCTATTTAAATAAGTCATTTTAGTTTTTTGTTTTATCAAATATAATGAGTTTTATTGATCTTTCTTTAGTGATTATGTCACTTACTATGAGGTATGACAAATTCGAGAAATAATGAATGTTACATAATATACAAATATATTAAAGAAACTCTTGTTGTAAATAAACAACACATTTAGGAAGATGTGTTATTCTTTGAAATAGAAGAATGTTTTATTTCTACTTATTGATATCGCTGTAATACCAATAATAACGGGATTTGTATTTTTTTAGTATAACCTATTGTATTGCGATAGAATACCGTAAAATACTTTTAATAACTATACGCTATTGAGTATTGTATCAGCTATTATAGATGCCTTAGAACCTAGCCAAATAAGAGGACGAAGAGGTCAATCCTTGATACGGTGTAAGGTGTATGATTAAAATTTGAAACAGTCTTTAATCATCATTACTCCGTAAATGGCTATGTACGTTGAAATGACCAAGTTGAGTTTAATTCACACATACTCATCTTTATTTGTTACTACATCCATTTCGAACGACCGAAACAAGAATGTGGTCATGTAATATTCTTGTTCAGGCATTCTGAATGGATGTCTTATATTAAACAATGGCGAGTCTATAGGATATCGAGATGTGAAAGTTGTATGTGTCAAAAAAAAGATACTTTCGTGAATTATGGGGAAAGACTATGTGATCTTTGATGTTAATAGTTCACAACCAAGCCTACTCACACACCTACTAAGCTTGCAAACGAGGAGATTCGCGAAAATAGCCAATAGGTTTTGGCTCCCTATCTTAGAAGATGGCTGTGATTTCCAATTATTACCAAAATAACACAAAACAGCGTTAAATAGCAGGACCTGAAAGGTGTTCTACCTAACTACTTTCGTAACATCATGGAACAATGACACAGCATTAAAACCTTCGATATAGCACACACAATATTACTAGTATCCATTATATGCAGCTAAAATCCAGAGTCAAAGATCAAGTGAGAGGCAGCTGTTTTTGAAAAATGGAAAGGACGATACAAGTACATAGTTATTAGTCATGACAAAAAGTCTTTGTCATCAGTGATATTATATCCAAGAATAACTTCGCTGAGAACAATCGATTTGTTAAAGACAACATATATGTCATGTTTGGAGGACTGACTATTAAACGAACTATAGGTATGTACAAGTTGGTCTCCTCTCCCCGTTGACTTGTCATTGTACTCTTATACGGTTGAGTTACTCTAAGGTCTATTGATGAAAAATGAAGTAGGACAAGAATTTTTATGATAATCTTTCGCTAAAGTGATTATGTATTGTCACAACATAACTCTTTTCTGGGACTAGATACATTGTATATGTCGTAGGATTTGTTTATTTGAAAGCCGATTAACGCCATTTTCAGCAATTTTTCAGTTATATCATGGCGCCCAGTTTTTATTGCGGGAGGAAGCCGGAGTACCCGGAGAAAACCTCGACCTTTAGGAAAACTCCGCAATTTTTGTCAATTAGATTGAAGTCTAGTACACCCCGCAGGCAGTGAGAATCGAACCCGCAATCTCAGTGTTGACATACCACATGATCAATAGTAGACAACATCCGATTTAATCCTGTCTGTCTTTTGCCTACACCTTCTTTTAAGAATAAACTTAAAAGTAAACTTCAAACTAAACTACGACAAGCGTGATGACTTCAAGATCCCAATCGTCAACTGTCCGTTCATCGATAACTATAAGCTGCTGCGTATTGTTAAAGTCTGAGAACAGGTATCTGATTTTCTGATTTTATAGACATTATTAACTCGACAGGTGTCTAACAAGAGGTAGCAATTGCATACTTGTCCGGAGCATCTAACTGCACCCCAGTGTCTATTTTGTTATTTCACATCACTGTTGCTACATGTAATTTAATTTGTTAAAACGAGACCATGTGATGTTGCATTATTGTTGTCATCTACTATAGATCACGTGGTCTGTCAACACTGATGTTGCGGGTTCGATTCTCACTACGGGCAGGGTGTACTCGGCTCCAATCTTAATTGACAAAGATTGCCAGTTTTCTTACCAAAAATTGGATGCCATGATATGGCTGAAACATTGCTGAAAGTAACGGTAAATATCATTCAATCCATCAATCAATCAGTCAATCAGTGTTGTCAAACTCGTTATACGGGATGTTTCTTTTCAAACATAATACCTCGTAAAATTTAAGCTCCATGGTCTTACGGATAATGGTAAACGAATGATCATTTTCTATATACTGGCCGTTAGGAATTCTATAAACCTTGATGTCTCTGTACAGTCATAAAAACAACCGCAAATTTGATTTTATATCCCTAATATACCTGTCAATTGGATTTAAAGCGATATATGTAGGCTTTATCAGCGATAGCATAGTGGAAGTTGCAGAGATATTTTGGGCCGAGTCGTCAGCTGGTAACTTTGCCTTGTAAACAACATTGTCTCCAGAGACAGTCCAGTATAATTCTGAGGTCGTCCAATCATATGCAAGGCCTATTAAAAAAGGTAAACTTAAAGAAGAAAATTGTAACACTAAGTATTTATATTTTTTAGTTTGATAACATACACTGATTTAAAATCAAATTTTCCAGTGTTTCGATGTCTTGTTTTTATTTTATGTTACTTACGATATGCATTTATTCAACTATCCTATCTCGTTTTGTGTTTGAAGTTACTTCGGAGATGTATTTATTGACAACTTAAATTTAATTACATAATAGTGGAGAAGTGCTTTAAATCAAGACAATTTAAGGGAGTACGAGTCTCAGCATTTTGCTACGGTAGATCCGCTCTGATGTAGTAAATCAATAACATATCAGTTAGTGAATTTTATCAAACTAAAACAATAACATTGTAACATAAATGATATAGTAATGAATTCGTATTAATTTAAATTGATTTGAATAATAATTATTAACGAGTTATTTACGATTACGACAGTTTGACAGTGACGCGCAATTTTACGGCTAGTAAACAAATCGCGGGAATCGCTGCAGACGAAACATTGGCCGGTTTAAGAAAGGCGGATTTTCAGCAAGGAAATACAAGCAATGATACAAGAATGTAGCAGAAGCACAGACAAATCTGTGGCGGCAAAGTAAATCAAAGCACTCCTATCCTACACGTCAAACTTTGCCGAGTAAGACAGACAAACTTGTAAGCTAGCTAGGGGGCCCTTTTACCATTATGTGGCAATTTACCAGGCGTCAACCTTTTTACCCCTTTCACAGAAAAATTGTACATTTTTCAAGCCAGTTAAGAAGTACATTTATGTTTTTAAGAATTGCCACATAACTAGATAACTGTACACTCCATTGTTCATGAAGTGGAACTGAAATATTTCCAATGTCCATCCCATTTGACTCTGCTATACTATTAATTATTTACAACTGTTAAAAAAAACAATAGGACAATATTTAAAAAACTCAACTGGAAGAAGAACAATTAAATGTATTATATATTAATATTAGGGTGAAAATTCCCTACTGTGTACATTGAAAATGAGAAGTGTATGATTCATGGCATGTATAAATGAATCTGACCAGCATTTCTCAAAGGTTGGTTCAGATTAAAATGGTAAAGAGGGGAACAGAAAAACATAAAACATGTATGAAACACAAAAATGTTGAAAACACAAATCACAAGAAAAGCACAAGAAACAACTTTTAGTTCAGCACGAAAAGTGTCAGTACTTAGCTATATAGTCTGACACAAAATTTAAAATTTTGGTGTAAAAGCTATATAAAGGACGGACACACATTTTGAGGTTGTCAGTTTGAATATCTGACATGCGAAATATCTTTTCAAAAACCCTGAATTTGCATATCACAATGGGAGGGGTATCTCCAATTAATAAGTTATTTAAGTGATGACTGTTATAATTTTTTTTCCTTGGGGTATGAAAAATGTTTTTCGCACATTGTATAATACCCCCCAATGATAAATAACTCAATTCAAAACAATAAAAAAGCTTTAATGGTGTCACTTCCTGTAAGAAGTCGGCGTTTCCCCATGATTTTTTTAATGAGTATTGGATTATTCTGAAGATATCCAGTATTTGATATGAATCCTATTTTTTATTTAGCACTACCTTAGGTGTAGATCATGAAGAGGTTGTCCACTCAGATGCAGCCATTTCAAGTAGTGGCGTGAGGGAAGAAGAATAGTTGAACTGGGTGTTCTGGCAGATGGACTAAAAGCTTGCACAGAATGTGGACTACCCCTTCAACTAGGACACACGACAAGAATACAACATATCTGCAAGTTTAAAGGTTTTTTTTTGTTTCATAATAAAAATAGATTAATCCATCACTGAACAGGATCTTCTTTCCAAGAATTTTATTAGGTGAAACTAACGTGGTCTGGAATTTTCTAAATGCTGTAATTTGCTTTTAGTTTAAGCAATCATGATAAAATCTTAATGGGTTGTTTATGGCAGTATTCCAGATTCACAAAACGGTTAAAAAGCAAAGAAATGCATGCAATTTAAATTTGTGGGATAAACTGAACTAAAATAGTAAAAATACCTGAATGTTCGAAATATGATCTGGAACATATGAGAAGCTCAGGGTAGTATGATATACACATTTGTTCATGACTGTATGAGTAATTTATACTTCAAAATCCTGAGTTGGAAATTGATCAAATCTTTTTATTCACATTTATTAAATATATGGTCGGGTCTGAATACTCGGAACAAAAAATATTTTTATTCTTTTGCACAAAAGTTGTGCCTGCTTCAGTGCTTCCCATTTTTAGCTCACCTGGCCCGAATGGTCATCTATTGCCATCACTTGGTGTCGCTTGTCCGTCCGTTAATTGTTTTAAACATTAACTCCTCTGACACAATAAGAGCAATTGCAACCAAACTTGGTACCGTGGTTTATTGGCATATGTGCTACAAAAGTATCATTTGAATTCGTGATTCGTAAAAAACTTGGCCCCATGGCTAAAAATAGAACATAGTTGTAAATTGCAGGTTTTTGCAAATAACTCAAAAACGGTGACATATATCAAAATCTGGCAGGGTAAAAGTGTTCTGCACCTCAAGATCTACCTGCCCTGAAATTGTGAAGAAGATCCAACGACATATGAAGGAGTATTGCCCTTTTTCCTGACTTTCACAAATTTTGCACTTGTTAAGCTCAATATCTTGGAAACTATAAAGATATTTGAAAAATTTAAATTGCATATTGGTAGGCACATAGACTACAAAGTCTGTAATTGTTCGAAGTTGTAGGTCCATTCCTTTTAGGAGTTATTCCCCTTAGAACGCCAAAATTGACCATTTTTCAGCCTTTATTCATTGTAATAAAATCTTTAACTCTTCTAATATCATAAGTTTAATTGCAATCAAACTTGGTATAGCTGTTCCTTGGCATGTTTGGTAGAAAATTATCCTTCAAGTTATAGTTTTGTTGAAAAACATGGCGGCTGTTGCTAAAAATTTTAAAAAATCTTCTCATTTAAAACCGCCAAGCCAAATGGAATCAAACTTGTACTGAATCATCAATAGGGTAGCTAGTTTCAAATTTGTTATTTCTAACTCTCAGTTCAACCAACATGGCTGCAATGGCTAAGAATAGAACATAGGGGGTAAATTGCAGATTTCGGCCAATAATTCAAAAACTGCCAAAATATCAGAAATCTTACCTGTCCAGTAAAAATGGTCAGCATGATGAGATCTACATACTGTGCAATTTTGAAAAAAATTTGACAACCCGTGTTGGAGTACCCTTAGTTTAAATAGCTATTGTGCATAGATTTCTTGTTTGAAATAACATTTGATTTCTTCTCTTTATGTTTTAACTTGGATTACAGATCACATGTATTACTGTGCTATGTCCAATAAAGATATTTGATTTGATTTTGATAAAATGTATCAATATGTTGTCTTTTTCATTTGAGCCAGAGACTCACACATCACTCGGATTTCGGCCAAAGGAGAAAAAGATGTGTTTAACACATATATCCTGCCAAAGAAACCTGTAACACCAAAAGCACAGGAAATTACAGGCATTAAAGTTGAAGGGAACAAGATGTTTTAGAATGATAAAGAAGTCAAGCCTGTAAAAATAAAGACGGGTCTTGAGGATTTTATGAACTTTTTATCCAAAAATAAGAAGCCAATAATCATTGGGCACAACATCAAAGTATGTTATATACCTATTCTATTCCGTGTTTTGAACAACTGTGATTTGATGGACACGTTTTCGCATGCAATTATTGGATTTGTGGATACACTTCAGTTAATAAAATCTTTGGTTCCAGGGCTTAACTCGTATTCACAGTCAAATCTGTATCTATCGCTACTAAAGGAATCATATGATGGCCATAATTCTTTAGAGGACGTTGTGGCCTTAGGTCATCTTTATTTCCATCTTGATCCACCAATCGCTGCAAAGTAGCCATCATCATGCACATTCAACTCGGCTTTGAACAGATATGATCACGGCCAAAGAACAAAGACACTTTTGGCTTCTCTGACATCTCTTACACAGAACAAAGTGATCACCTTGAGAACAGCAAACTTAATTGCATCCAGTGGAATGTCAATGGCTCATTTGAAACTTTCTTTTGAGAGAGATTCTCGTCAGGGGATTGAAGACATTTTAAAAAAGCAGAATGAGAATGGAAAAGTGCGAGTGACAAAATAAAAAAAATGTTGATGTTTTATTTGAATATTTAAAAATTGTCCGAAAGTTTAATTGAGAAGCTAAAGATGCACTTACAAGTTGTCTTTTGGTTTAATGTCATAGTTAAGAATATTTATGGGAATCAGATGTCTGTCCTCCTGAATATTATAGAGTACAAATTCTTTATTAACTGCTGTTACAATAATTAAAGTTAAATAGAGAAATATTAATTCTACCATGAAATCTACTTCATGTTTGCTGAATTTAAAAAATAAAATCACTTGGTGACAGTATGTCGTCGTTAACAATTTCAAAGATCTTTTCCTCTTAAAACTAACCAAACTTGGCTTGAGTCATCACACATAATTGTGTCTGATTAGTCCGTGGTCCAAACAACATGGCTGTTGTTGCTAAAAATATTTGCAGTTACTGGTTTAAAACAAAATTCCATTAACGATATAAAAAAGCTGACATGGGTAAAAATGATCAGCATGCATGGTAAAATCTACATACCCTGAAATTTTGAAGAAAATCTGTAAACTTGTATATACCTAAGTTTAAATACTTCTCTTCTGAAAATGATTTGCCAGTTGGAACGAAACATGGCCACAGTAATCCTTGGGCATTCCCCTTTTAAGACTGTAGGGGAAATTTATTTTAAATATCTTCTCTGAATTCAATAAGCCAGTTTGAAACAAATGTGCATGCTAACACCAATCCTTTGTGGTTTCTTGAAAATCGTGTCAAGCGTCAAAGTTATACTTACTTGAATGTTTATACATACCCTGTTTTTGATCTTGTTTGACCCCCTCCCCCTCCGCAACGTGACGGAGGAACCTAGTAATGGTCTCCGTCCGTCTGTGCATCTGTCACACTTTTGTGGACCGCTCAACGGATTTTGATGAAATTTTGTAGGATTGTTTCTCATGATATGTAGTTGATCATATCACAACGCCATTTTGATTCGACAATTTTATAGGAGTTATGGGACTTTATCGACTTTGTTCATTTTAGGTCATAGGAGCACTTTGTGGGCGCAACTCCTCTGAGACAGCTCAACGGATTTTGATGAAATTTTGTAGGATTCTTTGTCATATGTAGTTGATCGTATCGCAACATCATTTTGATTCAACAAATTGGAAAGGAGTTATTTGACTTTATTGACTTTGTTCATTTTAGGTCATAGGAACACTTTGTGGGCGCAATACCTCTGAGACCACTCAACGGACTTAAATTAAATTTTGTAGGATTGTTTGTCATGATATGTAGTTGATTTTATTGCAACACCATTTTTATTTGACAAATTTTAGTAAATTTTCTACTATAATGCGGCGGTGGGGGACATTTGCTACGTGTATATGTAGCAATCTTGTTTAGAATAAAAATTGGGTTAATTTTCTTAATCCAACATGTTTTTAATATTTTTAGTGATACTCCTTTTCAAGGAATAAGTTGCACTATTTGGATTTCATTACAATGTCACATTTTTCAGCCCCTCTTATGTCATTAAAAAATTAATTTTTATCCAAAATCCTGTTTGTTTTGGAATAAAAATTGGGTAAGATTTCTTGATCCAACAAATAATGATTTTTAAGCAAGCAAGATACTCCTTTTCAAGAAAAAAGTTGCACTTTTTGGTTTTAATTACAATTTCACATTTTTACCTCCCCTCTTTATGTCGTTAAAAGTTTGATTTTATCACAAATCCTGTTTTTGAGGAATAAAAATTGGGGTAATTTTCTTAATCCAACATGTTTTTTTTCAAGTTATGATTTTTAAGCAAGCAAGATACTCCTTTTCGTGAAATAAGTTGCACTTTTTGGTTTTAATTACAATTTCACATTTTGTACCCCCCCTTTTACATCATTAAAAGTGTAAATTTTATCAAAAATCCTCTGTGTATTTTAGGTCATTTTCCTTTAAAAATCTTATTTGTCCTTCTTTTGCTAGAAAAGTACATATATTATTGTTTGTAGGTGTATAATGGTTTTCATTTTGGTATTATATTTCTTTGGAATAATTTGACCTCAAGATACAGTTTTTTGTGGATGAAAAATTACCTCCCTTTGCTTACTGTATTGTAACATTATTTTTTATATGGATGTCTTAAATACACATGAAAACACTTCATTTAGTATCTTATCTTTATATTCTGAGCCAATTTAAACCATTCTAATTACAAAATTCTCAGACTCGTACTCCCTTAATTTAACTGATCCCTTTTGATCTTCACGTCTTTGATCAATCAACATAGGAGACAGTGAATATATGATTTTTAGATACATAGTGAATGATCAGTAAAGAAAAAATAGAATTGAATAGATTTTTACCAGCAATTGAGTTATGAGCTGTGATCAGTGTCGTCGCTTGTTGGTACAATTTTTGTCTATATATTGCTCGATCTGTGTTGAAATATAGTTCGTCTTTATCTACGTTGATATCCAAGTGTGTTATCGTTGATGTGTCACCTACGCCACCCACACTACAATCGGGCGATATTTGCAGTGGATAATTAAAAGTATTAATGTATGTAATTGGAAGAGAACATATCTTGGAGTTGTTGACATAAACAATACTTCTTTCTAGAACTTTATTTTCAGCTGGAATATAAAGAATTGTTAAATATGTTTCAGTTTTTCTTTGTCTAACTCAGAACAGAATCATATGCACTTTTTCTGAATTAATGTTTTATGATTTACATTTGCATGAGCGTTATTTACTTAAGGTCTTGTGAGCAGCTAGCTTATTCTAAAGCCGACAACAAGTCTTAGTACAAAATTATAAAATACATGAAAAAAAGCGTAAGAATGCTTCGAGACCATTAAACTGCCAAGGTTTTGTGAAATAGCAGTTGAAAATTACTATCATTATAAGATCCGTAGAGGAGGATCTTACTGATGGGTTGCATAATTAAACAGTCGACAAAACTTGATAAGCTCAAGGCAAAATGTATTTATAGTAAAGCGGGATAGGAAGAGAACTGAAATTGGTTTAAGAGGATAATAAAAAAACAATTACAAAACAATGCAGTATTTTTCTTCAATAACATCTATAAATATTGTATATTTTTAAGTTCTCACCATTACATTGTTTTCCATCAACGTTAAGTGTGTACCCATCCTTACAAGTACAAATGGCATCACTAGTTGTAATCATGCATATGTGTTGACATCCCTTGGTACTGCAAGCCGCTGTTCAAAAATGTATACCATCGAACATGTTAGCGTATAGACAAGCTTCTTTTTTCGTTTTATTAATTTCTTGGTTATTGTAAATTCTTAAACAATCAAAAGTTGACGGTGACTACATAACTACATTGACAGAATACTTAAATGACTTAAAAAGAACAATTGTGAAATGCATTAAGGGTTTTTTGACTAAAGAAGTATATGTTTTGCTTACGCAATAGACACAAGCTGTTCTAATTCATCTAAATTCAATTATAGTTTAAACATCAAATTTCACACGAAACAGTAACCATTTTTAGATACAAAATACTTATTTCCAATATTAGTGGTAAAAGTAACTAAATATCAATAAGATGGTATCCATCTCTGTGGGACCGCAAGGTCAAAGTTAATCAACCATGGTTTCAGGCACCTTGATATTATCTTCCCACATTTCAAATATCAAAAGACTTCATCAAAAAATCAAATAGTTACAACCTGGACATGAATTATTTTGTCATTCAGAAAGCAATAATGTGACCTTAAGGTCAATGTTCAAGGTCAAAGGTCATCAACCACGGTATGCGACATATCATCTTGATATTACATGTATATACCCACATTCCAAAAATCAAAAGCCTACCTCAAAAGATTCAAAGATTACAGCCCAGAAATGAATTTTGTCATTCAGAATGCAATAATGTTACCTCAAGGTCAAAGGTCAACAACCACGTTATGCAACACATTGCCTTGATATTATCTACCCAAATTCCAAAAATCAAAAGCCTACCTCAAAAGATAAAAAAAGTTACAACCCGGACAAAAATGTATCATTCAGAAAGCAATAATGTGACCTTAAGGTCAAAGTGCAAGGTCAAAGGTGATCAACCATAGTATGCGACACATTGTCTTGATATTATCTACCCACACTCCAAATATCAAAAGCCTACCTCAAAAGAAAAAAAGTTTCAGACCGGACATGTTTAGTTTCGGACGGACGGACGATCACTACCGGGCACCAGCCACAATGTGGTGGGCCCTAATTATTCATCTACTGTAGATCTTATGGGATTACAACGCTGAGGTTGCTAGTTCGAGTCTCAATGTGTGCAGATTGTACTCGATCTAATTGCAATGGACAAATTTGAATGCGTGACAGTTAACTTTTAATTGCTGTCCTCACAGTCCGCCTCCATCATAGGTACATTATAGTTTTCTTTCTATAGTTTTGATAACAATCTGGGACAAGTATAATTTGTATGTTCCAGGCATTGCACATTAAAATAAAAAATTTTATTCAAAGATCTGTTTCTCAACATAAACTCACGTTTCTTTGTGTTCTGGAGCTTGTACATGTATTTAATAACATTCCCGATAATCTACTTTTATGGAAGATTGCGTGTACAATATGTATATCTATTACTTCATTAGATGTTTACATTTAAGATATACAAATATAAACTGAATTCAATTTATTAACTTGTACGAAAATCATACTTCAAATGGATGATGTCATATATTATCATCATTGAAACCATTTTAGCACGAAGATGTAAGAAAATAAAAGTGACAATCTTCACCTATACAAATTAGTAGTTTGTTTTGAATTCTGAAATATACTAAAGTCAAGATGCGCAAAAGCTTTGAATAAGCATGTCTTAAAACAGTTACCTCCACTCGTAAAGTTACTTTAAATTCTTGGAATCGACCATTCGGTTGGCCTTTAAAATCACATGACAATGACATGAACGTGGGTTTACCTTTGATTAAATGACAATGTTGTTTATTGAAAGACGAAATAGAAACAGACACTTCAACATACATACATGTATTCCAAAAAGTTATCTTCATTCTTATGTGTGTACCTTGGTCTCTAATTCTACAGATACATTTTCAGTCTATAGTGTACAAGTTCTCTGAGAATGTTGTGGATAAATTTAATTTCATGTATAAAACTTTCCTGTTTTTTGTGGAAAAAAAAGAAAAATACATAGATAATAATATGTTAGCTCTTATTAGAGCGTAAGTGGACTTTGCGTATTGCCGTGTTAAAATTCGTAGTTTTATTATCGCTAAATCCACGAAAAAGGTGTACCATGATTCGATACAAAGAAACCTACAGTAAATATTTAAAAAAAATGTCATACAACACGATCATTTCTCTGTTCACCTCGTTGTTGCCTACATGTAGCTGTTATATGATCCTTATTATTTGAAAAAGGTTATGTTATCACCTAAACCGATTTGTGATGTATTTATGTATTATATTTTAGGTCGAAATATTTTTTTTATTTATAACATAATTTACCATTGTTTACGAATTGATTATCAGCAGTGTAATAGGATATTGACGACACATTAAGACCTGCTGGACTGTAGGCCGTACGCAATTCTTGGCCAGTTGTATTCGAAAGCACTAAAATCTGGTTTTTATTCTGGTCAGAAACGTAGACAAAGGCCTGTAACAAGAATAATGAAACATAGTTATATAATGGTTCTGAAGGAAGCTACCAACCAGTACACTTATTAAGTATCGGATGGACAAATATGACGGTACAGTATACACAAACAATAATATGACGTTATTTATTTATATTGACACTCAATGACTAAGGTCATTCGTTATTCAGTCTGTGTCTAAAGTTTGTACAGAAACACCATCATTTGTATCTTTGCATAGTCTTCTAGACTTGTATATTATTGTTTGTTTATGCTGTATTGTCATATCTGTCGATCCGATACTTAATTAGTGTACTGGTTGGTAGCTTTCTTTAGACTCTTTATATAATTTATTGTGCATTTACCCGATCTCAGTGATCTTATATTATTTCATCTCCCAATGAATAATACCTTAAGCATTTAGAGTTAAACGCCACCTATGAGTCTTGGATAGACGAATCGCGCGTCTGGCGTAATGAATTTGTCTTCTTGGCAACTTTAATAACATTTTATTGGAATACTTAAACATGGCCAAGTGAAAGCTCATCTGCGGGTGGCGGCTGGTAAAGGCAATACATAGAAGTTTTAAGTTCAGTTAAAGTGAGAAAATTCAAGATCAATATTTATGACTTGTTGACGTTATTTATTTATATTGACATTCAATAACTAAAGTCATTCGTTGGTAAGCCTGTGTCTATAGTTTTGACACATACAAATGACGGTGATTTTGTCAAAATTATAGACACAGACCGACCAACGAATAGTTTTGGTCATTGAGTGTCAATATAAATAAATAACGTCAACAAGTCATAAAATATTGAACGATGGTGTTGAGCTAGATTCATATACTGCCTTTCAAACAGGGTATTGGGCTAGATTATGACATGAAGAAAAAAATATCACGCGTGAAAAAGTACAAGGTGATTATTTTTAATTCATGTGAAAATATACGCTACTTCTGATTTCCAGGGGAGTATGATTTTATTTTACTGAATGTTTAAAGAAGAAACGTGAACTATATCGATACTGCACTGGATATATGTTTAATAGAAAATGCTGGTTTGTCTGCTTATTGATTTTCCAAATAATTATTGACCATGTTTATGTTTTTGTTGTGTCTTTCACATGTCTTCGCCGAAATACAGATGATGTGTAATTAAACTTTAGCTGAAACTGGTGATTATTTTCCAGGAAGGCAATTCTCGGCCATAATTTTGTTTATAGCACCAGTAAACTTCTGCTGTAGCGGGTATTAATTTTCACGTTCGGCAATCTCCGATCTGAGTAGGTATTTATTTGTTTGTATCAGTACCATTTGGACAACTCGTAGCCAATTTTTTATCTATTTTACATGCAATGACCAGATTTACCTGGCTCATTTTAAACACATTACGTGGTTAAGGTAAGTTCGTCTACTATTAATCACGTGGTCTGTCAACACTGAGATTGCGGGTTCAATTCTCTCTGCATTCAGGGGGGTAATCGACTCCAATCTTAACTAACAAAGTATGCCAGTTTTCCTACCGCAGTTCGAACGTTCTCGCCGGGTACTCCGGCTTCCTTTCCCCCCCCCCCCCAAAAAAAAAAAAACTGGATGCCATGATATAGCTGAAAAATTGCCGAAAGTAGTATTAAAACACTATTCAAACAAACAATTAAACACATTACATATTCATATACCACTACGTTTGACAGCCATTTTCTGTTATTATCGTCTAGGAATTTTACAATGATGCTTTCCACCTGGAGCATCATGTTTATAAAGCAATGTTTATTGTCGGGGTCTGTTTCGATAATTTTAATAAAACTTGATAAGTATTCTGTCGGTCGAAGAACATGGAACCTTTGCAGCAGGGTCCCAGAATAAAAAATGTATATTATTCAGAAGGACAATTACATTAATGTGCGTTTTGTGAGTACACAACAATAGTATGAAGGTAATTGATTGATTGATTGATTGATTGATTGATTGATTGATCGATCGATCGATCGATTGATCGATTGATTGATTGATCGATCGATTGATCGATCGATCGATTGATCGATTGATTGATTGATTGATTGATTGATTGATTGGTTAATTGATTGATTGACATCATGCGAGCAATATTTGATCTATATTCAGAACGGGAACAAGTTTACAAACCAATCATTAGGTAAGGGAAGGAACAAAGAAAGAAAATGACTACCACTTGATAACTACGGAATTGTGAGGTGTCGAGTTGATACAATGATACTAGAATACTCGATGTCGATATCTTAAAAAGATCTTTGTCCTGCAAAGAGTGTAGCACTCTAGTTGTCCACTACGGTTCGTGGTCAGGCATTCCGTTTAATTTTCCCCTTAAAAAATAGATGGTCTACTCTCTCTTCCACATGGGGACGTGATAGTCAGATATGTGGGTCCTCTCAGTATGGTCACAGAGTTTATGATACATGCACATTATCTTGAAGTGTTCAAAGCACTTAGGCATAACACTATCGTGGCTTTTATAGCAATTCTTGTAGATGCATTTATTTCATACCGTCTATATATTGTCAGTTCATGTTAAATTCGAGACCAAACAGCCCAAATTCGGCCAATCTTGAAACCTTAGAGTTTCGAAAAAAAGTATATTAAACCTAAATGATTCCTCGTAGTTCTATGTATACATGTTCACAGAAAACCCCATATAGTTTTTACTAAAAGCCGTCAGCGAGAGCAAATAGTTTTTTTAATGACGGTCATAATGTTAATTAGGTTTATATCTTATGACTTTGTTGTAAGAAAGCTAGAAGGAACAGATCTGCGATGTCTTAAAAACTCAATTATATTCTGGAATTCGTTTCCATTTGAAAAATCATTAACATTTGCCAAAATATTTAATATACTCTTACCTTCAGAATTACAATTCCATAATACTTGCTGTTCCAGTCTGTTCGCAGTACCCTTCTGTTGTCTCCATAAAAATCACATGATTCAATTGTTGCCCGAACTGGATCCGTCCAATATATATTATTTTCCGCAGTATCTACGGTTATGGAGACAGGTCTTATAATTCCATGGAGAACTAAAGCCATTCGCTCAAGCCCGTTTATGGCGGCTCGTTCAATCTTAGGTTGATTACCAATGTCTGTCCAAAATATCCATCTACAATATATAAATTCAAAACAATTTATCATTATAAAAAAAACTAAATACAACAAACAATTATATTAAATTATATTTTGAAATCAACAATTTTTTCCTCAAAATATTCACCGTTTTGAAATCCACCGGTTTTTATCATTTTGATAGTGCGATTTTCCATAGTAAAACCTTCCGGCTTTTTTGATTAGTTTGGACAACTGGTTTTTTCGAATACCATTGTACGTCACGAAAGAAGACGAAGGTTTTTTAAACACTATCAGATCCTTATAGAAACAAAAATGCCGGACTTACTATGAAATCGCCTTTTCAAAATGAAAACACAGCTGCATTTCAAAACACAGAATATTTGTAGGAAATCATTGGTGAATTCAAAATATAATTTTTTTTATCTACAAAAGTAACATAAGCTCGACCATACACAATAAGCAGATTTTATTTGTCAGGAAAAATACCTCCATCAAAACACGCCGACTTTTACTACAGTTTTATAAACAGCTCACAGAATTCAATTTGAAGTAGATAATGCGCATTATTTGAAGACAGGCCTTGAAAGCAAATTCTGGTATGCACATGTTTTCAATTCGAATTCAATTTGCATTTGAATTCGCTTTTGTGTGAATGCTATAATATTGGATTGTCATTCAATACGCATTATATGTACGAGTAAACAGGGCATTACTATGTTTGTTAACCACTGAAGCAAAACCTAATTCTATTTAATTCTGCCAATATGAAACAAAAATGTATAAATGTTTTCTTTTAATAAATGAGAAACTGTTTTCCGTGATATCACCAACAAAAAAACATGACAAAAAGTGAAATTCTTTTTTCTAATGGTTTGAAGTGGAACATTAGCATTAATTACAATATATTTGCAACACAAAAGGGATGTTCCGAATTTTCACATAGAGTGACTTGCCATTACCCCAACATATCTAGACTTTATCGCCCCCATGTGGCGAAATCGAGTTTTGTATTAATACAGTCACGATGGTCTGATTTGTATAGTAAAGGTTTCCTTTGGATTTTAGTATTCTGGTTAGTTACATACAAATCTTATTTTAAGGCACCAAAATGCGAAGTACAATAATATACTTCACCTGTTGCCAAATTTAAAACGATTATCGTTAAATCTACTTGTTTGTTTGTTGAACGCATATATAGGTTACAACTGATTGTATTTGACAAGGAATAGGAACTAGTACCTACCTTTACAGGTAAAACAAACGCAAAATCAATAATGTAATGTCATTTAAATGTCCCTTAAAAATGACGGTAAGAGCACGAAGCGTCTAAATAATCTTGCTACATGTATATCTCTAATTCATTTTTTAGTAATTTTACCGGATCTTATCCGAGTAATACGACAGTTACCACGCGTGGAGCAGAGTTGCTTACCATTTCGGAGCACCTGGACTCATCTCCTTTTTTAGTGTTACTCTGTTTTTTATTTTTGTGTTGTGCATCTGTTTGTTTTTATGTCCTTTTTTGTTTAACCCTTGACTTATCATTTTATGAATCTTCATGGGCATTTTTTTATTCTGTAAGGAACTAGAGAATGCACTACAATCATTAGTTAGAGCTTACTGCGGCCGGGTTTGTTTGCTTCCATCCTTTCACTGAAAAGGATCGGTCGGGGGTATTTACCTGATATTTTGGCTTCCCCAAACAATTATAAGTGGACGCCGCTATATGCAAGAAGATATCTATGAATAATTATTTGTTTACTAGTTCTTGTCCTGAATATAGCTGAAATAATGCTTGCTGGATGTAAAGCAAACCACTCAATCAATCGATATTTGCCATAGTGTATTTAATATTGTGGGATTAGGGCTATGATATGTCCTATGATCAAGATTACGTTTTTTAAATATTTAATAACAATTGTATCTCAAATTTCTGATATATAGTCCTGACTTAGATTTCTTATTAGAAACTTGGGTCAAATAGACGCTTTAAGTTTCTTTGATCACAACCACCATAGCAACATAAACATCTTTCAAGTGTGATTGCCTTAAACAGCGATATAAACTCGGTGATGTATTGGAGTTTTTTTATAAATCAGGTGCGAGCTTAGTTTAGGTAATCTTGTATGACATTTCATTAATCACACTTAATTATGGTATGTTGCATTCATACAAATAAAATCGACACACATTTTTGACAACCCACATGTTTAGTTGGCAAAAATCACTTACCCGTGATATGGCTGAACAGCAATGCCTGCTGGTGAGTCTAAGTATTTGTCTATGACAACTTTAAATTTATTACTTTCTGATGACGTTTGACTAACGTTTGCTGGTAACGCGACCATTCCTATCCATCCAAACGCACCATCGCACCAGTATACATTCCCGCTTAACCAATCAACTGCGACATGTCCAACGCTTGATGATGTACCGATATATGCAAATACATGACGATTGATTGTAACGCCAGACAGAAAAATTGATTTTGCACCAGTATCACTGAAAACTAAAAATTTTCTTTCATGGAAATAAGATGATCCGAGTACTCCAAGAAACGATGTAGTAAACTTGATAGCTGTTGTTGTGTAGGGTTCGTTGTTTTCGGTCCAACCTTTCGTACCATTTTGAAACCATACTGCATTTGATCCTGTGGATCCGAAGAGGAAGTTGTCATTTGGAACTGGAGTTAAAAAAAATAAGAAAATTATATTTTAGCTTTATTAATTTCTTGCATAAAATCTGGTGTAAACTCCAATACTAGAAATGCAGCTCCATTTTTATCTTGGCGGTCCTGCAAGTAAATGAAACAAATTGTCACTAAACACATTATGAGTCACCTTGAAAATAATAAAATACTCTATGAACTTTAACGTGGCTTAATCTCATTCATACAGGAATTATCTGAATCTGATAGACGCTCCCATAATGAATAAGCATTGTATAAAATACAAATACGTAAATTTAATTCTATGTTTATACTATGTATAAATGCATTTTAGATTCGTTATTAATAACAGCATTTCAGACTGTAAATATATTTTTAAGGATAATCCATAGCAAAATTTATTTAAATTGGTCCAAAGTCATTAAGCAAATGTATCCATTTTGTAGAAAACCAGAAATATATTTAAACTGTTTTGCATGTAACTACAATATTTGAACTGGATTCTCAATACATGCAGTTAAATTAGAAATTTAAAGGTATATTAATTAAAGTGATACTGGGTTCCAGCGAATATAATTTTTGTAGAAGACTAACGGATTTTGTTCAAATTTGGCCAATAATTTTTGTAAATAATTTTTACAATCGATTCATAATCAGCAAAGTATCCTATTTAGAAAAAAACACAAATATATTTTATCACTGTTTGTCCTTTTGGCTGCAGTCGGGGACTATAAGATATTATTTAGTAAGTGTATATCACCCATTTGACGATGTTTGCATGCATTATCGACAAAATAAGCAAATATTGTAAATAGGTATACAGAACGTGTATTCAAACTCAAATGTATACCGTTAAACACTCCTTTTTAAGATAGTGCAGTTATAAATTATTTGACAACTGTCAAATATAAACTATAAACCAGTTAAAAGTATAACTGACGAGGAGTAAACAAAACTTATGGAAACAAATTGAAGCTGTTGATTGTCGCCGAGCTGGGAGCAGCCTGTACGTCGACGATCGCTAGCGACAGATCAAATGACAAGTCAACTGCAAGAGTGCATTAAAAATCGGACTCCCAGTTGATCTTCATATTCAGCCTATTCTCGAAATTAAAAAAATATGTTGTGTATTAACAATTAAATTTGCTGTGTATTAACACTTACAGATCATGAGAAAACTAAACAATTATTATTTATGTCTACCATTTCACGACCTTCAAATGACAGGGTGTGTGCGAAATATGGGTATTGTTTGTATACTTCTTACATTATATAGTCCGCATAAATCATTCAGTCATAAGTGACTAGACACTTTTATTGATTCTAAATAGTCTCTATAGTTTCACAGGCATCTTTTTCTTCTTGTCAATATATGCAGTAGATATTTGTTTAATTTATGTGCATTGCGTTCACGTTTGTCAAGAGAAGACAGCCAAAATTGACAAGTTATGTAAACAATTTCTTTTGGAATAATGTTAAAGTACCATTGAAAACATTGAAGTCATTTTTAGATTGGGCCATACCGGGAGGGTATACATAGCCGCCTAGCGTATCTCCGCTTAGTGTATATGGGAGTTCCTATATTTGAAGGCTTGTCAGGCTATAATAAATAGCTGAACGTGGACCATATTAGATATCGCCACGTTTGCACGATCAAGACCCTTTTCTAGATTTCAAAAAGTTTAGTCCTTTTTTCCTCTTCAAAAAGCTTAACTATCCGTCCATGCTCAATACTCAATTCTTTCCCAGTGGCAGTCAAAGCATTGTTTTTGATGGTCTTTCCTTTGCCGGTTAATATACTATGATAATATAACTAATATAATTTGCATATTTAGAAATACTTTTATTTGATTGTCACGATTACTTCCTGTAGATGGTTTCACAGGAACTTTTGAATAAACGAGGTGGAATGAATTTTTTAATACGCTGATCGAACTGTTTTTTTTGCTTAAACAGTGTAAACTAAAATAGTGGTATTATATATATTTGTTAGATAGCATGGCATTAATAATTTCTTAAATATCTAAATTTTATTTTTTTTCGTTTATAAAAAATGTAACAGAAAAAGTTATTACAGTGCTTTATTTCATATCACTAAAATAATGTTTGTTCCAGTTGGATAGAACAAGGGCACGAAGGCATTGTCACGCTGTGATAACGTCCGTGGACACGTCGTGGTAGTACTCTCAAAAGTTACAAACATCACAGACTGTTCATGTGTAACTTGTTTAAGTAAATATATGCATCTGTACAACATAAATGAAGAGAAAATCTTAAATATGGTTTAGAAAACGAGCTGTATGTAAATATCAACGAATGATATACCGTGAGGACCACATTCGAATCATACACCAGAATAATACTAACAGTAACAAAACTTTGTTTCTGAATTCTTCAACAAAATTAATTAAAAAAATTGCTGTTATAGCTGGCTTTGTCAGGCTACTTGACACCACTCGGAGTAGCGGTGTTATCAGTTACCTTCGTTATTACCCAGGTGTATGGAAATTGTACCACCTGAAAGTAAGTCTTGTCAGCAGTACTTTCAGGTGGTACAATTTCCATACATCCGGGTTATAACGTAGGTAACGGATTTATCCCCGGCTTACAAGTCAGAAAGGCTAAAAATTCGTACTTTTAACATCAAAATTGTGTTAAATTGCAACGTCTTTGAAAATGATCGCAAGAAATTATGTTTTTTATACAGAAAATGTCATTTTTACCAGGTCGAGGATGCGGTTTAAGCGAACTAAGCGGGATTAATCGGTTTTTATTCTGTGGATCATTGTTTTTTTTCTTTTTTTTGGGTATTTGTCGGTTCATGTCACGTTATCATACATTGATTTCATTATTAAAATATGCGTTTTTAATGATAGTGTGAATGTATTGCATCTGTAGTGGTTTTCAAAACAAACGACACTGGTAAGAGAATTGGAAATTTCTTTGTGGAATAACATACATGGATTTAACAACATGAACACAAACTTCATAGAAAAAAGAACGGTTATTTATGACATATTTGTAGAGAACAGATTGTCGCTAAAATAAGTGACAAAATGGACCATTCACTTATTGTCTATTGTTATGTTAAAGGATCCAATGTAGCAGTTTCTGAAATATGGAGCAGCAGGCGAATTGTCAAAATCACCCAAAATGTCATTAAGATTGACACCTCCTACATGTATCCCCTGCTGAAATTCTGATACTTGCATAGAGGAGGGACTTGCAAGAGTGAAAGCTTAACTTTGAACGGTAAAACATTGTTATTTAAATTGTCCCCTGTCATTGCGGTGTTTATGGTGCTGGCCATTTCTAGTTTTTTCTTCTCCGATGTCCTTTGATATATAGCGAGACTAGAAACGCTTTTATGCCCAGTCACTGACATAATCTACGCATCGACAAATGCACCCTTAAATGCTCGAATTGAGTGATAAGTGTACACTGTTGACATTTTACAAGACGTGCTCAGTTTATTCGTGAATATATCAATGTATCACGACCCACAGCTTTCTTATAATGCCATGTATTCCGGTTTTGATCAAAAGATTTCAAAGGCCTTTGCAAAAGGTGCTCACATCCAGTGTGGAAGTTAGATATTTTTGGTATGAACTCACAGGGCAATAAGGAATTATGGCTCTTCAACCATCATAGCGTTGATTTTTTCATTGTCCACCGGCTCTATGATTTTTTTGTCAATTCATCAAGTTTTTTATTACATACTTTTTCCCAGTTTCCAGTTTCGGAAGCGGTTTTTTTGCAAAAGTGTTTTTGTCATTATATTTATGTGCGGCGAAAAAATAGAACCTTATCTCAAATTGAACCTTATTACAAAGACCAACGGCAATGTTTGGGTTCATATGAACAGATGTGTAGATTTTTTACGCTCGTCTTCCGATGTTTTCCCGTGTTCTTTAAGTTATGTAACTACAGTTATGTAGCAAGAATTTGCTTCATTAAAACTCGAATCATTATTAATGTCAAAAGTATTTAAAAAAGGCGGAGACTTTAAGTATCTGTTTAAAGTATATCTGGTAGTTTCTAGGGTATTTACTTTATACATTTCACCGTCTGCTTTTCCAGTACTGAGATAGAAGTGTTTAAGAACAGTGTTCAGTCGGTCTGCTGAAAAATCTGTATCTTGGTTAGTTTCAATCAAATACTTCCTTAGTAATGTGGCAGCCTTCTTGGTGTTTTTTTTCGTGTTTTAGGTATAACTTAAGCTCTTTTTTCCCATTATATCCTCATCGGTAAAGGTTGCGAAACGTTTCGTCGGCGTTTTGACGTCATTAGCAACGTAAAACCCCCACGACGTTTTACAACGCAGCCGGGGCATGGGATTTGTACAGACGGGTAAGCAACCAATCAAAAGTCCGCATTTGTAACAAGCCGGGGATTATGCCTTGTACAGTCGCGATATCATGACAACGCCCCGTATCCTGTTTTGCACACATTAAATTACCCTTAAATCGAAAAAAGTTAAATACGTAAGACGATATGTTTATGGTAGTGTGTTTTAGCTTTATAGTTTAAAAAACTTTGTTTTTCCACTTTTCTCAGCTTATGAAGATGAGATGATGCACGGCGTAGCCAATTACACTTATGAATCACTAGTGGTATAGGTTCTTAATGTGCCTTCTGTAATACTTCTTTCATATCATTGATTTTGGGGTGACCGTGCTTAACCATTCTTCGATATAATGTTGTCCTTCCACCCAGTTCACATAATCTGTACACGTTGTGTCTACAATGTTCTCAGCTTCGTTGATGTCTACCAAATACGTGAACCATGAGTTTTCTACTAGCTTTTCTACTAGTGCTACAAGAGGTAGAACGGCCACTCATCTAGTGATGTCGTCGTGCTCTGGGCAGTATGTCTGGAGTCCACAAAGTGGAAGAAGCAGTCCTTTAAAGTTATTCAACATTTTTTTTTTCTATTTAAAAAATAAACAAAAAATTATATATATTTTAAATTCCTTGTATTTTATTTGCTTGTCTTTCATTCAAAATAATTTTATTCAAAAATTATTGACAAATGCAGGTGCAACTTCCTAAGATGTTGGTAAATAGAAAGCCTTAAGTTTTAATATATATTTCAAAAGTCACACATAATAATGTATTTATGTAATACTCTTTGCCATTATATAACATTTTATTTTAAGTGCATCAAAGTAAATTTGGAATAAAAACTGATTTGGCTGACAAATGAAAACTGCGTACCGCGTTTGGTCCAGCTTTGCTTCTTTTGTACATCCAGAAATGTGCAGATTGAATTTACCTATTATTTCCCAGTTAATTTGCGTTTTGAAATGCTTTTTTTTCCATTTCGATAGAGCGATTTTCGATAATAAATTTTAACTTAAATTAAAACGAAAGTGTTAGTTAGGAAGAGTTGATTGTTGCCTGGGCTTCTGACTAAATATGCTCAATATCTTAAACAAACTTCCGGTTAAATTTTGAAAGTGAAACATGCGTAACTGAAAAATATATCACCAGGGGACCAGGTTAGAGCGGATCGTTATCTATTCAAAATCCTTTGGGTAATGTCGGCTGCAGTGAAGCGTTAAATGTCTCGCGGTTTTTCTGAATACAATTGAACTTTAAGAAAGCAGACGATCTTTTTAAAATAACGCAAGGTCTCTTATTCCAGGTCATTGGTCCTAAGGGGCGAGGGTCCGAAGGGCAATGTTCGAAGGGTCATTGGTCCAAAGGGTCATTAGTCCGAATGATCTATAATCAGAAAAAGTGGCGAGAACTACTCCCTGACCGGCAGAGGTTTGGTTTGTTTCTTTGTATTTTTTTGAGTCTTATACCCATTTACACAAAAAGTTTTACACCCCCCACACACTTGTAAAGTGACCGTCTGGCTGTCTGTTACACCTTAGGGTACCCATCTCTTATCCACAACTACTCCTAAACCCATCAATGAACTTTCATGAAACTTTCACACAATCTTTAAAGGGATGTGGAAAAAGTGTACACTACCCAACCATTCTTTGCTACCGAAAATTGTTAAATACAAGTTCTTTTCCAGCTCTATTACCTGCTAGCATAGTTAAAGAATATGAACTTTTGGGCACAAATATCGGGGCTTTTATATGGCATTGGGTGTCAAAGACCAACACAGAGGAGTAGCAGGAAAAATAAATGGAAGTTTTAATTCTTGAATGTGACATTTGCAATTGACACTTCTGTGATATGCAGTATGACTATTAGAGAAGTTGTATTGGAAAGTATTTTTTTTGTTTGGATGTTTTGATAGATTTCAAAACATTAAAATTAAAGGACGATTTCATTCTGTGTGTCAAGAGACTATGTTTAAGTTTTCACAATTTACCCCCCCCCCCCACCCGCCCTTTTAGGACGTAAAATTCCTATTGCGTAGAGTAGAATATGATTGTTTGTTCCTATAAAATTAATTGTTAGAATCAATTAATTTTTATTTTTTTAGGTAAATTATCCGATTAATAGTCCTTCCATACGAACATTTTCGCAGGCGGATTGCCCACACGGGAGGTCGGGTTTTTTGATATTATAGATGAGCGCGTTATCGGATCAATGACACTTCGAACTATTGTCCCTTCGGACCATTGCCCCTTCGGACTATCGACCCTTCGGACTATCGAATGGACACCTTCTACCCTTTAGAAACAAAATGGCTGACTATGTAAATTCCCGTAAACAAAGTCAAATACGATTTGCGACTTAAAAGCAAAGGCAAAATATAAAATATGAACGTGTTAACATCGTGGAGAAAATTTTACTATTGGATTTCCGCAATACAAAGGTATTGCAGGGGTGTGTGACTTTTAGTTGTAGTTATACACATAAAAAATTGTTCTGACGATACTTCTTTTTCATTAAATATACTAAAAACTACTATGTACATTTTCGATTATGTTAATACCTGGGCTTTGTGCTGACCAGGGAAGTATTGAAATATTATTGTTTTCCATTCATAATACTCTCGAGGGATATGGCATGGTGCATTGTCTTCCTGGAAGATCCCAATCGCCGTTTACATAGTAACTACAGGCCACAAATGATAATATAGAGTTTCAATGTATTTTGTTCATATTTCCACTTTATGTTTTCGAACTCCATGGTATGTTATACATCCCGAAAACATTGCAGGTACGAACCTGTTTTCCCGGTCTGTCATTAAACTGTACATTCTCCAAAATAGGTTTGACAGTACTTCTCATCCAAACTTAAACTATCGATTTTCTTGTCATTTACAATTACAACTTTATAATCGTTTCATCGCAAACGACTTTACACTAATTATTTTTAACAGTCTATAGTGAAGGTTCTGCCTACAAAATGAAATACGTTTCGCTCTATTGACAAATTGACAGCATTTATGCATATTTTCTTACTAATTACTTTTGCCCTTGTCCTGTATCCATGTTCAAATAATCTCGTTCTGAAAGTCCTTGATGATATTTTCTGGTGAGATTCAGCATTAAATTTATTGGTAAGAACATCTAGGGTCTGTCTTCTGTTTGTTCTTACCAGTCGAAATAACCGACGATCACCACTCTAGTCAGTATTCATCGTCTCCCTGGTCTTATGACATTTTCATAATTTTTTCATTCGTTCACTCGTTTAAGAAAAATTGTTAACTGTTGCTAATTTTAATAGCGTGACGTGAATAACACTCTTTTGACAGCTCTAGAATTTTTATGACCTGTGGTGTCAAGTATTTTCCACCTCGAGGCATTTTATTAGCAGACGATTGTTGACATATGAAGCGGAAATAAACAATTCGAAACAAAAACATATATCGGAAACTGACATGCATTTCTATAATTTAGTTTTTTTTTATTAAATCAGCCATGATCATTTCAAAGTGTTGTGACTAAAATAAGATAAATGACGTCAGCTTTTCTGAGAACTTTAATATGAATATGGTGCATTTTAAATTAAAAAACCAAATGTTCCTAAAAAATCAATTTTATTTTTTGTTTTTATTTCCCATTTACAAAACATCTGCCTAGTTTTGGGGTTTTTAAGATTTTCAGAAAAAAACATCTAAAACTCAATAACATTAAAACTTGTAAACAGCTCAGTTATCTAGTAAATGTAGAAATACATACATGTACGTGTATGTCTAAAACTAAAAACACCCTTCGTTCATTCAATAAAATACGATGCAAAATTGAAGTCCAGCTTGTGCAGGTTCGTTTTGTTTATTTTACAGGAAAACATTGGCTTTACTTTATTAAAAAGACATTAAACATAAAGACACTTATTTAATTTTACATTGTGTCTTGCTTTTTTGTGACTTTTTCCGTGACTTTTTTCCTTTATCCAAGATTTTACAAAATGCTATAATTGCAGAAACAACAAAACAGTATGATTTTACATGTATATACAGCTAATAAAAGGTGGACAAAACCATGAAGACATCGTTATAGTTTTTCAAGAACTTTACAGATGATCAAAATAAGTAAATATAATGATTGGAATAAATGCTTATTTTAGAAATGTAAGCTATTGAAAATATAAGTTATACAAACTGCAAAACGATTGTTTATGTTAAAGTATTTTTAACATAAACAATCGTTTTGCAGGTCTGTGATATATTTATCAAATCAAATCAATTTATTATTATAATTTTAGCTATTTTAATAGCTAGTGACACCTAACAACGAAGACATAACAACAAAGAAATTTACAGATAAAAAATCATAAGACCCTTGACCTCATTTCGCTTCCAATTGACTGATTTAAAAAGGAACCTAGAATCTGGACCTGTTTAAAATCCATTTCGCATTTTGTGTTATTAATAAAAAGAAAACTCCATCTTTGGTTACTGGAGATACAAAAGAAATGAAGAAATGAAATTTTAAAAATGCAGTAAATTGTTTTGGAAAATTGTAGAGTATAATGATGGAGTTTCCATTGGGAAAGATTTAAGTATGGTTAATTTTTGTCGATATAAATAATCAAAATATATGCACAAACCAGTTAGATCTGTAGTCGATTTCACAAAAAGTGGTAAGTGTAAAATCTGTCGTAAGTGTTGGAAAGGGAAATCCATTGTGACGTCAGAACTTACGATAGATTTTACACTTACGACTTTTTGTGAAATCGACTACTGGACGTTTTGTATATAAAAATTAATAACAACATACTTTTGCGCTTGTGTTTACGTATGTATGAAAACATTAAGTTAATTTCTATTGCTTGCATTTGGTACAAGTCCGGTCAAGCACAGCCAGTATTTAATTTTAATTGTATATTATAACAATATACAAATAAAGCGGAAACATATATACATTTAATATAACGACCAGTTACAGTTACACCACTAACTTCAGATATGTAGCCCTAAGAAATGTTTTTTTAATATACGGTTGTAATCTTAGCAGTAGGGTCGATATTCAGACGAAAATAAAAAGATAAAAAATAAAATAGCTATAAATTATTTGCAAATTATACAAAAATATATTTATTTTCTATTTCTGTGGGGCGGATAAGTGGTTGATTTTTCGATGACTTCTCGCGTCAATAACATCAGCTTTCTTAATATTTATGTATCTTTCACACGAAAAGCAACTATTATTTAAAACATATTCTTCTTGTCCAGACTCAAGCCAGCGAACAATAAGGAGATATTACTAAAACCAATGAATAACATAAAGCTACCATAAGATTTAAAATGCTAGCGAACAATTGGGAATAGGAAGCGAACAAATATATCTTATATTGTTTTCAATATCGTATAGCTTATATATAGCAGTATAATAAAAGGCGCCAGCTCAAGTTTCATAAAAGGCTGATATTTTAAGTACACAAGTTCTGGGCAAAATGAGTTTTGCCAATTCACTCTCTTACATACAGCGATCATCCAACTATATAAAAATCCTTCAGGTAGTATTTATAGCAATATACAGCAATCTCTAAACTCAATTTCAAAAAGATTAAAAAAAGATTTTTGGGCTCGTCGGTAACCGCACTCACACCGGTCTGTTTTAAATTTCTTTTTTGGAATTATATATTAAGCATAAAAAATTTAGTGTGGCTTGAGCTTAATGCAGTGTTAGGAATTTTAAAATGAAAAATTATAGAACGAAATTAACACGACGATTTGTATAGATTTAATTTGAAACCGTTTTTTAGTCATATTCACGTACTAAAGCTTATTGAATAATAGTTTCTGTAATGAATATATTAAAGTACCTGTTAAATACTCAGAGAAGTATGCCTTCCCCCTCCAGAACACATGAATGTCGCAAGTCATATGTGGACCCCCAAACGCCAAAATATATCTGAATGTCGAGGTTTGAGCCAACTTTACATAGTTTTGTAATATATATCTTTCAGATTGCGTTTATTTTAGTTTTTATCACATAATTTATATTTTTTCTTTTTTTTTAGTTTTATCATACAAAGCACCGTCTTTTGGATGAAAGTCTCATTACTTGGTTAAAAACCTGGCGTTAGGCAGAAAATGGTAATCATTGATCTTCACCATTGGAGTCGAAAACACTGTGCATGTAGATTCAAATTAATTAATTAGGAAAAGCCAGTTATCAACAAACAAAAAATAAAACGCATATAAAATGACTGTTACCGTTTCAGTAACAATACAAGAAAATATATGTACTGACACTACATGTAACTAAACAATGTAAATGATTTATACGCATTTAATATTAAAATTGACTTACTTTGACCGTTAATTCCTGCGTTAATTGTAAATATCAATATGCAAATTATCCACTCCATATTGTAAACTTTTCATTTAGTAAATCTGGTGATTAGATAAAGCTGACATTTCTATTCAGTTGAGATCTGCAGAATTTGAGGATATACTTTTAAAACACATTTTAAAAATTTATATTCGTTGTAAATAAATAAATTGTCCAGATGATGGGTAATATAATTTGCTGATTTAACATCGCTATTACCTTTATTACCTATTCGAAGAAAACATTTAAATGCATTATTCTTGTGGTTGTATTTTATTATTTATTTGCACAGCACCTTTTCTTGTAGTAATGTACTGAAAATGATAAAATAAGGGCACTTGATTGCATGAATTGCTGATTAACGTACAACGATGAGCCTTACGCTACAATAAATTTTGAAGAACAGGAAATTAACAAACAATAAACCAACAAGACCTTCCATCCCAACTCCTCTTACGGAAATGTACATCGATCAGACTTTAGCTACATTTGAAGAACAGCAAATTTACAAACAATAAACCAACAAGAGCCCCCTCCACCCCGACTCCCCTTACGGAAAATTTAGTCCTTTTGTAGATTTATAGAGGTACAAAATACAATTTCTACTATATGATTCCTACCCACCCCTAGTTAAGCCCCACTTAACCTGTTATTTTTTTCCAGCTGCAGTGTATGCATTCCAGAAGATAAAATACACAGATGAATAAGATCCACTGAAGGTTAGTAAATGTTGTTCACTAGTGTAGTTTATCTTCTTGAAAAATACACATTACAGGCAAAGATACAACGGTAACTTTTATTTGCCTACTTTTGTGCATTAGACAACATAACTTCAGTTTCAAATTGCCTCAATGCACTTTAAAAAAATATTCTCCCAAAGTCATCTGAGATCATTACAATATGAAAATTATACTCAAGACCTGTCATACCGGAATGTTCAGAAATTAAACATCAAAGGTTTCCTCGAAACTGATATGAAATAATTTAAATTGATCTATGTTATTTAAAACTTTAAAGCAGCATACACCACGTTCAATGTAAATGTATTTTAACTAGCGCTTTGGTCGTATTTATTTGTTAGAATAAGGCCGACAGTACACTCGAAATTCTTTTCTTTGTGTCAACCTACAAATTGTTTAAATATAGTACTTAACTTGTAAGGGCTGTGCAATATTTATCTGATTATTGAGCCGGTGCAAATCTGGACGCCGAAATTTCCTTTTTTTGCTAATAATTAACGGGTTGTTAAGTTGTTTTTTTTTAACTTTTTAAAACCGTTTTTGAAACTTCTTAAATAAAAATTATAATATATAAGCAGTAATAATGTTTCAAATTGATTTATGAAAAACAACATAACATTCATATCGATTTTTATCAGTTAGTTAAAACAAGGGCAGTTTGTAATCGTTTATCTGCAGTAATTCGTTTAATTGAATGTTTGCTTAAAGTCAAGCAAGATATATTAAATGAACCCTTAAAAAGGGGACGTTGAAAACAAAATTTTTATTTTATCGAATGTCTGCTCAGCATCAATGCATCGATATTTCAGCTATCTTCAGGACAAAAACATGTTAACAAGCAACAAATTAACAGGCAAAGGGATGGACGAACGAAAAAAGAACCTAAATAGAAATTTTAAGGCTTAAGATAGGGACAGAGAATTTAGAATGTAGCGGATAAAGCGAGTCTCCTTTTGTCGAATTTTAAAAGAAATGGTCTTAAACACCATGAAAATAAAAACGAATAAATTACAGGAAGAAATACGGTTAAATCGATAGCTGACAACAACTCACGTTCCCTCTCCATATACTATGATTACACTATGAGTAATTGTAATAAAACAATCATGCGGTAACCAGGATGAACGGGTGGTCTTCAAAAAAATATCTTTATACAACATTCATAACAAATTTCGAAATGAGGCGTTTATTTGAGTTTCATGTAAAAGCTAAATTATCTCCAACCCAATACATTACACCCTTAATTCGTACAAATAATATTAGCTCAATTTAAGATTGTATCGCCTATTCTCGTTAGATTCATTGGTACTAATTATTGCTATTTAAAAACGAACTTTATCTCATTATGATTTTCATTGACAGCGGGAGATAATGGTCTATTAATGTATTGCAGGTATGCCATACATGACTACGAGAGACAGTGTAGTACTGGTGAAATATTGTAACTGGCCTGCGTCTGATGTGCTCTATTGGAGTTCCGGAAGTTTTCTCTCTACTGGAGCAAGGTATCAAATTCATAATTATTCGGTATCAAGGTTACTATATTGCCAAATTTATGTAAAAACAAGGGAAACAATGGTACAAATTGAAAGAGGTCAGAAAACAAAAATTTTTGTGACTGGTCAAAACGGGCCACTCATAACGAATGATTGATTAAATGTTTGCTTAGCGTTTGATATTTTCAGATATATTGAGGACAAAAACAAAGTAAAGTGCAACAAATTGACGAGGAAATGGGATGGATCAACGGGAACAAAATGTAGCCTGCATCTGGAAAAGTATGGTATATTAGGAGAATATAGCCGTTTGTAGCAGCAACCATGACCTTACTTATATACAAATTAATTTTTATCGTGCAAGGAGCGTGGCACTTTCTGAACATGTCAATGACTTTGGTCCGCCGTCATCTTAATGTGACAATGCCAAATACCAACTAATGTAAGTACTCCGAAAAATCATACAAGTATACTGAAAAACATAGTATACACATATCCTGGGGGCCTCGGTGGCCGAGTATTTAAGGTAGTTCGTCTACTTTTCATCACGTGGTCTGTCAACAGATTGCAAATTTAATTCTCACTGAAGGCAGGGTGTACTCGACTCTAATCTTTATTGACAAGGATTGCCAGTTTTCCTATCGCAGGTCGGGGGTCCTCTCCGGGTATTCCGGCTTGATCCCCCAATAAAACCTGGACGTCACGATATAGCTGCAAAATTGCTGAAAGTGGCGTTGAAAAAACCATTTTAACAATCAAACAAGCACATATCCTGCAAAATCCTAGCATAAATGTATACTGAAAAGGTACCAGACAGATTAGTAATAAAAATGTCAGATACCATTTGAAAACAACATGCTATTCAAACAATAACTAGTGATACAAATGTATTAGTCCATTAAATCAGATGCTTATATTGGGACCCAACCTCACTAATAATCTTCTTGGTATTTTGCTCCGATAACGAAAGGACAAAGGAGCTGCCATTTCTGATATAGAACAAATGTCCTACCAATTTTATGTTGATACAAAGGACAGAGATTACGTATGATTCTTTTGGCTTTTGGTTCCACAACAACAATCCAGATAACGAGTTAATCAAATAACGTACGGGAGTACGCGTCTTTGGCAATTCTCCTTCACCAGCTATCGCAACATTTGGTTTGTGCAAAACTGTCGAAACTTGTAATGCTGATGTGAAACAATTTGTTTGCAACAATTTGTATGTTGATGACGGGCTCATCTCATTACCTGATTCCCAGCAGGTGATTGACATTCTCAAAAGAACACAGGAATCGCTGAAAGTTAATGGACCAATTAGACTACATAAAATCGCTTCTAATAGCTCAGATGTTTTGAAGGCTTTTACGAAACAGGATATTAGTAGTGATTTAAGTAAGGTGCCAGCACATGCTAGTCTTGGTCCTACATGGGTCTAAAACAATTATACCTTCATTTTTCATCCATTTACAAAAGAAAAACTTTGCACTTGTAGAGGTATATTGTCCTTGTTGAATAGCCTTTTCGATCCTATTGATTTTCTGTCTGCGATTACAATCAGTGGACAGATTTTGCTACCAGAAGTTTGCCTAGTAACTAATTGGGATGATCTTTTGGAGCCAAGATTCCAAATTATGTGGAAAATTTGGAGAGCATCTATCTTATCACTTACGAATCTGTTAACTCCGCGCATGTACTTTGACATCTCCCTCGGTGAATTTGATTCATTAGAAACACACATATTTTGCAGATGCATCTGAACAGGCATTTTGCTGACTCGTCTGGACTGCTGAGAGTTGGTGGACGATTGAGTAAAGGATTTCTTCCTAAAGGTGAGATAAACCCAATTATCATTCCTCGAAATAGACATATCGCAAAATTGTTAATCGATCACTTATGCATTAGTAAATTACCAAGGTCGACTATTGATCGGGAGAGTGTAGAGACGTTCACGATACTGGTTGATATGAGCAAACGTTCTGTTTCATCGTTTATTAATAAATGCAGGAAGTTACGAGGAAAATTACAAGCACAAAAAATGGCAGATTTGCCAACTCACCGATTGACACCTGGGCCACCTTTCTTTTATGTGGGTGTAGATACCTTTGGGCCAGGGCACGTTCTCTCCCGTAAAACCAGAGGAGGTTCTTCAAATAGTAAACGCTAGGCCCTTTATTCATTTGTATGACTACTAGAGCTATACATATTGAAGTGATTGAAACAGTACAAAAAGACATATAAAAGATTGAAAGCAGTTCGTCTTTTATTAATGCACTCAGACGCTTTCATGCTTTACGAGGTCCAATAAAAGTGGATCGCTCAGATTGTGGAACAAATTCAAAGGAGCCACAGATCATTTAAATGTTGAGGTAATCAATGTGGAGGATAAAACAGTAAGAACGTTTCTTTGTGACTCCGGTTAAGTGTGGAAATTCAATCCTCCAAATTATTCCCATATGGGAGGAGTGTGGGAGAGGATGATTCGATTAACAAGGAGAATCTTGGATGGAATCATTTTTGCATCAAATATGAAAACTCTGACTCACGAATGTCATGTCACATTTTTGTCGAAACTTGTCGCTATAATAAACTTGTTCAAATTTCAATAGACCCCGATAATCCTTTGATTTTGAATCCGTCAATGCTTCTCACGGGAAAAGAAGAATACCTACCTGTAATTTGTCCTATGACTTAAAAGATATGTACCGCGCTCAATGGAAACACGTTCATGTAATGTCCGACAACTTTTGGAAACTTGAAAAAATGACTCTTCAAAATAGATAAAAATGGCAAAATGTGAATGACAATTTGAAAATTGGAGACGAGGTTTTACTTCGCGAGAAATCCACTCATAGAGGAGAATGGCCGTTAGTCATCATATCTGGTGTTTTTTGCAGTGACTACGACTGAGTTCGAAAAGTCAGTGTTCGTGTTTGCAAGGATGGAAAGATAAGACAGTACATTTGTCCAATGAACGACCTGGTATTACTAGTGGACAAATACATTTATATCACTAGTTATTGTTTGAATAGCATGTTGTTTTAAAATGGAATCTGACACTTTTTTTATTATTCTGTCTTGTACTTTTATGTCACGACTTTTCAGTATACATTTATGCTAGGATTTTTCAGGATGTGTTTGTTTGATTGTTTGAGTGGTGTTTTAACGCCACTTTCAGCGATTTTGCAGCTATATCGCGGCGTCCAGTTTTTATTGGGTGAGGAAGCCGGAGTACCCGAGAGAACCCTCGACCTGCGGTAGGAAAACTGGCAATCCTTGTCAATAAAGATTAGAGTCGAGTACACCCTGCCTACAGTGAGAATTGAATTCGCAATCTCAGTGTTGACAGACCACGTGATCAATAGTAGACGAACTACCTTAACCACTCGGCCATCGAGGCCCCAGGATATGTGTATTCTATGTTTTTCAGTATACTTGTATGATTTTTCGGAGTACTTAAATTAGGTGGTATTTGGCATTGTAACATTAACATTAATTGCTTTTGTGAAAAGATATCAGACGGGGAGTGTACTGTCCCCAGTGTAACACTCACATTTTGTACACTTGGTTTTAGTTCATTCATACCTTTGCTTTACCCGTTTCGTTTTTCCGTATGTAGAAGTCCTCTGATATTTGTAAAGTAAAGTTGTACCTAACCATGTCAGCTCACAATGTAAGTTTATGTACACCGTATTTGTGTTTGCTACCCTATTCGCGATCAAATAGCGTTTAAATGTTTAGTATTACCCGAAAACCAAAGGCTTGCTTGTGTGCTTATGACACTTAAAGTAATTAAACACTTTGTTTACATGCATCCATATTTTCCAATTTGTACAAACAGATACATTTATTAACCTTAGCGTGCCAATATATTCTAATTTATTATAATACTGTGTAATTTAAAAGATTTGATTAGTCAAATCAGGTCACATGATTAAACTGTAAATCGTTGGTAAAATAAGATTTTCGAAAAATAAACTTGAAAAAGTTTGATGAGTAACTGTTTCTAAACTTAGAAAGTTGACAGGCTAAGACTTTCTAAAAATAAATATGTGCTTCCCAATTCTTTAAAAACCTCATTCTGATTGGGCGTATAGATTTGCAAAGAGCCAATCAAAACTGTTCTTACAAACAACTCATTCAGTCGTTGTTTTGGTCAGCAGACGTACGACAAGATGGATGCACCAGTTAAGTTAATGTATAATTGCAATAATGTGACAATCAACTACCACATTTTGCCAAAACAATAATTAATTCATTTGTTGTTGAATTATTTCTTTGTTAAAATTGTTTGTTGAACTAAATATTTAATTGTTTGACTTGAGTTCTTCTTAAATTGCTTCAATTTGACTAAAAGAATGAAAAATCTACAAAACATTTCCATGGTATTATAATAAAACAATTATAGCCTTTTAGGGTTCAGTCGATACATGTTTTTATCGACCTCACCAAAAGGCTATAATTGTATATTGTGTTTAGTATACGACCTCTATTCACACTTACACAAGAGACAATGTACACACATTCAGCAATTTAAACTTTTTAGCATATTTCATACAGTTGCTTAATTTTGGTCAAGTTATAGTGCTAGACTTTTAAATTGGAATTTTGTGGTATAGTTTTTGATATGAGGTTATCTTTTATATGTCTTTTTGTACATGTATTTGTCATTGTTGCAAATATCTGTTGAGTTACTTAAGACCTTTGTATTTTTCATGTGGTCTTTTACCGCTTGATGTTTAATATTGAAAATGGTATTTGGACTAGTTATGCTATCTGCGACTTCCAAGGCAGAATAAAATGACGGCGTACCAAAGTCATTGACATGTTCAGAAAGTGCCACGCTCCTTGCACGATAAAAATTACTTTGTATATAAGTAAGTTCATTGTTGCTGCTACAAACAGCTATATTCTCCTAATATACCATACTTTTACAGATGCAGGCTTCATTTTGTTCCCGTTAATCCATCCCATTTCCTCGTCGATTTGTTGTACTTTACTTTGTTTTTGTCCTCAATATATCTGAAAATTGCACGCTGCAGACGCTAAGCAAATATTCAATCAATCATTCGTTATGAGTGGCCTGTTTGCGACAAGTCACAATAATTTATTGTTTTCTGGCCCCTATCAATTTGTACCACTGTTTCCCATGTTTTACATAATTTTGACAGTATAGTAACCTTGAATCCGTCCTGAAGATAGCTGCAATATTGATGACGACGCTGAGCAGACATTCGATAAAATAAAAATTTGGTTTCAATGTCCCCCTTTTACGAGTTCATTTAATAAATCTCGCTTGAAGTAATGCAAACCTTCAATTTAAACGAATTACTGCAGATAAAAGATAACAAACCACCCTTGTTTTAACTAATTGAAAAAAAAATCAATATGAATTTGATGTTGTTTTTTATAAATCAATTTTAAACTTTATTATTGATTAAATATTATACTTTTAAAAAAGGTTTTCAAAAAGTTTTAAAAAACCCGATAATTATTAGTAAGAAAAAGGAAATTTCGCCGTCTAGATTTTCGCCGGTGAGGTATTAATATTTGCTACCATGATCATCGAGCTTCTTTTTATCTTTTGGAATACACATTCGGTACAACAACGATGTGTTCCGAAAGTCTAATATGAAAATATGCTAACAGAATAATACAAAGTTTGAATTATCTCCCCTTCACCGTAAAAATATGATAACACATGCATAAATCAGATATTTTTCTGCCAAAATTAGTTAAAAGGGACCAATATGAAAATGATTGTTTGAAGACTTCTGACAAAACTTGCTCTTTAATAACTGTGACGGTAAACAGTTAATAATAATATTTGCATATGAAGCTGTTTACTTCCAAAAGAAAAAGGAAATTTTCAATAGTTCAGATACATGAAATGTATAACCTTGTGATTTGGAAATGAGACAATAACCGTCCTTAAACCAAGTTTTCGTATTATGTAAAGACATTATCGTATATCGAACAAACACAAATTTGGCTGCTTTTCCGACACATCAGACGACGGGGATATTATATTCGTCGAAACAGAGTGTTTAGGGATATAGATAACAGGCTTGCGTGCTTGCTTATTTGAGGTTGACCATTTTTTCGTTTTCCTACGCTGTCCTTAGATAGTCTTTATTTTGTGGAGTTGACCTTGGTACATATTTTTTTTCATGTCTTCATTTTAGCACTTTTTAATTGTTACATTAGAAACTTTTGCTTGATAGAATATTTTTGTTAGCATTCACTTCGGCGACCAAAAGTTCAAGTTCAGTCCATCCATCCATCCGTCCATCCATGCATCCAACGATAGATGGCTTTACTAATGACAATGTATACGTGTAGATATAGAGTGGGACATTATAGCAACGGTTCTATATATAGTTTGCTGGTTTATAATAAATAAATTTGTAACAAATAGTTCATGACACTGAGGGTCATATGGCAGTATATGGACCGGTTGGTAGCCCCAAAAATTTATATGGACCTAAGCGCACCTGGGGTCCATCTATTTTTTGGGTCACCAACCGTTCCATATACTGCCATATGACCCGAAGTGTCATGAACTGTTTGTTATATTATACTTTACTTCTATAATCATTTATTTGCTCCATATTCACAACATGTACTGTCATGACTGATCATTTTAGGTTATAGTTGTTCTGAAAACTCATTTTGCATATCAATTACTTGTCGTAAATAATCTTCGAACAGATGTGTAAATATAATGTATATGTTATCCACAGCCGGTCCATATACATTTTATAGACCGGTCCATACACTTCGGTCTGTCTTTATACGATTATATAGACCTTTAATGCCTACAAAGAAATCATTGAAAAATAAATCTTCAAAGTATAATATATTAATATATTAAATTTATTAACCCTAAAATATTCCTATTAGTTTGAGAAAAAATATATAAGGATCATCTTCTGTTGCTTTTGAGTTGGTCCAACAAAATATAACTTATGATTTGTATTTCAAGGTAGTGATGAAATTAACTCATTTTTAAAACATTTACCACCGCATTAAAATGCCGTTTAAAGTCTAACTAAAAATTATATTGTTAACATTTGAAAACAATTTAGATTCTTTAGCTTGAAATAGTATATATTTATTGAAATTAAACTGGTATGTTGGCTTGCTTTTTTATGAAAGAGATGTTTTAAATTCATTTGAAATACAAAGAAAATATCTTACCTTTACTATGTCTGAATATGGGAATGAATTAAATGAATTATATATTTATTACAATTATTTTAAAATCATTTAAATTTTACATATATATTTACTTTCATTATTAAATTATCATTAAAGATTGTCTTAGAATGGTCGTAAGATAATCTTAGTAAGGACTATCCTAAGAAAGCTTTTTTGAAGGCTTTAAGTCATACTTAGGACATGTCCTAAGACCATCCTAAGTATTATCCTAAGACGTATCTTAGGACATATCTTAGGATTCTTTCGTTGACACGGCCCCTGGTTGCTGTCCGTCCGTCCGTCTGTCAGTCCGCACGTCCGTCCGTACGAATTTCCGTCAAGCTTTTCTCAGAAACCGTACATGAAAACTATTTAAAATTTGGCAGGGTGGTTTAGTGTCACAGGTTGTACGTCCTAAGTGACTTTCAGACCTGTCGGACAACTACTTCCTGTTTAAGACTGGGCCGATATGAAAATGTTTGAATACGAGTGTGAACAGTTTTGTCAACCTTTTCTCAGAAACCGTACATGAGAACAATTTGAAATTTGGCAGGGTGGTTCAGTATCACAAGTTGTACGTCCTAAGCGACTTTCAGACCTGTCGGATAACTACTTTCTGTTTGGGACCGGACCGATATGAAAATGTGTGAACACGAGTATGAAAAGTTCCGTCAAGCTTTTCTCAGAAACCGTACATGACAACAATTTGAAATTTGGCAGAGTTGTTCAGTATCACAGGTTATACTTCCTAAGCGACTTTCAGACCTGTCGGAGAACTACTTTCGGTTTGAATTGGGCCAATCTAAAAATGTGTGAACAAGAGTATGAAAAGTTCCGTCAAGCTTTTCTCAGAAACCGAAACGGATATTAAGTTATTCTTGACTAAAACATTATAGACAGAATTATCAAAAACAATTCTACGAGAAATGTCCCCGTTTAAAAGTTTTACAATACAGGGTCGTTAATTTGTATATAAAATATATCCTCAACGCATATTTTACATTTATAAACAAATAATTTCACCAATAATTGCTTTAATCTGACCTTAATTAACCCTATTCTAGGTCCCGTATAAGAGTTTTATAATACAGGGTCGTTAATTTGCATTTAAAATATATCCTCAACGCATATTTTACATTTATAAACAAATAATTTCACCAATAATTGACTTAATTAACCCTATTCCATGTCCCGTTTAAGAGTTTTATAATACAGGGTCGTAAATTTGTATTTAAAATATATCCTCAACGCATATTTGACATTTATAAGCAAATAATTTCACCAATAATTGCTTTAATCTGACCTTAATTAACCCTATTCCAGGTTTGATACATTGCTGATCTATTCAAATTAAAGATTGACTGTGACGGATAATAGTTTTATCTAATGACTATTTATCTAGAGTCATTGTGAAAACCAAATCAAATGTAACTTTATTAAATCTATTGATGAAGGTAAAAAAAGTATCCACCAGAACTAACCCTTTATAACAGTAAATCAATACAATTCGCATTTGTAGTGTCAGTGTGCGGTGAACTTAATTAATGTAATTACAATTTAATTAGATTGAAGTAATTGGGACCCTGAAGTAATTACTGCCGAAAATATTTAAACAAAATCTCCTCTTCCAGATGTTTATTATATGACCCCATACGAAAGGTTAAATGTGATTAATAACTGTCTTAAGTTTTCAGTGCAACAATTCTATGAGGAGTATAGTGAATTCTTTAATTTCTTTTAGAAATTATCTTATTTAAGAAAAAATCGAACTTTCATTCGAAATATTGGCAAAACTAAAACAACTATAAATATGTATTACAACGACTTTGTCAATATATAGTAAAACATCTATAATCCTAAAACATCAACAGCATATTAAGATGAAGCATTCAACGCACCCTTCTCCGTTCTGAACAAGAAAAATGTTATTAGATTGACTTATTTTTGTTTAACGTCTAGCGAGAAAATGAAATTAGAATAGAGTACCATATTTTAGTAATAAAAAACGTTGTAAGCCAAGTCGTCTATCTGAAAAGGATAGATCGAAATATGGACATTTTTATATTGAAAGTAATAGAGTCATATCACAAAGAGTAAACATCATGAATTTTACCATGATTTGGACAAATTAGTTGGGCGAAAATATGGTCTTCAGTTTGTTTGTGACCTCTTGTTTTCTTGTTTTCTGGCATGAAATGATATGGATTTACATTCCTGAGAGTAAACCAAGAGTTATATGTATATTATACAATAATACAACATTTAATATAATTACAATATTGTAGGTCCGGTGATTACATTGTGTCAAAGAGTGGTCTGTAAAATAGGACGCATTGTATTTGTAAACATAATGTGGTTGCATTTTATAATTATGAAATGGTAAGAAGTCAGATCCCCGACCCAACAGAAACCTGTCTTCACGCTCCTAAACTACACTTTACGACGAAATGATAATCTGCAAAGTTCGGGTGTTCATAAAAGCAACTGGAGCGAAATCAGATTTATGTGGTGGCGGCTGTTTTGGTTGTAGTGTATATCGGATATATTGTTTGGAAGGAGCCTGCCATCGTTCAAGGCATGTTTGGTTCATACTATAGATTAAAGATTATATTTATTTTTATTTAAGTTTATTTGGAATAATTTAGATTGCTTTGTAAGCTGAAATATGGTTATTTAATTCAAGCAACCCATATTATACGATACAAAATGACATATTATTATGCCGTTAAAACTCAAATAGTCTCACGACGTCGTCGATCTTTTTACCATTAGAATTGTTTAGAGTTATAGTTAAAATTAAATTACAAGGCACATTTCTAAACAGGTTATACTCTATAACCTGTCTTGTGTCTGTTTACTAACATTTTACAAGATTACAAATGTTTTATACAATACGAAACCGAAATGCCCCTCAATACGTAAGGAGAATCGTTCCCACTAAAGTTCAAAGTTTAAGTCCTCATCCATTGCGAAATGGTGATGACATAATAAAACCATACTGTAGACTTTCCCTCACTAATCAATCATTTATTCCCAAAACAATTAGGCAATGGAATAGAATTGATCGGAAATGTTAACTCTATTTGGGCCTTCAAAAATGCTTTAAGGAAAGATTCTGTTTTGTGGGTAGTGCCAAGACACTGTGCATATGGCCCCCGAAAAGGAAACATATTACATGTGTTTACACACTAAATTGGTCAGCATCCTTTCTAAATTACGATTTATTCAGATCAAACCCTATTCCAAATCCATCCTGTTTAAGCGGTTTTCGTATTGAAGATGCAAACCACTATTTCTCTTATTGTCCCATATAAACAACTACAGATTAGATCTAATTGGTTATCTAAGATGGGTACCAAATGGGACTGATATTGATTTGCATACGCTTACTAGTGGCAATGTAGAACTTTCTTACGAAAAAAAATTTAAGTATTTTATAGAAGTGTTTGAATATGTTAAGAGATCCAAAAGATTTTTAATTGTGCGATGTAGTGATCAGAGTCAAACGGAAACATCTTCAGCCACTATTTACTTTTATTTTGATTCTTTGTAATTATTTCTCACGTTTGTTAATTTGAAATTGTGGACAAGTTCTTCTATCTTTTGATAAACATTGTTTTAGTATATGTATATACTTGTAATGTACAGAAGACTTTATAAGGATGTATTAACGTGTGTCGAATCCATTTTGTTATTAATAAATGAAATGTTTAAATTAAATTAACTGAAATGTTAGTCCACATTCCTTTGTATTGAAGACTTTTTAAGGAACTGAGCAACAAACTAAAAATTATTCGACATGGACTTTAGTTAATATATATTTTGTTTAAGTTTCCCGTTGTTTACCTTAATTAGTTGTTTTATATAATTAAAGGTAACCTCTGATTAAAAGATCAAGTTTTGTCTTAAAAATTCGTAAACATTTGTGTTAATGAAAGCTAAAAAATGTATCCAAATTTTTTGCAGAAAAATATGTTGTAGATTTTAGAGGTGCTAATTCATACCTAGTTCTTGGAGGTGATTAATATCTTTACCCCTTTAAATGTATAATGTTTTTTTATATTGTTTCATATATGAAATCATCATATTTGAATGCAGGGAAAAATTTGTTATTAATTTGCGGATACTTTTAGCTCCACCTCAAACCATTTGTGTTAATCTAAACACTTAAGTATATGGAATTATCCAACGAGATGCACCGTTATCTTGCTGAACACAATTTTAAATCGAATCGTTTCAATGTATCGCCATTAACAATGGATCCAACTGAACACGAAGAACTATGCATTTTTTAGACAAACAAACATTGCCAAATAGACTAACTGGAAAAGGACTTAAGACGAAGCAACATAATTGTTGAAGGAAGGCGTCAAAATATACTGTACATACCAGGTAAACGTTCTATGTTTGTAACAAAACAGTAAAAATGTTGGTCATGGGTTCCATGTCCACTTTGGCGCCATCCTAAAGGGCAAGGATTGTCATGAAAAATATCTTTCTGAGACTCTTTTATCTAATTTACAGGTGCAAGGAAGCTGGTTTTCATGGCCATCTTTCTTATATCTTTGTTATTCATGGTAAATATGTCAGGTAGTTGATTTTTATGGGTCATCTTTCTAATACATTTGTAGTGCAAATATCTAGATGTTGCTGATTTTCATCAGTAATCCATGTGACACCTCTGTAATACAATGTTTTGATGTAGGGTAGCTTTTTTTAAAGGATATCTTTCTGATACCCCTGATATGTTGTGTAAAGAATTAAGGTAGCTTATTTTCATGGGTCATCTTTCTAATTGCCTGTGTTGTGCATTTTATAGCTTAAGGGTAGCTGATTTCATTGAGTTATCCATGTGATACCTCTGTATTACAATGCATAGATGTAGGGTAGTTGTTTTTTATAGGAAATATTCTGATGCCTCTTTTACACATTCTATAAATTTATGATAGCTGATTTTCATGGTCATCTCTCTCATCTCTGTTGTACAATGTATAAGTGTAAGGTAACTGGTTTTCATGAGTTATCTATCGGAGACTCTTGTATACAATTTATAAAGGCAATGAAGCTGGTTTTAATGTTCATCTCTTGGATATCTCTGTTATGCAATGTATTGATGTAAGGTAGCTGATTTTTATGGATCATCTTTCTGAGACTATTATGTACAATTTATAGTTGAAAGCAAGCTAACTTTTATGATATCACTCTGATATTAAAGTTGAACAATGTTTATGTGTACGGTTGCTGGTTTTCATTAGTCATCTTTCTGAGACTCTTTTGTACAATTCATAGGCGCAAGGAAGCTGGTTTTAAGGTCATCTTTCTTATACCTCTGTTATAGTTGTAAAGAAACTAAATTTCATTAAATCTTCATACATCTATAGATGTAAGGTGGCTGATTTTACATGTTTCATGTTTTAAAACATTTGTAATGCAAATATATAAATGTAGAGTAGCTGATTTTCATGACTAATCTGTCTGATACCTCTGATACGCTATGTAAATATTTAAGGTTGCTGGTTTTAATTGGTTATCTTTGTGATACCTCTGTTATACAATGTATTGAATAAGTTAGCTGTTTGTCATGAAAAACATCTTTTTGAGACTCCTGTATCTCATTTATAGGCGCGAGGAAGCTGGTATTCATGGCCATCTTTCTTTTATCTTTTTTATAAATGGTAAAGATGTCAGGTAGTTGGTTTTTATGGGTCATCTTTCGTATTCATTTGTAATGCAAATGTATAGATGTAGCTGATTTTCAAAATTAATCCATGTGATACCTCTGTAATACAATGTTTTGATGTAGGGTAGCTACTTTTTATACGACATCTTTCTGATACCTCAATAGGCTATGCAAAGATGTAAGGGAGCCGATTTCCTTGTGTCCTTTTTCTGATGGCTCTGTTATACATTATTATAGATGTATAGTAACTGATTTTCATGGTTATTTCTCTGATATCTCTGTTGTACAATGCATAGATGAAGGGTAGTTGTTTTTCATAGGACATCCTCCTGATACCTCTGTTATGCTACACAAAGGTGCAAGGTAGCTGATTTACGTGGATCAACTTTTTGATGCCTCTGTTATACACTTCATAAGCAATCTTTCTACTAAATTTGTAATGTAATATATGGTAGCGGATTTGTAAGAGTCATCTTTGTGTTACCTCTATAATACCATGTAGGGTAGATGTTTTTCATAGAACATCTTTATGATACCTCTGCGATACATTGAATAGCTAAAGGTAGCTGATTTTAATGACTAATCTTTGTGATACCTCTGTAATGCAATGTCTTGATGTAGGGTAGCTGTTTTTATGGGTCATATATCTGACACCTCTCTTTTATTGTGCACAAATGAATGCACATGGTAGCTGATTTTCATTGGTTATCTTTCTGATGACCACTGTAATACAATGTATAGATGCAGAGTAGCTGTTTTTCATGGGACATCTTTCTGGTACCTCTATTATGTTATTCAAAGATGTAAGAAAGCTCATCTTCATGGGCCATCTTTCTTTTTTGATATCACACAACCTGTTAGAGACCTACTTTCATTATCATACTTTGCTTTTGATACTGGTGTATTAAGTCACGATATGTTAATTTTATGGTTGACTTTATTTGTTTTAATATACTAACAGCAATGCTAATTTTTTTAAGAAAACAGATAATGTTGAAAAGCAAGTAGCCATTGATTTATTTGAAACAAACTGTTAACAAATGTGAAAAAATGCTCAAAACACATTAATAGAAAATAAAATATAAAATATGGTGTTCATGTCATCTTTCTGGTATCTATATCATACCATAGAGACTTATATTGGCTTATTCTCACAGCCTTATTTCTGATATCTGTATCATACAACAAGAGATACTACTATTCAAATGATCGTAATACAATGAGATATATTGTGTCAATAAGGGATATAAGGTAGCTGATTTTGATTTGAAATATTTCATAAACATTATGAAGTATCTTCTTTTCATTAATCACTTTTATTATCATTATACTTTTAATTCAATTTAATTTTATTGTCAGTAAACTGCTGTTTGTGACAAAACATAAAATAAACAAAAACAACAATTATCCGACAACGAGATAAAAAGCATCTATATTTTCTTGGCCTAATATATTGTAAGAGATCCCTTGTTGCTCCTGCTGTATGCGTTATCATACCCGAATGTCTTGCTTTGATGACGTGCGAAATGTGGAATGATATGTTGGTCGATGTATCTAGCAGATTGCATCCTCCTGAGTCAAGGTTCTGAAAGATAGCTGTACCAATTGTTACGATTCCACCTAATAACATGATGTTTAAACCCCATAGTAATCATCTCCTGTAGATATGCACTAAAGGTTTTATCAGAAAAGATGATTTAACGTCATTGCTTACTATGTCAATTTTGTTGCTGCAAAACAAATTAAAAGCGTGCATGTCCGTGTCTGGGTGTTAAAACAGGCCCTCTGTTTAGACGATGACATCTGGTGTTGACGACAGCAACTGTATATCGCTAGTTTGTTCCGAAATAATGTCTTATTGTTTCAAAAGCTGTGCTGAACCGATTCGTCAAATGGTGAATAAAATGCCTGTTGTAACTTGTGGCCGACTATTCGTGATGTTTGTAATTAATAGTCCTCGTAGCAGAGTTCAAGTTGTTGTCTACATCTCTAGCGGACTGGCCATCTTGCAGTCTACCAATGGCTTGTTCTCTCAGTTGTGGACCCATTTTTATAGTTAAACATATTTTATTGTTGAAAAACGAATGGATCAGACACAAGTTTCACAACTTAGTACTGTCTTTTCCAGAAACATACATATATACACACAATGATTGACACAATGATTGACATCATACATTATAGAATTACAACAATATATATTTTGTATATGAAGACGTGAATTTTGAAAAGATAATAATATTACTACAAATAGAATTATAAAACAAGAAAAATACTAAAGACTGAGATGATTCAATGGATTTTTTGTGCAGGAAAAGAACGAATCGAACAGACCTTTGTATATGATGTTTTACGAATACACCGTAAAGTATTGACGTGAATATGTCTGTTAATTATCAATATAACAAAAGGATTTTATTTATTTATTTATTTATTTATTTATTTATTTATTTATTTATTTATTTATTTATTTATTTATTTACCTATAATGTAAGTATATTTACTTTATTATTAAGTAGTTATTTATTTGAAATCCATTGAGTCGTGACTCATCATCAATGATCATACGAAGCGTTGTACAACCAAACACTATTTCTTTAAAATACATACGACTTATTTTTGACATTTACTTTTAAACATTACTGTTGTTGTCGAAAAAGGAACCGTTTAGTATCATTAATAAATTTCTGAACTGACAAAAGTATTGCACAGTTTTTATCATTGGTTGTAGCTTCAGTTCCGTATAATAACAGTTTAACATTAATCGGAGCAACTTCCATAGTTATCCGTTTTATTTCATTGTACATAAGAGTTCTCTGAGTATGAAATCTATGACAATGTAGTAAATAATGTTCAGCATTCTCATTATAGAAACCACACATACATTCTGAATTTGGTACTAAATTAGCTTTATTTAAGTCGGCATTAAGTGCTCTGCAGTTATTGCGCAATCTCGCATGTAATACATTAAACAATCTATCACCGTAAGCAAAATATATTGGAGGTTGTTTGCATCTGAAATATAAATGTTGTAATTTTGAGTTAAAGGAAGTAAACGTAGGAAGTTCTCTGATTTTTAAGTCCAATGCGTTCCATAATTTAATCGACGATGGAAAAAAAAGACTCTTGATAAATTGATAAGCGATTAAATGGTATACTAATATTCAATTTACTTCGCAGGTTGTAGTTACTTGTTTCAAATGTAGCAGGTGGGAATAAATCATAGAGATAATCAGGAGCCTGGTTATGAAAAATTTTATAAAAAAGCAATATTTTTTTAAAATTCCCTTCTTACACTTAATTTTTCCCATCCCGTTTCATTATAAATAGATGTAATACTAGCGTAGCATGGTAAACCTGTTATTATACGTTCAGCCTCAATTTGAATTCTTTCTAGTCTTTCTGAATTAACCTGCCCACAGTTGTCCCAAACTTCAGATGCATACTCTAAGATCGGTCTAATGAAAGTGAAATATATTTTTTCAAGATATTCCCTTTTTAGTTTAAATTTTAGTTTTCGTAAGACGGTTAGCTGTTTAGATGCTTTCTGTACCAGATTATCGATATGTTTAGTCCATTTGCAATCACTACTAAAAGTAACACCTAAATGTTTATGTGTGGCAACAGGGGCTAAAGACGTTGTTCCAAAGTCAAAAGACAAATTTAACTGTGCATTTCTCGTACTAAAAAGCAGGATATCAGTTTTGTTAGGGTTAAACTTGATTGACCATTTTTTAGACCACTGATCTAGATACTCGAGATCTTTAGTAATCATAATATTAAGGCTTTGATGGTCAGTTGCAATATGACCAATAGAGGTGTCATCAGCAAAAAGTCCAACCATTTCATCTGCAATGTCATTTATAAAAATCAAAAATAAAAGAGGTCCCAGTACTGACCCTTGAGGCACACCGGCTTTCAATATACCAACACCTGATATAGAATCTTTTAATACTACTTTCTGAGTACGTCTAGAAAGATAACTTTTTAGCCAGCATAGTAAATTTCCTGTAATACCATAGTTTTCTAATTTGAAAATAAGTGCTTTAATCCAAACCGTATCAATAACTTTACTAATATCAGCAAAGGTGACACTAGTAACTTGTTTATTGTTCAGTGCTAATAATATTTGGTTATACAATTCAATTAATTGATGTGTTGTTGTATTTTTTCTAAACGTTTACCGACACAAGATAGCAAGGAGACGGGTCTATAATTTGATGGCAGTGACTTGTCACCTGATTTGAATATGGGAGTAACATGAGCAATTTTCCACTGGTCGGGAAAAGTATTCTCTTTTAAAGATTTTTTGAAAAACAAACATAATGGCTTAGAGATTTCATTGCTTACAGCAAGTAGCATTCTGTTACTTATTATATCTGGACCCACAGCTTTATTTACACAAAGTGTAGACAGCATATCTAGGACATCCTGTTCACTGATATCTATTTTTGAGATGGGATTCAAACACCTATTTTCGAACGCAGGCAATTCTTTTTTATCTACATCTATGTTGGAGATTGAACAAAAGTATCTATTTAAAATTTCTGATTTTTCAACAGCATTATACGATAAATTGAGATTATTACTGGGATCTTTTAATGGAGGAATATCGTGAACGGGTCGTTCATTTTTAATTAACATATTAATGGTCTTCCAATATAATTTGGTATTATTTACTTTTAATTCATCTAAATTTTCATTAATGCTGGCAAAGAACCTTTTTTTGCCTGCTTTTTTAAATTATTAACAGTATTTCGTTGTTGTTTAAACTTTCTTTCGGTAGTTGGAGTTTCAAAACGAAGAAATATTTTCCGATATCTGAGGTCGCGTTTACGAACTTCACGTCGCAAATTTGAATCAAACCAAACTTTATCATCACATCTAATAGGTACCTCCCTGGTAGGTATACATTGTGAAGCACAATGTAGAAAAGTATCAGTAAAGTTTGTACATTCATTATGAATATTATCCGCATTAGTAAGTAAAGTTTCCCAGTTAGCTTCACTCATTTTTTGTTGTAGTCTCCTTTTTTATAATCCCAAATTTTACGTTTATACGTTTTGTTATTAATGCAAGCACATTCTATTGTTATGTATGTTCCGTCGTTATCGCTGAACTCTCTGTCAATAGGTATTGTGTCAGCGTCAACAACGTTAATAGAATCCGTGGACCCATTGAATTTGAAGACATTTATACACATGCCGAAATACAAAAATCATGAATATTTTATTTTTATTTTATTTTTACCACTAAGTGTTTCCTATGGAAGCCCGTACGTGCCAAGGAAAAAAATAATTTATAACTTGTGCGCACGAGTTTCAAAATTTTGCGCACGAAGTACTAACTTGAGCGCACGAGTTTCGAATCTTGAGCGCACGAGTTTCAAACTTGTGCGGACAAGTTATTACCATGAGCGCACGAGTTTCAAATCTTGTGCGCACAAGTTTGTAACTCGTGCGCACAAGATTTGAAACTCATGCGCTAAAGATTTGAAACTCGTGGGCTCAAGTTTGCAACTTGCGCACAAGTTTGAAACTCGTGCGCTCAAGTTAGTAACTCATGCGCACAAGTTATAAATTATTTTTTCTGTGGCACGTTCGGGCTTCCATAGTTTCCCACGAGAGACCCAAGGTACAGACGTTCTTAACAGTGAAAAAATCATTCAAGCAAAAATTTAATTGAAATATATAAATCATATATATTTATATTGTGGATGGATATAAATATTTGGTATTAACCCTGTCTTTGTGATTCTTAAGATATCCGCTTATAAAGTTGTCACAATACTCAGTCGTTTGAATAAAATTTTCTTAATGTGACTGTAAGACATCCTACTATATATATACTATACCAACGCTTTTGTAGAATTTAATAGGAGCGTGGGTCCCACGCTCCGACCCACGCTCCCGTCAAAGTCTAAAACACCGTGAAAAAAATCGGTATACTGTCGTTTCGCTGATGCTTTCATAGCTTCCTGCAGCTCTTCAAGGCGACAATAATGTTAAGTTAGATGCCGACTTGTTGGTTATTTCTTGTGTTATATAAGTTTCCAACCAGTACACTTATTAGGTGTCCATCGACAATGCAGCATATACAAATTTATAATAATAATATAGGTAAGTCTATATAACGATACAAAGATGTTTATATTAAAATATAATATATAACTAAAAAGACAAAATGTTCGATCTACTGATGCCTTTCTTCAGTGTCAAATAAATTAACATATATTTTAAGATATTTTAAGAAATATTCCAAAATGTAACATATCTTTAGTTGTTTAGTATACAATGACATAGATATTATTAACTTAATTAGATATCTTATTCCTTTATTAATAATCATGATATAGAGTTTCTCCGAAGCAGTCGATACATTTTTGAATTGTGACCATTGAACTAAATTATTTTTGTTTGTTTGTTTGAATGGTGTTTTAACGCCACTTTCAGCAATTTTTCAGCTATTTGATGGCGTCCAGTTTTTATTGGGGGAGGAAGCCGGAGTACCCGGAGAGAACCCCCGACCTGCGGTAGGAAAACTGGCAATCCTTGTCAATTAAGATTGGAGTCGAGTACACCCTGCTTGAACTAAATGACAACGGCCTCTTAATTATTTGTGTATTGGGGAAACTATTAACATTTTTTTGCTCTGACTCGGGCACCAAGTTTTTGAGTAATGACAGACCCCTCAAAACGAGCGAAATCATTTCACTAATATCACATTAAATTTTCGGGGTGTCATATATGTCAGATAAAATTTGTCGCAAATTCAAGGAAACTAACAAACACCCATAAAATAGTCCAGAAATGGGCTTTGCACAATCAGCTGAAAAATATCCAATACATTTAACAAACTATAAAAATAAATTTATTTATCAATTCTGTATGAAACTGTTTTTTAAATGCAGCTCTAATATCTAAATTCCATTGAATAATAAATCCACTGTCCATGCTACAGCTCGGCGCGGCCAAATATCAAAATAAGAACTAATTTCCTCTCCCTCAGTCAAAGGTCATTTACAGAGCCGTTGTCAAATGGTGCTTACTACTTATTGAACACAAGTTGCACTTGCATTCTGATTGGACTAAAATACTAAAAAAGTCTACTGTCTGATCAATGTTCTGAAAGCATCCCCATATGCATTTCTCAATTATTAAAACAACTGATGCCGTAATTGGTTTAAAATAGGGAATCCGATTTAGAATAAAAATATGATTTCTACATGATAAAATCCATACGTTGTTAATTTTTGCACACTCTATTTAGGTCGTTTTTTTCTTTTTTTTCAATTTACAAACACATTATTATAAGTATAATAATGCTTCGTTAACTGTCGGCAATGTAACTACTCTCAAGCCAGTGATGTAATACAAAAGTAATTATATGGGTCATTTGTAATTACCAGCGAACGAGACGAAGATATTTCATTACATTTTTTGTAACTGTACTGATTCGGCCAATAGTTTAAAAAAAAATTATTTATGATTCCATTACAGTTACTTAGTGGGACCTCATTCACCTATACAATTTGTATACAGTTTCGCACCCCCCTCACTTCCGGGGCCTTTTTGTGTGGATTAGCACACATATGAAGAGATTGAAAGATTCACTTGCAGTCGCAGTCAGTTAACACTTTATGTTCCTGTTTCCATTCATATTAAAATATCTTACATAGAAGTTCCCATTTCAGAAGTAGTAAATTATAAAAAATAGTTTTTGTACATATGAAACTAAGCTGATTGGCGTATTTAAATTTTAACTTGGTACTTAAGTAACTTTGTTTTCGAGTTAAAATAGCACATATGAAGTGCGTAAATTGTTGCAAGAAAAGAAATAAGACACATGAAATACATATATATTTACATAGACGGGTGGGTATTTTTTAAATGCATGCTTCACCATTGTTGTTTTCAACTTTTGAAATAGCCTCCATTGCGCCCGTCTCCTTTCACGGGCAGTCAGGAGATGAAGCTCTAATTACAAAAGCTCATTTTGTTATTAGCATGATTAGTTTCGATATCAGATCCTTCTCAACTTTAATATCTTGAATATTATAGAAAAAGGACACAACATATCAAATATTTACAGATAATTTTATCTTTGTTTATTTTATTTTTATTTGCATAAACTATTAACCGCATCCATGTTATAAATAAAATTTTAACAAAACAAAATGCATGTATCTCTAATTTCTTCTTGTTTATGTCATGGCTAGTATTTATACATACATAACTGTAAAAAATATCATGCTTGAAAATTCCAAGATAATTTCATAAAGAAGATACCTGGTTAGGTTTCCCTGGTTATATTATAGTAAAATGCTATTTTTGTTGGATACAATTTCGCAGCCTTTAATTATTTATTGACCCCTCTGTACATTAATGAATCTTTAATAAACTGACATCAATTCTCCATTTTATTTAAGTGTCAGGAATAGTACGTTAATTAATGTTTCTTTTTTCCGTTTTGATACTTTTTATATAATAATAACTTTATTCTCATCAACCAATATTACAGAGGTACAGAAAAATACTATATACAATATTTACAATTATTACAAACGAAAACATCATATAAACATATATATTACATATGGTGTGTTAAGTCCTAATTTTGATTGGTTCGTGTAGACAATGTCCCCCAAAATATTCTGTGTATATATTCTATTTCTAAAGCATATTTAAGGCTTGTTACTATTTTTAAAGCATATTTAAGGCATGTTACTATTTGTAAAGCATATTTAAGGCTTGTTTCTAAGAATAGATCTGTTCTGAGATTGTTACATGTTTTAATGTTGGGTTGTAAGAAATAAAGTTCTATTTGTTCGAATGCTTCTATAATTACTATCAATGAGTCAATGTTGTATGATGCAATTTATTATTCTAAATTTAAATAAATAGAGAAAAATTCATATGTAATATAACAATTAAGGACTTTTTACTAGGTCAATACGTTGTTATATAGACCTGTAGAAAAATATTGACCTCGGACTTCGTCCTCTGTCAATATTTTCCTCCACGGTCCATATAACTACGTATTGACCTCGTAAAAAGTCCTTATTTGATAAATAGATACTAATACAGTGTAATTAACAGACAGACAGACAGTTAGTCAAGAAGTCTCGGTTTTTTTTTATAAATAATTTTAATAAATTTACAGAGCTTTTAGAGTTTAACTTTGTTTTTGGTTATCATAGTTTCTTTCAACTCTAATTTCCACTGATTTTTAAAAGTCTTTATTTATAGTTGATTTTCTACTTTATATGTCCTGTCTAAGTATCAATGCGTCGACTATCTTTTAAAGATAGTACTTGTTTTTAAGTTATACTATTGTTTATATAATTTCTTAGAAAGTGTACCAAGTAGACCATGTCCTATAAAGAACATTTTGTGTAAACTGATGGCTGTTTAACTAAAAACTTATAAAAATATTTGTAATTTAATTAAAACTCTAACAATATTATCACTCAAAAGATATACTATTTCCCTTTAAGTTTAGTCAAAACAAAAATATATACATAAAGAACACTTACTATATCATGCATAAATAACAGTACGAAAATCAAGCATTCGTATTTATGAAGTCATCTTTGTCTTGCCTATTTTTAAACATCAATTAACCCATATAAAGAAGTGCATCGGGGAGGGGGAGGGGGCTAGGAATTTATTGCTCTGTGGCGTAACGAACACTTATGTCTTGCTACCGATAAGCCATTTGTATGATAACTTATACTAATTACACGGCGGGATAACTTTTAATTAAAAAAATCTTTGAGTTATTTCTCGGCTTGTAAAATTTGGGTGAACATACTAATACATAAGGTTGCTAATGATATTTGTTTGAATTATGAGTTTTTTTATGGGAGAACAAAATATTCTGGAATATAAAATTCCCAACAATCATTTTGACTCATTCCAAGACATAAATCCCTTAGTTGTGCAGTGTTGTGTTTATAAATCTACAGACCAGGAGAATGTGTCTGCAGAAGTACAGATTTTCATTGAATTAATTAATAACAGAACTCACTTTATGCCATTATGGATATTGAAATAAATATTTTAATATAAATTTTGTAATAGCTCGACCAATCTAACTTCTTCTCACGGTATAAGGGAGATAAATGTTATACGTTATGTACGGCAGCTTTTTATCATTGGTAGTCAATTTTTAATCTTCGCGGTATTAAAATTTACTACCAATGACTTCCGGTAGCTAATTTTCATGGGTAGCTTGATATTAATACGTCACCGGCTCTAATCAGATAAATATTGCACATCCCTTGACACTCAAGTCCTATGTTTAAACACTTTGTAGGTTGGCGAAAATGCGCCTGCACAAAGAAAAGAATTTCGAGTGTACGCTCGGCCATATTCTAATAAAATACGACCAAAGCACTAGTTAAAATACATTTACATTGAACGTGTTATATGCAGCTTTAAAGTTTGTTATTTAATATGCTGCATAAATTTATATGGATGTAACTTAAAACTAAATACCATATATCAAATTATTCCATATAACCAAATGCGCAGTATATTATAATTGTATCAGTTTCTTTTATTATAATTGTATCAGTTTCTTATGACTTATGTTTAATTTCTGAACTTCAATGTATGACAGGTTATGCGTATAACTTTCATATTGTAATGAACTCGGATGACTGTGGGATAATTTTTTTAAGTGCATTAGGTCCATTTGCAACTTAAAGTAGTATATTTAGGTAATGTTGTCTAATGCACATAAGTAGACAAATAAACGTTACCGTTGTATCTTTGCCAGTTATTTGTATTCAGATGATATATTTCACTAGTTAATAACATTTACTAACCTTCCAGTAGATCGTATTCATACGTGTATTTTATCTTCTGGAAAGTATGGTGGCCTATTTCTGACATCCACATAATTTTCGTTGACATAATTTTATCTCGACAAGTCGTGATATTATCATACCAAATTACGATAAATACCTCGTTACGTCGACTTTTTTCTCTTTTTATCGTAACTGGTCGAGATAATACTATCTCGTCCTTTTATAGAAAAGTCGAGATATTTTTCTAGTTTTCGTGATTTTTTTATCCCGAACTGCCTGTTTCTGCCATCCACATAATATTTTGTCAACAAAAATTTCGTGACGAGTCGACATAATATGATAACACAAGAATTGTAAAGATAGTTATAAATAGATGAAATCACCAATTCAGAGTGACTGGGACAGACCTAAAGAACTCCAGCCTCCTCACTCGCTTTAAAAAAAAGTTGTTGATAACGCTTATTTTAAGTATTAATTCTATCATTCTAATTGTAAGTATAAATTCTATTATTTTCTGAGAATTCAAAATTTCCGTGAGATATGTATATATTGCTGTTCTTAATTCATCGTCTTATGATGTATTTTTTAAGTAAGAGAGCGGCTGCCAGGGCCGTAACTGCATTGAGACAAAGTAGCAAATGCCACATGACAAGAAAAATGAGGCATTATTTTTAATAACAAACTTAACCAGCTAATAATTAACTTTCGTAAATTGCGCAATACATAATATTTATTTTTTAAATTAACAAAGATATAAAGTCTCATATTCATGTTTTTATTTTATAAAAAGGTATTGCTTTGTATCTGCAACATTTCCTTTAAAATTAAACCATAAATTTATGATGATGTATTTGGTAAGTCCCTGTAATTTTTTGCAGTCTGATATTTAAGAAATGACAGAGATATCTAAAATTAAGATGTGAATTTAAGTATATATGTTAGACTCAGATCGAAGTACGTCCTCAAATCGAAGTCGCTTTCTCAGATCTATGGCAGATGACGTCACAGACGAAAGTATAGGAGTTGTAACCTTTAAAGAATCGGCTGTTGTTGGGTATTTTAAAGTTTTTGTTGTAAAAAATGGAACCATTGCAGAAAGAGAAAAGCTTTTGCTGGCATAAATGTTCAGCTTATTGAGCTGTACAAAACTCATTGGATCGAATTATCAGTCGGTCACTCTTAGGTGTTATATTGCCTTTCAAGGTAAAAAAAAATGCATTTTCCCCTTAAAAAATGAAAACCATCACAGATAGGAACAATCTTTTTTAGCTCAAATGTTCAGCTAGATACCATTTAATTTGCCTCTATTGTCAGGTGAGCGTTCTATACTTGAGTGGGTTCGGTTTGAAGCAGTCGTTCGTAGCAGTCCGTTTTGAGTATTAAATTATCGAAATCTATAAATGGGCCTTCAGCGTGTATCCCGGGATATTGCTCTTCGCGCTATGTATAGTAGATACATCTTTTGTCCCTGCCGAAGCACAGTTATCATAAATCTGTGAGACCATCCATAAAATGGTTTCTTGAAAGAAAGAGTCGGAAAATCGTCAATGGACTAGCTAGAGAATCAAACTCGAACCTTTGGGTCATTAGTCTGACCACATTAATCACAACAATTTTGATTTTCTTAGTATTTTCGACCAGGAGTCTTCATGCATGTATATTGAAGTATTTGCGATAAAGAATACAACGTATCAAGGGTGCCATCAACACGTGTATTGCATATATTTAAACAAAAATGACAAGTAATTAGGTTAATTCGGAAGAAGTTTAAAAGCCCCAAAATCGCTATAACACACTTGGGTATAGGACCTCATACTGAACTTGCAAACAAAATTTAAGTTGCTGCAATAAGTAGTTGCTGAGAAAACTGTTACGAAAGATTTTGTTTCGGATGGTCGGAAGAAAGAACAGAGGTAAACCAGTATAACCCCCTCTTCTTCAAAATGTAAAAAGCGTTTATATAGGTCTTGTCCCTCCAACTAATTGGGTTTTTTAAATCACGGACGGGATAAATACATTATGACTTAGGAGAAACGACTTATTTGTTATGACTTGTCGTGACTTCTAAGTCAAAATGTTCCTGGAGTGCTTCGTGTGAAATGTGAAACAGTCTTACATGTAGGTTTCTTTTATGCTTACGAATAAAATTTTATATATGCCGTAAAACCTGTTTTAACCCATCATTTTTTTAAATGACTGTATCAAGTCAGGACCATGGTGGTAGCTCACACAATTGTGGCTGTTGATTTTCGAATTCGCCAGTTTCTTTTACTTTGATTTGTGGGATTGTGTTTTGAAATATCCTTGGTGTTTTGGTATTTTGTTATTACCTTCATGCATAATTCTTATATTTCAGCACGAATATGGAAGTGTATGGATACGTTGGAGATCTATTAAATAATGTGCAAGCACAAAATGTATTAGATCGAGATAACTTTGTTGCTCTTTACTAAATTTCTGGTTACTCTATTAAAAACAAAATGGGATTCCTAACTGTTCCTCATGGAACAGCAATTAGTGAACGACAAATTCATCGCATATTGGGAAGATCGAATTTGATGAAAAGAAAAAATCACAACTAGAAGAAATTATCACAGCCATTCGGGAAGAACTGGCTAGGGCGTAATGTTGGGTATAGACTAATGGGACGTATACTATTGGATCACGATTTACATGTCTCATTTGAAACCGTGAGGATTGTACTTAAAGTTCTTGATGAAGATGGTGTGCGTGCGTACCTGTGGTCCTAATTTTGCTATACATGTACATATAGATGGTTGGGACAAACTAAAAGCATATGGTATATCAATACACGCTGCAATCGACGGGTACTCGCGTCGAGCAGTTTGGCTAAAAGCATGCAACTCTAATAAGAATTCCACCATATATTGCCAATTTTTGTCTGAACTACATTCGAGAGATAATTGGTGTTCCTTCTTTAAAATATGCGGACAGGGATACGGAAAATTCCATCGTCCGTGATCTTCAATAAGAGCTCCGATGGGAACATGGAGATTGAAGGTTTATCAAGCTTTGTGTATGGATCTTCTAACCGAAATTCACATATATAGAGATTCTGGAGAAATCTCAGAAGTATGTGTAATTGTCAATATTTATTATAAAGCCTTTAGAAAAAGTCGGGTAATTACAAAAAAATCGAAGTCAAGGGAAATAAGCCACCATAGATTTCATTTATTTATAACTATCTTGCCAATTCAGGGACTGTGTTTAACAAATAGATTATTGCGAGCGGGCTTTATGGGAATTAGAACATGGTCAGACCTTATATTTGTCAATATTTTATACCGAGCGATAGCGAGGTATAAAATGAAGACAAATATAAGGTCTGACCATGTTCTAATTCTCATAAAGCCCGCTCGCAATAATCTATTTCGATTCTAATATGTCTAACAAATGTTTTAAAATTTCGAAGCGGTTCTAAGAGGACGCGTGATAATATTGTTGTTTTGAAACTATAATACGATATATCCCAAAACAGTATGTTAAAGCAAATAAAATTGACATAAACATATATTCTTGTCATTTTATTGAATGTACGTACCTTTTAAACCAAAATATTGAGAAATTTCTTAACGAAATTGCATTGTTCCAGTTTGAAATTTTCAGTTCAGCGTAATATGACGTCGGAATTCGAATTGTGACGTCATATTAATTCGAATGTAGAATTGTTAAAAAATAATGTATCGGGAGTAGTTTAAATCATATAAATCTCAGAATTCAGACTAAAAATAACTAATGTATTAACAATAACGATAATTATGGACAACACATAACAAACGCCATTTGTAAGTCAGTTTTTACATTTACACAAAACACGCAGTTTACGCATGTGCGAACTAAACTTATTGGAATTTTGACACTGCTTTGTCTACATAGCTAAAGCAGGACGTCATATTAGAATATCATATTATGTCGACTCGTCACGATATTTATCTCGACAAGTCTCTATAAATTTTTGTTGACAAGATATTATGTGGATGGCAGAAACAGGCAGTTCAGGATAAAAAAATCACGAAAACGAGCAAAATATCTCGACTTTTCCATAAAATGACGAGATAGTATTATCTCGACTATTCACGATAAAAAGAGAAACAAGTCTACATAACGAGATATTTATCGTAATTTGGTATGATAATATCACGACTTGTCGAGATAAAACTATGTCGACCAAAATTATGTGGATGTCAGAAATAAGCCACCATAGGAAAGAATACATTGCAGCTGGGGAAAAATAACGGTTACATTAAGTGGGGCTATAACTAGGGTGTGGGTAGGGATCAAATAGTAGAAATTGTATTTTGTGCCTCTATAAATCTTCAAAAAGTCTAAATTTTACGTAAGGGGAGTGGGGTGGAGGGGGCCGGCTCTTGTTGGTTTATTGTTTGTAAATTTGCTGTTCTTCAAATGTAGCTAAAGTCTGATTGTTGTACGTTAATCAGCAATTCGTGCAGTCAAGTGCCCTTATTCTATCCTTTTTAGCAATTACTATACAAGAAAATGCGTAGTGCAAATAATAAATAAAATACAACAACAAGAAAAATGCCGTCAAATGCATTTAAATGTTTTCTTCGAATAGGTAATAAAGGTAATATCGATGTTAAATCAGTAAATTATATTACACATCAGAACTCATCACCTGGAACATTTCATTTATTTACAACGAAGATAAATTATAAAAAATTGGTTTTAAAAGTCTGTCCTCGAATTGTATCGATCTCGACCAGGAAGTGAAAGAATGGCGATCAACTGAATAGAAATGTCAGCTTTATCTGAACACCAGATTTATTCAATGAAAAAAGTTTAAAATATGGAGTGGATAATTTGCATATGGATATTTACAATTAACGCAGGAATTAACGGTCAAAGTAAGTCAATTTTAATATCAAATGCGTATAAATCATGAACATATAGTGTCAGTACATATATTTTCTTTCATTGTTACTGAAACGTAAGTAATATATATGCGTTTTATTTTTTGTTTGCTGGTTACTGGCTTTTCATAACTAACTAATTGTAGTCTACATGTATTGTGTTTTCGACTCCAGTGTTGAAGATCAATTATTACCATTTTCTGCCTAACGCCAGTGCGCCGTTTCATAAAGCGATCGTTAGCTTAACGTGCACGTTATCCCATTTAAATTGCATGGAATAAAGAGCACGTAATTAGCGATCGCTTTATGAAACGGCACACTGGTTTTTAACCAAATAATGAGACTTTCGTCCTAAAGACAGTGATATGTATGATAAAACGAAAAATGAAGGAAACAAAATCAAAATTCTGTGTTAAAACTTAAATCAACAAACGTCATCGGAAAGATATCTATTACAAAACGATGCGAAGTTAGCTCAAATTTCTACAAGATATATTATTTGGGCGCTTTGGGTGGGGGGGGGGGGTCGACATATGACTAGCGACATTCGGTTGTTTTTGTGGAGGGGAGGGGCATACTTATTTTAGTATTTAACAGGTACGTTTATATATTCCTTACAGAAACTATTATTCAATAAACTTATCTTGTGAATATGACTAAACAACAGTTTCAAATCAAATCTATACAATTCGTCGTGTTAATTTCGTTGTATTATTTTTTATTGCATTCAGCGCTAAATTTTGTTTTATGTAAAAGAGCCTTATATATAGATCCAAAAAGAAATTTAAAGCAGAACGACTTGGGTGTGGTTACCAAAGAGCCCAAAAATGTGATTATAGAATTGGTGAAAAATCACACACACAAGAACATGTGTACCTCAGCTTCTTTTAATCTTTTTGAAATTGAATTGCAGTATATTGCTATAAATACTCCTTACAGCATTTTGAGACAGTTGGATGCGTTCTGTATTTAAAGGAGCATTTTGGCAACCCTCATTTTGCCGCCGAAAACTTGGGCACTTACAATATAAGCCTATCATGAGACTTGAGGTGACGGTTTTTTATTTTATTGCTATATATAAGATATACAAGAATAATTTGTTTTAAATAATAGACTGTTTTTCTTGTGAAAGATGCATAAATATTAACAAAGCTGCTGTTATTGACGCGAGTAGCCATTGGAAAATCACCCAGTGGCGGATCCAGGGGTGGGGGCGTAAGGGGCGTACGCCCCCTCCCCTTTAAAAAACAAAACAGGAAAGGAAAAAAGAGAACAGGGAGGGTAACAACCAGCGCCAAAGGCAAAAATGTAATCCCCACTGGTTCTTGCCATAAATTAATGCGTTAACAGTACTAATTCGCTTATTATGATATCTCTGATGTATACTGTACCAAATAAAGGTTTCTGAACACCATAAAAACCTTGTGTTCAAAAAATTCATTTTGATGCTTAGAAATTCGTGCCCTCCTTTTTCAATAATCCCTTTTTACGCCCGCCCCTTTCGAAAATCATGTATCCGCCCCTGTCACCCGCTTATCCATCTCCACAGAAATAGAAAATAAATAAAAAAATTCTTTTTCATAATTTGCATACTAGTTTGCAAATAATTTATAGCTATTTTATTTTCCATCTATTTATTTTCGTCTGAATACCGAACCTACTGCTAAGGTTACAGCCGTATATTACAAAAACATTTCTTAGGGCTACAAATCTGAAGTTAGTGGTGTAACTTGAGGTAGTTATATTAAATGTATGTATGTTTCCGCTTTATTTGTATATAGTTATAATATACAATTAAAATTAAATATTGGCTGTGCTTGACCGGATTTCAAATTGTACCAAATGCAAGCAATAGAAATTCTTTTAAATGCTTTTTGACGTGGTTTAGTGCAGGGACAGTCTATACTATATATAGTTAGTATAGACTGTCCCTGTTTAGTACATTTCATAAGTACTTTTATATAACATTTAATTGTAGAGATAATCAAGTACAGTTAATGTTTTCATACATACGTAAACACAAGCGGAAAAGTATGATTTTTTAGTTTTTTTATAAACAAAAGTTCCAGATCTAACTGGTTTCTGCATATATCTTGGGTATTTATATCGACAAAAATGAACCCTACTTAAATTTTATATAAACTTATATAAACTCCCTTATTATATTCTACTATTCTCCCAAACAATTTACTGCATCTTTTTAAATTTCATCTTCATTTCTTTTGTGTCCCAAATAAGCAAGATGGAGTTTTTTTTAGTCATAACACAGAAAATTTATTTCATATATATTTTAAAAGCTAAATGGATTTTAAACAGGTCCGGAATCTAGGTTCCTTTTTAAAACAGTCAATCGAAATGGGGTCAAGGGGCTTATGATTTGTTATCTGTAAATTTCTTTGTTGTTATGTCTTCGTTTTTAATGTGTATCTAGCTGTTAAAATAACTTCATGATAAAAAATTGATTTTATTTGAATAATATTTCACAGACAAACTGCAAACGATAGTTTATGTTTAAGTGTTTGTGTAACCTATATTTTCAATAGATTACATCTATAAATAAGCAATTTTTACTATCATGATATTTCCTTAGATTGTTTTCAAATCATTATCCAATCATTATATTTTCTTTATTTTGATCATCTGTAAAGTATTTTGATCATCTGTAAAACTATAACGCTGTCATCATGGTTTGTCCACCTTTAGTCCACCGTTTGTCCAGCTGTATATAAAATCATAGTGTTTTGTTGTTTCAGCAATTATAGCATTTTTTTAATAAAATCTTGAATGTATAAAAAAATTCACGGAAAAAGTCTTAAAAAAAGCCAGTCACAATGTAAAATAAAAATAATTGTCTTTATGTTTATCAAATAAAGGCAATGTTTTCCTGTAAAATAAACAAAACGAAACTTGCACAAGGTGGACTTCGATTTTGCATAGTACATTGTATTTTATTGAATGGAACGTAGGGTTTTTATGTATTTCTACATTGACTAGATGACTGAGCTTTTTCCAATCTTTAATGTTATTGAGTTTACATATTTTTGCTGAAAATCTTAAAACACACAAAAACTCTTGAAAACGGAAGTTTTGTAAATGGGAAATAAAAACAAATATTAAAATTGATTTTTAAGAACATTTGGTTTTCAATTTAACCACGAATTTAACATGTACAGTAGTTGGCCATATTAAAGTTCTCAAAATGACTGACATCATTTTTCTTACTTTAGTCACAACACTTTGAAATGATCATGCGTTGATGTAATAAAAAAAATCGGAAAAGCAAACTTAAAGAAATGCATGTCAGTTTCCGATATTTGTTTTTGTTTCATATCGAATTGCTTATTTCCGCATGTCAGAAATCGTCTGCTTATAAAATGCCTCGAGGTAGAAAAGTTTTGACACCAGGTCCGAAAAATTATTCTAGAACTATCAAAAGAGGGTTATTCAATTCACAGATCAAAAGGCTAATCAGGTATGTTCCTATATAGAACAGGTAACAATTTTTTGAAACGAGTGGACGAGGAGAGAATGGTATAAATGTCAAAAGATCAGGGAGACGACGGAAACTGACGAGAGTGGTGATCGTCGGTTATTTCAACTGGTAAGAACAAACAGAAGACAGATGTTCTTACTAATAAATTCAATGCTGAATCTCAAAGGAAAATATCATCGAGGACTGTCAGAACGAGATTATTTTAACATGGCTTCAGCCACAGGACAAGGGCACCGGTAGTATGTAAGAAAACAAGGGCTGTCAAATTGTCAATATGGCGAAACGTGTGTCATTTTGTAGGCAGAATCTACTCTGGACTGTTGAAAATAATTAGTGTAAATTCGTTTGCGATCAAACTAATTTGTAATTGGAGGGGACAAGAAAACCGATAGTTTACGTTTGAATAAGAAGTACTGTCAATTCTTTTTTTTTGAGAATGTACAGGTTTAATGACAGACCGGGAAAACAGGTACCGTATCTGCATTGTTTTCGGGATGTATAACCTACAACGGAGTTCGAAAACTTAAAATGGAAATATGAACTCCGCAAAATACATTGAAACTCTAGATTATCATTTGTGGCTTGTACTGTAGTTACTAAAACTTTGTAAACGTTGATTGGATCTTCCAGGAGGATATTTGCTCCATGCCGTGTCCCTCGGGGGTATTATGAATGGAAAGCAAACAATAATATTTCTATACTTCCCTGGTCAGCACAAAACCCCGATATTAACATTGTCGACATGTATATATTTAATGAAAAAGAAGTATCGTCAGCACAATTTTTTACTTATAAGACTACAACTAAAAGTCACACAACCCTGCGATACCTTTGTATTGCGAAAATCCAATAAAAAAATTTTTCTCCGCGATGTTAACACGTTCATATTTTATATTATGCCTTTTTTGTTGACAAGTCACAAATCGTTATTGACCTTTGCTACGGGAATTTTACATAGTTAGTCAGTCATTTTGTTTCTAAAGGGACCTTGCGTTCTTTTTAAAGACCGTATGCTTTCTTAAAGTTTAATAAGCGAGTTCGCAGTTCGGACCACTTCCGGTTTATAGGAGAAAATTAGTGAGGCATTGTGGGATTGTAAGGAAGATAAACAATCCGCGCATCATATAGGAGAAAACAATTATAAAACAATTTTGCCGAAATTCAATTTAAAACGGATCGTGGTGGTTTATATAAGCACCAGGAATAGCCAAGCGATGAATAGAAACACCACAAGTAAAGCGTTTGTACCGATTTTGTCTCTTTTACAACACCCGATCTGCGTCCCGAACGTTATTGTTTATCTCTGCCTTGACCTTTTAACCTTAGCGGGTTATTCCCCTTTTTAACAACATACACATGCACATTAAGAAACTGCGAAATCGCTTATTGTATTCAGAAACACCGCGAGACTTTTAACGCCTTAACTGCAGACAACAGACAACATTACCCAAAGGATTTCGAATCTAACCTGGTCCCCTGGTGCTATATTTTTCATTGACGCAAGTTTCACTTCAAAAATTTAACCGGAAGTTTGTTTACGGTATAGAGAATATTTAGTCAGAAGCCCAGGCTACAATCAACTCTTCTTAACTTACACTTAGGTTTTAATTTAAGTAAAAATTTACTATAGAAAATCGCCCTATCGAAATGGATAAAAAGCATTTCAAAACGCAAATTGACTGGAAAATAATTGTTAAATTCAATTTGCACATTTTTGAATCTACAAAAGGAGCATAGCTGGACAAACGCGGTAAGCACTTTTCATTTGTCAGCCGAATCTGTTTTCATATGTTCGATCTCTTCTTATTGTCTCTTAATGATATAAAATTGTTTTCGGCTACGATTGACCATTTATCGCTTTTCAGGTAAAAAACTATACTCATACTGTAAGTGATAAAATGACTACTTAAGTATCAGTCCACATAAGAATCAGGCAAAATACCTACATCAGTACATGTGATATGGCACATGAAGGAAAAAAAACGCAAACTTTTGATCATGGAATTTGATAAAACTATCCAATATAACAACATTCTAATTTATTAGTTTTGAATTATTTTGCCTTTTCAAGATATAATCATTTGAAATTTAGTTTAATTGAACAGTGAAAAAAGCCGGGAAATTTTCCCGCCAAATGTTTCCCTATGTAACCAGTGAAAATTTATCTAGGCAATTGACACTTTTTCAAATGTAAAATCTTGTTAGAATTTGTTTTTATATCAAAATGAATGCATCTAAGCCAGAAAAGCTATGAACCAAATTGTTGATGCGCCTGACCCTTAGCTTTTATATTACTTGAATATTAAAGAAAATATTTCATTAACAGTTTTTCGTATTTGTTAAATCCTTAAGCTTAAAAATACATTTTTTTGTAGTTATACTAGTCCCAGCTAGCGTTATATCACGTAATGTATTTGTTAGAAAGACATGTTCGGTTCAATTTTATCATATATATTTTGTTTTGTTTAGATTATTTCACGATTGATAGAGCAAGCTTCATATCTTTTTTGCATTAGTATCTTTAAATAAAAATGTAGATTGATTATAAATTTTACTTGATCGATAATTTTCATTTTGATTTCTTGGGTTATGTCAGAATTTACTTAAGCGTTGTATTTTTTATGCTGTTTCTAATTATCACATAATAGAATATGATATATTTGTTTTTATAGGAATTCATAGGATGATTTGATAAAAATAATGCATTTTAAAATTTTGTAGTATTACGTAATGCGGTCACCTCGTGCATCATCATCAGCCCAACGATGAAGGAGTAAGACAAAAATGTCCCTTTACGGCTTACGTAAAAAGTCAGAAGTCAATAGTCAAAAGGTTGAAAGTCAAAAGTTAAAAGTGAAAATGTCCCCAGTCGGCTTGTATAATAAGTCAATAGTCAAAACTCGAAACAAAAGAGTCAGAAGTAGTAAGTTAAAAGTTAAAAGTCAAAATGGCCCTCCAAGGCTTCCGTAAAGAGTATTACATAAATTACGGAAGCCTTGGAGGGCCATTTTGACTTTTAACTTTTAACTTACTACTTCTGACTCTTTTGTTTCGAGTTTTGACTATTGACTTATTATACAAGCCGACTGGGGACATTTTCACTTTTAACTTTTGACTTTCAACCTTTTGACTATTGACCTTTGTATTTTGACTTTTGACTTCTGACTTTTTACGTAAGCCGTAAAGGGACATTTTTGTCTTTCAACTTCTTACCATTGACTTTTTTCTTTTCAATTTATGACTTTTACGGCAGGAAACAATGTTTAAAGAAAAAGTCACCGTCTTTAGATTTACTAAAACATATTTATTATAAAAATGTGAGTTCAATGACAAAAATATCTTCAGGAAAAGTGCAAATTTCTGTATTAAAACATATAAGACAAAATTATTTTTTAACGAAAACGGATGGATTTACTTCTTTATGCTCTTGTATAACATCTAGGTGTATTACCCAATCGTAATATGAGATTTGAATAGTCGCCATATTTCTGTAATACACTTCATTCTGACTTTTTCTTTTGTGTAACGTGCACGGTGTTAAAAGTCAACAGATTGGATTTCTGGAGAACAGACAGTTGTTTATTTACATAAGTCAATAAATCGCATCAGACAGCGAGACATAGATATACAATTTATATAATGGAAAAGTTTGGGTTTTGTGCAGCTGTACAATCTTCAATTTTTCCAGCCGTGAAAGTCATAAATTTAAAAGTAAAAAGTCAATTGTAAGAAGTTGAAAGACAAAAATGTCCCTTTACGGCTTACGTAAAAAGTCAGAAGTCAAAAGTCAAAATACAAAGGTCAATAGTCAAAAGGTTGAAAGTCAAAAGTTAAAAGTGAAAATGTCCCCAGTCGGCTTGTATAATAAGTCAATAGTCAAAACTCGAAACAAAAAAGTCAGAAGTAGTAAGTTAAAAGTTAAAAGTCAAAATGGCCCTCCAAGGCTTCCGTAATAAATACATAATCTTATGTGACTTTTTTCCTCTGCAGTTTTTCTGCTGTGACTTCTTTATGAAGTTTCACCTGCATTTGTCAATACTATTTTAAATAGATACAAAAATAGAATTATTTTTAATGAAAGACCAGGAAAAAATACAACGAATTTGAAGAATATAACTTTTTGTGAAAAGGTTTTTATTCTGAATATAAAGTCTGCTAAATTTACAGTCTGGATAGGCTTTGATTACATATAACATTTACAATATTTTATTTCAGTTTTTCTTTTAAAAATCATGTTTGCCTAAGCTACAATGTTCCTATTAAACTTTATCATATTCTTGTTTATGATTTAAGCTTTAAATAAGATCTGCATTGGCATTAGATTGTGTTGGAAGGTTCCAGTCCTTAATAATACCCAAATTTAAATTGTTCTCACCCCAAAAATTCTGTATAAATATGACATTGGTTTCATATGGACAATAATTACGAAGCATGGCAAACGCACAACTCCTACGCAAACACGTGCCATCTTTCCAGGATTTACCGTTGACTGCTTCTTCCACTTTGTGGACTCCAGACCTACTGCAAAGAGAACGACAACATCACTAGATGATTGGCCGTTCTACCTCTTGTAGCACTACAGCTAGTAGAAAACGTATGGTTAACGTATTGGTAGACATCAACGAAGCTGAAAACATTGTAGACACAACGCGTTCAGATTATGTGAACTGGGCGGAAGGACAACGTTTTTATGCAAGTCACTACCAGACGGAAGAACCACGCACAACCAATCATATTGAAGAATGGTTCAGCACGCCCACCCTAAATTATGAAAGAAGTATTACAGAAGACACATGCCTTGATAGAATGCATCATCATTCAGTACTCGACAAGTGGAGCTCGCACACCAAGGAAACGCCGATCCAAAACAATTTAAAACATTAGCAACAACTTAAGGGTGACGCCGTGCATAATCTCATCTTCTTCATTAGCATTGACTGTGAATAAGCTATAATTATTGTTAAATTCTCATTTTTTTATATTATTTTTCATGAAAAAGTGTCAAAACAAAGTTATTAAACCTATACAACTGAAACACGCTACAGTTAACATATTGTCTTTTGTATTTAACTTTTTTTTCATTATAAGGGTATATTAATGTTGGAAAAACAGGATACAGGGCGTTGTCATGATATCACGACTGCACAAGGCATTAATTCCGGCTTGTTACTAATGCGGGCTTTTGATTGGTTGCTTACTCGTCAGTACAAATCCCATTCCCCCGGCTGCGTTGTTAAACGTAGTGGGGGGAATTGTTTGTACGTTGCTAATGACGTCAAAATGTCAACGAAACGTTTCGCAACCGTTACAGATTAGGATATAATGAGAAAAGGAGCAAAATTTATACCGAAAACACACAGAAAAAAACAACAACAAGGCTGCCACATTACTAAGGGAGTATTTGATTGAAACGAACCAAAATACGGACTTTGAAAAGTTTTCAACAGACCGACTGAATACTGTTCCTAAACACTCCTATGTCAGTGCTAGAAAAGCAGACGGTGAAACGTATAAAGTAAACACCATAGAAACTACCAGATATTCTTTAAACAGATACTTTAAGTCTCCGCCTTTTACAAAAATTGTGACATTATAAAAGATTCGAGTTTTAATGAAGCAAATTCTTGCTACATAACTGCAGCTACATAACTTAAAAAACACGGGGAAAATGATCGACTTATCACTATTAACTTATTTAGGAAGACGATCGTAAAAAATTGTACACGTCTGTTCATATGAACCCAAACACTCACGTTGGTCTTTATAATAAGGTTCAATTTAATATATGGAGGTATTTTATCGCCGCGGCGCTGAAAACATGCAAACAATGACAAAAAAAAACACGTTTGCAATAAAAACCGATTCCGAAACTGAGAAAAATGTATGTAACAAAAACTTTGATGAATTGACAAAAAATCATAGAGCCGCGGACAAATAAATAATCAGCGCTGTGATTGTTGCGTAGCCAGGAAGTCCTTATTGCCTAGCGAGTTCATACCAAAAATATCTGTCAAAATTGCACCCAGATTGTGAGCGCCTTTGCCAAGGCCTTTGGAAAATTTGATCAAAACGGGAATACACGGTATTATAAGAAAGCTGTGGGTCGTTATACATTGACAAAATTTATGAATAAAATTAGCACATCTTGTAAACTGTCAACAGAGTACACCAATCACTCAATTCGAGCCACAGTGGCAACAATTCTTTCTGAGGGTGCATTTGCCGATGCCCAGATTATGTCAGTGACTGGGCATAAAAGCGTTTCTAGTCTCGCTATATATCAAAGGACATCGGACATGAAAAAAACTTAGAAATGGCCAGCGCCATAAACACTGCAATGACAGGGGACGATTTCAGTAACAATGCCTTACCGTTCATAGAAAAGCTTTCACTTCTTGCAGGTCCTCTATGCAAGTATCAAAACTTTAGAGGGAGATAAGAAGTGTCTGTCTTAATGACATATTGGGTGATTTTGACACTTTGCTGCTCCATATTTCAGAAACAGCTACATTGGATCCTTTAACATAACAATAAACAAAAAGTGAATGGTCCATTTTGACACTTGATTTAGCGGCAATCTGTTCTCTACAAATATGTCATAAATAACCGTACTTTTTCTATGAAGTTTGGGTTTTTGTTGTAAAATCCATGTATGTTATTCCACAAAGAAAATTTCCAATTCCAAATTTCCAAAACCAGTGTCGTTTGTTTTAAAAATCTCAGCAGATGCAATACATTCACACTATCACTAAACACGCATATTTTATTAATGAAATAGGAACTCGACGTCAATGTCTGTTAACGTCTTGATAACGTGACTTGAGCCGCCAAATACCAAAAGAAGTAAAAACCAGAGTAAAAACTGATTAAACCCGAATTAACATACGAGGTTGGTACCAAAGGTATCATCATCGACCTGGTAAAAAGGACATTTTCTGTATAAAAAACATAATTTTTTGCGTGCATTTTCAAAGACGTTGCAATTTAACACAATTTTGATGCTAAAAGTAAGGATTTTAGCCTTTCCAACTTGTAAGCGGGGAATAAATCCGTTACCTGCGTTATTACCCGGTTGTATGGGTTGTACCACCTGAAAGTACTTCTGGACAGCCTTCGGCTTCGCCCCAGGCTGAACAGAAGTACTTTCAGGTGGTACAATTTCCACACACCCGGGTAATAACGTAGGTAACTGATAATACCGCTGTTTCGAGTGCTGTCAAGTAGCATGACAAAACCATCTATATCAGCAACTTTTTTTATTAATTTTATTGAAGAATTCAGAAACAAAGTTTTATGACTGTATTATTCTGGTGTATGATTTGAATGTGGTCCTCACGATATATCATTACTTCATATTTATATACAGCTCGTTTTCTAAATCATATATGAGATTTTCTCTTTATTTAGGTTGTACAGATGCATATATTTATTTAAACAAGTTACAAATAAACAGTCTGTGATGTTTGTAACTTGAGGGGGGTATTAACACGAAGTGCTCACAGGTGTTATCACGGCGTGATATTGCCTTCGTGCCCTTGTTTTATCTACTTGAAACAAACATTATTTTACTGATATGAAATAAAGTACTGTAGCAACTATTTCTGTAACATTTTTTTATAAACGAAAACAAGAAAATTTGGAAGTTTAAGAAATTATTAATGCCAAGGTTAAGCAAAAAACATTTCGGTCAACGTTTGGTATCATAAAAAAAAATCAGTCCAACTCATTTATCCAGAAGTTCCAAATCATATTACAATTATCAAAGTATATTAACCGGGAGAGAAAAGATATATAAAAATAATGTTTTGACTGCCACTGGAAAAGTATGGAGTATTGAGCATGGATGGATAGTTAAGCTTTTTATAGCGGCAACAATGACTACTTTTTTCGATACCTAGAAAAGAGTCTTGATCGTGCAAACGTGGCATTATCCAGAAATGTTATCTACTATGGTCCATATTCAGTCTTTTCGTACTATAGCCTGACAAACCTTCAAAGAAGGGCCGCCCATATCCGCCACCCGAGGATGCGCTAGGCAGCTATGTATACCCTCCCAGTCTAATAATGACTTCAATGTTTTCAATGGTACTTCAACAGTATTCCCGACGAAATTGTTTACACAACTTATCAATGTAGTCTGTTTTATCTTTACAAACGTGAACTATGAATACCCAATGCACATGAAATAAAAAATATCTACTGCATATATTGACAAGAAGAAAAAAATGCCTGTGAAACCACTTAACAGAGACTATTTAGAATCAATAAAAGTGTCTAGTCACTTAAGGCTGATTGATTTATTCTTATTGATATACTGTAAGGAGTATACAAACAATACCCATATTTCTCACCAGACCCTCTCATTTGAAGGTCGTAAAATGGTTACACATAAATAATAATTGTTGAGTTTTTTCATGACCTTTAAGTGTTAATACACAGCAAATTTAATTGTCAATACAAACATATTTATTTAGATTCGAGAATAGGCTGAATATTAAAATCAACTGGGAGTCCGATATATAATGCACTCTTGCAGTTGACGTGTCATTTGATCTGTCGCTAGTGATCATCGACATATAGGCTGCCACTAGCTTGGCGACGATCAACAGCTTTAATTGGTTTCCATAAGTTTGTTTTACCCCTCGTCAGTTACTTTTAACTGATTCATTGTTTTTGACAAGCGTCAAATAATTTATAACTGCACTATCATAAAAGGAATTGTTTGAAATAAAATCCAAAACATCTTTTGTTACTTATTTAAAATATTTGCTGATTTGTCGATTTTGCACGCAAATTAGTCTTAACATCATCATTTGATAGATACTTACCAAATAATATCAAATATTCTGACTTCAACAAAAAGGACAACACTTAATTACAATATATTTGTGATATTTTTTTCTAAATAGGATACTTTTGCCGACTATGAATCTAAAAAATGTCCAAAAATTACTGGCCGAACAAAACCCAGACTGGCTTATACTTAGGTCTCCTATAAAATTATATTTGCTGGATCCCAGTATCACTTTAAGAAAGTATCCTTTAAAGGACAAGGTAGGGTAAGGACCATTTTTGGCCCCCTCTTGAAAATAACTCATCTTTGCAGTAATTTGAGCATACAGACATAGCATTAAAAATATGGTCTTATTTTGGTGCTATCATGCGCATGCGCGATACACTTCACGTGCTTTCATGCTTGCCAAATCTATAGGATATTTTCAATTCAGCTTTAATTTGAAGATGGTTTCAGTAAATTAACTTCTGTTCTGCTCATCAAATATTCCCCAAATGTTAACACAAGATGTATAGATACCTGTTACAGGCAAGTTCTATTTTAAATAAATATAGAAAAACTTTATCTCGCAAAAAGAATGCTTTTCTCATGCAAAAATCTTTGCTTTTGAGAATTACAAGCTTTTAAACCAAAACTTGGTAATCACTATTTCTTCGTCAAATTTTATCACAATATACAAATTGATAGAAGATACAGACAGAAGGTGATTTTAAATAAGGGCTGTCTGGGTTAAAAGTTTTTTTTCTGTTGATAAAAAACTGTTAAACAAGTAATAAAAATATAGATTTGTCAGAATTACCTCCCTTGTTAAAGATTGAATTTTCATTATGTTTGCCTATACCGAACTCGTTATATCAAAAACTTTGTGTTTAAACAAAAATAATAAGGAGATTTGATATTAAGGTTATAAGTCTGTCGTAGTATTTAATAATTTTATTGAAATTATGAGTTAATAATGACAGATATTAATGTTAATTTTACCATCAGTGCAATATCTATTCTGAGATTTCAAAAAAAAACAAAAACGGAGGATGGTGTCCTGCATCCCATCAAGTCAAACAAATTATTTTTGTGTGACCTTATTGGTAAGACAAACTGTTAAACAATTATATAATAGCGAACAAAATATCTATTTTTGCAAAAAACCAATAAATCTAATTTGTATTAAGTAAATCCTGTAGCTAATTAACTTGAAATACGACGGCCACAGTAGCAGTACAAAGTACTGAAATTATTGTATCTTTTTTGCATGGTTAGGAGAAAATTATATAGATCCAAAGCGTTGTGTTTAATTAAAAAGTATTAAATATTCACATATGTATTACGATAGTTTATGCTATCCATAAAAGATTATCTCACGTGGTTTCCTTGATGTTAACTGCCAAAAAAAATCAAGCACGAGTAAAAAAATGCTAACGTTTAACTTAACGGGCAAATAATTTTACAGTATAAAGTAGAAAATAAAAAATAATTTTTTTTCCTTTATGACACAAATATCCCACGTTATCATGTAAATTATTATTTTATCACATGTTATGATATTTATTTAGGGACCGGTCAATATTCTTTGGGGTGGTGGGACCGGTGCAAAATGCAATAGGGAACATACTTTTTTATGCTGCCATATATATGGGACTCCAAATTTTGTTATTTTCAGCACTGATACTGATAGGACAGCTAGTTTTTTTTCATAACAATATCATCAATGAAAAAACTACTTTTTTCTGACGTTTTAATTCAAAACCAACATACTGTCGCACAACTTGTTTAACAAACATAAATACTGAATTGTAACCATAAAATTATTCACTAGATAGGACACACATTTTTATAACACTTCTGATGTAGGACGGCAACTTTTTGTATTTTAGGGAGATAGGACATAGCCCTTTTTACACCTGATAATTTGAAATGCACCGGTCCCAACCCCCCAATTAATATTGACCGGTCCTATATCTACTTTTACACATCGTCGGAAACCCACGTCCGGTCGCGTTCTCGCTTTGCTACCACTTGGCGGTGGTGGTAGCAAAGCGAGAACGCGACCGGACGTGGGTTTCCGACGATGACTTTTACAAGGTTAAAGAATATGCTCGCGCTGACATTCGATGTTGTTACACCAATATATGTTTAAAACGTTTCCTGTTAATAAAAGCAAGCAAAATAGAAAATAAACATAGACCATCGGGATTCGAACCATCGATTCGCGGTGTATAATATTCTCAAGCTACGGGTTAAGCAAAAACACCACATACACACAGACATTTTCATTCAAAAGCAACTTATTTATGCGTCATACAAGGCCGTAAAACTGTCATTTTGCAGACGTTATATATTTGTTAATAGATTAGTAGTTTTTATAACATCTTTAATTATTGCGTATAAAAAATAATGGTGTAAATTAACATTTATTGAGACATATCGAGATGTGATCGCTGAAGATGTTTTACTTCAATAAAAATGACTTCTAGAACAGTCTTATCAGTTTGTTGTTCGAGTGAATACAAACGAAACAAAATTAAATTCTTTTAAATTCTTTACGTTTACTTCGTCGGAACGTGTGTTTCGCGCATGTCATACGTTTCGTCACTTTCGGTATTAGTTTAGACACATAATTTTTTCAACCTTTACGTACGAATTGTGTTCTTTAAAATATTCTATTTTTGGACACTTCACTATCATTTATCATACAAACTTTCTTAAACATGTGGCAAATGAAAGTAGACTTAAAAAAACAACAAAAAAGAAAAACGTCGGGACTCGAACCAGCGTTTCGCGATCTATAGTGCGTATATTCTGCGAGCTAACCTATTACGCCATATACGCACAAACGTTTTCTTACGAAAATAAGACCTATTTATGCGTCAAATTGCTGACGTGATATATTTGATGATAGATTACACCAGTTTTTATACCATTTATAATTATTACGTAAAAAAATTAAAAAGGTGTAACTTTAACATCTATTTAGACATATTAAGGTGTTATCTCTGGAGATTTTTTCATGAATAACAATGTCTGGAACAGTCTTTTCATTTTGTTTTTACGCGTGTGTATTCAAACCAGTTAAACAAAGAGAAAATTCTTTACATTACTTCTAACTTTCTCTGATGTTTGTCAGTCCGGTGATTCCGGGCATATTATACGTATCTTCCACATTCTCTAAATATTATTGTGGTAATTTTATTTATTTCAATCTGTGAACTAATTGCGTTCTTTAAATATTCCATTTCCGGACGATTAAGTCTGCAACTTAATTTTTCACAGCTTTTCCTCTTTAAATATGATTTAAAAAGCTACGCTTTGAAAGACACGATCTTTCAAGACTTAAATAATCAATCTGGAATAGAAATAATATCAATGCCTGATAGATGTATTTTATTATCAAAATTTAGCTGTTTCATCACTGTTAAACGTTTAAATTGTTAAATATTAAAATATCTACTTAATTTATCCCTATATTGATTTTATTTACACATTTCTATCTAAGTTGTCAACAATGTTTAACAATTACCAGCATAAATGGATGTATATGCAGATTCGGAAATGCAAGTCCGGTCCGGTTGTAGGCTTACATACTATGCTGAAAAATACAAAAATCACGCGAATTTGGGGACAAAATATTAATTTTTTAATATGAGCGGACGCGTGTACCACAAATATATTTTAAATATTAAACATTGTTTTTGCAACAAATAATACAGTCAAATATCTTCGTGGTACACGCGTCCGCTCATATTTAAAATGGTGTTCGAAATCACGAAAGCGTACCGATTTTCACAGGCCACTACAATTGGCCTATTTTAGTAAGGTGCATATAATAATTTTACACGATAAGAAAAGAAAGTTATATTGATTTTCTGTAAGAAGGGATAATGTACCTTTGAAAAAACATTATGATCTACAGATTGTAGTCATTTCATTTTTAGAGAAAATAGGGGGCCAGTGACAGTAGGTTATCCTACCTTGTCCTTTCCGATTTTACTGCATATTTTTAGAATCCAGCTCGAATATAGTAGTTACATGCAAGGCAATAGTTTATCACGGGGTTTTCTACAAAATGGGTACATTTGCTTGCCGACTTTGCAGTAGTTTGATTTGCCAAAACAACTGGACGAATTTGAAAAAAATTGCTATGGATTATCCTTACAGGAAATTTATTAAATGGATTGACTACAGTCTAGATGGCTGTTATAAAAATATAATCCAAACTGCATCATATACCTAGTTAGTATAAACATGGAATTAAATATACTTATTTTATTTTGTACAATGCATAGTCATTAAAGAGCGTCGTACACTTATGATTCGTCTTTTTCAAGTTACTTATAAATTTTGGCCAGATTACCTGCAAAAATTAAATCAAAATAAAAACATAATATCACTATTTTTTCATTGCAGTTCCGAATGATAACTTCCTCTTTGGATCCACGGGATCGAATTTAGTATGGTTTCAAAATGGTACGAAAGGTTGGACCGAAAACAACCAACCCTACAAAACAACAGCCATCAATTTTACTTCCACATTTCTTGGAATACTCGGAGCATCTTATTTCCATGAAAGAAAATTTTTAGTTTTCAGTGATACTGGTGCAAAATCTATTTTTCTGTCTGACGTTACACACAATCTTCATGTATTTGCATATATCGGTACATCATCAAGCGTTGGACATGTGGCGGTTGATTGGTTAAGCGGGAATGTGTACTGGTGCGATGGTGCGTTTGGATGGATAGGAATGGTCGCGTTACCAGCAAATGTTAGTAAAACGTCATCAGCCAGTAATAATTTTAAAGTTGTCATAGACAAATACTTAGACTCCCCAGCAGGCATTGCTGTTCAGCCATCTCACGGGTAAGTGATTTTCGCCAGTAAACAAATGGGTTGACAAAAATGTGTGACGATTTTATTCTGTATGGAAGCAACATACCATAATTTTAAGTGTGATTATGAAATGTCATACAAGTTTGCCCAAAATAAGCTCGCGCCTGATTTATTACCTGGTTTATTAGAAAACCCCAAAATTCGCTCAATTTGAGTTTATATCGCTGTTTAAGCCAATCACAACTTAAAAAATGTATGTTTCTATGGTGGTTGTGATTAGGCCTTAATTTTGACTCGAGTTTCTTAAAGAAATCTACGTCAGGGCTATACAATTACAAATTTGAGATAAACATGTTATAAAATATTTCAAAAGCAATTATATCTTTAGATATTGGTCTGATTTTAGAACATAACCTTTAGTCTTAAAAATCAAGATACACTAGGGTACATGTAGAGATTATTACATGAACACCATTAATAAACCAAAACTTGATGTATATTGGATACGATTTAACCGAAGAAAACGATAAAATAAATATTATTTTGATTTAAACCGATTCATGCCACTTTAAGCAATTTTCAGCTATATTTCATTTTATTTAGATGTATTCATAAATTAATGTTTGTTTATGGGGGTTAACCCCACTTTCTGCCATTTTTATCTACATGTATATCGTGGTGTCCAGTTATTATTGTTGGAGGAGGCCGAAGTACCAGGTAAATACCCCGATATCCTTGTCAAATAAAGGATGGAGTTGAACAAAACTCGGCTCGCATTAAGCTACACGAATGAATGTAGTTTATTGTCAAGTTACTTTTAACGTTTTATAATAGGGCAGAGTTTAAATTTACAAAAAGTACACATGAAGATTAATAAAACGATTAGTCAAGGAGAGACAAAACCGTGGTTAATCAAAAGAGGGCGTAAATCACCAAACAGATACACAACACAAAAAAAGAAAAATTGAGTAACACTAGCCTTACTCAAAACCGGGAATGAGTCCAGGCGCTCCGAAAGGGTAAGTAACTCCTGTTACATGCGTGACACCAGTTGTTTTTCCTGGGGCTGATAAAATCACTAAAACATGACATTGAAGATAGAGAAGATTTTTTAGGCGCTTCGTGCTCTGACCATCATAGTTTCCAAATTTGTGTTTATATCTTTTGTATCATTTCTCCATTTTATTTTCCTTGATTTCTATATGTTATTTTATTTACGCGATGTGTAGGTGTTTAGACATACGGGTCTCTTCTTTTGGTTCTTTATTTATCAATTTATTATTATTTGGTGTACCCCGTATACGTGTCTGCATGTCTGTGTTGTTAGGGTACTACAGTCAGAGGTTTCGAGACCATTTAACCAGCTAAACCCTGCCATATTAGTTCTTTTTCTTTTGCCAAGACAGGAGTATAAAATATAATCCTTTATTGGTTTGTTTTATGTGGTGTGCATGTTGTAAGGTTAGCTGTCTGCTTTTGAGGTTTAGATATCTCATTAACCGGTTCAAACCTGCCATATAGACTTAGACTTTTTAAATCTAAATTTGAAATTGAAAAATATCTTTTTATTGGAAATAAACCAAAACGTCAATTACATGTATTAACAAAATTCAGAATAAGTGATCATGACCTTAACATTGAAAAGGGTAGACATATAGGATTAGAAGTTAAGGACCGTGTATGTAAAGTTTGCAATTCAAATCTTGTAGAAGATTTTACCAATCATACAAATGTTTAAAGTTTACTTATTTCTCTTAACCTTATTTTATTGTACATATTTATATTTTTTCTTTAATGATGATTATATGCTCAATATTGGGCGCAGTGATTTGCTAATAAAATATCTTGTATCTTGTATATTGTTTACTTTGACTGTTAATAGCCAGTATTTTATGAACTCGGATTTCGCCATTCTGTAAATTTATGTTATTTGTTTCGTCTTTGTAACTCTTTATATAGCATACGCTAGATTTTTAAGGGATACTTAAATGACATTTCATGTATTGATTTTGCGTTTGTTTTACCTGATAAGGTACACGTACCAAGTCGCTGATTAACCTAAATATGCGTTAAACAAACAATCACGTAACGGTAATGATTAGTTTTTAAATTTTGGCAACAGGTGGAGTATATTATTGTATTTTGCCTTTTGCTTCACTAAAATAAGATATGTATGTAACTAACAACTATATTGTATCCAAAGGAAACCCTTACTATATAGGGGTGTAGCTTCCCATACGCGAGTACGCGGCTGAATCCACTTGATTTTGACTTATCCTTGCAATCAATAAACTGTCCATTTCCAGTACTAATTCTTATTTCTAGGGCTTGGGAGCATGCCCCTCGACACCCTAGTTATTTTATTAATCCACATTGTATCTATACGCGGACCTACACCCCTGATATACAAATCGGTCCACTTTGAACTCGAATTCGCTGCATTGGGGATGTCACTCCATGTGAAAGATTATGAACATCCCATGTATGTTGCAACTATATAGTAATTAATGCTCAAAGTGCGTTTCACTTCAAACCATTAGATAAAAGAATAATCTGTAGAATTTCTGTTTGTGTTGTTTATATCACATAAAGGCATCATATTTCTTATTGTTTAAACAAATGCACTCATACTTTGTTGTTTCATCATGACAGAATTAAAATGAATTGAGTTTGTCTCTTAAATGTTTCATTTTGATATTTCTTAAATTATTTACAAACATAATAATGCCCCGTTCAATCGTATATTACATGACACTTTTGATATCATATGTATTATTAACCCTAGGTTTTGATATTGGCACAAGAGCCAACGGCTCGAGAGCTAATAATGCATAAGACATGAACAATGTCAAAGAATGGTTTATTTATCATATGCTTAAACGGGCAAAATAAAAGACTTGGATATATCAAAGTCTTATCCAGTTCTGGTACCGGAAAATCTTCACTAATCCTGTGCTCCGAATTAGTTTGAAGTCACTTAGATAAAATACTCACTCAAAAAAGAAAAGCAACAAAGGATAAATTTTATAAAATAATTTTTTTGCGGACAAATAACCTATAAATATTCAAATATATATATACACAACATCTTAATTACACCTTAATTTCCAGGTGAAAGCCTTTAAGTTCATCCACCCGTGAGCGACTGTGGTCGAAATCTGGAACACAATATGAATTTCACGTGCAAATCATGGGTATTTTTTCTAACTCGGACAGTCAGTATAAACCGTTATTTCTTTTCTTGACTGCATTAGTAAAATAAAATTCTGATGAGGTGACGCTATGCCAAGGTTAGATGCTGCTACCCGAAATATCGCTATCGGTCGAATCGAGGACGGGGAATCACAGAATGCTGTTGCCAGAACGTGCAATGTTCATCGTAGCACAATTTCACGCCTTTTGAAACGCTACCAGCAGATTGGTACTACGACAGACCGACTACGTTCAGGGCGTCCGCGTGTTAATACTCGGGCGAAGGATCGTTAAATTAGATTATACCATCTACGGAACAGGACTATTGCTGCAACAGAAACAGCCGTAAACGTCCCTGGGTTGCGCCGTATATCACCACAGACAGTACGCAATCGGTTACGCTCTCATGGATTGCGGGCAAGAAGACCTTACGTCGGAGCAACACTGAGCCGCCAACACCGCCAAGCAAGGGTTAGATGGTGTACTACCGTTCGTGTGTGGAATTTACAGAACTGGAGAAGAGTTTAGTTCAGCGATGAGTCACGTTTTCAGCTTGAAAAGCGAGATGGTCGCATACGAGTGTACAGACGCCGAAATGAACGTTTTGCGCAAAACTGTGTTGTAGAAAGAGTCAATTTTGGCGGAGGCAGTGTGTTTTGATGTGAGCTGCTATCTGTTACGCCCGGAACACACAGCTTATACATATCCAAGGCAATCTTAACGCTGTTAGGTATAGAGACGAAATTGTACCGCGCATTTATTGCCCGTAATTGACATTCAAAGAGAAATTTTTCAACAGGACAATGCCCGACCACATACAGCACGTGTAACAGTAGATTTTTTAGAGCAACAGAATGTCAATGTGATCCTTTGGCCATCACGATCTCCGGATCTTAGCCCAATTGAACATCTGTGGGATGAACTTGATTGGCGCGTGCGCCAACGACAACCACCGCCGCAAAATCTGCAACATTTAGAGCAGGCACTTCAGTATGAGTGGCAATAGATACCGCGTGTTTGTACTCAACGTTTAATTTAATCCATGCCAAGAAGAGTAAGTGTTGTGTTACAAGCAAATGGTGGGCACAACATGTACTGACATTTTTTGCGTGATTTATTTACAATGTGCGACAAAATGTTATATTCCATTGTAAAAAAAAACTAATGAACAAGAAGTGTGCAAATTTTTACATTTTTGTATCAATTATTTATATCGTTTTTTTTAATGGTGTTTAACGCCACTTTCAGCAATTTTTCAGCTATATCATGGCGTCCAGTTTTTATTGGGGAGGAAGCCGGAGTACCCGGAGAAAACCCCCGACCTGCGGTAGGAAAGCTGGCAATCCTTGTCAATTAAGATTGGTTAATTATTTATATGATAAATTGTTCAAATAATATATGAAGTAAAAATTCCGATTTTTGTATGTTGCGTTTCTTTTTTCAGTAAGTATATTTTAAGGTTACTCACGGTTTTCCTTTTTGTGTTGAAGTTTTTTATTGACTCAATAGATCTAAAGTATTTTCAAGTTCCGATTCATTCTGATTCTGCATGTTGTCTGCTTCATCGTTAAATGCCATTTTGTTAACCATTCTGGTAATTTCCGGTCGCTTACGAACATTTACGGAAAATCGCGTGATAACATCGGAAGCGTATAATTGGGAAGTGAATGCATTTTTTTGAAGTTTCATTAACATATAAAAGCGGTGATCGAAGCACATTTTCAAAGATGAGAGGTTCATGGAAAATGTGCTTCGGTTACCGCTTTCATACGTCAATGAAACTTCAAAAGAAGTCGCATCCACAAATGTTATCCCGATCACACGAAAGCGATTCAAATAAAATTGAATTCGAGTTGAAAAAATGCGAATGATTGATTTTTGCTTTCAATGCCCGTTTAAAATAAAGCGCACAATACAATTTGAATGGAATTGTCGTGTGAACCGTTTATAAATAAAATACTAGTTCGCATTCAAAACCAGGGCACGCACGTATTAATGTGTGTGTGTTCATTTGTAGTAATATTCTGTGTATTGGAAATATATTTACCTTCATGTATTACTAAAAGTCATGATATATTTTTCTAATCAATGACGTTATCATAATAGTGAACTTGGGCTTTGAAGTCACAATAAACCAACAACAGTATTTGCCATTTTTAAATTTTATGCAGTTTGTTTTTTCTTTTGTTTTTCATTTTTCTTGGAGGGTGTGTGGCGTTTGAGGAGGGGGAAGGAGGGTGGTAAAATATTTGACTATATTAATTTAGAATTACTGGATGCAGAATTCGAATTACCCGTCATTCTACATGTGAACGCAACTGTTGTTATGAAAGAAAATTCGATCATATGCATTGCAGTTCGAATTACGTGTGAACGCAACATAAAAATAAATATGATACTTATTACTTGATAAAAGCGAGGTAAAGTTCATAGCACCATCAAAATGTGGCAATTTTTTTTATCAATATAATAACATTTAGAAAGGATAAATTGTACCAAGATGGGGCGGAGCGGCGGGAGAGGGAGCGCGGACTAGATTATTTTAAGATTTTTGTAACAATAAGTAGTAACTTAACCAGTAATAACTATATGTTGATGCTTTTTTGTTTATTGTTTTTTAGTTTTTTTTTATATAATGATGTATTGTTTTCAATTTAAATATTGTAGATGGATATTTTGGACAGACATTGGTAAGCAACCTAAGATTGAGCGAGCCGCCCTAAACGGAATTGAGCGAATGGTTTTAGTTCTCCATGGAATTATTAGACCTGTCTCCATAACCATAGATACTGTGGAAAATAATATATATTGGACGGATCCAGTTCGGGCAACAATTGAATCCTGTGATTTTTACGGAAACAACAGAAGGGTGCTGAAAACAGATTGGAACAGCAAGTATTATGGAATTGTAATTCTGAAGGTAAGTGTATATCAAATATTAAAACAAATGTTCATGATTAATTTCTAAAGCAAACAGCTATTTAGTTTCTTAGACATGGTAGATTTGTCCCTACTAGGCTTAAACTTAAGAAATTATTCATGGCTGCCCCAATTTTATGGAATATTTAAATATTGGTAGCATTATATTCAATAATTTTTTTCCACGAACGTTAGCGAGTGGTAAAATATCATGTATCAAGGCAGCCATGAATTATTTCGATTCTGATATGAAAATTTAGAAATTTAAATTTCGCGCCTACGAAGGTAAAGGTTTATTTTGGCTCTTCCAATTTCCGAGATTCTCCCTTTTACAAAATTATATTAATTCTGTCGTGTAATATTAGTAGCAAAAAAGGAAGAAATATAAATGAAAAACAAACTAACAAATATATAAACATTAACAATATAATTTAACAATTAGAAGAAAGAACCACAAAATCGTATGCTTCGCTACATCAGTGACTGTGTTGCTGTTTTTGCGTGACAAATGAACACTGCTTACCGGTTATACTCCTGTTGTAGATCCAAAATAGTGCAAATTTTTTTACAACAGTTTTTTTTTTTTTTAAATTCGGTTGTGTTTTCATTTTGATACAGTAAAAAATTGTTTGCGGTGATGGCGGGAAAAGTATCGCGGTTTGTCCGATTTCCATCAAACGTCACGAAAGTAGCTGTAAAACAACGCTAAGTCCCTTGAAAACACAGCTATCGTAGAAACATTTTTTCGATCAGGATTTTCGTAATATAAAGGTACAATATGGAGTAATAAAAAAGACAAGCAAAAAACTGCATTAACACATCGGGCTTTGTTTATTGAAATGGCTGGAACAGCCATATTTAATTGAATACGTGGTATTTAAATAAAGGTTTGTTTCCAAAGCGTTTATAGGACGTCATATTAGAATGAGCCATAAACATAATCGACATTGGTGCAGTCACTTGGTTTGCTGTGAACATATTTATGGAACCACGAGAAATCATTTAGCTTTAATATAGTTCTTTCGAAACACTGGAGTTATAAGATTGGGTAAATTTTGGCTAGGTTGGCTCGATTTTACCTTAACTGGCATTATATAGAGGCCATGATATAAATGTATCTACAATATTTGCTATAAAAGGACATAAGTGCTTTGAACACTTTAAGAAAATGTACTGAATATATCATAAACTTGTTGACCATACTGAAAGGACTCTCAGTTCTTGACCCACAGAGCTGCCTATCACGTGGAAGAGAGAGAGTAGACTCTGTCATTGGGGGGTGGGGGGCGGGGGTGGCGTCAGGTAATAATATGGAATGCCTGACGGCGGATCGTAGTGGGTAACCACTGTGTGGGTAACGTGTTTGGAGAGTGCCACGCTGCTAGTACGACAAAGACACCTTTTGTAGTTTTCGACAACGAGAAGACTCGTTGTAGCCGCTATAAAGTCTTACTTTTCAGCAACTAGACTTCTTTACCCATGGATTGGTTTGTAAAAGTGTCCCCGTCACAAGTGGCGAGTAGGGGAGCCCCCGGTTGTTAGGGAATAATATGGATAGCCTGGCAGCAGACTAAAGTCGCTTACTGTTTGTAGAATGCCAGTCTCCTTGCACTATTAAGACACCTTTTCTAGATTTCGCAAGGTTCCAAAACGACCTTTAAAACCGGGTTTGCTGTCTCATTGTTATTTTAAGAGTTGCAAGATAATTCAACTAGTCTTCGATTAGGACTTCATTGGAAATCACTCGAGCACTTATTAAGTAACAGAATTTCGAATATGGTGTTTATATAATTTGGTATTTTTTAAATTTAACTCGAGACCTTAAAAGGTTTTATGCTGCAGTCAATGCATTGCTATTTGTCAAATTTCTTTGGCGGAGAACGGATTAATAAACACAAAACAGTTGACTCCGGTGGAAGCGTCGACACATCTTTAACAGGTAATTTTATTACACATGGAAATAAAAGACACACACTTGTAGTCTATATAGTTGATATGTTACTCTCAGATGCATCACGGCAAATTAATATTTTCATTTTGTATACACATTTTCTTCTGAAAAATTTTCTTTTGGGACAGACAATATTGCCTTATGTAGCGGCTACAACGATGACACTCTTATCGAAATCTACAAAACGTGCAAGGAGCGTTAATGTTTGTAAACACGTTACCCTCTGTGGTCCGCGGTCAAGCTTTCCGTATTATGGCTGACAACCCCGAACGCTAGGTCATCGCCTTCTCCCCCCCCCCCCCCGCCCGGGACGCGCTAGGCCACGAAAAAGCGACAATATGGCGAAGAGTGGTCAAAATGTGACCGACTGCAGAGCTTTATGTTTGGAGAATACGCATTTCGCTGACTTTCTGAATATAGGTGAAATCAGTCAATCAATCAATCATTGTTATAAGAATAATGTTCATATTTCATTTCATTGATCTTCTTACAGGCATTTGTCTACGTTTCTGAGCAGAATAAAAACCAGATTTTAGTTCTTACGAATACAACTGGCCAAGAATTACATCCGGCCTATAGTCCAGCGGGTCTTAATGTGTCGTCAATATCCTACTACACTGCTGAAAATCAATTCGTCAATAATGGTAAATTATGTTATAAATAATAAATATTTCGGCCTAAAATACAATACATAAACAAATATTGGCTTAGGTGATCAATAAACTTTATCAACTAATAAGTATAAATGTGCAACAGCTAGTCACCAGCGAGGCGAAGAGAGAAATGGTCGCGTTGTATGACATCAAACCACGAATTTCAACACACTCTTGCGCTCTGAAAAAGCTAATGTTATAATTTATGCATCTTCACACATTTTTTACACAATAAACAGGGAAAGTTTTATACACGAAATTAAATTTATTAAATACTCAGAGCATTTTAATACTATCGACTGAAAAAATGTTTATAGAATTAGAGACCAAGGTACACACATAAGAATAACTTTTGGAATATGTTTGTTGAGGTGTCTGCCTTTTGCTTCATCCTATAATAATCAAAATTGTTAATTAATGTAAACTAGTTATCAGTGACATGATACCCATCTCTGTGGGCCGACCTTGAGGTCAAGGTCAAAGGTCATCAACCATGGTATGCCACACATCGCCTTGATGTTATCTACCCACATATCAAATATCAAAAGCCTACCTCAATAGTTAAAAAATTAAAGCCCGGACATCATGAATTTGTCATTCAGAAAGCAGTAATGCTACCTACAGATCAAAGTCAAAGGTCACCAACCACAGTATGCGACACATCGCCTCGATATTATCTACCAACATTCCAAATATCAAAAGCCTACCTCAAAAGATAAAACAGTTCCAGCCCGGACATGAATTTGTCATCTGAAAGCAATAATGTGATTTTAAGGTCAAAGTTCAACAACCACGGTATGCGACACATTGCCTTGATATTATTTACCCACAATCGAAAAATCAAAAGCCTACCTGAAACGATAAAAAATGTACAGCCCGGACATGAATTTTTCATTTAGAAAGCAATAATGTGATCTTAAGGTCAAAGGTCAACAACCACGGTATGCGACACATCGCCTTGATATTATCTAACCACATTTCAAATATCAAAAGCCTACCGCAAAAGTTAAAAAAAGTTACTGCCTGGACACAATAAGTTTCGGACGGACGGACGGACAGACTGATCACTGTGGGGCGTCCGGCACAAAGTGGCGGGGCACTAATAAAATAAAATTATTTCACTTGCTACCACATCAGTTGTGGAAGATCGTGTCATTTTTTGTCACCTTAGATCATTTGACTTTATATACATGCCGCTTCCAAGAATTTAATAAACGTTTTACGAGTGGAGATTACTGTTTAGCGGCCAGTTTTCCTACCGCAGGTCCGGGGTTTTCTCCGGGTACTCCGGCTTCCTCCCTCAATAAAAACTGGACGCCATGATATAGCTGAAAAATTGCTGAAAGTGGCGTTAAACACCATCAAACAAACAAACAAGCAAACTGTTTAGCGTGTTGCATGCTATTCAAAGCTTTCGCGAATTTTGACTTGCGTATATTTTAGAATTCAAAACAAACTTCACATTTGTAAAGGTCAAGATGGCTAACTTTTTTTGTGTAGAACCTTGTGTTAAAATGGTTTCAATGATGATAATATATGACAACATCTGTTTGAAATATGATTGTCCTGTGGATTGGATAATAATCGGTAGAATTCAGTCCTGTATGAACGGATATATTGGTTATGAAAAGTTTTAACCACTTAAATTCGATTTCTCTGATCGCTGTAATTGTCCATGTGTGTATATATATAGCAACGATTAGCACGACAACACCACGAATTATTATACCCCGCTTCGTAGAATTGGGAAGGGGTATACTAGTTTACCTCCTTCCGTCCGCAACATAACTTTCGTAACAGTTTTCTCAGCAACTATTAGTACTTATCACAACCACTTGAAATAGTATATGTGACCTTACCATGTGATCCTATATTGCGAGTACCGATTTCAGGTTTGTCACATATCTACTTCCTGTTTGCCGACTTTCAGTAAATTCAGTTATGTGAAAAACGGGGTATACTGAGTAAGCAGTAGCTCACAGGTTCCTTGTTTTATTATATGTTCTGTGTGGTGGTTTCCTTTATTCAGTGTAGTCAAAAATAAAGCGATTATAGAAAAGCGATTTTTCAACTAAACGTACTTCAGCAGAACTGCAAATTGAACTATTTGTTCAGGTGAGTCGTCTCAGTATTCATTTGCATAAAATACTGTAAAAAAAGGTTACCAAAAATATGTCCTCAAAGGGGTTACATTAGACCTTCGCGTCGGCGACAATATAACAAGGATGGAAAGAGGTGGGTTGGAATAATGAATTTTTACGTAGATTTCATTTTATTTACTTATTTTATATTTGAATAATATGGTTGGTTTTTTGTTTGTTTAATGCTGTTTAACGCCACTTTGAGCAATTTTTCAGCTATCTCATGGTATCCAGTTTTTATTGGGGGAGGAAGCCGGAGTACCCAGAGAGAACCCCCGACCTTCGGCGATCCTTGTCAATTAAGATTGGGGTCGAGTACACCCTGCCCGCAGTGAGACTCGAACCCGCAACCTAAGTGTTGACAGACCACGTGATCATCAGTAGGCGAACTACCTTAATCACTCGGCCACCGAGGCCCCTGAATAATATGGTAAAACAATGTAAAGATCAAAGCAGAATATCCGTCTCATCTAAGAAAAAGGCGACAAACGTTATGTTTTTAAATATGATCAGCAGATTTCCGATTTTGTTTTGCTACTTTAGTTTTTTCCAGAGCGTTAATGAAGAAATCTAGCTATCATGTACCGGATTATGTTTGTTTATTATACCCCGCTTCGAAGAAGAGGGGTATACTGGTTAACCCATGTCCGTCCTTCCGTCCGCAACATAAATATCTTAACAGTTTTCTCAGCAACTACTTATCACAACTACTTGAAATTTTACATGTGACCTTATCATGTGGTCCTATATTGGTCTGTCGCATATTTACTTCTTGTTTACCAAATTCAATCAATTCAATGATGTGAATAGCAGGGCTATACTAAGTGAGCAGTAGCTCACAGGTTCCTAGTTTTGCATCGTTTCTTATTAATAAACGTGTTGTCAGCTTTATGTCAAACTATATATATACAAGTTTTAAAGTGACGACCGTCAATGTACACGTAACCCGGGTTGAAGTGAATTTGTTTGCAAAGATGTCGGTAAATTTTAACTCATTTTTTTAATATTTGCACATATAGTAAGCTATACTAATACTTAGTATATTGCTCAAAAATCGTAAGAGTTAACTGGCCTATCAATCTAAATTCATGTATTTAAGACCAATTATCCCTAAGCACCAAAATAACTGGGACATGACATGTCTCAGATTTTGCTGATTTTCATTTCATAAGTTGCAATTGACCATTGGATCACAAAAATGATGACTGTTTGTTATGATTGACCATGGTTGTCAAGGTAACCGAGTCGGTCATTTTTTATCATTTCTCATACTGCAAAAAGCCTATATTCAATTCCAAATTTGTTATTCAAAAATCGATGCATATTCAATATTACGTTTTATTTGCTTAATTCAATACCTCATTGACAATAGTCAAACCAGTTTCAAGACTAAACATAAATGTGTAGTCAGAACGAGGCTATCGAATGTGTCAAGAAATCATGCATTTTTTCTTGAATTTTTACCAAAAAATTACCATTTTTGCCACTTTACTGACTCCACTCCTTTTTTCAGAAAATGCACCAATCACAAATACTCATAATGAATATAATTACATAAATTGATGATTAATATTCAAAACTTATAAAAATCTCAATGGGGTAACAAAAGATGTCTATAGAAAACACGGTAAAAGATGGTTACCATTGTAACTTGTGAAAAAAGCCATTTCTGTATTGTTCAATATTTCGACGAAACTACTGTTTCTTTGGGTTAAATTATATTATCCTTAATTATTATTTTTAACAGACATCCTATAAACTTAAAATGACATTGAAATCATTTCAGGGAACAGTGTCTCAAGGTCAAAGTCAACTAAAAATTGAGCTTTCAAATATAAAAATCTCGAAGCAAAATCAATTTTAGGTGACCTTGAGAACAACACAAGTGACCTTGAAAGTTTTATAAGGTCATACTATGTTGAAAAGATCCTTTTAGGTACATATGATGACAACAATTGTTATCTTGGCTCCTATTAGAAATATGGTCATACATATATTTAAATATCGAAAAATTGCCGTTTTTGTTTTATTACCATGGTAACCGACTTTAACAGTGTTTTCTAAAGACATTTTTACTTAACCCATTGAGATTTTTAAAATTTTGGAATATTAATTATCAATCTATGTAATTATATTCATGATGAGTATTTGTGATTGGTGCATTTTCTGAAAATGGAGTCAGAAAAGTGGCAAAAATGGTAATATTTTTTACCAAAAATTATAGAGAATAATACACTATTTCTTGACATGTTCAATAGTCTCAGTCTGATCACACATATATTTAAAGTGTTGTAACTGTTTTTAATATTGTCAATGAGATATTGAATTAAGCAAATAAAAAAATTCTATTGAATATGAATTGATTTTCCTTTGAAAAATTGGAATTTGAATATTGCCCTTTTCACTGTATTTTAATCGGCCCAAAACGGCCGCCACTGTTACCATGGCAACCGTAGTCAAATCATAACAAACAATCATTATTTTGTGAATCAATGGTCAATTTCAACTTATAAAATGAAATCAGCAAAATCTGAGACATGACATGTCTCAGATTTTGCTGATTTCATTTTATTGTTTGTGTTAAAATGTATTTACATATTATGACGTACATGTAATAGGTTTACGTATTTTACACGCAATCCTCTATCTTTTATCAATGTAAATTATCGTGAATGTTATTAAATACGCGTACAAGTTCCAGAACACACATAAACGTGAGTCTATATTAAGACATTGATCTTTTCAATGTAAACTAGTATATGACAACGGCCTCTTAATTATTTGCGTATCCGGGAAACTATTAACATTTTTTGCTCTTACTCGGGCACCAAGTTTCGTTGAGTAATAAGAGACCCCTCAAAACGAGCGAAATAATTTCAGTTATATCACATTAAATTTTTGGGGTGTCATGTCAAATAAATATTTTCGCAAATTTAGAAACCTCATAGGGTACTCAAGGAAACTCACAAACACCCATAAAATAGTCCAGAAATGGGCTTTGCACAATCAGCTGAAAAATAACCGATACATTTAACAAATTATATAAATAAATTTATTTATCAATTCTGTTAAAAGTTATTTATCAGATTTTAAATACAGCTCTAATATCTAAATTCCATTGAATAATAAATCCACTGTCCATGCTTCAGCTCGGCGCAGCAAAATAACAAAATAAGAACTAATTTTCCCTCCCCTAGTCAAAGGTCATTTACAGAGCCGTTGTCATATATTGTTTATTAATCGTGCAATGCCAGGATCATACAAATTATACTGGTCTCAGATTGTTATAAAAACTAAAGAAAGAAAACTTATGTACCTATGATGGAGGCGGACTGTGAGGAGAGCAATTAGATGTTAACTATCACGCATTCAAATTTGTCCATTGCGGTTGGATCTAGTGCAACCTCGCAAAATTGAGGCTTGAACCCGCAACCTCAGTGTTGACAGACCACAAGATCTACAGTAGATGAATAATTACCTTAACCACCATAATTAATTTTCACTCTTAGATCGTATTTTGTGTCAAAAAATGGTTACTGTTTCGTGTGAAATTTGGTGTTTAAATTATAATTGAATATAGATGAATTAGAACTGTTTGTGCCTATTACGTAAGCAAAACATATACTTCTTTAGACAAAAAAACTTCAATGCATTTCACAATTGTTCTTTTTAAGTTATTTAAGTTTTTCGGTCAATGTGGTTATGTAGTCACTGTCAACCTTTGATTGTTTAAGAATTTACAATCACTAAGTATCTTGAAATTAATTTAACTAATAAAGATTGTCTACATGCTCGATGTTCGATGGTATACATTTTTTCTAACAGCAGCTTGCAGTACCAAGGGGTGTCAACACATATGCATGATTACAAATAGTGATGCCGTTTGTACTTGTAAGGATGGGTACACACTTAACGTTGATGGAAAACAATGTAATGGTGAGAACTTTAAAAATATATATTATGTATAGAATATATAATATGTATAGATGTAATTGATAAAAAATACTACAATGTTTTGTAATTGTTTTTTAATTATCCTCTAAACCAATTTCAAAATCTTGCTTTATTATTCATACATTTTGCATTTGAGGATCTCTGGTACTGTTTAAACATGCAACCCATCAGTATGATCCTCTTTAGCTCTTAAAATGATGGTAATTTTTAGCTTCTACTTCACAAAACTTTGACAGTTTAATGGTATTGAAGCATTCTTACGCTTCCTGATTTTAATATTTCTATGCTAAGACTTGTTCTCGTCGTAAATATTGGCTAGCTGCTCACAGGACCATAATTTTTTAACGCTCATGCAGTGTAAACTGGAAATACATAAATTTAGAAAAAGTGCATATGATTTTATTCTTAGTAAGAACAAAGAAAAATTGAAACATATTTAAGAATCTTTTACATTCCAGCTGAAAATAAAGTTCTAGAAAGAAGTATTGTTTATGTCAACAACTCCAAGATATGTTCTCTTCCAATTACATATATTAATACATTCAATTATCCACTGCAAATATCGCCCGATTGTAGTGTGGGTGGCGTAGGTGGCACATCAACAATTACACATTTGGATGTCAACGTAGACAAGGACGAACTATATTTCAATATAGATCGAACACTATATAGACAAAGATTGTACCAACAAGCAACGACACTGATCATAGCTAATAACGCAATTGCTGGTAAAAACTTATTCAATTCTATTTGTTCTCTACTGATCATTTTGTATCTAAAAATAATACATTCACTGTCTTCGATGTTGATTGATCAAAGACACGAAGATCAAAAGGGACCAGTTTAATTTAATTGTCTTGATTTAAATCACTTCTCCACTATTATGTAATTAAATTAAAGTCGTTCAATAAATATATATCCGAAGTAACATTAACAAAACAAGACAGTGAAACACTTTGAAAAATTTGCTTTAAAATCAGTGTATGTTATCTTACTAAAAAATATAAATACTTAGTATTACAGTTTTCTTCTTTAAGTTTACTTTTTCAATAGGTCTTGCATACGATTGGACGACCTCAGAATTATACTGGACTGTATCTGGAGACAATGTTGTTTACAAGGCAAAGATACCAGCTGACGGCTCAACCCAAAATATCGCAACGTCCACTATACTATCGCTGATGAAGCCCACATATATCGCTTTAAATCCAATTGACAGGTATATTAGGGATATAAAATCAAATTAACGGTTGTTTTTATGCCTATATATAATAGTAACGACTGTACAGAGACATCAAGATTTATAGAATGCCTAACGGCCAGCACATAGAAAATAATCATTCGTTTACCATTATCCGTAAGGCAATGGAGCTTAAATGTTACAAGGGATTATGTTTGAAAAGAAACATCCCCTATAACGAGTGTGACAACAATGATTGATTGATTGATTGATGGGTTGAATGATATTAACCGCCACTTTTAGCAATGTTTCAGCTATATCATGGCTTCCAGTTTTTATTAGGGGAGAAAACCTCCAACTTTTGGTAAGAAAACTGGCAATCTTTGTCAATTAAGATTGGAGTCCAGTACATCCTGCCCGTAATGAGACTCGAAACCGCAACCTCAATGTTGACAGACCACCTGATCAATAGTAGATGACAACATGAACACGTGGCCTCGATTCAACCAATTAAATTACACGTAGCAACAGTGATATGAAATAACAAAATAAAAACTGGGGTACAGTCAGATGCTCAAGACAAGTAATACCTCTTGTTAGAGACCTGTCGAGTTAATTATGTCCATAAAAATGACAAATCAAGAGAAAGGAAAACCGTCCTATGGCTTAGATAAAAATGTCTGATCGAATTTGGGAGCGAAATAAGTAGCGATAAAGGCCATATGACTTCTGAAGAGATGACATCCATCTATTTGCAACAAATCCCTGTTGAAATAGCTTTTTGGTCAACAGTAGAGTACAGTCTAGAAAATCAGAATACCTTTTTTGAGATCTTGCATAGCTTATCTATTCTCAGACTTGAACAATACGCAGCAGCTAATAGAATACTGTTATCGATGAACGGACAGTAGACGATTGGGATTTTGAAGTCATCACGTTTGTCGTAGTTTAGTTTGAAGTTTACTTTTAAGTCTATTCTAAAAAGAAGGTGTAGGCAAAAGACTAAAGGAAATGCTAAAATACAATACGTTAAGCACCATCCCTTGTAATCAAACTGTCAAAATCCGTCATGTTCAACTTTTTTCTACTCTTAACACATTTGTTACTACCAAACACAATATCCACAGTTGGTATACAGCAATTGATATTCTGGCATTTTATGGTAATAACAGGCATGAAATTTGATTAAAGATAACCACTAAACATGAAAAATATTTGGCAATGGGTTAATCTTTATCAGACATGCAATGATATTGAGACATGAAAGAAAGGACCATTTACTTCTATTTTATTTGTTCTAAATCTATTCACATTAATCATACAAATCTTTCATTTTAGAACTTTGTTCGCCATAACAGGAGACAGTGGTAATAAGCAAATACAACTGGTATACTTTAATAATTCAGCGGCAGTTACACTTGAGAAAGAACGTCTTACAGATCCAAAATGGCTGACATACAATAGGGAAAATGACAGGTACATGTTTACATATTTTGTATATGAGATCTAACCAGTGAAGAAATTTGCACAAAATCTTTATTTCATTTTTTTCAATTTTTTTTAATTTTGTCAGAGGCAAATGAAAAGGGATACAAATAGATATATTTGATAACCAACAGATTACCTCTACAAAAATGTAATTATACAAATCATTAAATGTATAAAAACACTAACAAAAAAAAAGGTAAAAAGACAAACAATGATGAATATCTAATGACTTTATAGGCTTCACTGGACAGACATAGGAAAGCTAGGTTCTATGACATCATCAGGCCAAAATGTTAACATACAAGAGATTTCGGGTCCAGTGATATTGCACGGAGTGATTATGTTTAAGGTGAGAAATAAGAAACCAGCATGTACACCGCATCTCTTTGAAAACATGATAACTTAATATTTGAATTAATAGATGTTTAACGTTCATAGAGCAGTATTACAACTGCATGTATATTCAAGATGAGAGCAAACAACAAATCATTTAGGGATATGGTATGGACCACTGTGTAGGAAAAAATTTTTTTTTAAATTGCCACTAGCCTCGAGATAAGTGGTACGGACAAGTATTTAGCATATGTATCAGCTACAATGCAACTACTCTCTTTTGAAATCTACAAGCATGGCACAACACGAAACCCTCTATGGCCGCATTTTTAATTTGACAACACGTCATCGCGGGAGCATCTTCCACTTGGGTACCCTGTCGGATTTTTATGAGTTGAGCCTTCGGAACAATACAAGTACCAAATATTGTTTTGATATTTAAATTAAAGTTATGATCTTTAATTTTTGTAATTTTTTACAAGTCCGCCACGGCACCTCGGCTAGAGACAAATTTTCCCACTTATATTTACAAAATATTTTTTATTCGAAAGATTAGAAAATTAATAAAAGAATATATACGACTTCTTTCACAAATTGATGAATAAGATTACTGTCAGATTAATGGTTTTGAAAATGCAATCGTCACACGCCAGCAGACATTGTTATATAACCATTTAGTAACTGAAACTTTATGTTTATATTTCGAAATGTAAATGACACTGTCCGTACTGGAGCAGATTAGAAAGACTGCGTGTTTCAACATTCACACTGTAGAATTCAAAAAAAAATTTTCTTTTGTCTTTTTTAATTGTAAAGGACTACCTTCTATGGCTACAGTCCAATTCCGGCAGCACTCGCATGTATGTTAATGAAATTTACTCAGACGAGCCCCAGTTCAGTTTCCCATTGAATTACCTGTCTAGTCCAAGTACTATTGTAATTTACGACAAGAATATTCAGCCCCAGCAAAATGGTATGTTTATAAGTAAAATTTAAGTGGAAGCGGGTTTTATCTTTGACAATATTTATAGATTATTTACGTTTTCTGAGACGAGATGCGTTTTCTTGTCCATATCTCATCGAAGGGCGATAGCCCTGAGATGAGATGACGAGAAAATGCATCGAGTTTCATATAACGTAAATAATCTGTTTATCGCTGTTTTGCAACACTCAGACGTCACAGTGTTTACTAAACGACGTCTTGACAGCGAACTGAGATGGGCCCATCTCACGCCATTAGAGTGAGTTGGAATAATACCGCACACAAAGATCAAAGGAAAATACTGCAAAATAGCGATAAAAATTACATATTATGTCTCTCCTTATGATGTTACTATTTCAATTGAATAAATTGTAATATTGGTTTCTCGAAATAATACATTTTGTACCTTTTGCAGTAATTTATGTATTAAGACTAATTATCGTAATAAAATAATAAATATACCCCCCGCAAACTAGTTTGGGGGTATATAGGAAACACCCTGTCTGTCTGTCCGTCTGTCTGTCTGACTGTCCGTCTGTCCACATCCCTTGTAAGCGCATCCCCTCCTAAAACGCTTGAAAGAATTTGATGAAACTTAGCATGAAGGAAGTACATCATATGTAGATCTGCATGAAGAAGTTTCGTCGCTGTCGGATATTATTCAGTGGAGATAATTGGACTTGAAGCGAAGCGGGGGTATCCCTTTGTGAGCATGCTCACAGTCCATACTTGTTATGTTTACTGACTTGAGTAAAACAACGGTGCCACATATGGAGCTGGGCAACTATGCTCACCCCAGAATTTACGTTAAGTTCTATATTAATGTCCCAATTAGTTGTCTGTTTTGTATATGTTTGAACTACGTATTTTACTTTCCGCATATCGTCTTTTGATCACGTGCTGGTATTATATACATACCTTGCTTGTAAGTTAACTGTTTGCTGCTGTTAATTTTCATCATCATTACCTTTTTATTGTAGTACCATGTGTAAAAGACAGTGGAGGTTGTCAACAAATTTGTGTTGTTTATGGCGTTAATGCTAAATGTGATTGTCACCTTGGATACAAATTACAACAGGATAAAAAGTCTTGTAAAACTGGTAAATGATAGAAACTTTTAATGCATAGATAATAAATATTAAGACGTATATAATAATTTGATGTCGGCTCTTAGTAGCAATGTGTGACTCATGTTAACAAATAATATGCGTGCAGAATTAGATGAAAAGCAAATTGTGTTATATGATTAGCTCTTTTGATGCAGAAAAGTACGTTTTTACGTAATCGTAAAGTAAATAATTCTTTGCAAAAATGGTTTATTTTGTTTAAAAATTAGGACTGATACCGTCCTCTTGCTTAAGACTGGAGGTAGTAGTTTGAACCAACGACAAAAGTTTGCATTTTCGATCTTTCTATTTGTTCATAACCAAACGCTGAGATGCAGAAACTGGTGCGCTCGACTCTATTTTATGCGAAACTGAGATGCACATTATGCACGTTGTGTACATCTGCATTTAAACCATTTACTTGATGTAGCAGAATGTGATGGTTGTACTTAATCAATAAATTCTGTTTTAGATTCTTTGGCGATGGAGTATTTTTTGACAATAGATAAATTGCAGAATAGACTATACAGAGTGTACAATACAACAGAAATTTCGGCAGTAGATACTGGTGTTATATACCCAAAGGCGGCAACTGTTGATCGCAAAAGTAACATCATTGTATGGGTGGATCATCCAGACACAGCAGGAAGTTCAATCAAAAAGATCGGTATCAATGGAGAGTCTGAGGCAACATTGACAACAGGTACTGCGAATGAATTTACATTCGTTGCTGCATGTTTTCAACCAGATAAGTTGATCAAAAAATAAAAATAATCTGAGGCCATGCTAATTTGGATCTTGAATGCATAAAATGGTTTATGTTTTTAAAACTACGCTATGACATGATTGTTTCCATGTATGTTACCAGACACAATTTGGCATTTGTATATACTCTTCCAAAAAAGTCACACGCGTAAAATTAAATTAACCCTAATTTTAAAAAGAGAACTGTTGGTCCTTTTAAAGCTGACGAAAGCGTACTGTTATAAGTTAATGACCTCTAGTACCTAAGCTGTGTTCACGTAGACGGTTTCATTTCTCAGTGAATGTGCCAACATTCTTGGGCAATAGATGCTGCATTGTTTGTCACAGTCTGCTTATGTAGGTGAATTAACATAATGTGCCGAGCATGGTGCCAGACTTTAGGCCAATGCCCTTTTTCTGGTAGCTTTTAATATTTTGATATATTGCAGGGGCTGCTCTGGCTTCTAAAAAGCTGGCGCCAAAAAAATCGCCAACTGCAATTTTCCGTCGCCAGTTTTGTAAAAGTGTTGCCATATTAGAAATCGCTAGATCACTATATGACATGGCAAAATTGTTTTAACATTATGTGTGACATATTGATATTCTGTAACGTCGGACGAAATCCAAGTTTGCCGGACTCTTAATTCAGTTTTTCAAAAGTTTGGTCTCGAGCAGCCCGTTCACTAAATGTATTTGAATCATGAAAAGATGTGTGAGGGATTTCTTGTTGGCAGAAAACCAAAATTTTACAGTAATTTATTAGAAACATCTATTCTCGTGAATGAAAATAAAACCGGAAATAATGAAAATGGAACTACGCATGTGTAAGAGTTTTCTAATTACGAAATTAAGACGGACATCCGGTCCGGAAATCACTCAACAACTACGTCAGTTTTCATACCTGTATTTTATTAATTAGATTTTTATTAAAAAAAATATTACTACAAAAATATGTTTGTTTTGTTATTTTTATAAATTAATTAACAGCATCAATTGTTTTATTACGTCTACTCAAAGTGATGCAGGTAAAGCTGCTTTTCATCAGACAACTTTGTTGATTCATTTATTGCCGATTTCCGTTTAATAGCTCCAAATAACACACATGTCACTGGATACTACACAATAGACGTGTATTTACGACCATAGAAGCCGACAAAGGATCTTTAATGATAAATTTAAAACGTGCATGCATCGTTTAACACTATAAAACCTTGGCGTCAAAAAAATCGCCGGATGCAATATTTTGTCGCCAAATGAAAATAAAAATCGCAATTGGCGACATTGGCGAAGCCCAGCGCGGCCCCTGATATTGCATAAGGATACATTTTGTTCAATAATTAACCCGCTTAATGACAATCCATAATTTCCAAATGTAACTTTCCTACTTATGACCATACTCGTTACAAGAAGTCACTTGTAATCAGTAATGCTTTCATAAGTTAAATAGAATTATTCATTAATTGTTGCTTTTATTTGAGAGAGTATTAGATACTTTAACTTTTGCGCATTTATTTACAAATCCTCTGTATGAAATTTCCCTCCGACTATTTTCCGTCTAATTTAATTCATTTAGGAGATTTCTTTCTGCTTATTGTTTATTTACTCGTTGCATCAGTGTAAAATATATACACTTAATATTAAAATAACCGATCGCATAAAATCTGGCGTAGTAAATTCTATTACTCTTGGTATCTTTGATGACATTTTATTTGCAACCACTGGGTCGATGCCTCTGCTGGTGGACTGTTAATCCCTGACGGTATCACTAGCCCAGTGGTCACACTACGGTGCTGACAGGAATTCCATTGATTCTTTCTTTGATAAAGTCATTTTCAAAATATACCTCCTGAAATTTGGAAAATTATTGTAATTCTAAGGGTTTTCTATTTCCAAGGTGTAGATAGCCTTAGCCGGACTTGGTACAACGTTTTAGAATTTTCGTGATAAAAGCTATACAAAATCTAAATCATTATGTTTAGGTTTGAACGCCACCGATGAGTCTTGATTAGACTAAACGCGCGTCTGGCGTAGTAAATTATATTAATCTTGGTATCTTTGATGACATTTTATTTGCAACCACTGGGTCGATGCCTCTGCTGGTGGACTGTCATGACTGTTACTCCTTGGTATCTGTATCTTTATCATTTTATTGTCAAATATTGATTTAAATAAAACATTTTGCTCAATTATTATTGTCACACCTGGGTAGTATGTCCGGAGTTCACTAAACTGAAAAACTAATAGCAATCAATCAGTATTTTTGCCTCATGTTGCATCGCGTTGAACCTCGATTGTGGAACTAAAACCTGTAAGAAAGTTGCTAAAAAATTATTAATCATTATTTATAGATAAAAATTGTATTTAAACTCACCATTACCTGCTTTTATGCATTAAAAGCAATATTTCGTTCTCCATAGATCCATTAATAACAAGTGTTGCTGTGGACCATTCAACAGGAAATATATATTACACAACAGAAACCCAAATCAAAGTATTTTCTGCTAAATCTGCAGCTAAACGGTTATTGTTATCGGGCCTTCTTCAGCCGAAGCACATGACACTGCATTCAGAAAAAGGGTAAGATAATACTACCTAGTAAAATTAAAAACTCAACAATATTTAAAAAAGATCTTTAAGTTTATGGAGATGATGAATTAGAAAACTAGTTAATAATATGGTCTATAAAGATAACTATTTGTGCAAGTTCTGCGTGTAATATTATCGTCAACATTGTTTTCGTGACGTTTCAGCAAATTATTGTATTGAAATAAAAATAAGTCATCATAATACTAGTTTCGTTTTAATGTTAAAATTTTATGAACACTAATACCTAAACCTAATTTGTTTTTTTTAATTCCATTAGAATTATGGTTTGGGCAGAGGAAAACAACGGCCTGCCGTCAATAAAGCGAGCCTTTATGGACGGAACAAATGTTGAAATAGTTTTTTCATACACACCTGGAAATATTGCAAAGCCAACTGGTTTGGCAATTGATACTTTAGGTACTGTTATAATTCTTAAGATCAACAGTGTTATTGCACTACTTTTGATGCATTTCTGGGAACGGACAGTTATTATTCTATTGTATCATCCTTCTTTATGTGCGTTACTAATTGAGACTAATGTAATTCCCTTGTTAGAGGATACTTCTACAGCTGGGATTCATATATATTAATTATGTGAATATGAATTTTGTTTGTCAAAATGCGAAATAATGCTTAACGCCACTTTCAGCTATTTGTCAATTATAAAATGTCGTCAAGGTTTATTGGCAGCAGAGGTACCAGGTGAACCCTTGATCTAAAATATTACAGATTGACGATATTCGTCGTTTATCTGTCGTTACATTCCAGTGCAATATTTCCGTACAACGTAAATATTTGCCTGTATTGCACGCAGTAAATACTGGGAGGTCAATATATTGTTTGTTCCTAGTGAACGTCGCACACATATGCCGGGCGTGTTCCTAGGCAGCGGATACCATATTGTAGGGTGGTTTTCGAGGACCATTTCCAGTAACTAACGTCTTTGGAGAATCCTGCGCTCCATGCAGTATGAAGATCTTGTTTAACTTTTTAAAAAGAGAAGGCGCATTGCAGCTGCTACAAAAAATAAATTTCACACACAAACCCAATACTTCGTATTTTTCCCATGGCAGTTAATTTTTTTACCTATTACTTAATAGATTTTTTGCTTGGTAATAAGTTCAGTCCGAGATATAGCTGAAGCAATCAGTCAAATAAAGTAAAATAAATATAACTCGCCAACTCGTGCAATACAATATTCTGTTCGAAAAGTTTTCACCAGTATACGTTAAATACCTATATTCCGTCAAACTAATTAACGTAAATAACACGTATTTTATTGCACTTCAGACAATAGACTGATTTGGAGTGACAGCGAGTTAGATAAAATCATGAGCACTAGCCTTAGTAACACTGGAGACAGTAAACAACTGTTTTCTAAAACTGGTGAACATCCGGTCGACGTTGACGTTGACGCCCAGTATGTTTACTACATAGCTCAAGATCAAAGGTAAAGGTTTTTTTATTTTTAAAGCATTTTTATGGATCTAAATTCATGAAGTTGGTATTGACGAACTACGGTTTCTTACAAGTTTTTAATGTTGATAAACCTGATTTTTTTAAAACATTTTCTACCACTGCACTCACTATTGTACATCAGATCATAAGATACTAAGCGTCTACACTTGTACCTCCACTGATTACGACATTTTCATGGTGACAATATTAACTGTCTGCAATTATCGTAATTCAAGCTTTGCATCTCAAATTAGACTATCGTTATCAACGTTGTATTGTATCATAATATATCAATGCAAGGTGGTACGTGATGCTTATCGAAAAAATGTATGACCATATGGATCCACAATTACTGATCAATAACGTCAAATGATAATTTAAGCGCAAAAGTTGGAAGCTATAGTTTTCGAGCGATAAACTCGGTCAACCGAAAGTGTTAAAACATTTACGTAAAAGAACCATCACGTTTCACTTTCGCGCTTAAGCGTGTAGCGTAAACGCTAATTCGTTTAAACAATAAAGTACACACGCAACCACATGAACTCTGCGGGATTATCGCAATTTTTGTCCCCTATCTTTATACATCTTACTTTACGTTTGATTGATGTAATTTAACGATTTCCGACCTAGAAATATTGAGTTTGAGTTCAATATAAAAGCTTCAACAACATGTACATATATGTAAGTTGTATTTTTCTGGTTATGATATCATATGTATTGCGTATTTTTCGGTTATGATATCATATGTATCGTGTATTTTTCAGTTATGATATCATATGTATTGTGTATTTTTCTGGTTATGATATCATATGTATTGTGTATTTTTCTGGTTATGATATCATATGTATTGTGTATTTTTCGGTTATGATATCATATGTATTGTGTATTTTTCTGGTTATGATATCATATGTATTGTGTATTTTTCGGTTATGATATCTTTGTAACATGATTCCAAATAATGTATTTACAAATATAACTTATTCAGATCAACAAAGAGAGTAAAAAAACAGGATGGAACATCTACAGAACTTGTTTTCTCATCAATAAATTTCGGACAGTTGTTGTCAGTGGAGAAGGTAACATTGGAAAATGTGTCAGGTAAGACTTTCGTCAGCAAAACCGGTATAACATTCCATCATGGGTATAAGGAATTGTGTCTTTGCATTCATATTTTAAAGGATGTGTGCTAATTAATGGATTCAACGTAGCAATGTATGGTGCAAGGGGCTAGTACATATGTTTAAAAAATCGATTAGAATCTATATTTTGTGCTATTCTGTCCATGTGTAATAATAAAGTTGTTTCTTGATTTGTGAAAATGTTATCGTCCCTACATAATCTTTTAATATAAATTATTTGATATTAGTATTCCATATAAAATTATATCTTGCACATGTAATAAAGATACACGTATTTTTCTAACTATGCGTGTTTCAATGCGTCGTTCAGTAGTTTGTTAGAGTGAGCCCTGCATACAAATATCTCTATATTTGATTGATGTAAGAGTTTTTGGCGACAAGCGTATAATCTATAAAGTTTAGCGGTAAAAGCAACAATACCTTATGCATTTCTGCATATTGTCATGGATCGGCCATATAATATATTTACATGTTAATGTTACTGTTATTGTGGATAATATTTCAGCAAAATAACATCTTATCGCTTCTTTTCTGTGTCATTCCGTCTGGTGTCGAAGCTCTGCTATGCTTGTCACCAATTTTCTGTTCCTCAATTAGGATATACGTACGTAGAAATTTGGGTTGTTTTTTCGCTCAGTACATGCCCTTTGCAAAGATAATAATGGACAGTGTAGCCGCTTGTGCTTACCTAAGGGAGATAACCAAAGAATATGTCAGTGTGCAGACAATGTTTCTATAAAAGATGACGGAAGGACGTGCGTTGGTGGTAAATATATAATTTAGAAAACCATCCTTTTACAGTATGCGATTTTGCATGCATCTTGTGTTAAACCTTACACTAGTATATTGCTTTTGGTTTTTTAGAGTCAATCAATTAGGCTAATCGTTTGCCATGTCTTCGAATATGAAATAAATAACTGTTTATGCCGTATAGAGGCGTCTAGTTTGCTATTCAAAAACCAAATCTGTACGAATAGTAAATGCGAGCTATATTTTAAAATAATTTTAGTCTCTATTTTAATATATAACTTGGTCTGATAAAACCGTACATTAATATGATTGTGTTACTAATATATTGTGTGCGCTTTAAGATCTTGTCGTGCAATTTTGTTCTATTTTCGCTGTAGAAAATGATATATCTACAATCAAATTTGTTGAATTCATGTCAGATGGAATAATCGATACAAACCAGATACTAAAAAGTATTTGATTTATTGAATAATTATTTCAAACAAAAAGATTGGTTATAAATTAACACCTCGTCATTTTTAGATATTCAGTGCCCAGCATCATTTGGTGACGTAGAAATAGATGCACAATGTACCAGATACTCTGGTGTCACGTGTGATTTTAAATGTAGCTCAGGATTTGCTAAGAATTCAAGTGTTAACAAACCAACGTGTCAACAAAACGGCTTATGGGGGACATCGAGTGACAGTTTGTGTACACGTAAGTTGTCGTTCTTTGTGCATGAATTTAAATGACTTCTTTTTCCCTTTTTTTGTTCAAAAAAGTGACAGATTTAGTTCCCCTGTGATTTTTATGTAAATATAAAGTAGTATTTTGTAGTCATTGGGCAATAAAACTGGTTTGCCTACGAGGGCAAGTTAGATTTCATTTAACATAATAATCGCTCGGTGTAAACGAGTAACAAAAGTGACTGTGAATGAAACCCAAATCGTGATTAACGGAGAAAAACAGATGCCATCTGGAATAAGCGTTTTCTTCTTAATGTAATTTGTACCAAAGATAAATGATTTTGAAAAATTAGCAAATGTTATAAGTAAATTTATAGGTCATTGATGTGTTCTGCATGTCTCCGTTTTCGTCTTTGTTATCAACACGTATATATACATGGAGAAGCGGTAAATTGTTAACCAATCACAACCTAAACAACTGAAAAAAATATTAAAAGATAGGGCAATATTTAACGAAACTAAAATAACGTTATGGGCATGTACGAGTGCATAACAAAGTTAACCGGTTAAAAAGATTTTTAAGTTTAGCTTTTGTATTTATTACATGCTATTTATAAGTAAACACATTTATAAACACATTTTTATCTATTGAATATTAAATGCTTCGAAACTAAACGTGAAATTCAGAATTGGAAGGAAACAACTCTATTTGCACTACACGTTTCACTTAAGACTGCCAGTGGCAAATGGTAAACTTGATATGTGATGAAAAGTAATTCAATAGACCTATTAGTTATTTGCGTTCTTGTACCAGTTTGAAAAGACATTTATTTTTAAAAAAATTGTCCCTGATCGTGGACAAGGTAATTTTCTTTTTTTGCTAGACCTAGGCAAAGAAATAACATTTCTCTAATTTTGAAGTAATATTTCAACCGCTTGACATGCGTGGAAAATATAGTTTTCGTCGCAAAGGAATTTGTTGTTCTCAGCAGTTGATTGGTTTAAAATAATAACGTCATAATAAGAAATCATTCAACTCGCCAAGGCTCGGACTTAAAATTCCATAATTTAACTATGTCGATAAGGCGAGGACTTAAATTTCCATAATTTAACTATCTAGACTGGAGAAATCCGATAATCCACTCGTACTAACGTAAGATCCTGTATTTACAGAACCAACCACAAAATATAATATACATGGTCATAAGTTTTTTTTAAGTCACGATCCGACATATTTTACAGAATGCGAAATATTAACATCTCATGTCACTTTCACCATTCCTCCTGTGACGCCAAGCTTATTCCTTGTAAAGAACAAATTATTCGAGCAAAATAAAGTAAATTTATTTGTGAAAATCATATATTAATAATTAATTACTACAACGTGACATCAATCCGTTATAGTTGACTATGTACTTTTTTTAACCATTATCAGGAATTGTGTGTCCTAAACACTTTATTAATGGACACATATCAGACGGGTGTTCTGGATACGTCGGCCTGTCCTGTGGCGTTACGTGTTTGCGAGGTTATGTCAGCCAAATACCTACCCTGGTTTGTCAGGAGAACGGACAATGGAATGGAGATATTTCAACGATTTGTAAAGGTACTTTCATATATATGTAATAAGTCCGACGATATCCAGGCTGACTGTATCAAAAGGATCTATTACAAAATTACAAAGCGCGGGGTAATAGAAAACATATAAACAGAAGCAACAAACACATAAGAAAGTAAAACGAAACTATTTAAAAAAAATAGTATTTGTTTTTGCTCAAGGATGAGCATATCTGCTTTACCCGTTACCTCGGCGTAATACAATTGTTAAAACTTGTGTGAAGTCACGAATAACCTTAAAGATCTTCAATCCTTAATTGGATGTTTGCTTTACGTCCAGCAACGAGACGAAATCACCCTAACAAACAATAAACCAATAAGGAAAATATACATCAAAAGGCATCAGATTTTAAATGCTTTTGAAAAGTATGGATAGGAGCAGGATAATTTAGCCTTTTGTAGCGGCTTTCACATGCCTACTCTTATCGACATCTACAAAAGGTTATTGTATCATGCAAGGATCGTGGCAGTTTCCAGACACGTTTGGGTCCCGTCAGGCTTTTCGTATTATAACGTGTAACCCCATATGCAGTATCGCGATCAACCACCTATGCACGCGCTAAGCAGATCTGTGTGTCGAGCAATGCATACCCTTACAACATTGTTCCAGTCATATACCCAATAACTATAGACAATTGAAATTCCATTTAATGTAGATACTATAAAAACAGCAACTGTCAGAAACACTTTCTTTACCAGTCTCACATTGAGCAACAATCTCTGTCCAGGAATTTACTGTAGAAATTGGAGACATTACTGTCTTATAAAATCTTTAAGAAGGAGCTGGTTGAATACGTCAATCCGCCTAAGTTGCATTATTTTAATAGAAAATTTTAGTGCTTTGTGCGTAAGGCTAAGCCATTTGAGCTCAAGTATAGCAATCAAGGTAAAGATCCAATTAAAAACCGAATTACGTAAAAGATATTAACACGAAAATATATTAAGAGAGACCTAAAATGAAAAACGGCATTAACTTGACTTAATAGTTTCTTCATGCCCCCAGAAATTATAAATGTTGAATAAGCTTTGATCATTTTATCATGACCTGTGAAGTTTATCGGCACTCTTTAAAATGTTAATTTTAAAATGTGTAACAGACTAAAGAAACTGTCCGCTATATCATGGTGTCCTGTGTCTATTGGGGAGGGCTCCAGAAGTACCGTCGTCCATCAAAAGTTAAACATAAAGAAACATTCATCACTTTAAAACTGGGTTTGTATTAGAGCCACACTAAATGTTAATCTTATCTTAATTATTTGCTTATTGGCCTGGGATCATTATTTTGGCTATAATAAGGACATGCAACAACACACAACAAATCAATTGCAAATTTGATAAATGTACATTTATTTTTAGATCTTACATAAAAACATTTATTTACAGTTGGATAAGGACAACATTTTTGTTAATTTTAGCCGTCAATATGTTTTTTTTAAAGGTCGAAAAGTTTTCTTTCTCATGCTATTAACTTGTGACTCTCGAAACACGTTGTCCACTATTATCAACAGTCCGACTTACTTCATAATCCTCTAAAGTATTAAGAGGCCGAATAGAATGGTACTAACTGATCGTGGTGATATTGCACATCTCTCAAACATTATCTTAGTTTTCCGTCGATCAATTCTTGTACTACCTACCGTTGTTGTCTAAAACCAATTTTAATGTATATTTAGGATATAGGATATATTTAGAATTTATGTATGCCTCAGTTGCCTTTGTCACAATCCAGCTTTCAGTATTTGCGGTAAAAAAGTAAAGTAAATTATGAGATACGGATGCACAATCAAAACGAAATAATTCAAGATAGTAAATAAATTGACATGACCAAACACATAAGCAACACACACCCAAATCATACAACAAATGATAAGCATGATAAGCAACGCAATTCTTTCAAAATAAGTAAGTTACATCAGATGTTCCAGAAGGTAGAACGTATCTTGCAGCAAAAAAAACTAATTTCAATTCGAAATTTGATTTTATATTGTTGATGATAAGATAATTTTTTCACAAAAAAGTCGGCCCGATTCAACTGAAAAAATCAGAAGTGGTATTAACCTTATGAGTTAAATTTTAAACACTGAGATATTTTTAAGCTGAAACGCAGTCAGAACCACAAATGAGCACTGGAGCCATTGTAGGATTAGTTTGTGGAGGAATTATTCTGTTGGTTATTGTAGTAGCTGTCGCTGTGGTGTGCCTTTTGAAAAGGTAATTAACATATGATAGGTGGGACAGGTATAATGCATAATGTCATTTTTACAACTGTTAATTTGTTTTGTTAAATGATATATCTATTTATGATGTAGTGTTAAAAAATAATGTATTGTTTAGAAACGCATGTGACAAAATAAGTTTTTAACGTCATTTTAAATACAGGACGTGGTTTGTTTAAGACTAATTTATTTAATGATTACAAAATGTATCACATTAAAGTTCATAACGTTCTGATGACGTTCAAAGGTGCCCATCTTAAGCCTAAAACAGTACACTAAATGTTTTTTGACATTCTTGGAATCTAAGAAGTCAAGGTTGAGCATTTTTGTGCTAAAAACTTGAATGCGGGAAACATGTTTTGTTTCAAAACCTTAAGTTTGTGTCTATTAACGCTGAAGTTGTCTCGGATGTACACCAGCGTTATTTTTCGAGCGCATAATATGGCACCACACATTTCACTTATTCAACTACGTCGATCCTTTAAAAAATAACGTATATTATTAACACGCCGGTAAAAGTAAATGGCTAAGTACTTAAATCACTTGTACACCCCAATTTTTGTTAGATTAACGTTATAATTTGTATGTATTAAACTTTCTATTGACAGAATGCGTAAAGAAAGCAAAAAAGCGCGAAACGAGTGGTCGGTAATTTATAACGCCAACGCTAATAATGCATACTTAACTGGAACGTTAGAAAATGTGTCTAACAATGAAATTTATGATGAAATAGTGGAGGACAAATATACTAGAGAAAAGGATCAAGTAGCAAAAGCGCTAAGCGAATCCAGTTCATCAAACAGATATAGCCAATGGCCACAGGAGCAAGATCCTCCTCCCGATTACTTGGAGGTGGTTGGGGCAGCAGGTGGACATAGTCCTTACTTAACCCCAAAGTCGAACGACAACTATTACTCTAAATCCGTTTTAGAAGGCGCTAGAATAACGCCTTGCAGTAACAAAATTGTCGAAGACGATTATCTTACGCCACAATCTTCCGTTCGTGGTCAGAGTAGGCTTGAATATAATCAGTTTATGTAATGATTATCCATGTAACTATTTTTATGTTTGATTGATACCAAAGAATATCTTATGAATGTGTGTAACTAATAGATTTAATTATGTACGTAAAACTATTCAATTAAAATAACGTTTGAAATTAAATGATTTTCTGACAAGGGATACTTTTTTTACAAACGTGTCAAAAACTGTCTGCGTTCAATGTCTAGTTAGTTGATAAACATATCTGTATACAAATTAACCAGAATTTATTATTGTAAAATAAAAATATATCACCTCTCGATACCATTCGATATATGATAAGACTACAAACTTGCAAACATTGACAACTACGTAAATTTGTACATGTTATTGTACTTGTTATAAACGATTTATGCCAACTCTCTGTGATAAATGAATGAAATAAACATTATAAAAATGTGTATTAATTGTTAATTTTAGAATCTTCATGTGCTGGGTGTATTTGTAATTCCTTATAGATGTTAATGTATACCTTCCTTTAAAACATATCTGTGCATAATATCAGGTATAAGTACCCGCCCTGTGATGTAATCAAGTGAATTCTTCGTGATATTCTTCATCAGTTGCTTGTAAATGGTCGTAGACTGTGAATAAACATGTTGTCCATGATATAGTTATATTATCATGCTGTGAACCAATTTTGTACGAAGAAATCAAAATTTCATTTCACGTTTACATAACATAAGAACTTATTTTTCACGTCGGTAAAACGCCAACTGAACTGTTTTCTTAATATTTGGGTTTGATGATGTTATATATTGTGGCGAAAGGTAAAAAATCGGCTATGGTTTGGCATAATATGTCAACGTTCATATGATGCAATTAACTATTTATGTTCCATTAACTGCATTTGATTCATATTATTTAAAGATTTCTTATCAATCGTTATCAACTGAACGAGGTTTTGCATATTGGTTCTCTTGTGGGTTTGTATTAAACCAACTAACCAAGAGATAAAAAAACAAACACAAACTTTACAATTAAAATTTTACTTAAAAGGAGAACAATTCAAACAAATTGACGAACAAGAAATAAATCATGGACGAGAGAGTATACTTGTGACTTGGACCTGTCACGTAGAAAATTATGTAGTGGAATTGAGCCGGTAACTACTGGCTTGGAACAGTAAAATAGAACATTATGTGGCAGAATTGAACCGGTAACTACTGGCTTGGAACAGTCACATAGAAAATTATGTGGCGAGAATGAACCGGTTAAGAATTTCACATTTCCATTGATTTTTATACATTTTTTATATTTTTAACATAGTCAACAAACAAACACCAACAAAAAGAACAACAAAAATACATGTGTGCACAATTTTGAACCAATAGAACCTGTTCGATAAATACACATATAAGTCTTGATTAAAAAACGCGCATGTGGCTTATTACATTGTGTATCCTTGATATTATATTATATTATTTTATTAACCGGCCACTACAAATATAAAAGGTAAAGAAACACAACAGACGAAATGATACAAAAAACAGATCGGTCACAATGGATTCATTTAGTTGTCAATTTGCATCATATTTGGTACGATTAAAAAAGTTTCACACGTGAACGTGATACAGTCTTTACCAATTACTTGCCCAGGCTAGATAATGTCATTAATAACTGTACATCTATGTAAATCCTTGTAAATTAAGGTTTGAATCGAACACATCATACCCACATTAAGGCTCGAAAACTCAACCTCAGTGTTGAAACGCCGGCGATCAAATGTAGATGACTGTCTCTGCTGAGGCACACTCACTGTCAATAAGAATGTTTATAATATTTGATGGACGAGTGGTTAAGGTAGTTCGTCTACTATTGATCACGTGGTCTGTCAACACTGAGATTGCGGGTTCGAGTCTCTGAGCGGACACGGTGCGCACGACTCAATCTAATTGACAAGAATTGCCAGTTTTCCTGCCGAAGGTCGGCGGTTTTCTCCGAATACTCCGGCTTCCTCCCGAAATACAAACTGATCGTCATGAAAAAATTCTGCAACTGTCGTTAAACAACATTCAATCAAACAAACAAACAAACATACTATATGATAAACATATTATTGCGAAGTCTGTACTTAAAGGAAATTTACTCTTTCAGGAAAAAACAGAATAAGTAATATATCCTAAATATTTTTGAATATGCCTTAAAGTTTTATGAAATGTATATGTAATTAACTTAATTTTCAACTTTTGAAATTCATAATATTGCAAACATAATCGTTTCTTATGTTTCCAATGCTCTGCACTTCCCTCGGTAAGATTGTTTTTCCTATTAGCAAGACCTAGAGCTTTTCTAACTGCTCATTGCTCACTTCATGAATGTAGGATTGGTTCATTGGGTGACAAGAAGTAACATATGTGGAATAACATTTTCTATTTATAGCACTATAAACGTTTCTTTTTTCACATCATAATATCACACCAATGGCTACTAAGAAGTCCGAATTCTCCATTGCAATATCACAATATTCCTTAAAAGTAATCATGAATTCTTTAAAACAAGAAAGGAAATGCATAGGTCAGCCAAAATCACACAAGTGTTTAAATATGAACATAAACTGTATAAATGTCGTCTTGCATAATATTTTCATTAACAATTATATTAATAGCAGCAATGCTTGCATCAACTTCCTGAATTTCGGTGTCATCGGTATTTTCTGTTGATACTTCACTAGTATTGTGAGTTGTATTTTCATCATCTGAATAACTATGGACAAACAAACACTTTTTGATTGAGTCTAACAAACGTTTATACACAACCTGGATAATTAGTCGAAATCCATCGTCTTGAAAGCCATATATTATAGGGTTGATAACGGGGCTAAAGAAATAAGACCAAATAAAAACATAAAACCATTCAGCCTCATTTAGACTCAAAGTGCATTCGACTATTACTTTACCGAAGAGTAAAATTGCCAAAATATGATACGGTACCGCACTTGCTATGTAACTGATGGTAACAACGAAATAAAGCCACAATTTTCGGGATTCTTGTCTAGCAAGTATACGTCTAACGTTTTCCGGTGTTGACGCAGAATAACGCCTGGACCTCCGCCTAAATTTCAACATTTTGTTATAATCTATCATCACCAGTGTGTACAATACAAACAGCACTATCATGACGGCGAAAAAGAAAACAATTAACAGAATTTGATAGTATTGCTGAAGTTTCATGGATTCGTCTTCGAGATAGCATCGAATTCCGCTGAAACCTGGAATTCCGGTTTCTGTCTTTACGTTACTGAAGAAAAGAGGAGCTGGCCATGTCAGAATGACTGCAACTACAACTGTCGCTACACACATGCGTTTTGAATGTTTCGAAGTCAACCTATTATCAAATGTTCGACAAATGACTAGATATCGATCTATTGCAATGGCAATTAAAGTTAAACTTATGGTAACTGGAACGAAATAAAGCAGAAAACGAAACATTTTGCAAAGTGCATTCGATGGGTAATTTACAGGATGCATAAGGTACACAATTAGTAAAGGGGAAACTACAGCACACATAATAATACCAAGTGTAGACAACCACAACACGAATATTCTGTAGTTCACATGGATTCTGTCGTGAATGTAATGTGACCTGTACTTTCGTTTGCAGAAAACAAACAGCACGTGAGCGTTTCCCACCACCCCCAAAATCATAATAATTCCTAAGACCACAATGCCCGCCAAGTTACGTTGCATCACTACAGAATTGACATCTTCCAACGTAAAGTTTCGATCAATAAACTCGCCTGCAACCCAAGGATAACATTGGTGTGTAACGTTTGACACAACTGGTTGATTTGTATATCCGTATTGCACACTTGATCGATTTATTGTCGTTTGTTGTGTAGAGTTTTCCATATCTTATTATTCTATCTGAAAACAAAAAGATATAAATTTTAAAACTACAAAACCATAATGACGAGCGGTTTTTGAAAAAAAAACTAATGAATAGCTGTCTGATTGTTGTTGTGATTCGCGATTAAAAGTTTTTTTTAAAAGCCGCTAATGGCTTTTTGACCACTTCTTATACAAAATAGAACGGATAATAATTAAAACTTAAAAAAGTAAATGTTTAGCATAGCAATTATTTTGATTTCGAATACTAGCAAAATTGGAACACCTTGTATTTGATGTAAATAAGTAGTTATCCGGTACCTCTTAAGTCCCTTAAAGGTCCATGTAAGAAATGTTAAAAACTAGTAAATTTTCTGTTATGATTTTCCTTTTTATCACGTCTCGTTTATAATCTATGGCACGTAAACGTCATAAGATTTGTTGACAACTTACCATAGGATATTATACAATTATCACCCTAGTTGGTGTGTGACGCAGTGATTTTTTTCCCCGAGAAAGTAAGGTCACCCGAGGGCCGGGGTGACCTTACTTTCTCGGCGAAAGAAATCACTGCGTCACACACCAACTAGGGTGAAAACTGTTATATTATTTCGAATATTTAAATGAAAACAATTTAATAGTTGCAACATATTTTGGACAATTTAACCTTTTTCCACAGGAAAACATCCAGCCCATACAATGTAGACAGAAACATGTAAACATATGCTACTGTTTTGTTTGAATGTTTTATTACGTATATGTACATTTATCAAAACGCACAAAATTTCGCAAAATCTGACCTTACCATGCGACCCAACGGTTACCGGTTGACCCAGCGGAATCTCACATGTCACGTGACGGCGTCTAAGCGAATCAAAGTAAAGATTTCTATATGAGTATATAATATAACATCTGACGCAATTTAAGATTACGACTATAGCGAACAAGAATTTATGTTAAACCGGCTTTGACAAGTTTAGCCTTCTTTAATTATGTCATCGAAAGTTGAGATATAGTAAACAATTAAATCAGTAAAACTTAAGCATGTTACAACACTCAGTTATTCATAAATAAAGACAAATGTATCGGTTTGACGTTTTTGTGTGCAATCTGCAAGTTGTTTAGAAATGGCTTTCCGCCTTTGTTCCTCTTCAAATGCAAAATTTGCAGCTTACAATTATAAAAACGTTTTACAAAGTTATAAAAAATAGGTCAGAAATTATTTTATATTGATCTCAATACAAGATAATTCTCAATATCTCTGTATTTGTGCAATTTAAATCTCACTGTTATCTCACTTTGCCATAAAGAACCATGTCACTGAAATGTACGAACCCAGCCAATAGTGGATTAAAATATATATCCTACTGAGCATGATTTATATTTTATTTTTATATGTTATTTTTAGAACTGGAACATCACATTGTATCCATAATATATGATCTAAACACCTAAGATAATGGCCAGGTAACCATAGGATGATTAAAGAACACATATACATGTATATTATTCTTAGTGGCCAGCTTAAATAACTTTAAAAAATTCGATCAATAGAAAAATCGGTAAAATGATTTGAGAGATATACACAAACGTGAAATGTGAAATCGAGTTAATAATTAATATTATTACCTTATATAAATGTAATTTGGTAATTTTTTTTACTGTTTTCTGAAATTAAAAAACCTCCACGTTCGCGAACTGTTGACTGGTCAATTGTTTTCACTGTTTCCCTCGCGTGCTCTGACGAACAAAATGACTTTATTTTCTTACTATTATGTGTTGAAAATAACTTGCTTGGAAAGAATCCATTGACTATTTCTCCATAAATAAAATGTGTTGAAGTATTTAAACAACTTACAATGTTGTCAATTGAAAATAGCAAATGACTGTGTCCCTTACGTTTATTTGACGAAATACATTGAAAAACAATATGAAAACCTACAGACATATAATATGTGTGACATAGTTAAAAGATCGTTAAATTGAGAAAATTTAATTATTGACAGATTTGCAAAACTATTTTCTTGTTCCATTTTTCTTCAGCTTGTATTATTAAAACAGTAATTAATCAGGCCTCTGGCAACAGTTCAAAACACTATTCCCTCCACCTCCATCAGTTTGACTGTTCCCAAATCACATATAACTCTATACTAGGCCTACAAATGTTCGAACTGAGGTTAAAACAATCATATTTGATCGGCTGAAAGGCACTATTCGAGGTCCCTTAATTTTTGCGTGACAATCAGAGTGTCGCCACTGCCTTTACAATTGTTATAAAGGCACTTGGACATTTTTTCTGATTGTTTGCAATCTAAACAAGATGTAGTAACAGACCAAACCTAAATCTCAACCCACGGGGCTACCCAGCGCGTCTTTGTCTTCGTATAAACACTTACCCAATTGTTAAAGGGGGCGCAAGAGGAGGGTTATAACACAGAAATCTTGGCAGAAAAACATGTGGGAACCATAAGTGAATTTAATGTATTCAGCATTAAATTCCTTTATCGAAGGAAGACTGACTAGTATAGTTGTTGGCTGTTGTTGCGTTCGCTCTAGTATTCCTTAAACAAATGATTGGTGATTGGTTAAACCTGTCCTAAAATAGAAAAACCAAATCGAGATTCGGTCTTTTTGAAAATCGTCTGCAAGGAGGTGACAGGAAAAATGTGGAGCTCCCGACATTTTATCAATACCTTGTCATTCTAGTTTCAAATTTCCCCTAAACAATAATAATAATAATGTTATGGACATTTCTATTTAAATAAAAATAGGAATAAAGCCCTGCTTCCCTCCTATCACGGTCACAGCTTTTTTTGACAGTAAACCAATTAATAAAAGTGGTAAACTTCTTTTGAATACATGTCATGAATCTGGACTAAAAATACTAAATGGTAGAACCATTGGAGATTTATTAGGAAAATACACTTGTGTTACATATAATGGATCTAGTGTTGTGGATTATATTATTGTTTCTAATGATATATTCAATATTGTTTTCACTTCTTTATCAAACCATTGTATGATTAGTTGTCCATTGTTAACAAATTTTCATGTGCAGAGCAGCTTTCAAAATTCATTGGAACCACTTCCATGTAAATTTGTATCGACAAAAGAATTAGTTGAATTGTATTCCCAGAATATAAATAGCATTGAAAGTAAACAAAAACTTGATACATTTATGACAACTAAATTTAATGACATTAATTTGGCTACTGATTCCTTAACCACAATTTTACAAGAAAATGCCAGAAAAAATTGTTAGACCCCCTAGCAGCATTAAAAAATAATTATAATAACCCTAAAACTAGACACTGGTTCTCAGAGTCATGTAAAGATCTCGGGAACACAGAAAAAATGAAAAAACTTGTAAATAAATTTTCCGGAAAAGATTAATATAAGAAAAATTGTTATTCATTTAGATCAAAATACAGACGTCTTTGCAAATTTGAAGAAAAGTCATATAAAAACAAAATTTGTTCTAAATTAAGTAACAACTGTGCTAAGATCCAAAAGTATTTTGGAACATGATAAATAAACTTGAAAGGGAATCAGCTGGTCGAATTGATGACATTGATATTCCAAAGGAAGAATTCATATCATTTTACAAAAAAACTAAATAAAGCTGACACTGCATATAGTAATGAACAACAAAATATCACTCAGGAATTTGAGACCCTAAAATCAAATATTAACTTCTCAGTCTCGGGTGAGTCGAACAATGAAATCACATGTGAGGTGATAATAAAAGCAATTAAATTACTTAAAAATGGTAAAAGTGCATCATCAGACCTAATTTCTAATGAAATGCTGAAGAATAGTACCACAGCATTAATTAAACCACTCTGTAAACTTTTTAATTTGATCTTTTCACATGGTATCTTCCCTAAATCTTGGAATGAAAGCTATTTATTTTTTTATTACAAAAAAAGGTAATAGATTTGATCCTAATAATTATAGGGGAATATCTATCAGCTCAAACTTAGGAAAATTATTTAATAAGATCATACACAATCGACTTTTGGAATTTATGAATAATAACTCTCTAATAAGTAAGAACCAAATAGGATTCAAAGAGAAGTGCAGGACTTCTGATCACATTTTTACTCTTAAAAACTATCACAGATAACTATAAAATAAAAAATCAAAGTGTTTGCAGCCTTCATTGACCTTAAAAAAGCCGTTGACACAGTGTGAAGAATTGGTTTTTTTATAAACTGCTAAAACATAACACTCCTAATAAACTATTTAAAATTATATACTCCATGTATACTGTTACTATGTGTAAAATTAAATTTTCAAATGGTCCAAGTGAGCCATTTATATCTGAAAGAGGGTTAAACAAGGTGATGTTTTGAGTCCTCTTTTCTTTAACTTTTTTATAGATGATATAACAAAAAACTGAAAAACAACATATATTACCCAGTGGTCTTTGGTGGTATTAGAGTAAGCATTCTTCTTTATGCTGATGATATTGTACTAATATCTCGGAGTAAGGAAGGGTTGCAAAACTGTCTCATTGCCATGCAGGAATACTGTTAAATATGGAATTTACATGTAATTGCTGATAATTTCCAAAGTAGTAGTATTTAATTCGAATAGTAAAACCTTTTTTAAACCAATTCAAATATAATAATTTATATATCTAGAAACGGTTTCTCAGTACTGTTATCTAGGCATTTTAATAAAATGTAATGGCAACTTTAATCTAGCTGTTAACACATTGATGGAAAAAGCCAGAAGAGCATATTTTAAAATTAAAAAGCTAATTGGGTTAAATAACCCTTGCAAATTATTAGAAAAACTCTTTGATAAACTAATTTTACCCATTATCACATACTGCAGTGAAATATGAGGTATTTTCTCCAACTTTAAAGATACTGAACCATTTGAAAAATTGCATCTTAAATTTATAAAAGAAATTCTAGGTGTACATTGCAAAGCTACTAATGATGCATGTCGAGCTGAACTTTGTCGACTTCCCTTAAAAAGTAAAATTCTGTACTCAAGCATCAAATATCTAGAATATATTTTAGACTCAGCAAATTCTTTAGAAAAAACTATTTTTGAAAATTCTGTTCACTCAAACAATTGGTTTATCAAACTGAAAACAGTATTAAATATTTAAGATTTTCTTTCTAAATCATGATTTAAGCTCACTTAAACAATACTTAAATCAAATAAAAATTAGATTAAATGATCAAAATCTCCAAAATCAAAATACACTTATAGACACATCTCCAAAACTAGATTTTTTTAAAAAAATTTTAAATATGATGCAGACCTCGCTATTTAGATAGATATCTTAAAGAAAGCTAAAGACAGGGCTGCCCTTTGTAAAATTCGTATCAATGCTCATAATCTAATGATAGAAAAGGGAAAATACCAAAAACTAAATAAAAAAGATGGAAACTGTCTAGTTTGCAATGCAGGAGAAATTGAAAATGAAGAACACTTTCTGTTGCATTGGAAAAATTATAAGCTGATAAGAAGTACATTTCTTAAGAAAATTAAAAGTCAAATCCCAAATCTTTTAACAAATCCCTATTATGCTTTTTGTTGAATAGCAAATCTGAATTTTGTCTAAAACTTACTGCTACATTTATTTTAGAATGCTTTGAATTAAGAAAAAGTTATATCATATAAAACGTAATTTTAATTGGTTATATCATCTGTATACTATATATTCTAATAAAGGCTTTGAGACCACAACTGTGGTAAAAAAATGATTTATCTATGAGCAACACGCGCTGAGAAGGGCGTGTTTTAAATGGCTGTTCCAATTTCAAAACTGTAACTCCCACCGAAAAGCTATTGCATATGACGTATAAATCTTATTAATAGCGACACGCGCTATAATTATCCGTTCCAATATATTGTTTGTTACATTGACGGAACAGCCAGTTTATGGCGGAAATGATGTTTTCTATAGGTACGAAAATATTATAAATGCGCTTGGGATAAAATAATACGACATAAATGGTCACCCCGTGGTAAAACAATGATAAACCATAGCCTCCGTGAATTATTTCTTAAATATAATATAATAATAAATACAATTAATGTAAAGAATTGTATTACATTTTGTATAACACACTTTGTATTGATCCTTTAAATTGTTGTGCCTTACAATGTACTGTTTACACATAATTTACACTCGATATCTTTATAAATGTTTGTTGCTTTTTATTCTAGTATATTATACTGTATATTAGCAAAACACTACAGATTCCGAATGCTATACAAGTAGGGCCGGTCAAACATCTTGTAATATTTTTTGCTAAATCGTTAATGAAATTGTTACTTCGCTTCCTTTTCTCGAATTTTTTCAGGTATTGGGTCAGCTTGGAGTTTTTGAATTGAGGAGCCTTGCAAGGAAACACACAAGTTCTGCCTTGTTTGCTTATACATCATAAGGAATGCATTAACTCTATGGTTATATTGGAACATTTTTTAAATTGGAAGACTCTCCAAAAATTTATTATGATAAATATTGGGCGGAATGATCTTGGTAATGTATTGGTTAGAATGCAATTCTGTATGTTATTCTCTGGTCGCTGGAAATTTTTTAAAATAATTTCGACAAATTGAGTTCGTGTTATTGACCTAAAATGTTACATAAACAAATATTTAGATAAATCTACATGCTGCAATTATTTAGTTTACTATGACATATACATACTAAAAATTCGTAATTGTATATCTGTTTCTGCAAACATTTAGATAAATTTATATACTAGAGCAGGTTTTCCCACCGTAGGTCGGGATGTTTTCGGCTTTCTCCCCCAATAAAAAGCTAAACGCCATGATATAGTTGAAAAATTGCTGTAAGTGGCGTTGAACAACATTCAAACCAACAACATAAGCATACTAGAAGTTCTGAATTTGTATATACATTCAAGCACAGACATGCATGTGCTATTTCGATTTGTTATTCACATAAATATTGATGTAGATATGCCATATATATACTAGAAATATATTATATTGAATATAACAGTGCTATTTCAATTTGTTATTTATCAAATAAGGACTTTTTACGAGGTCAATACGTAGTTATATGGACCGTGGAGGAAAATATTTTTCTACAGGTCCATATAACTACGTATTGACAGAGTAAAAAGTCCTTGATTGTTATATTACATATGAATTTCTCTATTTATTTAAATTTAGAATAATAAATTGCATCATACAATATTGACTCATCGATAGTAATTATAGAAGCATTCGAACAAATAGAACTGTATTTCTTAAAACCCAACAGTATATCCGGATCTATTTTTAGAAACAAGCCTTAAATATGCCTTAGAAATAGAATATATACATAGAATATTTTGGGGGGACATTGTCTACACGAACCAATCAAAACTAGGACTTAACACACCATATGTAATATTCATATATATAGATATGCCATATATATACTAGAAATACATTATATTATATATTAGTTATATATTAGATATTTATCAAATAAGGACTTTTTACGAGGTCAATACGTAGTTATATGGACCGTGGAGGAAAATATTGACCGAGGACGAATTCCGTTGAAATGTGAGGTTTTATCTGTCAGTTGATTTTTCTCGGAGCAAAATTTTTTCATAAGTTCTGTATATTTTAACATGTGAAATATCTAGCTACAATAGTGAAGCTCCTTTTTTATGGACGGAGCTACAAAGAGGTCCCATTACTCGTAATGGAGCAAAAGCACTTTTGGGATTTACACATATTTTCCGCTATTTAACCTTTGTCTTTATTAAATAAATAATTTTAACACTTTTTCGTAATCGTGGCATTGTTGTAATTAAAATTGTGGAGTGTAGAATTTCGGAATCGTATCGGTAAAATTTGTAATAAGGGGACATAATCATAATGCAAAAATGAATACAGCTGAAATAATCCGGAATTTCATTTTTTACCAAATCGATTCCGAAATTATCGAAATTATGCACTTCCGGAATTCATATTTTGTCAGCAATGCCATGATTACGAATAAAGTGATAAAACTAACGAATACGGTGTTGTGGAAATATCAGTTAAACTGCAAATACATAAAAAAAAAGTATGTAGCCAACCAGTGAAACAGTTTAATTGCTTATAATATGCATAAAACCCCCGGGTGTGAATCACTCCGGGGCTGCTCCATTACGAGAAATGGGACCTTTTTGTAGCTCCGTCCATAAAAAAAGGAGCTACATTATTGTAGCTAGTGAAATATCATGAAACTAACATAAACACAAAGACTATACCTGTTTTCAAGGAATTAAACTATGTCCAATTAAGTAATCCATGTTTGAAATATCGAGACGAAATTTTTCTGCGAGCTGACATTTTGAATTTAACGGTTAATCAACTTTACGGAATCAAGTTGTATTTAATGGCGGAACGAATACAATTTGTCGCAATCGTAACACATGGACAATTCGTTTCGTCAAAAACGGAGCCATAAGATAGATTTAATTGGGGTCAGCCATAGAATGTAATGGGAGTTAAGGGACACCTCAAATAAAGCTTTAAACAGGACATAAAAAATCCATGATATACTATGGTAGGACAATTTTTAGAAAATTTAGATATTTTTCTTTAAGTTTAGCGCAGTTTGCATGGTTGTACAAACTTTTTTCATATCAAACTTAACTTAAACATTCCGCACGATTTTCTTGCGGAATTTGCGCACGGGAAAATTCGTTTACAGATGAAACTTCGAATTTCAATAAAAACATAAATATCAATATCCGATAAAAGTGTTGAAAATAAACATGAAATGAGAGGTTTTATTAATGGAACTAAAAAAGTGCCCCTTTCGTGCAGCACTTACTTAATGGGTATATTTAACGTCCTTGACTCCCGTAAAACGGTCGGGCCAACATCCTTGTTACCTTATATATACTCAGTAACACCTTCCCCCCCCCACCCCGTAAATTTATGATATATCATGCATTATGGAGCTATCTATTTGCTCGTGAGGTTTCTGAGCGAATCTACAAGACCGTAACTTCTGGTCAAACTTATTAAAGTGTTCAAACAATACATACGTGATAAGTTCTGATAAACTGATAAGTTCAGATTTAACACTTTTAATTTATTATGGTTGGATATTACTTTTCGGGCTAATCAGAATAACACAGTCCTGTAAAAACCCAGTACGAAATCGTAACAATTGCCACATGGTACTGCCCCCCTCAACTTCTTTAATATAGAAACGATTACTTTCGATTAAGCTTTGACTAATTTGTCGACACAATTATTTTGCTTATTGTTAAATATTTTGCGACTAACTGTACTTACTTTAAAGGATGAGGCCTTTTAACCGTCCATTTAACTAGATAAAACACGTAGTTCTTTAACTAACAAGAATGTATCATGTTGTAGATACATATTGTTTAAGTCTATTAAAGGAGTCAATTAAAGGTGCAATGTTCTGCTCGAATAACAATGTATAAAATAAAAGAATTAAAGATGTCAGCCATTGTTTGATGCTCTTCCTGGTTGCATAATGTTTGATTATACAGCGATATACATTGGTTAAAACTTTGTTTTAATGACTATATAATTATTTAATGACTATATAATCCTTAGTTTGTTTGCCAACATGCGAATAAAGGAGTTGTTCGTCCATGAAGTATCTTTAGGATTTTAAACATCACAGATAATTTTTTTTTAAATTCGCTAAAACATTAAATTGTATAATTAGTGGCCGAGTGATTAAGGTAGTTCGTCTACTATTAATCACGTGTTCTGTCAACACTGAGGTTTCGGCGGGTTCGATAGCTACAACAATTCTTTTTTATGGACGGAGCTACAAAGAGGTCCTCATAATGGAGCAAAAACACTGTCGGGATTTATACATATTTGCCGCTATTAAACTGTAATTTTTGTTTAATTTATATTTTCCATTCTCCGCAGTTCATTGTCATTTATACAATGTCTAATTAAATAATTTTTACACTTTTTCGTAATCATGGAATTGTTGACAAAATTAAAATTGTGGAGTGTAGAATTGTAGAATCATATCGGTAAAAAAATTGATCACAGCTAATGCAATAAATCCGGAAAAACTTGATGCGGATGAATATTTTTACCAGATCGATTCAGAAATTATGCACTTTCGGAATTCAAGTTTTGACAAGAATGCCGTGATTACGAATAAAATGTAAAACTAACGAATTAGGTAGTTAAACATCAAAGACATTAGAAAAAATGTATGTTGCAAATTAGTGAAACAGTTTAATAGCTTATTATATGCATAAAGCGCCCGGGTGTGAATCTCACCCCGCTTGCTCGATTACGAGTAATGCGACCTCTTTGTAGCTCCGTCTATAAAAAAGGGGAGCTACATTATTGTAGCTACGGGTTCGAGTCGTACTGCGGGCAGGGTGCGCTTGACTCCAATCTTAATTGACAAGGATTGTTAGTTTTCCTCCTGAAGGTGCTTAAACACCATTCAAACAATATATCATGAGTATATAACTTGTTATAAAGATTACATTGTAGTATAGGGGCCTCGGTGGCCGCGTGGTTAAGGTAGTTAGTCTACCGATGATCACGTGGTCTGTCAACACTGAGGTTGCGGGTTCGAGTCTCAACGCGAGCAGGGTGCTCTCGACTCCAATCTTAATTGACAAGGATTGCCAGTTTTCCTAACGAAGTTCGGGGGTTCTGTCCGGGTACTCCGGCTTCCTCTCGCAATAAAAACTGGACGCCATGAGATACCTGAAAAATTGCTGAAAGTGGCGTTAAACATCATTAAATAAATAAATAAATAATACACTATAATATAATTTTAATTGATATCAACTTGTTAATCACTTCAAGTTATAATCTTATTGCATGTGTTTCTTGCAATTAACATTACCAACGTCTCTCTTATCTAGTTAACATTTGCACCACAGTAGCTACATGTAAATGACACATTTAAATTTAAAATAGGGAACCAATTTTATACGTAGCAATAACAGCTAAAATAAAATTACTTGTTCGTATTGTTCACAAACTTTATAGTGCATTACGATGCATATATATGTGTTTTTCTTTTATTTTTAATTAATATAAAAGTTTATAAAAACATAAGACTGGAATACAAAATACATTTTAAAGGATCTATTATGCATAAACGAGATTATACAAATACTGTACGGTGTGTTCACGTTTCTCCAACATTTGATATTTCAGGTAAAAAGTATGTTGGAGAAACGTGAATAGGTAGTAGGAAAACTGAATTAATTTTACCTGTAATTAAGACTACAGTAAAACATGTATAAATTAATCTTTGGTAAGTTATAAGCAAAGAATATAGAATATTATATATATTTAATTGAATTACAGTACAAAATAACAGGCATGTCCATATAACAAATTAAACATTACAGTACAAAGTAACAGGCATTTATTAAAGTAATAAGTAAAGTAAAAAATACAGAATATTATACATATTTAATTGTAACAGGCAGTAAGGCGAAAACAAGTGGGTACATTATGTCGTCAACTGTTGCATGCAGGGTGTAAAGTTGCGTGAACTTGGTTGGTGCTGTGATATAGGTCCCGTCTTCATGTGGTAAGACTTCCAATTGAACCCCCAATAAAAAATACGCCATACATTAGACTACCACAAGATACACGTAGTTCACACGGCTCGCACTTGCCCAATTGGCAATGCATTACTGTGTCGACTGTGGGGTTCACCAGTGGCAGCCACCCATTGCCAAATTCTTTTATTTACGTTCGAAATAATGCATTTTTAGTGGGGGGGGGAGTGGGAGTTCAAATAGAATCTTTCCAATGATGTCGGCTGCAGCCAAGTTGGTTATCTGTAGGCGAACTCGTCCGAACTTGTTCGGAACGAAGTTCACTGCAAGCATTGCATTTGCCATTGTGTTTTTTGAAAGTCAGATAACTGAATGATTAGCTGAAATAAATGTTCGACTTATAAATGAGCCGTGAACTGACACTAACCACTTCTCATTTCTGAGCAAGTAATAATTGTATAATAATTTGACACTGCTTTGCATGGTATTTAATTGCACTTTAATTATTTAAGAATTAGTTTTATTGATTGATTGATTGATTGATTGATTGATTGATGGTGTTAAACGCCCGAACAGCAATATTCCAGCTATATACAGGCGATGAACATGAAATGGATGATAAAATGAACATGAAATGATGATGAATGAAAATGGGATGGGACACAAGGAAAAATAGGGGTAACGGATTTGTGAAAACAACAAGCCCTTCCATTGTTCATTTCATGTTGGAGAAACGTGAATAAAATTTTTCAAATGTTGGAGAAACGTGAATAAACCATACTGTACAATTAACTAAACTTTCTCTATAAAAGCTATTTGACAAATAATTATGACTGAAAACCTAGAATGGTGGGCTCGACTTAGTTTATTTTCCAGCCGAAAAGTATCCGTGAGGAAAAAAATGGGGCCTGGCTTTCACCGTCTTCTAAGGCTTCCTACTACATTAAAACGTGGAGGCTCTAATTTAGCTGAAAAAAATGGCATCAGTGGGGTTAAACTTCAAACAAGAAAACAAATCATTTTTAAATGAAAAAAAAACCTTAACTTATGGTAGATTTTGTGACTGTAATTTGAGTAGTAAACAATGCTTAAATCAATGACAGTCTGTGGTTCTATCAGTGCCCCTGTTTAACTGTTAAAACACAAATTGTGTTGATTGGTATTGTTTTAAAATGTGACTTTTTTCGTTTTGTTGATTCGGAGGTAATTTCGATATTAATCTCTTTCAGTTTTCTTCTTATTTAATACTTCATTGTCATTTTTTCAAGAATTCCGAAAATTGAAATGTAATCTTATGGAGTATGACGCCGAAAGGTCAAATAGATCTTCAAATCTATTTTAGTGGTGATACCCTGCTAGTGCAAACATAATAAAATTGCTAAATGCAAGTTTTCAAACGCAATATCTGTTTTAAAAATAATCTTGCCTATATTTGACAAAAATCGCAGATTTCTGGAATTTTTTTGTAAAAAAAATAAAAGCAACAAGAAATAGTGAAAATAATTAGTAAGTTACATTAATTTTCATAGCATATTTCGATCTTTTTTAGTGATCACAACTCGACGTTTACAGATTTTTGTGAGCGAAGTTACCTTTTGATAAAAAGTTTCAGATATCTGGAGAAAAAATGTATGATCGGAAACATGTCATTAATCAGTTTAAATATGGAATTATTATATTCGTTTTTATTTTCATTACATGTAGTGTCAGATTCATCTATAACTTCTGGAATCACAGAGGCATCACACACATGAAGGCCTCAGTTTTTGACAACATAGGAAAACAAATCTGGGTGTCTTGCATATCCTAAGTACTTTAACACAGCAGCAGTGTGGGAAGAAACACCCGAGCTCCTGCTCTACACTTAGAGAATATGGTAATTATATTAGAAACATTGAACTTGATCCATATTAAATATAAAAAATGATTTTAATGATGTAGAGTTAACAGGTATCTTAGATACAATAGCGTAACAATGAATGTGTTCTTCCCTATTAACTTCTGGGACCATACTGTGAGGCCAGTGCTCGAACCACACAGCAGCCCGGCACGTCCCATGCCGGATAGGATAGACTCTCGTTGGTGGTGGGGTTGTCAGGTCATATGTTTGCACTCCTTGCACGAATAAAAGCCTTTTTGTAGATTTCGAAAAAGAGTAGGTTCATCGTTACAAAAGGCTTTACCGCTCCTCACCTATACTTTTCCAATGACTTCATACTGTTTTATCCTTTTGGTCCATCTTTCCCGAATTGATTTATTGTTGTTAACTTATTCTCGTCTTGAATACAGCTTAAATACTGAATAATAATAGCAGTTACGTATGATGGATACAGAGATTAATAAAGCAAAGTGAGCGTAAAATTTGCGACTGGATTTGTAAAGAATAGTATATTATAGTTATAATTATTACGGAAACGATTATTTCGTTTTACATAAGACTGCACACAGGGTAAGATATATAAAGTGTCTTGCGCAGAAAGGTTACCATCACCAGCCATGTCATAGTCTTAAAAAATCAAATATAAGAGCATTCATGCGGGTGAAACGGATCGCGGAACGGAAACGGAAAAAATAGACGGTTAAATAGCAAATCTTGATTTTTAAATTATAAAATGTTTCCGGAGAATTGTAAATTGCAGTGCAAATAACATATAGCGGTTATGTTTTCTCAGACTTCAGTTTTGAAAATATAATTAGATCGATCCGTTACGTCTTTTTGCATATTTACATTAAGTGCAACCCTTAGCTGCATTCAATTTTAAAATACCCTTTGTATATTTGTGATCATTTTCAAAAGCCTGAGCTAAGAAAATTTGAAAACATTTACTGCTTACTTGTATTTTCATTCTGATAAGTAATAAGTGACTTAAAATAGCTGGTCTTCAAAATGCAGTAAAGAAAAAGAAGCCGAAAAAGGCAGGCACGCAAGAGTTGACAAACCGAATGACTAAGAATTGAAAAGAAAGCTCAAAAGAATTGGAAAATTCTGAAGATGGCCGTAGACTTGGGTTCAGTTTTCATAGACATTTATAAAAACGCAAATAGTTTTACATTTCTGTAGGCTTAGACAAAAGGTGCACTTGATGGATTTAATTGGGCCTGAGTCAACAAAAAAAATGACAATATAACTACAAATTTATGACATTGTCACAAAATGTAACATTACTTTTAGCAGGTGTCCCTGCAAATATCAATATGAATATACAAAAGACTACGAAAAGGAGATTTTGGTAGTGTTAGATATTAATATATAGCGTTATTAATTCATTGGCGTTTTTTTCAATAATCAAGTTGGAACAAAAAAGTTCAGAAAAAGCGTAGGGCATAACATACATGTATATGACACTCAACTGCACATAACATTACAATGCAAAACAAATACAGTATTCTATCGGGGTTCCGGTTTCGTTTAAACTAAGCACCACTAAAACCAGGCCCTTAATCGATAGAACTATATAATTTTGAATATTTCTTTTTCAATTTAAAATTTAAAAAAATTTACCACACCTACTCACTCCTTTTCAAGGAAAAAACCCAGCTGAATAAAAAAAAGTTATTGTTTGCATGCTTTTGAATAAAAACATGCCAAAGCAGTGGTGGATCTAAAAGGGGCTGTTGTTCGGGGAAAGGAATCCCTTTTCCTGATTCGATTTGTAATTTTCGTGCAGATTTTCTGTAATAAATTATTTGCCTTTACCCCCTCAATTTTATCAAAAATTCTGCCCCATGGCAATCTTGCGTCATAACATTTTTAGGTGCGTCAATCATTTAATTTCATATTAGGGGGCGGGATTAAACTAAAAAGTTTGGAAGAAAACCTTGGCTCAGAGGCGGAGCTTGTTATAAAACTTAAATTGCGAAAACTTAAATGTAAATTAAAAAGAGAATACTTAGAGCGAATTTATCTGACATTTATTCTTCGAATTCTAGAATATTCCTGCGAGGTGTGGAACAACTGTGGTCAAGCTAACGCTGAACGTTTAGAAAAACTTCATCTTCAAGCTGGGAGAATTGTCACTGGACTTACTATGTATGCCAGTTTAGACTCTATCTTTCAAGAGACTGGATGGGAGCCCCTTGCACGTAGACGGGAACGGAAAAAACTTGTCCTTTTCTATAATATTGTCCAAGGTCAATGTCCGGAATATCTAGCTGATCTAATGCCGCCACTTGTCGCTGAAACCACAGTTTATAATTTACGTAGTAGTCAAAATTACTCTGTTCCATTAACACCAACAATCCTTCTTCCCAGCTACACTAAAACATTGGAATGATCTAGACATATCTATACGAAATTCGCCTTCAGTAGATATTTTCAAGTGTTCATTGAGAGCAAGATATTGCCGCTACAAAAAACCACCGGCCTATTACTTCATTGGCAATAACATTTAAACATTCTTCATACTCGACTACGCCAAAAATGCAGTTCACTAAAACATGTCCTATTTAGAGCCAAACTTATTGAAAATTCGATCTGTTCGTGTGGTACTGCATTTGAAACTGTAGAACACTTATTTTATGTCCTGCAAAAACAACCATATACCTAGACTTAAATTACAAACAAATTTACTATTGGTTAATTTTTGTTTTGATCTGAACACACTGTTATATGGAGCAGTTAATGACAGCTATGAAAACAACTGCTTACATGTACTATTTTAGCACGTTCAGTTATATATCAAAGAAACCGGACGATTCACAAGTAATTAAGCTTTCATTGTAAAACGGAGTTGCATCAATTTTCGCCCTCCCTTTCCCCTTTTGTTTCTGTTCCTTGTTTTACTTCTTAAATACTTTGTACTATGTACTATGTGAAATGTACAACTCAAGTGAATGTTCATATAGATTTCTTAGGTCATGTTTATACCCATGTCTGTCATAGTTGTTTATAAAATATACTTATACGATATCCGTTAATGTCAATACATGTATAATGTGTAAATCACGGAGAATGCGATTCTAAATTGTTATAATTTGTGTCTGATCCGATTGTCTGCTGTTTTTGACAATAAAATATGTTTAAACTAAACTATAAAATGATACGCAAAAAAGCCGAGTTCGACCTATGGAATCGCAGCTTAAACGTTACTAATGATTTGAAGTTTTAGACAATGATTTTGTATCTTGCCAATTTATCAAATGATTTAAAATCTGCAAAAAAGAAACAAACAAAAACAACTAAAAAAACCAACAAAAATAAAACTCATTACTATCCTTCGTCAGAGGAGCAATGCATTATCGCTGCTTAAATGGGGAGTATAGAAATTGGTTTCCGGGTCGTAACTTGTGATATCGGGATTAACACATGTAACTTACCATGCATTCAAGTCATAAAACTGAACATATACGTTTACGCATGCATAAACATGGCACCAAACATGTTTGATAATGTTACCTAGCGGTTTTATTGAAGTGACAATTAATATCACATATTTATACAAAAATATCAGACAGTCATGTTTTTAGGTCGAAATATCTATTTATTCATTTTTCCGTTTCCGTTCCGCGTTCAGTTTCCGCGTTTTAGTAACACCCATTCCATGCATATGGAATAATTTTCATTCGGTGACATAATGAACGGATGGACACAGGGAAATGAAGGACTATCCACTTTATTACTGGAATGAAAATCGAGTTTTAAATAACTGCACATGCGTCTTAAAAGACTATAATTCTATTCATGCTCTAATTTATTTATATTAAGTATATTGGAAAAAAAACACTTAAATGGCATCATCTCGGATAATTTATACATCGATATTTCCTCTGACCGGACTACTTTCAGAATAGAATGTAAACAAGATGGCGTCCTCCTAGCGTATCGTCAGGGAGAGGGGACAATGTTTTCTCTGCCGCAATGATTTCCAACTAAATCGACTGAGATTTCAAATAAAATATTATATATATATAATTTAGTGTTTCATTTGTTTTTTCCTATCTAAATATCTACAGAACCGCGATTTCTTTAGTACTATGTTTTTCATATTCCTACGCTTTCCGGCCTGGGTACGTGTTAAGGTCTAGATCGGTTTCTGTAACGGTTTTTGCTGTTTTAAAAATCGCAAATAAATTCTCCTTTTTGTAAAGGAAACGGGAGAGTATAAAGCATCACGGAAACAACAAAAAAATGTTAGAAACGAAACAAACATTGTTAGTAAAGAATTTTTTTCACCTTTTAAATACCGGTAAAGCATTTGTAATTGTTTTTAAAAAAACATAAAAAATAAGTGGATTAAACTACCAATAAAAAAATTATATACAGTTTACCAATTAATTCTTTACGGGGTTATTTTTGTTTGATTGTTTGAATATTTTTAAAAGCCATTTTAGCAATTTTTAAAGCTATATTCTGGCGTCCAGTTTTTATTGGGGAGGAAACGGAGTAACCAGAGAAAACTCCCAGCCTCGTTTGGAAAACATGCGTGCAGTAAGAATCGAACCCCCAATCACAGTGTGACAGACCACGTGATTAATAGTAGATGAAATACCCCAAATTGCATGACGCACAAAACATTTAATATGCAATTCTGCTTGCTTGTACTTTTGTAACACATCGGATTGGAAACAAGACACTAACGCAGAAACAGATCTTAGTATATTTACAGTGATAAATCATAGCCACAGGGTTCTCGTAGTGACGTACTTCTGCAGAGGCTAGTTAAGAAATAGATTATTGCGAGCGGGCTTTATGTGAATTAGAACATGGTCAGACCTTATATATTTGTCAATATTTGATACCGAGCGATAGCGAGGTATAAAATGAAGACAAAAATAAGGTCTGGCCATGTTCTAATTCCCATAAAGCCCGCTCGCAATAATCTATTTCGATTCTAATATGTCTAACAAATGTTTTAAAATTTCGAAGCGGTTCTAAGAGGACGCTTTCAGTGGTAATATTGTTTTTTTTTAAACTAATACGATATATCCCAAAACAGTATGTTAAAGCAAATAAAATTGACATAAACATATTTTCTCGTCATTTTATTGAATGTACGTACCTTTTAAACAAAATATTGAGAAATCTGAACGAAATTGCGTCGTTCCAGTTTGAATTTTTCAGTTCAGCGTAATATGACGTCGGAATTCTAATTGTGACGTCATATTAATTCGAATGTAGAATTGTTAAAAACAATAATGCATCGGGAGTAGTTTAAATCATATAAATCTCAGAATTCAGACTAAAAATAGCTAAATAATTAAAAATAACGATAATTATGGATAACACATAACAAACGGCATTTGTAAGTCAGTTTTTATTTTTACATTTACACAAAACACGCAGTTAACGCACGTGCGAACTAAACTTATTTCAATTTTGACATGGCTTTGTTTACATAGCTAAAGCAGGACGTCATATTAGAATAATCCGTATACCATCGTTAAGAGCATTAAAGGAACACCAATCTCGTTATAAACATATTATGAACCTATTATGAGCAACAAAGAAGTACTGTCCACGTGTAGCCTCAGGGCTACAACCTGTACTTGTTGACCATTGCCTCAGGGCTAAACTTGTACTGGTTGACTATAGCCTCAGGGCTACACTTATACTTGTTGACTTTATATCCAGTGGTTTTAAGTAAACAGTTTGAGGTTCTTATTTTCAGGCCATTTATATTTTCTTTTAGATCTTGGACGAGGAAACTATTACTTGTAGGTTTCCAGGTGTATACATATGTGTATATAACTAATCACAGTTTCGGTTCACTGACTGGAGGTCTGAACTCTCTAAATATTACAAGATCTGTCGTTCAAGGATATTTAAAAGATGTATAAAGACCTAAGGAATTAAAATTAACACAGAAAATACAAATTGTGAAGTTTTAAAATAAAGATTAAAATATGTTTTACGTTTTTTGGTGTGGCATTAGTTTTTAGTACTTTTTCATTGGAAAATTTCAAAATCTTCATAAAATTGAAATTCAAACTCTTGAATATTAATCTAACTTGAATGCTTTCAAATTTTCGTAATATTTAATATTGTCTGTTTGAACTCAATAATATTTTTAAATATAAAATAACTATTCTTGGGATTGTTACAAAAAATCTTGATAGGAGTATATGTTTTTATTTTGTTAAACAATTTCATATATTTAACTGCTTTGATGGATTAATCAACCGAATGTAATTTGTCCGATGCAAACGCTAATAATAATATATTCTTCATTTCCGAAATAATTCTAGAAAATAAATTGCAGTGTTTTATGCGAGATGGGTTTATTAAGGTACAATTTACCATAAAAATATTTTATTTTAAGTAACTGCGTTGACTATACCAAAGAAACTGATACAAGAAATAAATGTGTCATATGAGCTGTATTATTTTTTTACTGGCGGTGTGTTTGAGCAATACTGTACTGCGGACAGGGAATGCTTTACTCTGAACTTAATTTCTCATGGGTTGCGCATCTATCTGCCGAAAGTATAACAAAAATTTAATTTAAATACATTCACACAGTGGTGTTAATAAAACGTCATGAAAGATACCAAGGTTATAATATACTACGCCAGCCACGTGTCTTTTAAAGACTTATCAGTGGCGCTCAAACCCAAAACATGTTTAAAACTTAAATAAATAAGATTGTGTAGAGCTTATAATACACATGTGATTCTTCACGCATAATTATTTGAATAACATGTAAAGGTGAACGAAGAGGTAGACGGTCCATGTCTGATTTCTGCAGCGCGGCGGCAAAAACCTAAAATAAATAACTTTTTAGGTAAAAGCTCTCTGGTGTAGCTGCACATATGCGGATATCCAGTTCTTAATATTGATGAAGACAAACGTTCCAACGTTTATTTGTAGTGCCTTCCGTAGAGATACTCTTGGCAACGGTGCTAGTAGGTTTCTTGTAACACAAAGGCTTTTTCTATATTGTGTACTGTAAGAGAATAGCTTATATTATCATGTAGTTAGTGATAGTACTCCTTTTGTTAAATATTACATTAAAACGATTTATTTAATTTGATCTATTTATAGCGCATCTGTGTACAGCCAATAAACAGAACCGACACGTCTGAAAGCCAATAATACACCCCTGCAATTACACAGATATCGAAGAAACAAACTGCTCCAGTTTAATACAACCGTTTTGTATGTTGACCACCCTTTGAATTACATTATTTTTTGTTATTTTACTAAAACTAGCTGAAGTATCATAGAATTGTGATATTACAAGCCGTGCAAACCATTCTTTTCTTGACCACCGATCTTTGCTTATCGACTGATTCCGACTTACAGTGTTGAAACTGTGCAGCCTAAACACGTAATTCTGAATAGCTCTCTGTGCTTAAGTTTAATAGGCAACAGTGCTCAAGTGACATTGGAGTACTGGTTCTTTTTTTTGCTTCGTGTCATTTAGCAAGGTGTTTATTGAATAAGGTGGTTTAAAAGGTTTTGTTGACTTTGAAGTGTTAAGTTCAACCTTGTGCCATTTAGCAAGTAGTGGTTCAAGTTTGTTGATTTTTAGTTGTTCAAAAGCGAGAGTATTGGTTGGTTCTACAGACCAATATGACACAGTAGATTCGTACCCAAGGGTTACATACCATAGCCTATTCGGGCTGGGTCACACGTTATTACTATACTGTCCGCCCTGCTAATTTAAACCTTTTACGGGGTTGTAGAAAAAAATATCAGCATTCATTTTTCTTTTCTTATCGCAAAAGCTGAATGGTGAAACATTTAAAATTAAAATAAAAAAGCCATAATAATGTTGTGTGAAGGAAAGCTAGAACGTGTATAATCTCAATGCCCTTGGAAATACATAACTTTTGTCTGAACCTACCTTATATATAAATAAATATCATGGCCTTTACCGTTTCGGGAGATTTTCTTTGAAGGAAACGTGAACTCAGCTGTTGTTTCAAACACTTAGATTAAACATCCCGTTTTTTTTGGTACAGTGCAAATGGAAGATCCCAAGGACAGGATGTAAGGCTCAAACTTCAGAATCTATCTTAATTAAATTTCATAGTCCGTAGAACTAAGATTTTTCGGCCTAGAGACCTATTCTATTATACGGTTGTAAGTTCTTTGTCGCCAAGTTATTTAAGTAAATTGCCGTTTACCCTTTTGATCAAAGGTGTGTAATATATGAGCAAGCAAGTTTGAGACTGACATCATCCGTAATGTTTTAGTATATTTTAGCATGAACATGTATGGCACATATTATATAAATGTATAAATACTGTAAACGTAACAAACAAACACATACAATTCATATGCACATACAGTATAGAACCTTTTATATTTTACATTTCAAATAATTTATTACCAGTTGAATCTATTTACCAAGAACAAGTGACATTGTTACCTAACTATTTCATAGATGTATGTTTTCATATTTAAATGACTAAAATGTAGAGGAAAAGGAGAAGTAAGACATTTAAAAATTGCAACCAAGCATGTACGGATACTTCTAAAGTGTTTTCAGCTTGAGACCTGAATTCGATCTTTTACAAACAGAAAGTAAACTTTGAAGATTTTCACCATAAAGCCGTCGACGTAAGTCGTATGGATAAAAAATATTTCTTAGAGGGGCTAATGCGAAAGTCTTTAGACTTAACATATTATACTCCAAACGAAAAGTATATTATAATCCCCTAAAACAACGTGCTACATGTATGACACCGAAACTCCTTTCTGGGCATTTAATTAAACCTGCTTAGGTTTCACATTAAAACTTGTACTAGACCAAATATATCTCAGATATAACTCGGACCATATTGGGAAGGTGTCCAGTGCTTGACCAACAGAGCTGCTCCGCGATTCCTCAGTTGGCAGATAGAGGATACCATTTGTGAGGGATCGTCAGACAATAACATGGTACGCCATTCCGCGGGCCGTAATGAGTAACGTGTTTGGAGATGCTATTCCACGTGTTCAAGTAACACTGCATATGCAGCTACGATGCTATCATTAAACCGGTCGGCATGTATATAAATATAAGCATTTTAAGAGAACTGTTGTAAATCTTTATAGTAGTCGGTCGTAAAGGACCATTTTCACCATCAATTTCATTATACGGTATCTGGGAAATGGTGACAACTGTTTAGATGTATTATAATTTCTTTTCTTCCTTTAAGACACAGTCTCACACATTGACACCGTCTTTTTTAAAGTCTTTTATCTGTCCATGCAACTTTTTTGTAAAGTAAGTCTGCTTTGGTCAATGATAAAAATAAAATTAAAGTGTTGATTATTTAAAAGGAAACTTCGAGAAAAAATGAAAAATTTATATGTTATACTTAAAATAAAAAGAAACACCTTTGTCTTATGATGTTTTTATAATATTTTCAACGGTTAAGTTTTTAAATTAAATTTACCGTGTAAAAATGCACTGATGGAGTTCCGCCATATTGTCACTATCTCGTCATTAGGTGGCGATACTAGAGATCACTTGCCATGCAGCCACGTACCTAAAACCCTTCGTATGATAATAACGCAAAACGGTCAATAACGGAAGGTTGTGATATAAGACGAGGTTCTGGCAAGATTACATTTCGTATTCCCGATATAAGCAATGAAAAACCGACTTCTATTTTATACATGTCCAGAACAGCAAAAACTTCGTATGAGGAGATCATTTTGCAGAATGTTACTTGGGGTTAGTTAAATGGCAATGTAGTTTTCCTTAAGATGACCTCATTTTTTCATTTTCCCTCGAATATTAGTTCGAATTTTGCCCATAAATATGAATAATAACAAAAATTAGTGGTATTATTATTTTCGATTTGTATCGTGTAAAATCAGATTATGCAAGTTACTGAACGAAACTTAATACAAAATATTTGCGAAGTTGACTATTTAAGAAATAACGGTCATTATAGATGCAATATTTTTTTAATACTCCGTTTTCGCGCATCAAAATTTCACTGAATTTTTAGTACATTTATTACTATTAATATGTATTAGGGTAACATTTATTGTGCGTATGCGTAACACATATTTTCCAAAATTTTACGTGTGTATATTTGTTTCACGGTGTCAGATTTATGTTTCTGTGACCTGGCATCTAAAGGTATTCGAAATCTTATATACATCCTGTGCTCCGACACTTCGGTGTATTCAAATCATACCTGTTCTTGGCAGGGGAGGGGCGTGCTGTTTAAATTTCGAATTACGTGATTAAATTTTAATCTGGTGAGCCTTTGAAAAGTCCAAATATTCAAACTTCAAAGTCAGCTTCAAATGATCTCGTAATTGCAATAAACATTCGGGTTGTTTACTTGCTAATTCTGTTAATTACCCTTCTTATACGAGACATTATTTACCGGTAAAATTTTCACTTTCAGTTACTACTGGAATTATTTTATGTTAAAAAAATAATTATACAAATACATTGATTTACATTTATTATTTAGGTAAAATCTGTCTGAGTTAATAAATAAAGACAGGTTAAAAATTGTGTCTATAAGTACTTTATTAATACAAAGATCATTCTAACATTAACACGTATTTGCAAATCTTGTGTTGTCTCCACAGCTTTTAAACAGCAAAGGCAGCAAAACGCATTTTTAAACTGGATTATTTATCATATATACTGGATAGTGGCAGGTTATTACGTCATAACCTGCAATCTCGTGGTAAATACTGTTAATGTGACGGCCCCCATATACAAAATTTTACCACCTTTAATCTACTCTAGAAGAGAAACTGTAAAGAATACAATATAACATCAAAAGTCAGATATGATTCTCTTTATTTGAAGAATAACATATTAAATTTTCACTTTTTGTTAAATTTTTCGTCTATGGATTTCAATTTTCTGTCATAATCATAACCTTTATTTATTTTAAATTTAAAATTACAAAAAAAATACATAAATTTAGTTTATGAAAACCCTCTGCAAGATGCTCGAATCTGGAAAAACTAATATATATAATTCGTACAATTACGTGGTCTTAATTATTGTGGAGAGTTTAAAGAACACCGCGAGTTACTTAGAATTTAAGACAAAAAAGAGTTTGTCAAAACTATGTAAAGAATTAGTAAATAATATGTAATTTGTATGAATTTCTTTTAATGAAATTAAAATACGTGTTTTAATGATATCTTTAAAATTAATAATTTAACTGATTTTCACTGTAAACTTTGAATTTCACTGTCTGTTGAAAAATCTCCGTAAATATTGCAACTTGCACCAGAAATAAAATTACATTATTTTACCAAACAAAATTCTATATTGAAATTTAAAAAATGGCCAATTTAAGTTTCAACATGCTTCAGTATAATTTTACCAAAGCCACAATATTACTGTCTATGATAGGAATAGTTAGCTGCAGACGCGTCCATTTTGACATGATTTAGGTGTAACACATGCGTAAATGAAACAGATACATTGATTGAGACCGCCATTCTGGTTGGCTACTGTACAAATGCTCCATTTTGAAGGAAAAACAATTCAATATTGGTTTACGCTCGACCACTTGTATTTTTAAAATTCAGTTGTGCATTTTTTGTGCAATTTTAGCATTGCTTCAATCTAACATGACCCGTAGTAACTTTTTAAACCACAAAAAGACATAAATTGTATTAAAGTAATACTATTTAATAAAACAGTTGATGACTATTGCTCAGGAAATGTCGACAATTATGTATATTACATGAATTTTCTCTACACGAGGAAAACTACCTGCACGCCTGTTATACTACCCTTATTCCATTCCATAAAAGACCCATAACTGTTTAAGTCAATAACATTTTGTATTAAAGAAATAGATTTGCAAATATTTGGTTCGATAGAATATGGGCACCAGTAATGATTCTGAGAGACCGTTTATGAGTTTTAGCAATGACCTGCAGTATTCATACATGTTATAATTAGTAGGCTTTATTTAGTTTGATGTGATATATACACCATACTAAGATATATTGTTTACAATTGCTATCAATACCTTTTATTACAACTGATGCTAAGTTTTTAATTAATCAAATATTTCCAAGTCAGGTTTACAATTAATAAGTTTATAAGCAATAAATAATTTAAATAAATGAATAAAAATAGCTTGAACAGTGTTTAACGTCATTTTCAGCAATTTTCCAGCTGTATCAAGGCGTTTATTTTTTATTTCGGGGAGGGGGACGTGAGTCGGAGTACTCGGAGAAAACCCCTGAACTATGGTAGGAAAACTAGCAAGTCTTGTCAAGTAAGATTGGAGTCGATTACACCCTACCCGCATTGACACTAAAACCCACATAATCATTCCTGACAGGCCACGTGATCAATAGTAGATGACAAACTACCTTAACATTAAAAATAATATCTTGAAATAATGAAAAATTGTTACCTCTGTTTGTTATAAATCCTAAATTATGTGTGCGAACACAAAAACATAATTGCATGTTCTCAATGAAATTTGTGCAACCTTTATTTAATTCGATTCAGTTTACACCATTTCGAACTCAAGACCTGTTATATTTCAAATAAAAAAAATTGGTTAAGTTTTCATTACTTTACACGAGAAGCGAAATACTGAGGTGGATAAATATTTTTGAATTATTTTGTATTTCTTATGCTTCAGTAATCTGCTCGAAAAATATATTCAATGGCCGTCACCATACAAACCCATATCGTTGAGGAATCCTGTATTTCGAGCTTCAGAATTCCGCTGGATAGATATATTATTTGGTTGTCCCAGTACTTAGAAATTTGTATATACTATATTCATTGTGACTGTACGGAAAGTAACCTGTCATCCTGTATAATATATAAACAAAAAAAATCTACGAAAACTGCATACTGGTACACATGTACTAATTTTGTCTTTATATTAACCCCGGTAAATGAATATAAGGGTTTTACAGCCAATTTGGACGAGTGGTCAAGTGGTGCGAGTGGACATAATGCAGGCAAATATATATCATTTGATATAACAATACAAGAATAAATTAACATTGCAATGCATTTAAAAAGTTGAATAACAGGTTAAAGTATTTCCTCGCATATGGTCAATTTCAAGACATCTAAACTAGTTGGTTCATGTAGCTTTCAAGTTTCGGTTCACTGACCCGAGGTCCGAATTATAGATATTACAAGATCTATTGCTCTAGGACATTTTTAAAATCTATATAAACCTACGAAAGCTATATCAACACAGGACATGAAAATTGTGACATTTTAAAATGAAGATTATAATATGTTTCATGATGTTGGGGGTGGCATTAGGTAAGTTTTTATTTTTAAATTTCTGTTGTGTAATGAAATTACCTGTATATTAATATAGCTTGAATCTTATAAACCTTTTTTTTTATCTAGATAACACCTTCCTTTAAAATTCAATTTTTAATATAAAATAACTGTTACAAAGACTTGAGATGGCTACAGAAAACCTTGTAAAGAGATTTGATAGTATTTAAATTCAATTTAGAACAGCAGGTTCTAATATCCATCTTCCCAACGTAAGGATTCTGTTGCGAGCTGCAATTATGCGTTATGGCAACATTACATATAAATAAAAACCATCTAACTGTCAGGTTTGTGGACAAATTATGTTTAATATTTTGAAATAAATTATTTTCCTTGGTTCAAGCTATTACTCAGTGGTCAATGTTCTGCTAAATACAAAGTTCATTAAAACACTGAACATATTTTCCGGTGAATAATGTATTTTTGTGGATATGATGAAATCTACATCCCTTATTTACAGTTATCGTTTTTTAACGTACTTTTCTGCATTTCTGCTAACCAAGCATTTTGTCAACTTTTTAGAAAGTTTGGAGGAAAATGTGTAGTTAGAACGCACATATTACATTTCGTACAATTAATAAACTAAAGAAGTTGTCAGTAGAAACTTTTGAGTTCTGTCTTAAGGTAAATAACCAGACACTGTTACGAGTTTTATCGTGCGTTTTTGAACAAAAGGTGTTTTACCTTTTTATAAAATTTTAGTTAACACTATAAGCGCAACAGTGGATAAATTATTGATAAATATTTAGAAGGTACCCTGAAGTAGTACATAAAACTGACGTAAAATGATTCAACAATCATTAAACAGCACCACCTAGAATTACCTGACATTGCTAGATATGTCAATGTTTTGCAAGAATGTTATAATATTGAAATATTTTAAGACATTTTATTGCATGGGTTTACAAACAACAACAATATTGAACCTTAAACTGCTTTGATTCATAAAGCAACCGGAACAGTTTACCAAATAATTTTGTAAGTATCTGTGTTGTTTTGTATCAAAGACACTCATACATAAAATAAAAGAGTCATAAGAGCTGTATTAATTTTTTATTGTATGTATTCGAGCTTTACTGCATACATGGGGTATGACAATATTCCTGCCGAGGTTGGAGGGGGTTCATCTTGAACTATTGGATCCTTTTCCAAAAATACTGGACGTTTCTATGTCTGAAAAAATTGTTGAATTTGGCGTAAAACATCAAATTCACCCACCTTCATACATTGGCGTTGAGACTTAGTAAACGCTCTTTTATTATCTTAATGCTAATCGCTAGCCAGCCAATGTTTACAAGCTAAGATTGCTTTACATGTATGTCGGGTTCACTTAATTTAAATTAAATAACATCGACTCCGGAGTGAGATATTTATGTTTTAATCATTTCGCTCCAACCTTTCTTTGCAAACCTGGATATAACCTTATTATTTAAAAAAATACTTAACTGTTTTCTATTGTAGTTGGCCTTACTCTGTGTTTAATTTGTAGAAGTTGGTGAAATAAAAGACGTTACACATGTACTTATACATGCAAATGTATATGTTTTTCTAGTACAGTAATTATGTGTGTAGATTCACATGTGCTTCGGATACATGTGTTTTGTATACTTATAGATGTAACTTTAGTTTTTCTTATGTACTTATACGTATATTTTATTTTATTTCAGTTCAATAAGCACCAACAGCTTCACGATACGAATTTCAAGCTATAAATAGAACCAGATTGGTTTTTTTTTTTGCTTTTAAAACGCCATTATGCGGCACATCTCAAACAATGTAATTAACTAGTGTTAAAATGTTCCGTATAAAAACTAATTATATTGAAGAGTATTTAGTAGCTGATTTTTGTTCTCACGACAACCTATATTATGGGTGTACTTTAATTTCTTGAAATTGTTTACCTGACGCATTGTTCACATTCAGCTCAGCTTGTCTTTTCTAGCAAGTTTTGGTGACATTGGCGCACCCGCCCGGATTGTTGGGGGTACAGATGCGGCACCACATACCTACCCTTATCAGGTATTATAGTGTATTATGAGCCATTAAAGACCTTACATTTATTCACCATCAAAATAATTTTCTCACACAATAAATAAAACATTCAAAAAACGTATTTTACCACGAATTAGAAAGTTCCAGTGGTGACCAGTTTTAGTTAAAAAAGTAAGCCAACTCATTTTACTGATAAATCAGTTTGAGTACTAAGCAGGAATTATTTAGGACACAATTTAGCGTTCTGTACATAAAAAGAAGGTTCGACGTTACGCCAAGGGTTCTAGGTAATACAAATATAATAATTATTTTGTTGCAACTCTAATGTTATTTGTGAGCATAATAGAAAAAATGGCAATATAAAAATGGTGTAAAAATACAAATTACATTTCTTATTTTGTATTTTGTAAATTAGAAGAATGTTGCAATACATTTGTAGTATCGTACATGGATATCTCAAATATTGTATACAAAACTAAACTTCAGACTTTCCTCCACACACTGAATTGGTTAACATTGAAAATTTCTTCTACCTTGCTTCGTACTCAGCTGGCAAATGTAGCGCAAACCCAAAGTGGCGGTGTACCTGGCTTCAAAATAAACAGCCAATTGGCTAACGACAAGTATTGTCCGTCCTTACTATGAATAAAAGCTAGTGTAAAGCGACATGGCTTACCTCCTTCAAACTTTTATCCGTTTGCTGTTTTTGTAAATTAACATTGTTTTATCATATCCTTAGTTGTTTTTTCAATCAACTGACTTTTAAAATTATTTTGTATACTTCAAGATATCCCTGCAATCGAAACAAGGTGATCATTTTTGTGGTGGATCATTAGTCAGAGCTATCAACGGAGCAATTGTTGTGATAACAGCATCCCACTGTGTTGACGGGTGAGTTTCGTTGTTTAGTGGGAAATGCAAATTCATTAATATGTCTTTATCGAGCATAGTTTATCATAAAGCACTTTGAAAGACTGCACGAATTTGTCTTTTAACTGGAGTTTTGTCAAAAAAGTGTTGCACCACTGGTATTGGTGTTTTCTTGGAAACCACAAGATGAAAGATAGCTTAAGTGACATATACTCATTCTCAAAAGTGATTGAACATTTAGAGTTAAATTTTGCTTGAATCAGTATTTTTAGCACAATTGGCTTAAAAAGGGTAGCTTTTACAAATTTCAGACTAGTGTTTTTTGTTCTGCATCAGGTTAAACTTTTGTAAAATATGTGAAAATGGTTTTGTAGCTATACCAATATAAATCCTTATTTGATGCCTATTATAAAACAAAGGTTTTATCAAACATAGAAACTTAGCAAGACTTGTGTTTTAGATTAATTTGTATTAATTTTTCTTTTTAAGATGTTTAACTTTTTAAAATAAATATATCATTCCATTCTTACGTTGCATTTCGCCAACGATTAACATTTTCTAATAATACCCTTGAATTAAAAAGACTTTTACGATATAAGAAAAAAACAAATATAGTAAAGCACAATCATTATTTGAAATGGATCGATCGATAAACATTTAATTTTAAGTTAGTTACAAATATACATGTAATTATAATCGTCATTACAAGCCTTGTACACATTGGAATAGATAACATTTGTTTCAGTGAAAATCCAGCCTATATCCAGGTTAAAGTTGGAGAACATTCATTAAGTAATGCCGATCCTTCGGGTTTCGAAAAGGTTTACGCTGTCAAGAAGATTTTAAAGAACCCTTCTTACAATCGTAGAACTACATCGAACGATGTCGCTATCCTGTACCTAAAGAATACAGTTGAGCTGAACCAGGGTGTTCAACCAATAGCTCTTACAAAGAAATCAGCTGACAATTTTTATAAAAAACATGTACTATTACAGGGTGGGGGACACTTGCAGAAGGTAAGTTATAAAACTGACGTTTAATATCTATCAAATTCGAAAAAATATTCCGATAAGTAAATCGATACGAATTATCTTATAATATGCAGACCAGATTTTATGTTAAAAGCAAAGAGAGCAATAGAATTCCGGAACAGATCTTAAAGAGATTTGTGAATTAAATTATTTTTTTGATGGTTAATATGTTTGTAAAACAGAAAGTTATATAATACTTGATGTACTCCAAACAATGTCGGTTGTGTAATAAAATAATATATAATTATTATAATGACTTATCATTTACAAAATAATTTCTAGGTACATGTAAAAGCTTTTAAACGGTTGTAAAACCAAAACTGTTATTTAGGACAACTAATGACCACAGAACTTAAAGGAACTAACTACAAAAAAAAAGGTTTTTGGTAAAGAAGTAGTTTTGGTACCGTCAACTTAATGTGTAACGTTTCTTTGTTTGAATAGAGATAATGTCGGTTTTCAAAGAAAAGTCCCTAAATCCTAAATGCTATTATTAATTGTAATCCATCATTATGATATTGCTTTTTGTGTTAAAAGTCATTCAATTATTAAATCACAAAAAACGTAAACAAATATTTTAAATTGATATTCAAACTAGGTGGAGCAATACCAGACATTCTTCAGGCAGCCGAAGTAGATTTCTTCCCCAAGTCATTGTGTACAGAAGAATACGGGAGAGCTTTCATACAGAACACGATGATCTGTGGAGGAAAGCTCGAAGGTGGCGTTGATACTTGTCAGGTAATAAAATTTGTCACTGCAATTTTGTTGTACCATTCCTAAATGTTTTCTAACAATATATCCATTAAATAAATTATTGTATTTATTCCCTTTTTTCATTTTCTTCACTGTCATTTGGGACTTGGGCCAGAGAAACTTGGATATAGCAGCCATATTTTACGGTCGTTGGTACTGAAATATTAAGGATTAACTACAAAATTTTTTTTTTTTCATCTAGGGATAACACAATTTCCAATGCGTGGTGAGTTATATTAAATGTGCACAACGAAAATTTTATTATTCATTGACGAAGAAAATATGTTTCGCGGTTAATAGTTATAAATATACTATAACACTAAAATTAACTCCAAAATTTAGTCTGTATAATTTTAATTTTTTTCTGGAACATATATTCTAACTGTTCGGCGGAGTTACATATTAAGTCACAGGATAATAACTCCCGACATGAATTTCGTTCTTCCATCTTCCGGGAGAAAATATTTTCTAGCCTATCAAAAGTCAGTATTCTTGTACAATATATTCATACATTTATCACCCTTACTGGAGTGTGTACAGAACGTTTGTTTCCCTTTTCAACGTTAGGTATCCCGAAGTCGTCGGGTAACATAGGAATAGTAATCATTTTGAAATTACATAGAATATCTAGCTTAATGACAGATACAAAGGAAAAATGTATTTTTGTCGTGTGTTGCCATGGTTTTTACAACGAAAAGCACCTATAATTAAAATGACACGGAAAATTTGCCATTTGATCAGCGATGGACTTGACGAGGGACCATATATAGAGAGAATGACCTTATGAATGGTTCAATATAATATTTTAGTGTTTAATGACATCTGACTTAAGATATTGATGCACTTCACTAAGTAGTATTAAAATTTTACTTCCTGAAAACCTTCATGGAAGACGCTGGGTTTAAAATCAAGTATGACGAACCGAGTAAATTAAAGCCAATAGTGTATTTTTGTAATAGTGTATATTTTGATTCTAATAATTTTTGCAAACATTAGCAAGATTTAGCTTTGCAGTTTAATTTTATTTTCTTAGGGTGATTCTGGTGGACCTTTTGTTTGTACCGACGAGTCTACAGGCGAACATGTACTGAATGGTATGTACATCAATTGATAAAAATTCATGTAAATTATAGTAAAAAGGTATGCAAGAATTTATAAAACAAAATACGAGGGCAACCTTGATTATTGTCATGTAATGAAATTCTCCAATCATTATATATATCTTTTGATAATGAAAAATCAACATTGTTGTTATTTTGTCTTTGTCGATCCATACGTAGAATTATATTTGGCTTGACCGCAGTAACGTTTGGGACATGCGCATTCAGTGTTGAGCAATATAGAATCCAACAAGGCTTTCAGTTAATACAACAAGTTCATGAAACATGCATAGCATACAAATCTAGTTCTCTTTATAAGAAAGCTGGCAAATAGTACACAACATCCTCTTGTTTACTTGGTCACTGTCTAATTAACATTCTGTACTGGAATATTTACTCTTATTTAAATGGTAATTGTTTTTTTTTTACTTTTTGGCCTTATATTATAGATTACGTTAAATGGCTGTTGTGACAGTTTCAAATGCTCAATAAACAGAGCTGCTTGTGTGTCCAGGGGGCAGTTAGGAAATGTATTTTTACCAGGTTTAAAGAATGCCACATCCTTCTAAGTTAAAGACAACTCATGCACATGTTGAAAATAGTAGGGCAGTGTATCCAAAACAGAGGACAACATTTCCTTTCAATACCTCTATAGTTTTCTACTGGAAGTCAAAATTTTTTATTGGTTTCATAGAGTAGCACAATTTATTTGTTATCTTTAACGTGTTTTGGTCCTCCATATAGTTGCATTTATCCACGCTAGGTTGTAAACCATTTAAGCAATTTTTCTATGCAACGATTAAAACACTGTGCTCGGCCTTTTACTTAGACCTACTTCTAGAAATAGACTCAAGAAAACTACAAAGTAGACTCTACGACAAACGCGATGACTTCAACTTTCCAATTGTCAACTTCCCGTTCATCGACAGCAACATTCCACCAGCTCCTGCTTATGGTGTCTACATTTCACAACTTTTACGTTATTCTAGATCCTGTGATCGATATTCCGATTTTCTAGACCGATCACTGCTGTTGACAGCTAAACTACTCAAACAAGGGTTTGTTGTACCAAGGTTGATGTTATCTTTCCAGACATTCTATGGTCGTCACCGTGACTTAATTTATCGTTATGGGAAATCAGTGTTTCAAATACGATCTGACATTTTTGCCGAGTCAAAGGTAGTGGTTCCTATTCCTGGATTTGACTTTTCCCTAGATATGACAATGAGTTACTCGACGGGTGTCTAATTAGAGCAAGGCACTGCTTACTCCTCCGGAGCACCTGAGTGCACCCATGGTTTTAATTGGGTTCGGGTTACTCTCTTTCTGTGTGTTATGTTTTTGGTTTTTGTGATGTGTTTGTCTTTTGGCTCTTGTTGTTCAGTCGGTTTTCTTTGCTATTTTTATATTGACAGATTTAAAGTACATGTAAGTCTCGACAATGCAACCCTTTAATGTATACAAATGTTCACTTACAGATCGCGTACATATGTATTTTAAGTGACCTATTTGATCAGTTGCACAAAGCTACGAATGTACGTTTCACTTTCACGTCGCTTACACTAGTGTTTTGATCAATATACGTAGCCCAAATGCCATGATCACTCACAAATCGCATACACAAGCGTTTAAACAACCTGCTTGTTACGTTGCATACATCTACAAATGAAAGTATCACTTACACATCGGCAGTGTTTTAATCAATATACTTTTTTCAGTAGCACTTTCTACTGAAGCAGTTTAAGCAATTGCAATGATAAAATCTACCGTACACTTAACTTCCCAGTACTGGTTGAACTAGTAATAATGTAAAAAGCCTTTTCGATCATAATCACAAGCAAAAATGTAACCATAGTCATCGTCATTGAAGACTGGGTAGATATTTTTAAAATTAAGGTCTCTATCTCAATGTAACAGCGTAGACACGTCGTGATTTTCTCATGCTCTATACCATCATCTACCATATGTAGATTACATCTAGTTTAAAGGGGTCTAGTTGGCCGAGTGGTTAAGGTAGTTTGTCTTCTATTGATCACGTGGTCTGTCAATACTGAGGTTGCCGGTTCGAGTCTCACTGCGGGTAGTGTGTACTAGACTCCAGTCTTAATTGACAAGGATTGCTAGTTTTCCTACCGAATGTCAGTGGTTTTCTCCGGGTACTCCAGCTTCCTAACCCAATAAAATCTAGACGTCATAATATAGCTGAAAAAGTGATGAAAGTGGCGTTAAACATTCAAACAAACAAAAACAATCTAGTTTAAATGTGTATTAGACGTTTCTTTTTTTAAAGACATATATTTGTCATGTGGTAGAATCCGTTACTTTTTTCTTTGTTGGTTTCGTTTTTGTATATTGTCTGAATAATGATTTGTAATTTTCGGCTCTTGTTTTTCGGTCGGGTTCCTAGCTATTTTCCTTTCGCGAAATATTAAATATTTCATGGTTTTAATTGAAATACCATTTAATGTTTAAAAGCTACCACAGTCAAAACGATAGTTCTGTACATTTTAGGAATCACTAGCTGGGGAGATGGATGCGCCCTTCCAGGGAAAGCTGGCGTTTATACTGATGTGTACATGATGAGAGGATGGCTCAAAAAGTACCTTAAAGTTTAAGTCCACAATATATTATAAAACAATACAATTTTATATCATTTAAGCGTTTCCTTAATTTATTAAAATATGGGATAAGTATGTTAGAAAATCATTTTAAATTTTTGTCTTCCTGCTTGAGCCCACCATCTTTAGCAATACAGAGTCGCCTTTGTTGTATATATAAGACTGATACAGAATTTATTCGTTTTTCTGTTAAAATGTTTTAGCACTTGCCACCGTTCTTCGTTTGAATTGTATTTTGTCATATGTATATGACATGATACTTTCAATCATTGTCTTGATTATAAATGTTCTGAATCCTAGATGGCTGAGTGGTTAGTCAAATTCTTTTGGTTACTAAACTGTCAACACCGAGAATGCGTGTTCGTGCCTTACTAACGGCAGTGTTTGCCCAAGTAGTTTTCTTGATCGAGGTTTAAATGGGGACTCCCTCAGTAAGAAACTAAACGCCTATGGTATGGCTGGAACATTACAGAAAATGATAACAAACCCCATTAAAAACCAAATAAATAAATTGATATTTATATTTTTATTTTTAAAAACAAAAACACAATGCAGTAAGCGGTTTTCCCTACGTTACGTATTATTCCTATGGCTTACATTTTTAGAACCATATTCAGGACAACTTAAGTTATATCAACGAATTAAATTTATTTCCATAAAACTTTGTTGGGTTATATTCTAGTTTTTATCGTGTTGTACTGCTTCATCCCTTAAACACTGGACGCGATGATAAAGGTGCAAAATTTATGAAAGTAGTACAAAATTACATTCAAACAAACAAATAAATCTATCAATCTATGTGCACACATTTATTATATTGCTGACTGGTTATGACTCGGATTGAATCTGAAATATTTTTAGTAAGCGACATCTAACATAATCAATCAATACGTAGAAAAATCTCCGCAGTGTACATCATGTGAATAAAGGTTGTCCTAAAACCAAGTCTACTGGGAATGGTTTAACCTTCCGGAACTTTTCTCCAGACAAATTTAATTTGATATATAAAAACGTTTATAAACAAACTATATGATAAACACATATTTTTTTTTAATTTGACAAGGTATAAATATATACAATACAATTATGATGTTAATGTAAAACATTTATTTTTAAATCGCGGATAACAAAATCTCGTCATCTTAATGAAATATTGTACCGAGTTGCATACAAATATCATTAGCTGAACAAGTGTACATTTTTCATGAATACAATGTCTTTACAGTGAAACATTACAAATAAAATTCATAAGTATATTCATTATACCCCTTGAACTTTATATGTTTTACATTACACATCATTTATATGAGGTCTTGATTATATTTAGCAAGAACAACCGAAAACAATGATGCATGTCTGCTTACACCTTGGAGAGAAACGGAAGGGTAAAGACATTTTATCCCATCATGCAATTTTGTGCGGATAATGTCTTATGAGTTTCTATCACAGAACTCGTATATGATGCTACACGAACAGAACGTTCAGGTCAACGCCAGCATCCGAGACGAGACATCGCATATAATCATCATGAGACCCACCTTGGGTATGTTTCTGTACATCTGACAGAATCCGTTGTGAAGATGTTCACCACAAAGCCGTCCACACAAGGCTAATTCTAATAGAATTTAAACTTCTTGTATAATACTTCAGACTGATTGTATATTAAAATCCTCAAACAAAAACATACTTTAGCACTGAAACAATTTCACGTACATTTCAACATGCTGAGGATGCACGTCGTTAAAACTCTGATAGATAGCCTCAATAACTCAAATATCTGATAGATTTTTATTTGATGTTTTCCATTATCAGTGCTATTATAATTGTAAGACAAATTTCTCTCACCGGGTGAATAAGTAAGCCTTAGGATAATCATTGCTAGATCTAAGTCAAAAAAGCCACGTTTGATATATCTGTAAATAGTTAAAGATTCACTACATATGCAGGTAAGATGCTATAAATAAGGCCGTTTAGCATGTTTATAAATATAAAATGTAATGGCAACTATTGAAAATTCTTCATAGAAATCGGAAGCAATTTACTATTTTTTCAATCAATTTCGTGATTCAGCGATTATTTTGTAAGAAATAATATAATTATAATATTGTTTGTTTATTTAATCACTCCATAAAAAGTGCACTTAAGCTATCACTTGAATGCTACTGAATTAGGAATTACAGAATGGGAATATTGTTACATTGGTGTGTTTCTAACATGTACGTGCTGCTTTCCTTTTTGCAGTTGGCGCACAAAATTATGTCATTAAACAGCATTTCATAAATGTTTATAATTTATTTATTAATGTTTTAAATGTCATGTCATCAAAAGATACCAGTTATAAATGTATTACTTCAGACGTGCGCGTCATCTAATCAAGACCTATTCAAAGTCCTTTTTGAATAATATGAGAGAAACATATCCGTTATGCACCGTTATTTTGAGACATTTGCTTGTAACAACAATATGACGCATAAATATGTTATGGACAAATAAAAAAGATCTTAAAGAGATTTGATTTAATCACAAAACTTTCAATAAGTCAGAAAAAATCTGGATAATTTAATAACTTGGCAATAGAAAAACTTTAGGATTTAAAACATTTTGGAAATTTTAAGGCAATTTGGACAATGATTACATCGCTCTACTACTTTAGGAATGTTTCAAATTTTTGAACAGGTTAAAGGCTATAAAAATTGGGCTTGAACTTCCCATCTTTTTAGTTGTTGCACATTTCTTTCAAACTAATTTATTGATTAATTGACAGATTGGTGCGTAACGTACAGCAAGCAATATTATTTAACAGCAATAAATGTCACAATGAAAACGTGAACTTGCACAAAAATATTCTTTCAAATGCTATGGTCCTAAAGTCTTCATCATACCATGAACGCTAGTACGGATGTCCATACAGTTTTTGCAAACATTACAAAACAAAAAACTTCCTTGTATACCATGCAAGTTCGTTATTTAAACGATGTTTTTTAAAGCTGCTTGTAAAAGTGTAGTGTATATACTTTTACACACGAAACGTCAATTGCATTTCGAAAAGTTGAAACACAGGTAGCATGCATCAATTCTAGCAATGTTTTGCATCAAATTGTTTCATGTATAACAAGACGACATTAAGACATGTCCTACAAGAAAGCATTAAAACATGTCATACGAAGAAGACATTAAGAATTCTTGTTTTGTAGAAAGCAGTATGATCTATCAACTAAATCAGTGACTGGTTATGCAATAACGTCGCTGCTAGAGATTCCTTCATTAAAAATCGTAATGCAAATACTGGCCGATGCAGTGTTTTACAACTGTAACGAGTTATTTGTTTATTTCTTGTTCTCAAATAGTTGCTCCCAACTAATTACATAAATTTAAAACTTTATTCTGTCCGTGCATAGGCGGCTAGTCTTTTCTTTTATGCCTATCATTATAAGCATCCAGCAGTTTCCCTTTCTGTATATGGGCACTAGTAATAAACACGAGAGACACTTATGAGGTTCAGTAATTATCTTCAGAATTTATAAATATTACAATGAAATAAGTTACTAGGTTTTATTTCGTTTCATGTAATACATAAATCCATATGAATAAATATTTTTAAAACATGTCCAATAATATCATCTCTGATGCTAGGTTTTAATAAATTATTAACTTTATAAGTAAAGAATAATTTAACTAAAATCTATAAAAAAATATCAAAACTTGTTTTCAGTGATCAATTATTTGAATGAAGCCTTTTTTAGTATACTACTGTTTTTATATCGATTCAGTTCACATACAATTCAAATTAATAAATGTATGCAAATTGCATTGCGTTAAACCAGAAAAGACATATACGTGCGTGTTTGCATCTTAAACACAAACTAGACAAAGTCGATCTAGCGATCGCTGATACCCCCGCTTTTGTGAAAATTTCTAACGTTTTTCGTGGACTGCGACCTTGAAATTTGATGGATTTACCCCAAAATCAAAAGGCTTTTTACCAACCTGATATATAACAATATCCCAAAGATTCATTCAAATCGGATGTAAACTTGTTGAGTTATTGTCCGGAAACAACTTTTTTGTTAAAATTTTTAACGTTTTTCGTGGAATGTGACCTTGAAATTTGACGGATTTCCCCCAAAATCGATAGGCTTCTTACCAACCTGATATATAACAATATCCCAAATTTTCATTCAAATCGGATGCAAACTTTTTGAGTTATTGTCCGGAAACAACTTTTATGTTAAAATTTCTAACGTTTTTTCGTGGACTGTGACCTTGAAATTTGACGGATTTCCCCCAAAATCGATAGGGACGGACGGACGTACAAATATATCAATGTTCTTAGAACTCAAACTGAGAAAACCTTAAAAGGAAAAGATAAACAAGTTTTAAGTGCTATCGTTCTGGTTAATAACCTGTCAATATTGCTAGTATTGTATTGCGTATAAAAAATAAACGTGTTTTAATGTAATATAAGTGATGTCAGTTAAAATTATTTATAAATATTTAACATGTACCCTGAAGTTGTACACAAAACTAGTGGAAATTGTTACACTGTTTATGCAATTACTTCCTTTAAAACAGCTCCATCTTACATTACTTAGATTGCTAAATATGTTAATAATTCCTTGTAACATTGTATGCTTTTATAAATCATCGTATAATTCATCGTAAACTCCCTTAAAGGAAACTTCGCAAAAAATGAAAATTTGATATGTTATAAGAACACTTTTGCCTCTTGATGTTTTATTATATTTTCAAAGTTTTAGTTTCAACATTGAATTAACCGTGAAAATGCACTATGGAGGTCCGCCATCTTGTCACAATCTCGTCACTAGATGGTGATACTAGGGATCAAATGGGGTACCCCAGGCAAGCTGGGGTTGTCAGGCCATAATAGGGAAAACATGACCGCAAACCATATAAGTGCACCGTGTTGGGAAAAATGCCACGTTCCTCACACGTTAAAGAACGCTGCTGTAGTATTCGCTATGAGTAGGGATTTCGATCCCGCTACAGGATGCTAAATTGCCCGACCCTATCCATCCTCCCATTTGCCAGTGGCAATCTAAAATCCGTAACCCCTATTTTTCCTTGTGTCCCTTCCCATTTTCATTCATCTTCATTTCATGTTCATTTTATCATCCATTTCATGTTCATCGCCTGAATATAGCTGACATATTGCTGCTCGGGCGTTAAACACCATTTATCTATCGATCAATCAATCAATTAATCAATCAATCAACAACTTCGTATGCGAATATCATTTGCAGATTGATGATTGGGGAGACGGTAATGTGATCGTCATTAAGGTGACCTCATTTTTTTTCATTTTACCTCGAATATAAGTTGGAATTTTTTCAATAAATACGAATTAAATTAAAAATTATTCGTATTATTATTTTAAACTTGTATCGTGTAAACAGGGTATGAAAGTTATTTAACGAAACTTTACATATAAACTATTTTCGATATTGACAATTTAAGAAATAACGGTCATTAGATGCAATATGTGATAATACTCCGTTTATGGCATCAAAATTTAACATCATATTTAGTACATTTATTATTTTTATTATTATTTTTAATTATTAATGGTAAATTTATTGTGTGTTTGCGTAACACAGTTTCCAGAACTGTACGTGTGTATATTTTTGTCACTGTATCAGTTTTAAATTACCTGTTACAACATTAAGACCAATTTTATTGTCAGCTGGTCATAAGTCATTGCCTCAGTTTGTATATTCTTCAAAAAGAAAAGGCAGAAAAACATATTTGTAATCTTTATTATTTATTATATTTACTGGATAAAGCCTCTTACATCACAACCTTAAATCTCGTAGAAAATACTGTCAATATGGCGACCCCCTTACTCTAGAAGTGTAACGGTTGAGGATAAAATAAAACATTACAAGGAAAATATATGTCTTTTTATTTGAAGAAAAACATATTAAATTTTCATTTTTTACGAAGTTTCCCTATAACTGCATAGATGGATAAAGTAACTGATTACATTTTCCTATGCAAACTGTTGCTAATAATGTTAAATCCATTTTACAAACCCCTATAAGACAATTACAAATTTCTAATATTCTTTGCAGTGTTTTATTTGATTTTGATATATTGGTGTTACAGTTTATCAAATAATATTTCATTTTAGGTAATTGTGCAAATTTTTACCAAAGACAGTCATACAAGAATTAAAAACGTTTTAACGTTTTAAGAATCTTATTACAATTTGTTAATGAATTTAATGTATTTAATTGGTCGGGGACTTTCATCATGAACTTTCCTCCATCAATAACAGCTTTACTCTGATATGGTTAAAGATTGCTGAAATCCCATTTAAACGACCAAACACTAAATTCAATGACATTCATACAGTGGTGTTGATACATTTTAACAACCCTCATTTAACCTGAACTGTATATGTCATCGCTAGCCATTGATTATGATCGGGCCCCCAAGCTAATATTGGTTTATATCAAGTTCATTTGTAAATCTTACATCGAATCTCGAGAGGAAAATTCTACTTTTCATCATTTATTCCAATCTTTCCTTGAAGTTCCAGAGATATCTCAATTTTCTAAATGCATTAAATGTCATTAATTGGATTTTGTTCTACTCTTTGTAGTAGATTGGAAGAATGAAGATTTGTTTGTAATTTAGAATTTATAAGATGCCCCATGTCCTTACACGTGCAGCTTCGGATGTCCTGCAAATAATTATCCATGTAATATTCATATAGCTTGATATGTGTACGTATATTTTATGCCGTTTTCAATTCAATAAGTTACAACGCCTTTACGATACGAACCGCAATCAAACTGTTATTTAATTTTAACATCTGTTTACTCAGCACTCTTAAACAATGGAATAAACTAGGTGTTACAAATGTGATGTATAAGCACTGATATAGAAAAGTATCAGGTTTACTTAAGAATCCACTAACTTATACTTAATATAAACAGTTTATTTCAATAATTTTTGTTGTAAATTTCAATTAAATCACACAAACAAACAGAATATGACAGTATTTTTACATGTTTAAATTGTCTGTATGACACATTGTTCAAATTCTGTTCTTTTTTCTTCTCTAGCAAGTTTAGGTTAGAACAGCGAACCCGGAAGACCGTACACGTATTATATTGTACTGTGTTACCATTCTTTACATTATTACGTTAAATGTATTCCTCACACAGTAACTTAAACCGTCAAGATAGATTTTCTAAGTACAACTGTCAAAATGGCAACGTACTAAACTTGGTATTAGGAAATTGCGGTGATGGTCAGTTTTAGTTTTCGAAAGTAAGCCATCGTTTTTGAAGCGGTAAACGCTAATGGCGGGAACGGTTATCAGTCTATTGTAATCCATTTTATAATCGTTCAAGTGTGGCGCTAACATTTCCAAGAAAGTCTATAAGGTAAAGAAAACAAAACAAGTATATTAAAATCGAACATATATTCCAATGTGTAAATTGATACGAATTTTCTAATCAGGCGAAGACTACATTTCATGTAATAAAACTCCAGAACACATCCCAAACTGATGTGTTAACTAAAATATGTCTTTTTAGATATAGTTTGTAATTTGTGTAAAGAGAAAGTTATTAACAAACTGCATATTCGTTGCTGTCCTCAAACAACGTATGTTGTTAAAATAAAATAAACATACAATTGATATGATTTCACATAAAAACAGTAATGCTAGGTACACGTTAAAGCGAGTAGTATAGATCTACATAAGGTAACGTTTTCGACAAGGCAATCCGGTCTTAAAAAGAGTTTTTAAAACAACTAATAAACAAGAGAAAAAACAACATGAAAAAGAGAGTATTTTTGGTAAGTAGTTTTACAAATGATGATAACAAAAGTTATCTAAATGAGTAGGCCTTCATTGTTTTAACAGAAATACTGTCGGTTTTTGAAGTAAAATCATGAAAATCTAAATACCCCGGTATGATTTGATTCTGTTGCATAACATTGCTTATTTTATTATTTCAAAAGTTATTCAATACAGACAACATACATAGCGTAAAAAAATATTTTAAATTGATATTCAAAATAGGCGGAGAAATGCTAGACAGATATGTAGCCGAAGCACATTTCTTTCCCAATGGAAGTGTAAACACGACTACGGGGGATATTTAATAATTACCCCAATGATGTGTGGTGGAAAGCTCGAAGGTGGCGTTGAAACTTGTCTGGTACCGAAAATTTTTTTTATTTTTCTTTGTATATTTCCCATATATTTTTCCAAAAAATATATCCATTAAATAAAATATTGTATTCATTTTATTTTCTTTAATGTCGATTCGGACCTTAGATAAGCTCTCAGGATCTCGGATTTAGAAGCTACCCACTAACTGAAAGTGTATATCCGAAAACGATCTCGTTCCCTAAGAAGACAAGTCTTCGTGTAACAAAAAGAATAGTTATCTTTAAATAACATTGAATATCAAGCTTCATGACAGATACAACAGACAAATGTATTTTTGTCGTTTGTGGTTATGTTTGTTTACTGTCGAAACAACAGTAAGACCACTATCATAAGAATGACATGAGGCTCACGGGGAAATTTCCTTTGGATTTGCTATGAACTTAACAGGGGAGCTTATTTAGAGCGGATGAAGAAAGGATTGGGCCAGTATAACACGGTATTGTTTAATAACATCAGATTTAAGATATTTATGTAATTTACTAAGTAATTTTAATTTTACTTCATTAAAACATTTCCAGGGAAGATGTTGTAAAAAAAGATTTAAATTACAGGCCCGAGTACTATTTGTATTCCTGTCGATAGTTGGCACTGACCTTAGAGTGCACATTGCTGTATTAGTTCCCAAGATGGTGTGACATAAAATATCAAAACTTACTTTTATAAATTAAAGTTCAAAACAATAGCAAGATTGGCTTAATTTACCTGAACGGTTATGTTTTATTTTCATAGGGTGATTCTGGTGGACCTTTTGTTTGTACCAACGAGTCTACAGGGGAACGTGTCCTGAGTGGTATATTAGAAAGAAAGCGAGGATTGAAAAAAAGCATCTTAGTCTCGGGTTTTTTCTTTTTGTGATAATCAACCATAAAACCCGTTCAAGAGCAATGTGAATATACTTACTCATCAATTACACACGTTTTCAATCAACATACTAGTACATGTTTAGTTGTACATAGCCAAACAAGTAAGGGACCGACCATTTAACTTGCAGGGGGGCCTTGGTTCTTTCCTAAAAAATATTCTGGAAATGATTTTTGATGAAAAAAATATTTTGGAAGCAGAGGGTAAAAAAAAATATTCAGAAGAAGGATTTCTGCTATATAAATTAATGCTAATAAAGAAAATAAATATTGTGTTGCGACGCCTTTAAAAAATATATATTTTGTCCAAATTTTTTGACCAAAACAAAAAACCAAGGCCCCACTTCAAGTTAAATGGTCTGTCCCTAATGTTCCCTATACACATCACGTTAATAATTTTTGAAGCTACCTGCCTGTTCAGTGGCACCTAGCTACAAATGCAAATTTCAGTAAAACATCGCAAATACCAACGTTTTTATCAATATACGATACTAGTATACAAGATACTCAATATACTAGAGCTCTTAGTTCTAATGAAACATTTAAAGCATTGCAATGATTAATCGAGATTACAGTTACCTATCCAGTCCCAGATGCAGCTATATTAATGCTATGTTAATATGAAGAGCCTTTTTGATCATATGAATGTAGCAAAGAAAACCGACCGAACAACAAGAGTCAAAAGCCAAGGGGCAGTTAAAAAATCCTGATAAAGACAAACACAACACAAAAAACAAAAAACATTAAACACAGAAAGAGAGTATCCCGAACCCATTAAAAACCATGGGTGCACTCAGGTGCTGCGGACGAGTAAGCAGCGACTGCCTCTAATTAGACACTCGTCGAGTTACTCATTGTCTTGTCTAGGGCAAAGTCAAATCCAGAAATAGGAAAAACTACCTATGACTCTGCGAAAATTTCAGATAGTATTTGAGACACTGATTTCCCATAACGATAAATTAAGTCATGGTGCCGACCATAGAACTTCTAGAGAGATAACATTAACCTAGGTACAACAATCCTTGTTTAGTAGTTTAACAGTCAACAGCGGTGATCAGTGAATACTAATGAATGCCGGCGTTTATACTGATGTGTACTTGATGAAAGGATTGCTCAGGAGAAAACTTTTAGGACCACAATATATTATAAAGGAAAAATATTTTATTTCAGTCATTTAAACTGTTCTATGCTATTAATAAATATGTTAAAAGTAGTTAAAAACACGTTCGTTGTCATGCAAATCGCGGATAGCCAAAAGTACATTGTAAGGAAAAAACCCACGATACACAGGTTGTGTGCGTATAAAGAAAATTTAGTGCTATTAAGTCACGGTATTCTTTGCTGGTAGCTGACACCCGCGGTATTGTAATAATTAGTAGTATAGTTATTTCAAGGCACTGGTTTTTATATGGATAATAAATATATTTTAAGTAGAAAGGATTACAGTTTCAGATCAACAATAACAGTTTATTATAACAAGCATATTTAGATATTTATACATTCATAATACAAGAAAAATCCCCCAGAGCAGCGTTAAAATGTTTCAGTATCGATATCGATGTTATTAAAACACAAGTATTTAATAGCTGTGGATGCAAACAATAACGTCCGACGCTCTGTGTTTTTAGACTGCATATGGAAGATCCCATGGACTAAACGCTAGTCAGCAGGATGTAAGACCTATCTATAATGAACTATATTGTCCGTAGAACTAAGAGTAATCTTATTCTATTATACGCTTCTGGGGCCTCGCTGATTGAAGTGGTTATTAATCTACTATTGATTACCAGTTTGTCAATAATGAAGAGGCAAGCCTGAGAATGACTTTGGGCGACATGGGCTAGACTTTAAATAAAAGGGCAGACGGTTTTCCTAACGATGGTTTTAGGTTTTCGCAGTCTATCGTCTTTCTCGCTCAATAAACACTGGGCGAAATGATATAGGTGAAAAATACCTGAAAGTGAAACCACATTTAAAGCAGCAGACAAACTGTCTGACGTTCTATATACACAAATTTATTCGTGTATTGCTAACATTGTAGATGAAATGACATGATACATAAATTAATCAATTACTACACATCTCCCGCCGTGTACAAATAATTGAATGGGAAGTTTGTCCTAAATCAGAAAATTCTGTTACAGTTATGCCTCTTATTTAACATTCCGGACCGTTTCTCTTGATAGATTGACCTTAGTTTCTTTATTAAATATAAAAATCATTTGTTAACAAGCAATTTATGTTTTACACAAATACATTTTCCAACACTTTTCGATAAAAATAACAACTATTCAATTATGATATCTATGTAAACATTTATTCAATATTCAGCTATTTATCTTATTGAAATAATTTACTGAGTTGCATACGGATGTTTTAGCATGAACATGTATGGCACATTATATTATTTAAATACACAAATATTGTCAACGTAACAAACAAACACATACAATTATTACGCAAATACAGTATAGAAATTGAACCTTGTATATTTTACATTACAATAATTGATATTAGTTGAATATATTTACCAAGAATAATTGACACTGATTTCTGGTAGATGTATATTTTTACATCTTAACTGACTAAACTATAGACAAACGGGCCAGGTAAGAAATTTAGGAACTGCAATAAAGCATGTACGGATAATTCTAAAGAGTTTGCAGCTTGAGACCAAGATATGATATTTCACGAACAGAAAATCGAACTGCGAAGATTTTCACCACAACGCCGTCGAGGTAAGGTCGCATAATAACAACCGCTTAGACGGGTTGTGCGAAAGTGTTTGAACCTCTCGTATAAGAACAGATAGTATATTAAAATCCTCTAAAACAATTTACTATGGCACTAAAACTTACATTCAACTCTGCCTAGGTTTACATTAAAACTTATACTAAATATATCTCAGATATACTGGGAGAGCTCCTCGTGCTTGACCAAAAGAGCTGCTCAGCGCTTCCCATTTGAGGGATAGAAGAGGTCCTCTTGTTGAAAGATTTTCAAATTATAATATGGTAAGCCTTCTGCGGGCCGTAATGAGTACAGTGTTCGAAGAATGCCATGCTTTTTGCTCGGCAGACTTCATATCCATCATACTTTTTCCAGTGGCAGTCAAGTTGTGTTCCTTTATGTCCAACCATTGCCCCGTTGATTCATTTTTGTAGACTTATTATCTCATAATAAAGAGTTATTATCTTGTAATATCGTATTAACGAAATAATTATATCGTTATTGCGAAATATTTTCTCTTTATCATGTAGTTACGACATAATGATCTCGTAACTTTTTATTTGTGTGCTTATTAGGGACCGACCATTTAACTAGCAGGGGTGGGGGGGGGCCTGGTTTTTTCCTAAAAAAATATTTTGAAAAGGATTTTTGATGAAAGAATATTTTGGAAGCAGAGGGTAAGAAAATAAATTTTCTGAAGAAGGATTTCTGCTATATAAAATAATGCTAATAATGAAAAAAAAATTCTGTTGCGACGCCTTCAAAAAAATAAATATTTTTTCCGCGCTCTGCGCGAAAACAATTTTCTGAACAAAACAAAAAACCAAGCCCCCCCCCCCCCCTTTCAAGTTAAAAGTTAAATGATCTGTCCCTTAGGCTTTCGCATAAAAATGCAAAGATTTGATAAATAGATTTTTATATGACGTGTTTTCATTATCAGCGCTATTATCATTTTTCGGCGAATATCAGTCCGTGGGTGTATGTGAAAGTCTCGGGAAATGCATTATCGATTATTTAGGAAAAGCCATGTCCTTTGTTCATTTGCAGCTACGGTGCTATAAATTTAACCGGTCGGCAAGTATATAAATATAAACATTTTAATGAGAACAGTTGAAGAATCTTTAAAGTAATCGGTCGTGAATTACTTTTTTCACCATCAGTTTCATTATTCGGTATCTGTGATATGGTGACAACTGTTTAGATGAAGTATAATTTCTTTCTAATTGTAAGACACAATCTCGTACAATGGCACAGTCTCGTTTAAAGTCTCGTATCTGTCCACGTAACATTTTATTTTCGTTGATTAATTCGTCTTTGGTCATTGCTAAAAATAAAATGAAAGTTTTAGTTAATAATATTTTCTGTCATAACCTAAACCTAATTCAAATTTTGTTTGAAATAATATGCTTTCAGATGGGTTTTTTATTGAAACATACAGTAGGCTAAATAATTCACACAATTTTTGTTCGCGAAAACAAATAATTTCAATAATGATATTTGTAAACAGCTGTTTTCTGGACAATGTGGGATGCACACAATTGTTTCATTTAATTATTGTCAAAGACATTTGTCAGATATAAACTGCAGCATAACACATAACCTTATTACCGTTTATATTTGGACACAAAACTACAAAATGTCAAATTGGCTCTGATGAAGCAATCCGTCAATAAAAGACAGACGACGATTTAAGCAAGCAATCAACGAAAAACCATTTGTATCAAATCTATATTTTGCTGTCGTCAATAGACTCTCATTTAACGGAATAATTTGAGACATAATTTGGAAATGAAAAGAACGAACTGTTCTGGAATTGTTTCATTTACGAGGTCGTCAGCCCAAATTATGTTTCTAAATATTTTCTCGAAATTGACTTGAGTTAGTACTAAGAACTTGTCAAATGAGCTGTGTGAATGCAATGTGATGGCCGATTTTAAACCGCATATAAAATATCACGTAAAATATTACAGTGGAATAAACGTTTTCCTGACATTTTATTTATTACTATTTTATTAGTCTATTGTACGTTGTTATATTGACTTATTTAGCAGATTATTACAAAGTAGACTACTAATAATAACTAGAAATCTAAAAAATTGTACAATGCACAGTCACATAAAAAAAATTACGATTAGCATGTTTCTAATAAATTTCGCTATACTTTTTGTATTTGGCGGAAAAATTGTATCCTTAAAACAGAAGCAAACATTTTATAATTATTTTCTTAATGTTTTTAGAAATAATCTTTTGCAGGTGATTAAAAGTTTAAAAAAATGTAATAATTTAAATGTCATGAAAGATACCAACGTTATAGAATTAATAACCCCAGACCGGCGCTACGTCTAATCAAGTCGCATGGTCAGGACAAACAATTAAAATGTTAAAGAGCTTTTATAAAAATCTATTCAACACGTGCTAAAAATTGTGGCTATATGGCCATCAAACACCTATGGAATAGAAAAATCTTAGAATTTATAAGATTTTGGGAATATAGACAGTAATTTTGGCAACGATTATATCATTGAATTAATCAATGATAGCAGAGCCAGCGCCTAGGTGTTACTACCTAACAAGTGATAACCTCAGGGACCATCAGTCTACAACAAAAGCATCGACACAGTGCTTTCACATCAAACGTTCATTAAATATACCAATAAAATACTGTACCGGAATATTTCCCTTCTCGTCCTTTGGCGATTTCTAAATTATATGAAAACTCCTTGCTGTTGTGTAAATCATCGCGTGATTCGTCAACTTTGATATGAAGATGAAGAACACATCTTTTTATCATGCCCTTTAATTCCCTGTATCGCCGAAAGGGATCGAATTCTTTGGAATGTTCATAGTCATTAGCTAACTGTTCAATTATATGTTTTAGCCGTTTGTACTCTTTCTGTATAGTTTCAGACTCTGCAGATAAATGTTCGTTAAGCTCTCTGGGGTCGTTCTTTGTGGCAACTCTATTACTGCAGGCTAAAAAACAGACATGAATAAAATGAAAGCAGCAAAATACGAAGGCGTACGAAAGCCGATAAAGGTCATTTGAAAAAACGATTTTGCTAAGTTACCACACAGTAGGTCGCAATAGCGATAAATAATGATATGGCCTGTCAGAATAATAGACTATTCTGTCAAAGTATAAACTTTAAAACGGAGTATCTTAGGTTTAGTCATTTCAAAAACTTAGTTTCAGAAAAGATTGAAATGTAAAACGTCGCGGACGCCGACGATAGACGCAAAGTGATGACAATAGCTCACCTGACGCGCGATCTAAACACATTTCATCGCCAGTATAAAGATTTTTTTTACAAAAGGCAGAAAATTTATTTATGATTTGATGTTTTTTTTGTCAACATAAAATTTTTACAAATTATTTTTCATTTTCTTTTTTTGCACAATATTTTTTAAAAAGAGATAAAAAATACTTCTATAAATTTTATACAAATATAATATCCGCTTCAAGTATAGTGAACCTACATAATATATGTGGAAATATTAGGCTTTAAAATATTTTCCAATGTTCTACGTTTTTCTTATAAGTATAAGATAAAGAAACAATAAGTACAGCCTTATAGACATAATCAATGACTACGCCAACGCGTTTTGCAGTAAGGTAATAAATGCATATTAATTTTGACAGGAGAAAATGACAATTTAATTAACCTCATCTGCGGGAATCCGACCTATCTGACCGACTGTCTGGCGCGTCACATGGCGAAGGCTTATTGTGTTATGAATTTTGTCGAACTTCCTTATTCGGCTTATAATTGTTTTTATTTCCGTACTCTGATATTTATCAATTGATCTTGTCAACAGATCTAAATTTGCCAAGGCCAGACAACAAAGTATTTCTTATGGCAAAATTAAGTTGTTTTCATTACAATTGTATCTTCAATGTTTTTCCCCAAAAAACTGTGTTCTTCAATAAACACAACATTTATTCTTCGTGTTATTTAGAGGTTATTCTAAGGTTAAACGGAAACAGAAAGTTAGTTACCACTGACCAGAATTTACCAAAGCCAGACAATAAAATATATATTACTGTAAAACTAAATTACTTTCATTAAGATTAATCTTTAGTGTTTTTACAAAGAAATGAATAATTGTTACCTAATTGTTGTTTAGATCTTATTCTGATGTAACATTATACAAAAAATGTTATCACAATATAACTTGATATATATACACACTTCAACAAATTATATACAACATTGTTATGATACGAACTTCAATACTGTCAAATTTGTGCTCAACTTCAGCGGAATAGAAACTTAAACCAATGAGTACAACGATAACCAAATAACAAGCTTTTTTGGACAATACTACCACTAAAGATTTCACTTTAACCAATCTTATCCAATAAGGTTTGGGAAATAATCATAGGCTATTGCTAGGAATCTGACTATCAATTTATACTTCACAAGCCATCGTTGACAGGCAGGCTACCAGAACGCTGAATGCAAAACGAATAAATGAAGCTTCAAACTCCTCACCACCTATAGTTCACAGTTTGGCTTTGAAAAACACCGATAACAATTGAAAGCTTTGGACTTCTGTCTAGTCATGCTAGTTGTCGATTACAGCCTTGCAACAAAAACCCTTAAGACGGTAAAATATTTCTTGCTACCTTTTTCTAAGTAATGATATAAAAACCACAAAGGTTAAAAAGCTGCGGACTCTCCGAAATCCTCATTTGAGTTTTATAACCGTAGCATAGATTAAATACAGATTTCTGATTAGTGGAAAAACGGAAATAAGACATAGAGATTGATTGTACTCTTAAATCGTCACGTTCCTAAGGGGGTTCGGCTGTTTGGTCCTAGAGGGTTATGTCAACATAAATCATTTCCGGATTTTATGAACAAATTAAACAGTTAAATGTTACAGAAGTGCTCAATTAATCTTTGAATTGAAATCAATTTATGATGTAAAGAGAGAATCACAAAATTATTAATTATATTATATTAAACACGACAGATGGCAAAAGTTTAATTTGAAAATAAAGTAAATACTAACTCCTATGATCAATTTCATGATCCTTGTTAATCAAATAATGATCTTTTCAATAAGTGGTTATTAAAATTGTGGTGATGTAATTGAAAATTTGTGTTTTCTGGAAATTTATATCAAGCGTTTTGGGTTTTATCGTAAATATACATTGTGGGAGACCAACATCTGTTGCGTGCTAAACACGCATTCGGTTTACAGTAGAAATGACCCTTTTTGGTGTCTCTAGAAGATGTCACAAATAGTAGAGTGATAAAAACTATTCCAAAAATAACAGTACTTTTGCATGTCTAATTTTGTATTTTGCACAGAAGGAAATTATATGCCTTGTAATTGTAAAATAAAAAAAGTCCCTTATCCTTTTTGCTCATAGAAGAACTTTTTTATATTTTTGTCGACTAATAATCAGAAATATAAGGAAACTGTTTACATGTATATCTTAACGTGTTGGTAAATGACGAATCCATTCTGTTCTTGTTATCAAATCGTTTTATGAGAGAAAAAAATACAACTCACATATTCTTTTAGGCCTCAAAAAAAATTTTGTGCTATTTTGGGAACCATTCTATTGGATTGTTTTTGGTACTAGGAAGAAGTTACTATATCAAAAATAAAATCTAACAAAATATTTTTTTAGTTCTTTAAACAAATGAGTCCTCATTAATTAACACACAGGTGTTTTTACCAAATTAACACCTTCTGCAGCATATACTGGTTTATGGTCTCAGTTTACGGTAAAAAATATTGTTAAAGTAACAAAACAGTTTTTTTACAAATAAAAAAATGGCATTGTTTCAGACAGTAAATAAAAAAATTTAAACGAAAACATAAAACGCGAGATCGTTCCAGGTGAGATTTGGTGTAATAATAACTCGAAAATATTTTACAAGCTCTTCGGACTAATAAAAACCCCTGATCCATGACATGTTTTTCTCGTCATGGTCTTCGGTACAGTTGTCAATTTCGCGAACTGTCCTTTAGATTTATTTTTAATCAAATTGAAATTAAAACCATCGTTTAAGAAATATTGCTTTGTAGTAATATCCAATTAAAATATTGCTCACTGGAGATTCAATCAATCTTCTTTTCACCGTACTGCATGCACACTTTTTGTTGTCCTTCAATACCATTGACGCTTAAGTTATTGCAAAGTACAATCACTACGGGCTGATCTATATATTGTTCCAAAGAATCAAAGAACTTTTTAATATCGTTATTGATGGTTAACGAATTTAATGTGATAGTAATAATTTTAAAAAAAACAGTGACCGTGACTTGATTTAAAGAAGTCGTTAAGGAAACCAAGAACGCAAAACGATAGTTTGCGATGACTTGTAGATTAAATTCTACATATTGATCTTCTGTCTTGATTTGTCTTATTTATATTTGTCGTATCGATTTGAGTCCATGTCGATTTGTAATTTGTTAACCCGTCGACAATCAATGTATTTAGTAGATACTTGTTAATTTTTAAAGTGCATAAAATTCCATTCTACAATTTCTAATTGAAACTAGTGTGGATAGTATTGCAATATACTAAGTCCCCCTATCGACAAGTCCAAGGGTCGTAACTTCGTCTAAAATCATTGTACTAGAAGTATATTCAACTTATGACAGCTTGCACTGATACCAAATATCAGCTCAGTGTTAACAAAGAAGCTCGGAAAACTTGTGAGACGGACGAAGTACAAACCTATAATCCATGTATGCAATACCGGTATGTAACTTATAAGTTCATAGAGCATCAAGATTTCCACACCTTTTTCCGGATTACAAGGTAAAATCCTGCATCAGTTGTATTGTAAAAAAAATCATTAACCATGATGAAACAGTGCCCTCACTTTTCAGACAACATGAATATGGACTGCAAACTAACTAAACAATCTAACAAGATTTTATATTTACGGTTTTTTTTAATTTGTATAAATTCATATACAAATCTTATTGCCATTGTCAGCTTTATTGACGTTTTTATTTATAGTTTGTCATTGATGTTTTTAAATAAAGCAACTTTATGCTTCATTCAAAATTGACCTGCTGAGAAAAATAATTAAACACATCCTATATAATATTTCCGAGATTTCTAGTCAATACTATCAGTTCAATAAACCTGTTTCTCAGCCATGAGAATGTTTTGGAAAAGACAATATACCGTAACTTTCAGATAATAACCGATATATAATGTTTCTTTTACTAGAAGAAATTCATAAAATAATTCAAAACGTATACATAAGCCCGTTAGTGCCATGTTGTGTTTTATTTTTAAGTCGTTATAACGACTTACTTACTCGTTATAATGACTAAGCTTCCTGGTTATAACGACTTAGCTTACTCGTCAAACAAATAAGCCTACTCGTTAAAACGACTTAGTTACTCGTTATGACGACTAAGTAACTCGTTATAACGACTAAACTTACTCGTTATAACGCCTTATATATAGTTACTCGTTATAACGACTTAGCTTACTCGTTATAACGACTTAGTTACTCGTTATAACGACTTAGTTACTCGTTATAACGTCTTGTCTTACTTGTTATAACGACTTAGTATCTCGTTAAAAGAGACGGTCGTATTTGTCAATTTTTTTATATGCAATATATTGGTGATGAATTTCACTATTTGTTTGAATGTAAATTTTCTTTATGGAAAGAAATCAATTGTTAAAAAAGATTCATTTAAACATACAATTACTCTGAAATTTTTTGACTTGTCAACTCTAATGATTTTAAAACAAAAGTGAACGTTGCTATAATCTTTGTAAGATTATACTAATATATGTTGTCAATTAATAGAATCAATGATCTATGATCTACATAATCAGTATTGCTTTCCTAATTTCATGCTTGTGTATTATTATTTATTTTCCAATTTCGATGTTACATTTAAGTTGCCATTTGATTACTTTATATTAAGTTAATATTTGTTTGTATTCCAAATACCGAAGTTGGGTCATTGAAAATAAAAAGTTCAAGTTCAAGTTCAATATAAGTAGTTATAACGAGATAGTAAGTTGTTATAACGAGTAAACTTAGTCGTTATGACCATTAAGCTTAGTCGTTATAACGAGTAATTATGTCGTTATAACGAGTAAGCTAAGTCGTTATAATCAGTAAGCTTAGTCTTATGACGAGTTACTTAGTCGTTATAACGAGTAACTAAGTCGTTATAACCAGTAAGCTAAGTCGTTATAACGAATAAAAAATAAAACACAACATGGCACTAACGGGCTTAAGTATTACGGAATACATATACATGAAGCACGAAATATCTTACATAATTTGAAACATCTTGCAACGCTTGTGATTCAGTGTTTTCATGGTGAGGACAATGTTTATTTCATTACGGTGAAACCAACATTCACTCCGAAACTCTGGCTTCAGACGGCGATAATGAATGCACTTCTGTGGGTAACCACATACTAGTATTAGTAGGTTAAAGTCGCTTGTTATGTTGCTTTTGGTGATAAAACATCAAATTTCAAATCGTTGATAACATTTCAAATGCTAAAATATGTTTTAATAAATACAAGGTAATTTTGAACGGCTTGTAGGCAACGGTACTTTATTTTACAAGATTCTAAGAAAGCAACGCTTGAAAACGGTGAAGATCGTCTGCTATTGCAAGCCAGATCAACAGAAAGTACTCAAGCATCATACCACTTCTTTTCGCCATGTTGTTGGTAATGAAACGAAAATCCTATACAGAATGATAAATCTTTATTCTAACGCTAATATGTATGTAGTGATTCAATGCACTTAATCAATTAGTAATTTTTTATTTCTTATTTAACATCGACTTCTTTAAATTCCTTTTATAGTAGTCTGCAATTATAACATTATTTATTCCATCGAGGACATTCATTGTATCCAAACAATCACCAACAGACTACAGACTAATAAAGAAGACACGGGGACAACCTTTAAATGGGAGTTACATTCAATTCAGACTTTAAAACAATTCTCTTAACTGTAACAAGAATTCCGTTTTTTTTTTTGTTTTTACTGCAACACAGAAAACCCGCTGGAAATGCACATTTGAACTCCAGTTCTTACTTAAATAACACTTGTTGGTTGTCTTATTACAACGAAGTGAGATCAAGGAAGGTAAAATCAATATTGTTTTTCCCTTTCGTAATTGAAATTAGGTCATGTTTCAATAACAAAAATCAACAGTTTCCGATATCTATGAATTTGCATCTAAGATGAGTTTCATCAGTTTCGCTTGCTTTTCTATTTGTGTTCTTAACTAATGGTCATTATTTCTTCAAGAACATAATATCCTGTTTTTTCCTAAAGAATACCTTTTATCAAACGTTATAATGTTTTTGACAAACCTAAGGCCAATTGTTAATCCAAATCAAGGTTTTTCTCAAAATGTTAAGCCATTAATATACAGTTATTCTAAATATCATTGTTGAACATTTTCGACGTAACCTTAAAAATCATCGCAGTCATAATTCAATTTTGATCAATAATTTAACAGAAATGACAATAATATAATCACCATATTTGCTGACACCTTTTATACGAGTTATTTGTGTTATACGGCTCTGTTTAACAACGTTTTGTTACAATAACTTAGAAGATCTTTCTTTAAACAGAAATTACCTACACAAAAATAAAACAAACGCGGATTTTAAAAATTATCTATTACGAACATGTTTTTCTGAAGCAGCATTTAAATGTCAAATCGTTGAAATAAATTTAAAAATTTACTAACTATGACTTTATAACAAGATAATTTGTATGGTAAACTATATGATATATTTATTTGTATCTCTTCTTTTTTGATGTTCTGCAATGTTTTCTTGTACTTTAATGTCAACATTTAAAGCTTGTATTATAACTATGGGTATAAATACTGTTTACTGTGGTGTACTGTTAATTTTTATTGCTATACATTGAGGCCTTTCAACAGTTGTATCTAGTTACGATTTTCAGACACATCAAGTTTTCAATTGTGTTATGATCTCTAATCTACTCTTCTGGTTATATTTTACTTCCAAAAAAAACAAATGGATCGGAAACCAAGTTATTCCGACTTAATTTAAATCCTCTTTATTCAGAGATAACACAGAATGAATTTGTAGCATTCATATATCATTTATTCCATTTAAACCAGTTAAACGTTTATCCATTTAGAAACATATATAGAAATAAAGTTTATAGAATGTAGATTACAGGAAAGCTGCTGAAATATATATTAGAACCAAAGCTGTCGAGATAATGCAGTAAACTTCACACATTAGTTTGGTCACCTTCAACTTTGTTATAGGACTATATAACAGCAGATAGTTACTAGGTACGTTATGGTACATCATTAGTGGTAAAACAAACAATAAGTAATAGTGATACCCTACCCCGCAAAAAACTTGTTACACATTTTGTGTCTATGAAGGTGGATATAGCGACTATAAATACCCGATCAAATAAAGGAATTGAACAGGGTGGTTGCTTGTTCGTTAATTTCGTTTGAATGGGGTTTAATGACACCTTCGGCAAGTTTCAGATGCATCATGTCCAGTTTGTATTTGAAAAGGAGCCGGAGTACATAATTAAAACAGCCAACTTTCGACATGGAAAATGGCAATCCTTGTAAATTAAGATTGGAGTCGAGCACACTCTCTCCACAAAAAGGATTGAACCTGCCAACTCAGTGTTGATAGACTTGTTATCAATAGTAGATGACAAACTACCTTAACCACTTGCCAATCGAGGCACCTGAATTAAAACATGGTCACTGACATGGCTATAAGCAAAAGGCCTTAATGACAACATTTTAAAAGATCAAAGAACATTGTAGGCTCTCATTAATGAGGATTAAGGGTCCCCGATACAGCGTGATTAATTTACTGTTAAGGTAAAATTGTGTAATATTATACTGTGGTAATGAATTATATTGAGTGATAGTATTTGTTTGTATATTGGCATTGTTCCGTCTTCAGTCAATAAATACTTAACAAAATTATAAATTTACCCATTGTTGCAATATAACTGCACATTTGTATGATTATACGTTTTTCAATTACAAGAATATTCAACACCCTGTTTTACCCTTTTTTAACAACTAAAACAACAATACTTTATTATGTGATTCCAAAATGCTGGCATTCCGGGAACACACCAAGCAAAATTATAACAAAAATTGAAAATAATCATTTTTTCTTTCTTTCACGTTGCATATGCCAACTATTCATTCACTTAGTCGGTAAGGGGTTTTGCAATAATGTGTTTTTTTTCTATAACACCAAACGCATTACTGATATCGTGAACATATCCACTATTATTTGCGAAAGTACCAAATTTGCGTGTAAATGACATTAACACATTAGTTTTACATAAAGTAGTTTTAAAGACTAAATAAAGTATTCTTCATCAGAAAATGTGAAATCGATTTATATAGGCTATTTAGAGCTGAAGAACTTATAACGATTCAGTTGAATGACGTACATTACAAAAGTACGTCACAAACAGTTCAAATAGATTTCTACGATAATATCATCATTATCACATTTTAAATCATGTTATCAATTATTTAAAATAACTTTGCATATTGTGAAAATCAATGCGAGTTAAAGACCACGTTGTAGATGTAAATAAATTTAGGTGCATTGTAGCTTAATTTTCCATCTCTACCCCACTCTTTGTGGTGTTTACTTGAATTATTTTTTTTCTTGTATTTAAAATAAATTTGGAAAGTGCTTCTTTCCTTGCACGCTAAGTACCCTTTACCTTTGTCCTTAAGAGTAAAAAGATGAATTTTCCATTCTTATCCGACAATCCAAATTTTGCTCGTGTTATTAACTGATTTATTGTTTGTTTAGTGGCTTTTGATTCTTGTCTTCGCAATCAATCAATCATCAATCAATCAATCAATCAATCAAATAATCAATCAATGTATTCTTCTTGTTTTGCCCAAAAGCATAGTATTGGATTATCGATACGGTTAATAGAAAAATGTGACAGTGTGAGCCGAAAAATGCGATGGACTAGCTTGATTTCCACAATTTCGGCGACATGCACTTGAGCGTTTTTCGTACAATTGCTGAAAACAGAAAGTGTTTTAGAAATTTAATCTCATATAGTTAAACTTTTCTTAATTGTGACAGGTTGTATGTTTGTTTACATGCTTTTCAGGTCACTAATGATGGAATCTTCAAGGCCAAGTAGCAGACAAAAAGTCTTATTAATTAACATCAGCACTGCACTGATTTTTTATTTTATACAAAAATTCTCTATTTAGAAAATTGATTGACGGCATTTTCAAAGTTAAGAATATTGCAGCTATTTCAGGACGAGAACATGTTCAGAAGAAGATTGTATATTTCATAGTATTGATGCTGCATGGAATATTTTACGTGTAAAGCCGTATATATCGAGAAACTTTATATTTATATTTATATTGATTTTCGATTTCAAGGTCAATATAAACCAAAATCTGAGAAAAACGTTTCCTTATGTTCCAACGTTTTACGTGAAATATTATATACAATGTTTATTTGTTTTTTTACCTTGAAAATAATTTAGATATGTGATTTTTTTTGGTTTGATTTAACTATTTTATTAGTCGACAATTCACAAAATGGCGCAAATTAGTCATTTTGAAAAACGGTTATCTGTAAATTACATTTCACTAACGTTGAAAATAAGCTTTTGGATTTTTTTTATTGAGATTTATCAACTTTAACTCGATTATTCGACTACCGAAAACAATGATTAAAGTACCGGTAGATAATGGTCAATCACTGGCGGTTTAGAAAAATTAAATCCAAAATGAATTCAGTTAATGGCACAAAAGTGATACATTGGAACATAAATCTGAATTAATTTGAAATAATGATGAATCGTATATCACGTGTCTCTATCTCGTTTAGCCATAAATATTTACGTAACTAGACAAGACATGTCATTCATCAAATACATTCTCTTAATACGTTTTCACAGCATGTAATCTTTCTTCCTCAATGAAACATCGACTTTTAAGTTTTTCTTAATTGCTTTTATACTTTTCTACGACGGCGACTGAACTTTTATCTCCATTAACAAGTACATTTACTAACATAGACACCAGCGCACCACTTGTCAACTGGTCTATATATCGAGCCATCGGTGTTTTGTGTCATGCTATTATATGTCAGATACACATGGTTTTTCGTGACATCTAAAGACCAAAATATGAAGAAGACAAACAAATGCAAATAATTCTAAGAGACAGAAAAAGTAAATTATAGCCATTCGTAAGACTTGTTTGGCTTTATTTAATTACCAAAAGTACACAAACTTAAAATACACGTTTTTTTAAAGAGATCTGTTAATCAGTTTGGTTCATGTGTGTTCCATATAAAACCCATGTTTTTTTGTTATCTATATATTTTTTTTCCTTTGCAAGTAGTATCTTCATAAAATAGAAAAGAAAAATGGTGAATCAAAAGTTTACGAATTTTGATGCAAAAACGGATCCGGGAGTGGGAATTTTCCCTTTCTAAAAAGGTAAATAATTCTTAGAAAAATCTACCAAAACATGGCATGGAAACGACATACTTTTTCAAAATATTGGAGCCAAGCCTACTTTTCTCCACACTGCCGTTAATGTAGAACACATATATGTTTTTGCGATTTTCATTTGCAAGGCCTATCTTATTTGTAAATATTTCCTGGGTATGTCAGACTGTGTTCTATCAGTGGCCGTTCATGTCACTATTCTAATTTTTTTCTATCTGCTTGCATTTTTTCTATCGCGATACTTTTGAAAAGCACCGCGATAATTGTAAAAAAAATTTATGCACAGTGTAAAAATATCGGCTTATTTTTAAAAAGCATCTCCTTGCTTTTTTCATCTACCTGACCGATCGTGTAACAATTGTAACGTTTCGATCGGCTTGTTTTTTTCGATCGCGATACTTATTAAAAGCATCGCGATACAGGTAATCTCAGATTGTCCCCTTTATGAAAATAAGTTTTATTGTAAAGTTGTTGTTATTAACGTTGACGTGGTTTTAACCAAAGCGCACGAGTTCGTATTACACCCGTAATCCCACAACTTTTATGTTGCGATATCTTGCGAGTTCGAGTCTAACTTTTTTAGGAGCGGTACTGAGAAGTATTCCCAAATACAAGCTGGACACAAACTGATACTGCTTGGTGAACGTGTCCTCAAACTAATTCAAACATATTCGAAAAACATTCTACCAAATAAATTGTAAAGACGAAAACACGTAATTTTATATTTGAAAGCAAAAGTAAGTCGCATATCGTTTTTAATACATTCATTTTCGTTTCCTTTTATTTGTGCCATGTAGCGAATTATGCGTCCAAGACAGACTTGTTTTGTTGTCTAAGGTCAAATGAGAAAAGTTTATTAAAGGGAAACAGGACTATTTAATGGAGTTCTTCATCTGCTTCCCTTTACTTGATTAGCTGGCTAGATATAATTTTATAGTACTAGATTACTTTAAAGTGTCATTCGAGCATGGTCTTCTTTTAATCCGACAGGTCATTGCTCTAGATACTCAATTCTCTACCGAATGCTCTTTGGAAAATCAGACATATTGTCTTATAGAAACGTTCTTGGTCCTGTTTTTAAAAACGTGTGGAGATTATATTTTTGTTGTAAATTATTTTGAATGTAGAATGTTTCTTATTTAGGTGTTATACAGATAAATGGATAAATGTTATCCTCTGTATGAAGACCACACAAACAAACGGCCTTTCATAGGCTAGACTCAAACAAATTGTTGCGGCCTCAGTGCACTAGTGGCTGAGAAGATAGTCATATACTATCTCATGTGTCAACATAAGTCTCACTGAGCGCAGTGTATATTCGACTCCAATCTAAATTGGCAAGGATTGCCAGTTTACATACTGAAGGCCGCCTGGTACTCCAGCTTAATCCTCCGAATAAAAAATGGATGTAAAGATATATCTTTACAAAATGCTGAAAGTAGCTTTAAACACCATTCGAACAAACAAACAAATAGATTGACAATTGTAACATTAACTAAAGAAACATAAGAGAGTGTATGCAATGCATGATTATGTTTACATTGCATATAATCACAGGTATTTTATCTATATAAAAGTAGTCCGCTATTGTTTCCATATAATCCTATAATAGATAATGCTTTCAAAATTACTTTGCTTACTATGAAATTCAATATTATATGGAAGAGAAAACAAAACTAAACGACATGTAAATAATTTTAGGATTCAGTAGAATCTTCTTAATGCTAGTCTGGTTCACTGGCAGAATAATTGGAAACCCCAGAAGAAATAAGCATATAAGTATAACTAGTATTCCACTGAGGCGTATGAACCGGTGCGACTGGTACGTTCTAATAACTTTCACACAAAATGTATTCCGTATGACCGTCGATGTGTAATCATTCAGAAAACAGTATCAATATTTTCCTTCCTACGCATATGCTAGGAGGCAATATCATATTAAGAAAAAAATAGGAAATGTGTATTGGTAAAGGCGTGAAAAATTATCTTCTTGAAATGTTTGATATAAGCAATCATCTTCAGAAATGTTTAAAATAAAGAGTTCTTGTATTAAATAGTTAGAGCTACTTTTATGTATGTGGACTAAAGCCCCGGCGTTTCACCAAAGGTCGTACAACTCACGGTTGTATGGTTAGATTTAAGACTGGTCGTAAGTCGTACGCATTTTTGTGACACATTTCCCAGGTTATTAAGTCAGTTATTTTGTTGGGTGGAAAAGGAGGGTTTAGTAGTCAAATTGTTACGGTAAAGAGTTTGTATTTTTTCATCACTGGCGTTTCAGCACTGCACATGAGGTCGCGTGTTTGAGTTTTGCTGCGGACACTTATGATTGAGAACAACCTGCATTAACATAAATTGCGTCCAGTTTTTATTGGGGGAGTAAGCCAGAGCATCCGGAGAAAGCCCCCGACATTCGGTTAGAAAACTGGTAATCCTTGTCAATTAAGATTGGAGTCGAATACACTCTGCCCGCATTGAGACTCCAACCCGCAACCTCCGTGTTGACAGACCACGTGATCAAAAGTAAACGAACTACCTTAACCATTCGGCCAGCGAGGCCCTCGCGGATACTTCAATGATTACTGAGATCAATTTGCATTGACACGAATTGCTAGTTCTTCTACCATAGGTTGGGTATTTTAACCTGTTACTTCGGCTTCCTACCCTATAAAAGCTGGACGGCATGATGTAGCTGGAAAATTGCTGAAAAATGGTGTTACAACGAACAAAAGCGAATTTTGAAAAAATGAATAAATGAATAATGGGAGGGGGCGTAAAATCCGTAGAAGGGTGTCTTCCAAACATAATACAATGAATTTAAAAAAAATCGTGAATTATACTAAACTTGTTCTATTTAATATTCTAATTTAATACTTAACAGAATTTTGCGTGTGTTTTGTTTTACATTCGGGTCAAGTTAAATCGTCTGTCTGTGCCACTGTTTGATGTTACCATGGAGAGGATATATATAGACCTGGTTCTGCTATCCAATCCAATTCATGTATTTTATGAATAAAATATGTTTAAATCAAATCAAGTTAAATCGCTACAGTACTAAAATTGCATCAAAATATAGTTTTGTCCGCGGCACAAGCGGTCAAGCGAAATCCAATATTAACCCTGTGTTCTGATCAGATTCACTGATTCCTTTAAACGTTTGTAACACAATATCTTGTCAACATCAATGCAATATGCGTCTTCTGCTACTATAGGCGTGGATTTTGTTGTGTTTTATTCATGTAATAAAACAGTTACTGACTTTGATATCATTATTTCTCAACCCTCAATAATGTATATTTATATTATTTTCTTCCGATAGCTACCTATATTAAAGTCAGTAATTGTAAATTAGCGTAAAGTTAAAATTTAGTCTAGTTTATTCCTCAGATGTGTCAAATTTAAGCTGGGTGGATTAACAATTCAGAGACAAGTACAATGTTTAAAATTTCATCGAATAAAAATTGAATTACGCCAAATATCAAATTTTTTTTTCAAAACAAATTTAAAATAGTCAGTGTTTTCAATAAACTCAGTTAACTCATCTTAAAATTGATAGCTGTGTATCTAATGGTACGATCATATTCCTGTATCAACTGAATTGCTATAATTAATCGATTACATCTTCCTTAATCTGTTTCCGCAGCACGCAAGTTTCAGTCGGTGATTTTCAGTCAATTAGTCTCTCCATTTCTCCAGGATCGTTAAAGTCTAGAAAGTAGACTCCAAACGTGCTGAGAATTAAACCGTGTCTTCTTTGTTTTTGATCTTGTTTTTTTTATTTTTAGATCAATGTTCGTACACAAAAGATAAAGGTTTAGCATTTTTTAAAAATATTGTTCACATATGCAAATGACAATAAAATAGGCTAAAAATAATTTTATAGAACATTTATAAGGAACCGAAAATGTTATGACGGCGCTGTAAAAGAAGGTGCGTGTATGGTCTAATTCTAAATGCAGTCTGGAGACCGATTTTAGTTTGAGATAACCAAGCTAATCCGCACTCAACTTTACTCATTGCAGGATCCAATTAAAACGTCTGAAACAAGAATGTTACTATGGAAACTTTTTAGTTTCAGGCGTTCTGATTGGATACTGGATAATATTAAAGAAATTAATCTCCGAAAAATGGCTCCGTCCGACCAAGGGCATTAAATTGTCGGTGTAGGACGTAAAAAACTGCAGATGTAAGACCTCGACGACAGGTCAGAGTACGGAAACGCTCCTAACCATTTGGGTACTGTAGTGGGCCAACGTTACATCGGAGCAGCCCGGTCGCTAGTAGGACATATGCTGCCCAGTTCTTCGACCAGGAATCCCAAAGTCCGGGCTTCGATAAAACCACCATGGTGGAGTCCATGAACTAACAACCGTCCGACCGAGGGTATTAATTTATCAGTGTAGGACGTCAAAAACCCCCATCATCATCAAACAGAGGCTACACATATTCATGGTCAAGCGGCATATACTAGTAGATGCTATACTTAGATCAATGAATCGGGTATCTAAATTTAGGTGTAAATTCCATTATTTTATGCATTTAAATTTTTTTAAATATATGAAAAACGGACGTACATATAATTTAGAATGAACAAATAAATCAGAATTAATTTTAAAATTGAATGCTGTATTAACTTAAGCTTATAATCGAAAGCTGATAATGAACGAAATTTAATCGGAAATAGCTGATCGACAGGTGAAATTGACATTTTTGCTATAACGGTTATAACAAGTGAGATTTTGTATAGAATTCACCTTTTTAAGAATTAATATCCTGTATGTTATTAACAGAATTTAGTCGCAACACTGCTTATATTTTAATGTAAAAAGTAATTGACATATTTCTCGGTACCACGTGATCTATTTAGTCTTTATTGATTTGCAGAGTATGTTTCTTATTCTCGGTATATAATTAGATAAATGAATAAAAGGTCTAAGTGGCAATCCACATTGGGAAAGTATCAGATAAACATCACTTAATCTGAAAAAAAGACTTGAATTTGAATCCCGGTGGGCGTCAATGGAATAATGTCTGAAAAATAAGGCTTACATCAATGAAACTTAATTTTTCTTCAGCATGTTCATTAGGTCTATTTTTCTTACTGTTATTCATTTCAAAGTTTGATCCAGGCAATGTATCAACTAGTTATTTTGCACTTAAACGGTCAATACCTTTCGATAAGCACTACACGTACAAATATGACGATATACAAGTAAGTGTTTGTTCTTGGTTTACCTATATTTAACCTTTCAAATATAATATGCGCGTCTGCCCAACTACCGGATAGCACGAATTAATTTTAAAGACTTTGAGGAAACATGTTAGTTTATTTTGGTTTATTAGAGTTTAGGAATCACGCGCACGCTTCGTGTAATAAAATACAAAATGGCGGGACGCCCAAATAAATAAGTTGGCTGCACTAATGTTATCTTGACACAGTGTCCAAGTATAGAGACAGTTTATGGAACTTTGAGTCAATATACTTTAAAAAGTGCATATTAAAAAAACATAAACTACAATTGCAAGTTTCTCAGATGCACAATCTGCTTCGTTTTACACGGTATTTACCTTAAACGCTAAATTATAATAACAGAATCCGCAAAACCACTTACAAGCAGACGACTAATATCAGCAATGCATAAATTCATCTTTTGAATCTATTCAGTTAATGATTTTAGATAAAAAAATATATTACACGTGTCAACTGCAGCGCTTGTTTTGTTTGCAATGACAGCAGAAGATATAAATAAACAGACTTATGTTCCTGAATTAAATACACACTAATTTGTATCAATTAAGAATACTAATTAATGTAATGGACACATTGATTACATGTGTGTACATCAAATTTAAGTTTAAGAATATTTGACAATAGATTTTGCCAAAGATAATGCATCATCGGTACATTTGATTATAACACACACAAACACAAACAGATTTCAGCTTTAGCAAATTAAATTATAATAAAACAAAAAGTAACTGAAACACCAGTACTTCTTAACGAAAAAAGATGTATTAAAAAAGGGAAACCAGGCTGTCTTAAAGTTCCCAAAATGACAATAAACTTCATAAATTGAAAAATAATGCAAGGTTTTTTTCTAAATGGCATTTTTTTGTAACTTTTAAATTTTGCTATTCTCCATCGAAATAACAAACTTGTTTGCAAAAAGCTTAAACAAAGTTATTATTACAATTAACATCGGGAAAACAAAACGTGGAATATCAAAACAAGAAATTTACAAATAGTCGTTCGTCCTCTTTTTGCATTTTAAAATTTTGTTGTTTCGAGAGCTATTTCTTTGAAAAAAATTTTACGCAACTTTTAATGTTCGCTGCAAAATGAAGAAATGGCACTTATTGACAAAGTTTACTTTCTTTAAATGCTAGTTGGAGTTGCTTCAGGTAAGAAGTTTTATTTATATACGATAACTCTATTGCAGGCAAACAAAAATTATGTACGTATTACATACAACAAATCACAATTCAAACATTTTTCCGTAAATGATCGGTTTCTGGAACAGATGACCTAATACAGATGTGCTCACGCGCATACATCTGTATTCGTTGCATTATCTAATCAAAACGCATGAAAAAAACGTTGCTATTAAAAAATAACAACACTCTTGTTTCGGCCGTTCTGATTTAATGTCGGAGGCAAAGGAGTATTATTAATGTGGATCATATATGACATTGCTATGTGAAAGTTGTTGGTTGTTGATGTATTTTCATGCGCTTTTGGGAACGTTCGAGGGATCTTCCGCTCGTGATAGAAATTAAATGTCTTTTTGCGAGTTCTGCGCGCTCCACTCGCGGAAAGACGTAAAATTTCTACCACTTACGAAAGATTACCAGGTCTTTAAAAAAAAGTATTAAAAAAAACCACATTATTCTTGCAAAAAAAGGAAAGGCATAACAGGTACATGTGTATTCAAAGAAGTTACAAATGGTGTAAAGCCCTCAGATACCGATGACTGAATTGATCGTCAGAACGCATTCATTTTTTTTTCACAACAATACGATATTTATAATTTGAATAAAAATTGAGGTGACTGAGTTAGTTTCACTGTCAATTTCATCTGCAGTCATGAGCAAAATATACAACGACTCCCGACCATATTTAAATGCATAAATATAGTTTCGTTGTGTTTGTTGCCTGTTGTTTTTAAATATGTCAATAACATTTGAATAACAATTTCTGTATTGTTTAATTAATGAGAAAGATTTTTTAAGTTTATAATTGATTTATGATGTTTTTTTCCATCACAATTCGTTAAATCATACGATGAACACCATTCATTCTAGCAATAGTTTTAGAAAATGTTTACTGTTACGCGAAAGGCCAATTGATGTATAAATTTTATCTTGTAAAATATATTTTTGTTTTTGTTTTGTTTGATATTAAACGCCACTTTCAGCAATTTTTCAGTTTTTATTGGGGGAGTAAGCCGGAGTACCCGGAGAAAATCCCTGACATGCGACAGGAAAACTGGATCGTTGTCCATAAAGATTAGAGTCGAATACAATCTTCCCGAAGTGAGACTCAAATCCACAATCTCAGTGTTGACAGACTACGTTATCAATAGTAGACGAACTACCTTAACCACTCGGCCACCAAGACCCTCGTAAAACATATCAATAATAACGGTGGTAAATTAAAATATATTTCTTGAGAAGTCGATGAACGAAGGAGTTTCGCCTGAAAAACCTGTGTTTCAGCAAAGGACAACTACGATATGCAAAGTCATCACGAGTACTTCTAGTATTATATAAAGTTGAATATCATACATGAAATATTGCTCGGTGGATTACCTGTATAAATATCATCTCGTAAAATATATGACTTAAATAGTGGTAAATAAAATATATGTCATTAGAAGTCGATGAGCGAAAGTGTTGCTGGCTGTTGAAAAAAAGAAATACAATAAAGTACCAGGCAATAAATTTTGTTACGCCTGACGCGCGTTTCGTCTATTCAGGACTTATCAGAGGCGATCAAAAAAAAAACCCAAAAAAATTGAAAATGCCAAACACTATATGAACATGAAGAGCATAGAACAAATGCCAAACTGGAAACTAAATTATGACTAAGATCAACCTATACCTGGGGTAGGAAGAAACTTTTAGGTTTTAACAATTTTGAAATGTATATGGACAATTTCATAGCTTTAGTGCGATTTTCACCACAAAAGTGTTGATGCCGGAGCGAGCTAACCTGAAAAATGCTTGAAAAAGCCTTTTTCCAGCAAAAGACAACTGCGATATGCAAAGTCATCACAAGTACTTTTAGTAATATATGAATTTGAACTGTTTACGTCCTGACCATATCTAAATATTGCAAGTTGGAAACTTAGCAACACCCAATTTCCACTTTGCAATAGAAATTTAATGTATCTCGTGCGATATTTTCTATTTAAACCTGTCTCTGATGGAAAGACATGAGCACGTTTTAATCGATAAAGGTATGAATTATCATCTTGTTTACAACATTTATAAAATAAATTATTTAATTATTACCGACAAATTATATATTTTGTTTACTATCTTTCATTAAAGGTGGTATTTTTCCATTTGACCAAATTTGCAACACTGACATTTCAAGAAGCCCACACACAGTTATAACTTTATACTGCTATCAAAAGGTTTGCACGTTTTAGTGTAAATATCCTGAATGTCATACAAATGAAAATATTCTCCAGAGTAAGGCTTACTGTCAAAGGTAACATGATGGAAAGCTGAGACTAAAATGGAAATTCGTGCAGCTTAAATTACGTAACTGTTAATTCTTTTTAACAGGCAAAAATGACATATATTTATTCTCTCTGAGAAAGATCCCATCAAATACTTTCTGGAAATTTTTTATCAACTGACATTTAGATGTTCATTTTTATTCATAACAAAAACGCACGGATAATTGATTATCATGAGAAAGTTCGATACACAATATTTTGACGGAAAAAGTTTTTTTTTCTTAAAATAAGGGTGAACTTCAAAATGTTAATTCTTTTATACAACAATGATCAAATAACATTGTGTGATGCCCATTATGTTATATTCAGTTGGAATCGTTTACAAATCATGTCTGTAAGCAAAAAATAATTGTTTGGTTCTGTTTCTGTAATTTAAAGCTTCGATTGAAGTTTGCATTGTTTGTTAGGACAGTAAAATCGTTCTGTGTCAATGTACAGTATACTCGATTCGTAAGACTAAGATGGTTTCACCGTGTTTGCAATTTATGTCCGTTCAAATGTAACAATATTCAAGGACTTCTATCTAACGGATGTTTAACGCCCCCGGCTGCCGTACTCCTAATTAAAACATTATGTATGAGGCAACTATTTTCATTTGGTCACGTTTTGCTTACTTGTTTAAATACTGTTATTATTTATATCATCAAAATCGATATTATAAAACAAAATGACAAATTTTCACAACAGAATAAAAAAACACAACTGAAACATAACTATTTGCTTTATTCTACACGTTTTCTAAAAATGTCGTTCTAGAAAATCATTGCCATTTCGCCCAATACATTTTGCTACACCTTTTTTGGTTTTTTTCTATAGATCGTAAATCTTTAGAATCATATCTTCGTACAATCTTAGAAGTTATAACCTGTTGATGCCTAACAACTTCCGTGTTAGGTAAGTACTTACTTTGAAGTAAGTAAATTAGCTTTGATCTGAAAATGTGTTTTTCATCATAAAACGTAAACATAATGAAAAGGAATGATAGATCAACAGTTTGACGTGCATCGATCATTCTGCTACATTTAGGACGAAAACAAGTTACCATATCAACCTGAAAAAGGTGGAAATTTTTGACTGCCACGTTTAAAAAAAGTTGCACAGGAATAAGATTTTCTTTAACGGGTAAAATGCATCTGCTTGTTTTCGACATATACGAAAACGGTATTTAATGCCACAGAAGTTTGCATTTAATGTGACGAACTGTCAAGAGAGCATTGCATATCCGTCCCGCGGGGATGTGCAACAGTACCCCCCCCCCAACTATCCAACTATGAAGATTGTCTTTTAGCATGGTATTGGTATTAGATTCTTAGATGAATACAAACATGTTTGTTAATTTCCGACTTGTTTTAAAGTTTTGCTTTGTTTGTTTGTTTTGTTCTATTGCGGGGGTGCATAATTTTTTTTATATCAACCACGTTTGAAATCGTTATACTTGGGCCTTATTATTAACGATGCGCTGATGTTTTTTTTTCTAGTTTGGTGAAAATCTGTAACATATTTAGTTTTTCAGAACATTCTGATTTTTTCTTGTTAACAATAACTTCCCAGATATGTTTTTAGATATATGCAAATTTCTTATCCGAAAGCATATATAAAAAATTAAAACATAATTACATTTTCGTAAAATAGAACAAATAATGTTACAATCATTCAAAATTATCAAAATTATAAGTTAAATCTTTTTAAATAGAAAAAAATGTTATAATTATTCAAAATTCTAAGTTAAATTTAGTAAACGATTTATTTCAATCTTACCTTGAACAGTTGCAGCTAAAGAAAGCCACTGGCTAAAAACTTTGGTCTTCCTCATTCCAACACAAATCTCGGTATGTCAGCTATTGATTCACTGATTAAATCATCCCAAGGATGGATGTCATTCTTACGCGTCCTATTAATACATTGACGAATACAATAATCATGGAATTGTTTTCCGTGTTGATTTCTACCACAGGAACTTGTGAAATTGTCAATAATTTACCTATTAGGAAGTGTCGTTTTTTAATTCGTTCCTATTATGACGGAATTTACAGCACTTAAACCAATTATTGAAGGAAGCAATTTCTGCTAGAGATGCAATTTTAGTGATATTTACTATTAGTTATGCTGAGAAATAGTCTAAACAATGACAGTGAAATGAACAAATAGCAATAATATTTAGTCCTTCAAAACAAAGAATTTAACAAGAAAGTCTAATCGAACGATTTAGATTGAATACATCATGCCTCATATTCACAAAAACAGCTTTTTTCCTTTTTTTTTTTTATTTGTTTTTAGTTTGATTATTATTTTTTTTGCATAAGGTTTCCTTCTGTATATATATGAACGTAATTCCCACTGACTTTGGTGCGTTTGGGAGTATATGATGATGGTCTAGTTCCTCGGCTTCAGGATGAAGGAACCAGATAAATAAGACCGACATATATTCTAAGATCGAAATGTTACAGGTTGAAATCTTAGACTTTTCACTATTATTATTCACACGAAATGGCAAACGATTAGCATATGTTTTACACATCACTTAATCCTTTTTGTTGCTTGAATCTTTAACGCCAAGATTTCGCTACAAATGTGACAGCTAAATTAGTATAATTAACACATAATTGTTCATCTGTCAATTCCGTGAGTGATTTGCTATCGTAATCACGGGTCAATAAATAGTACTTGTTTACGTGTCGATTTTATTTATGTTTTGTTATATGTTTCCTTACTAGTTTTGCTATTGTTGACCTTGAAATAGGCGAGTGTACATATATTGAACAAAAATATATATGCGTCTACAAATTCAGCCTAATTAGAATTAGATTTTAATACCGTCCATTTTTTGTTGTTGCTTACCCTCAGCGAGATTTGAACTCGCAGCGTTGTGAAACTGGCACCCATTCGCCTGCATTATGTCGAGCGCTCTAGATCACTCTGCCTATCCGCTATATAAAAACTTTGTCGTTTGTTAAGAATTAACAAGAGACGACGAGTATATATATGCTCTAAATTAAAACACTTGGATAATATTGCACGTGTGCCTGTTAAACTCAAGGAAAAACAGCCATGCAATAAATAACTACATTTATAACCAATAATGCACAGCAAAACTCACCTTTAATTATGTCAAATTTTATATTGATTTTCGTTGCAAAAGGGTAGCGTTAGCTTCGAATATCAGCAGTTTTTTATTTGATTGGTCGAGTATCGGACGCATCATAATAGACACTATCCTCCTTATTTATCACTAATTATTATTGGGCGAGATCTAGGTGTTTATTCATATTACAAGTAATTTATAGCCCCGCCTTCCTCGCTAGACAAATACACTTTCTCACGTTTGCGAGTTCGAAAGTGTGTTTGTCTAACTCGAAAGACTATAAATATAACATAGGCTCTTTAACCAAGGTGAATCGTAGAATTCTGACTATTTCAAACAAAGACAGCGAAAACAAAACCAAAATTAATACGTTTATCCGAATATCACAGAACTAGAAACTTAACCAAAGCAGATAATTGGAAGCTATTTGCGGTTTTATACAATAGCAACGAATTATGTGCAGCTAGACATGAAGTTTAATCGCCAATAGAACATGTTAAATAAAAGATTGGACCCAAATAGACATTTCAGAGACAAGACAACTCTGTCGTAGTTGTAATGGGCTATTATACACGTATGTTACAGTCAACGAAACACTTGATACGTCCAAGGCATCCCCGACATTCTTTTTGTGTTAAAGTTCAATTTTATTGACAAATTTTAAACAAATATAAAACCATAATCTAAAACGTTTAGATGTCAGAAGTATATCAGAAAGAATTTTTTTTTGTAATTGTGTCTCGACTGTTTTGTCTGGAGGCGGGACATTTGGGTTTCCGTCTGATTGATATTCTTGCTGCTTTGTAAGCTTAAGCCGTAGATAACCAATTTGTCCAATGGTAGCTTATGCTCAGTATTTGTCAGTAAGTTACCTGATCTTTACCTCAATTTCACGGTCTATTGACTACGCTGATTGATTGAATGTTTGCTTTACGTCCAGCGAGCAGTATTTTAGTTATATTCACGCAGGACGAGAATAATTTAACAAGAAATAAATCAAAAGAACAGTGGATAGGAGGGGACATAGAGAACACAATTTTGACTGCCACTGGAAAAGTATGGAGTATTGGTATATAGATTGCTGGTGACATGACAGTCTGACCTTGACCTCCCGTGATTACTGTCATCTTTCGTGTGTCCCGACAGATAATACAGTTCTTAAATGAAGATATGTATATGCTGCGTGTGTCCCAACAGATAACACAGTTCTTAAATGAAGATATTTATATGACGTGTGTCTTTTATCGATATCATGGATTTCTATTGGTTCAAACCGTTACAGATGACGTAAAATCATTCTTTGCATTTCTCAATGAAACCGGTAGTCATGAAGAGCAAGCGCTTCCTTGACGACGTCTACAATAAACAACAAAAATATATTGTGCACGATTTAAATAAGACCGCGAGAATTAAATAAATGTAAAAATAAGTATTGAATGCAATTTTTTAAATTTTCATTCACGAATGAAAGCATTGACCTTAGCACTTTTCAACGAAGCGAGGAAGCGTTTTCTTAATATCTTTTAATAAGACAATTACGTTACATTTAAAAAAGTTTATTTGAAAGCGGTCAACTTTTTTAGTAGTGAGAAGGACAATATAATAATTCAACAACCTTGATTTCTCAAACAGAAAATAAAACTGGGTACCCTTTTTAAACAGAAAAATGGAAAAGAAAAAAGTGCATTTGTAGTTTTGGATAAATATCGCTATTTTGGCAATTCTCCAGCTATGTCATGGCGTTCCGATTTTTGCTTTAGAGGAAAACAGAGTTCTTCATGAAAACCCCAGACCTTCAAAATACATACATGTATTGGTTTTTGTTATTTTTTTAAATGGTTTTTGACGCCACTTTCTACAATATTTCAGCTATATTATGGCGTCCAATTTTCATATGCGGGTTGGACGCCGGGGGAAACTCCCGACCTTCGATAGGAAAACTGGCAATCCTTGTCAATTAAGATTGGGAGTCGAGCGAACTTTTTCCTCAGTGATACTCGAACCCACACCTTTTAATTTAAACATTCAATTAAATGGGTATGATTGTCTATTGCCGACTTTCCACACTTTTCTAATAAAATGAAAAATATTTTATTTCAGTTGGGTTTGGGTTTTTTTTGGCAAAATTCCAAAGTGTAACTATAGATGATTGGTATGTACTTAGCTTCACGTTCCTTTCCAGAGTAACAAAAATCTGTTTATTAGCAAAAATTCATGGAGTAGCATACTATAATTAGTGTGCATTACAGAATATGCAAATTCAACAATCAAATCACCAGAAATTATCACGATTTTAATCTATAATGGATGTATCCCATAATTGTCATAATCAAAACAGGGATAAATTCCAACTAGAAGCATTTTATGGATTGGCATAGTCATGTAATGACTTCTTAACGTGATTTTGAAATTGAAATTAGAAACATTCTTGTCAGTAAAGCCATAATAACACTGTTTATAGCAAGAATAATAGTGTGAGAAGGCTTTGTGAATTTTACTTTTTATTTAAGACAGAAAAAACATGTTTTACATGGAAAGTAGATATTATACTTGCCACGTTGCAATGAATTCATTATATTGGCTGGCAAGCGCATGTATATTCCCTTCTGGTTTCTTACCGCTATACCGTCTATTTCTCTATAGAATCGAAATTATTTGTTTCTGAATTTTTTATTTTAATAGTATTACAATATATAAGTAAAAAATCAAATGATTTAATTACAGTTTTTGTAGTTTTGTTATTTTTCTAATCAGAAAAAACTGGAATCTTTTCATTTTTCCAAAAGTGTTGGCAATACGAATGTTGTAAGCCCATTTCAGAAAATCAGCGATACATGTAGTAATATTTTGTGTTTTTTTTTTCTTTTCTCGATTTAAATCCAACTATTTCTTCCATAGAGCTTAGAAGGGACATTTGATGCCTTTAACAGATTTTTCAATACTACGTTTATGTCAAAGCAAAGAGAAGATTAAAATTTGAAAATATAATGACCACAGAATTTACAGATTTTGTTTTCCACTGGTTAATTTGTACAAAGTAATAACAGCTATAACGTACAGAGGGTGAGACTAGCCAATACTTTTTGGGAATATTTTTTTTTTGATAGATACCCGAATGAATTAGTGACGAATTCAATAATGTCAGCTAGTGTTGTATCAATACGCCTTATCCCATCATAACCGGTCGATATTGTCGGCAATGTTTTACGGGACCAAATATTGCTTGCTATACAGAGGTACCCGAGTCCATATTTTCTGTAGGTCTAAGTACAGACCCTATTTTTACTTGTAATGCTAATGCTGATCATTGCTTGCAAAACAAACGGGGGCCTCGGTGGCCGAGTGGTTAAGTTAGCTACTTTTGATTGAGATTTCGGATTCTTGTCTCACTGCGTTAGGATATGCTCGACTCCAATCTTAATTGCGAGTTTTCCTATCGAAGGTCGGAGGTTTTCTCCGGGTACTCCGACTTCTTCCCCCAAATAACAACTGGACGTCATGATATAGCTGACAAATTGCTGAAAATGGAGTTAAACACCAAACAAACAAACAAAAGCAAAACTAAAAGCAACGCACTTAATTTTTCTTAAAAGTTTTTGCATGCTGATTTTTAGCCAATATTCAAAATTAAGGCACACATCGAAATTGATTATAAGACATTTAAAGCTGAACTTCTCCTGTGCTAGTGAGTTGAAGTAACTATAAGCAGCGTAAATAAATTCTGACGGTCCGTCAATAATTGGCTCTTGGCCACATATGCCAACCCTTTTTCCGGTGCTGAATTAGTTCCCAATATCTTGAAGTGAACGGGCCTTGAAGAATTTAAATCACAATAAGCAATAATTTACTGTTTAATATAAGTTTTACATAGTTATTATAAAATATGTATGGGCATATTTTAGCCTAAAAATATTTCGATTTTTTAAAAATAAGACTGAGTTGAAGATTATGTATTTTAACATGAAACCAAAATGGTTGCATTGAAGCCCGTTTTAACATGTCTCCATATAATCCACAAATTACACCATCTAAATATGCAAAATTCAAAAATTCAACAAGCGTGTTGCCACTGCTAAATCAGCCCCAGATATGTGAATATTAGGCGTTTTTCATTAATTTTGACTTATTCATTCAAGTTTGAGTATTCATTTTGGAATAAATCACAAAACTTGATCGTCCATGGATGTATGAACGAATATCTCGGACCTTACAAAGTGAATGAAATGCCGAAGGCTGAAATATCTTATTAAATATCAGTAAAAACGTAATTTTAAAAAAGAAAACCCAGAGATTATACGTAATTATAAGATTCCAGGCGTTTCATGTATTGACCACAGATTACGTTTTATTTCTTTAAAAATGGGTCTACGCAAATTTCCTGTTGCATAATTATGCCATAAATAAAAAAAAATCCAATGACAAATTATATGAAAAATAACATACAGTCGTTAAGTTTTCGTCATTAATTTTTTTCAGCACCATTTCTATTACTAAGTTGATCGCAAATTCACTTAAGAGGTTTGAGATTTAAACAAAACTTTCGGGTTTCTCTTCCTTTATCCATTCAAACCCATGATACTCTAATATCATGTACCCCCTATTTTCTTTTCAAAATTTCGTAAAACATGTCAAAGAAGACCATATACAAATTTTAGTCGAAGTTTAATTATTATTGCTGTGTTTTTGGAAAGGAAAATGAAAGTAATGATAAACCTATGAAAAAAGGCAGGGAAACTTCATTTCCTGCCACAACTTCAACTACTTATATATACTCATGTACCTATGGATATTTTTTTTCGCTTTATGTACTTATTTTAGTACGAAAGCCGATAAGGGTCATTTGAAAAAAAATATTATGTCGTAATAACAACATAACATGTCGTAATAACGACATAGCTATGTCGAAATAACAACATAGCAATTTGAAATAACGATTAATACTAATATCAACGGAACGAAATAACTAAATCTGGACTTTCCTGTCGCTGTCGAAACAATAACTACGGGACAATGATACCTTGATTATAAGTAACTACAAAAAATTCCAATGCAAATTTTTATTGTTCATTCTGTGAAATGCAATTTATATCTAGTTCGGCTTTTGTTACCTGTGTAGCCTTATATCTAGTTAGGGTTTTCACCATGTGCATAAACTACAGAATAAAGCCTTTTACTAGTTGTAGCTTGATTTGTCCCGTACGTATTTACATGCTATGTCGTTATTACGACATGCTATGTCGTTATTTCGACATATCTATGTCGTTATTACGACATAGCAATGTCGTTATTACGACATGCTATGTCGTTATTACGACATACTATGTCGTTATTTCGACATAGATATGTCGTTATTACGACATGTTATGTCGTTATTACGACATGTTATGTCGTTATTACGACATAATTTTTTTCAAATGACCCTTATCGGCTTCCATATTTTAGTGATCCAAATATAAATATACAAATTTTCACGAAGATTCAATTATTTGACTTTCAGGTGTGTATCTCCTTTAGAGTTGCGTGCTTTGCAACACGGGAACTTGAAGTGCCTATTCCTTCGAATTACTGATTCGTGGCGACATGAACAGTTTATTGCAAAACGGGCTTTAGTAGTCAACCCGTTTTGCAATAACGCGTTTTTTGGACGGAAATTTAACTGATGAAACTACAGAATGTTCCTAATAATGTTTTGGTTTATCTATGAACTATTGTGAATATAAATATATATCAGCCCAAACAGATACCATCGGATTACTGATATATCCCGAGATAGAAGTTAATTGCAAAATGGGTTGGCGCAGTCAACCCGTTTTGAAATAAAATCGCATTTGGCAATAACCAGTTTTGCAATAAAGGAAACCAAAACCAAGAACACATTAACGGAAAGGGAATAATTACACGCCCGTAAAATTAAGCATGGTCTTGTCCAAGTAGAGATGGATTTACCACATGCAACTATCAATTTATTCAAGGCAACGGATATAAAACTGAAGGAATACCATCAACCTATTTACAAGCGCCTGTTTGAGAGGTTCAATAGTCAACTTAGCACTCCGGTTTAGCACATAGCAAAATCTAGTATAACGTATAAGTTGTGAAATCTATTTACCATACCGGACTGCTGGAATATTTCAATCGCTATACGGGTAGTTAGCATTTGGAAAGTTGAAGTCATCACGTTTGTCTACAGTCCATTTTGTAGTTCTGTCTCTATTTCCAGAATAAGGTTTAAGTATTAAAATCTGAAGGATTACACTAAATACGGAAATATTGGATCGAAAGGGAATAAAAGTAAAAGGAAAAAAAATCGCTTCATTTATCATATGCTCGTATACTACTTACTTTCAACTTTTGTAGACCTACGGTACAGAACAGGACTGGCCTTGCAATGACTTCGCAGTTGTGTGTGTTTCTTATAGATATAGGCACAATGTAACTGTTATAGTAATATACTATACTGGCCATAATGACTAACTCAGTTCGCTTCACAAAATGTATTAGCAGCAAAGCGTCAATACAATAAAGTAAATTAACTATAAAAGGTGGCCAAACCTAAGTATAATTTCAGAAGCATTCGTAACAGGGTTAAGAGTAGGCTGAAAAGGGTTGAAAGCTGCACTTCTTAACAAAAATACGACTCAATTCCATCACTTGCAGCGAGGTCGTGCGATGTTACGGTCACCGAGCCACGATGTCTGGCTCTGCACCTGCAGTCTCAGATAAACAAAAGCATGTTACTATTTTCAGAGTTAACACAATTATATCGATTGGTTGGATGTTTGCTCTATGTCCAGCGAGCAATATTTTAGCTATATCCAGGACGAGAACGAGTTAAAAAATAAATCAATGTGAAAAAGGGATGGAAAATGTTTGACTATAAAACAATTGAGTATGGGTTGGGACGGAGAATTAACCTTTTGCAGCGCTACAATGAGCATACTCTTTTTCAAATCTATAAAAGGGGTCTTTATCGTTCAAGGAGCGTGGCACTCTCCAAATACATCACCTACCACGGTTCGCGACCAGGCTTTCCGTATTATGACCAGACAACCTCCAACGACAGGGTCTCCCCTATCCGCCCCCCCGGGGCTGCTTTTTCTAATTGTTTACATTACTAAATGGGACAAATTTATATCATTAACACTAGAATATATGACCAAAGTGAGTGACATTATTTGTCGATCAATTGAATCATTGGACAAACATCCTCATTATGGCAAAAGCACTGTTCATACATTAACCAACCTACCACGATCGCTGGTTGACGTTATTTTTATTAAGTAGAGTATAATTAAAACTTGTGAACAAAGCACTAATTTGATAATTTATTCAAAATATCATCAAGCCCGACTCGTATTTTATAAAGTACACACGTTTTACCAAAAAACTTTAAAGATAAACTTTATAAAAGTACAGACAAATGCAAAATTATACTTAAAAAAATAAATATAATAAATGAATTAAATATTTAAAAAATATTTTTTGAATGTAACCGTGGTTAGGGTTTTTTGTTTGTTTTTAGTTTTCAATAATAAGTATTAAATTTTCTTTTTTCTTTTTTATTTCTTATTCTGGTTGTTAACAAAGAAAGTAACACCCCAAAAATAATATTATAATAGTACATCGTTATATTTGTACTTGTGTATAGATAATCCACAATCTATCCACAACATCATAAAGAACGATTTAAACATGTTTGCAATTTAATTGCAAAACGGGTTATTGCAAAATGCGTTCTTAAACGTTCAAAACGGGTTGACTACTCCAATCCGTTTGGCAATAAACTTCTGATGTTGAAAAAAATTTGATGAAACATAATATATACTTATAGTATATCGTTATATTTGTACTTGTGGATAGATAATCCGCAAAATAATAAAGTACGATTTGTAAATGTTTTACAAGTTTTATTTTAAAACGGGTTATTGCAAAATGCGTTCTTATTGCAAAACGGGTAGACTACTCCAACCCGTTTGGCAATAAATTTCTGATGTTGAAAAATATGATGAAACACGATATATACTTATAATAGTACATCGTTATATTTGTACTTGTGGATAGATAATCCACAATCTATCCACAACATTATAAGGAACGATTTAAACACGTTTGACAATTTTATTGCAAAACGGGTTGACTTCTCCAACCGGTTTGGCAATAAACTTCTGATGTTGAAAAAAATATAATGAAACATAATATATACTTATAATAGTATATCGTTATATTTGTACTTGTGAATAGATAATCCACAAACTATCCACAACATCATAAAGAACGACTTGTACATGTTTGACAATTTTATTGTAAAATGCGTTCTTATTGCAAAACGGGTTGACTACTCCAACCCGTTTGGCAATAAACTTCTAATGCTGAAATAAACTAGAGGCTCTTAAGAGCCTGTATCGCTCACCTGACTTACAAAAAAAATTTAAGAGTCATTACTTTTCTATTAATTTTGATATTAAATGCTAAAGAGTTTACATGATGATGCTGTTTCTATGAATGTTGCCATGTCTCAAATCAATCTACATACGGTTTGTAAAAAGAAGATTTTTGAAATTTCAGCCAATCAGAACACAATAGTGGCCCTGGAAGCCATGTTGAATTTGCAATTGTCTCGAAAAAATCAAAATATTTAGATAACAATCCAACCTTCATTTCTGCATAATTTGGCTTCATTGTGTGGAACTATTTCCAAAAAAAAGAAGTTGTTTGTATGTTTTTCCCATAGGGTCCTATGTTAAACAAAGTCCTGCGATGGTGGCCATCTTAGATTTTGGATCGGCACTAAGAACTCAAACTTTGTAGAGGACCATCTAAGGTACATATCTGCGATATTTCAAATCAATCATCCAAATGGTTTATGAGAAGAAGAATTTTGAAATTCAGCCAAATTAAAACGCGTAATTGGTCCTGGAAGCAATGTTCCATTTGTAATTGCCTCGAAAAACACAAATTATTAAGATAACTACCCAACCTTCATTTCTTTATAATTTGGCTTCATTGTGTGGAACAGTTTCTGAAAAAAAGTTGTTTGTTTGTTTTTCCCATAGGGTCCTATGTTAAAATATGTCCTGCGATGGCGGCCATCTTGGATTTTGGATTGGCTCAAAAACCCAACCTTTGTAGAGGACCATCTAAGGTACATTCCTGCAATATTGCAAATCAATCTGACAAGCGGTTTATGAGGAGAAGATTTTTGAAATTCAGCCAATCAGAACGCATTTAAAGCTCTGGCAGCCATGTTTAATAGTTGATCAGCACCAAAAACTCAAACTTTGTTAATAAACATTCCTGCTAAGTTTGATTCCTTTTGGCCAAGGGGTTTTGGAGAAGAAGATTGAAATGTGAAAAATTTACCGACAACGACGACGAAGACGGACGCAAAGTGACGGGAATAGCTCACACTGACCCTATGGGTCAGGTGAGCTAAAAAGATGAAACATAATATATATTTGTAATAGTATATCGTTATATTTGTAATTGTATATAGATAATCCTCAAAATATTCACAACATCATGAAGAACGATTTGTACATGTTTGAAATTTTTATTGCAAAACGGGTTATTGCAAAATAAACTGCTAAAGTAGAAAAATATGATAAAAAAAGATATATACTTATAATAGTATATCGTTATATTTGTACTTGAGCATAGAAAACTAACAACATCATAACAAACAATTTGTACATCTTTAAAAATTTTATTGCAAAACGGGTTGTGACAATGGTATTATCTTTAATTTGATCCCTATCATTTAGCATTCATCGTATATTGCCTTTATCACAAGGACTGCAAAAAGAAGATTCTGGTACAACTCAACGGAAAAGAGCCAGCAGCCTTAATTGTCACCAAGCGTATAATTATGTGATGTATTATAGATAATGTTAACAAATAGGAGTATGGAAGAAAATGTACGCGACTTAACCCACATAAACAACGAAACTCCACAACGGGAAAGAGACAATAGCCTTTAATGTCACTCAATGGCGCTGCTTGCTGGAACAAAATATCATGCATACTACTCAAATCCGATCTAAAATATGTCAAACAATGATCCCCTGCTAACATTTAACATGAAAAATATTCCGGGGTGGTATGTAAAGACATGCGGCTGGAATGGGTCTTCTTTTTCGGGTCTAAAGGTATATGATTAGGTATACTTTTTTAGGTAATATTAAGTATATTTTTGGGTAGAAAATTAAAAATGAGAATATTGTATTTGCATAGGTACATTTCCACAGAATCGATACTGGTGTAAGTATTCCTTGATTATCTAAGCATACTTACAGTCATTTATTCAATTTAAGTAATGTTTATACAATAAAATTGCAGGTACATGAATAGGTGGGTTTTCCCAAACTCCAGCCGCACGTATAGTAATAGCCCGGACAAGAATTGGTTACAGACGGACAACTATAATGAGACAGCCACATTTTGTGGTAGGGAACTAGTTAGCCAATTACGAGTTATAATTTTGAAAATAAGAGTTATTGATGAGCCTCGTCATATGTTTCTTGATTACTGGGGCATTTTAAGGTGATTACATGTACTTGATTACAAGGGACATTTTTAGTGATTACTTGATTTTAAACACCTCCTTCTTTATTACTCGATTACCACTTGTTGAAGATTTTTTTTAAATGACGTAATATTAAGAAAATGATTAATGAATACCAAAGCAAAAACTGAATGATTACCTTATTCCCAGATACCCCCAGGTTAGCTTAAAAAAGAATAGACATTACTTTTGAAGAGTATTATAACAGTCAAACGCAATAAGTGAACAAAAATATCATATTGTCACCAAATACCACTGATATCGTACAAAAAGCAAAGCAATCGGACAAAAAGCTATTCGGATACAAAATTTCGGACAAAAGCCAAAAAATCGGACAAAAAGCAAAAATATCGGACAAAAAGCTAATCGGATAAAAGGTTGGCGGAAAAAAACCAAAAGTTCGGACAAAAAGCAAATTTATCGGACAAAAAGCGACGTCGGACAAAAAGAAAATATCGGACATAAAGCATCGTATCATTTGTCTGTTACAAGTTGCTAGTGTTTTATCGATGTCGTCCATTTTTATCTGCTAAAGATACAATGAAAGCTATAAGGTCAATATTAAACAACTTACATCGATAGCCTTCTGTCAATCAGATATACATGTACATGTTTAGAAAGTTAGATTTCCATGTACTAGTATTTTAAATTCAGAAGTTTTATTTATTTATATATTCAAACAAACAAGTGATATCCCATAACAGCACATAGAACCCCTATTCCAATATTCTCTGCAAAAAGCAATAAAGCAGGTACGCGAAAAATGGACCATATCTAAGTTAATATTCGTATAAGTATTTCTAGTTCAAGTAATCTGTTCCTAGTTAATAAATAATAAACATACACTTTTTTGGAAGGCATAAGGAAAACTAAACGTTGCAGCTGGCCACTGAAAGCTTTAAATGAACCCTTAAGTTAATTCAATGTGATCTAATATTGCACGATGGACAAATGTACTACCGTAATGCGCAAGTGTTTGGTACAAGAAAATTGATTATAGGTCACATTTTGGTGTAAATTAACAAACTAAAAATACATTATCCAATGGGAGTTTTGAAACAAAAAAATTATAATAATAATGAACGTCTTGCCTAATTAGTAGAGACACAGTATATACTTTTGTTATATTGAAGGACACAGTAATGGTTTTATATATGCTATTTTCCATGTCCGCAAACCGGACGACCTAAATTAGTTTATCGGTGAGAAGGGAATGCTTGTCGGTACAAAGCTCTGGAAATGGTCGTTGACCTTAGAAAAAGTACTTTAAAAAATAATCAAGTTTCTTATCGACATGAAGTTTTCACCCTATCATTACTGCTGATTTTTTATTTATAACTATTTAAAACATAGTAATATAAAATGTCAACAATGGATGAAAAACACTTATTCATACATTATCATATCATTTTGTCTGTTCAGAACTTACATCAGCTTTCTGTAGGGAATTTTTCTATTGCGTTAAAGAAAAGAAAAATATTGCGATTAAACACAATAATTATTACGATCAAACACAATAACACAATACTTATTGCGATGAAGCGCAAAACATTCCGGTTAAACACAATATGTGTGAATAAACGCAATATTTAGTGCACTTAAACGAAATAATATTACGAATAAACGCACGAATTATTGTCTTCAATGCAAATAATTTAATTTGCTTTGTTAGCTGAAATCTGATTGGTCAATTCATATCGAGCAACCAATATAAGAAATAAATTGCGTGACCTATGCCCGATTCTTCCTCCGTTAAAATGCAATAGTTCCGTGACGTAATCGACGTTTTTTCCCTAAAATTTGTTAAAATTTATAGTTAAAATTAAATTCGCGGTTTATTAGGCGTAAACAGACCCAAAACATATTATATCAGAAATTTTAAGTATTCCTTAATAAAAAAATCAACAAAGTGGCCCGAATAAGCTTCCGTTCAAGACCTAACCTTTTATAATTAATATGTAAATTTACAATTATATTCTATGGTACACATTAAAATTACAAACAGTTAGTTAAATGTCTTAAATACTGAAACACAAATTAGTATCAAAATTTTTAGTTCCTATACAAACAGTCATCGCTGGAAATTGCATGTTTCGCTTTCCATGTTTTTGTTGTGATCTACTTTGCAAAATGCAACTTTATCATGAGTTTTCAACAATCTAATATCTGGTAATGGACAAATTTACGCAATTTTTCTTTTTTTTTAAATTTCGAGTGATGCATGTCTTTTCAGTCAATCATACCCAATCCAAGTTTGTTCTAGAAGATGCAAAAAGACATGGTGCAAAAAAAATTTCCAATTTAATTTTGAAAGGTGAAATTTATACTGTTGGTTCAGTAAGCCTATAGTGACACTAGAAAAGCACTTATTTAAGTAGTCTGAATCTCAAATCTGCCAAAAATGTATTGAAACAAATAATTAGGTATAGCTTCCTGACAGAGGACCGTCGTTCTGTACATGGCTTGTACTGCCAGTCCGCGTCTTCTTGAACTGTTGGCACTTGTTTGAAACGTTGGAATCCTTGCTTATCCTAATGCACTATTCAGTCCTCGAAAAAAAAGGTTGTTTAAAATCGTAAAATAATCATTAAAGACAAATTACTTGACCTTTTTTGTGACAACAAAAAATGTTTACAAATTACGAGTATTAACAGTTAAAAATGCTCCCCGGATGACAAATGGTCGAAAAATCCCATCATAAATAACTATGTCATGGAGTCGATAGGAATAGCTTGAAGATCACTCTCTGTCCTTGACCTTTAATATAGCAACCTAATACTTGTGATCCTCTTGAAATGTTGGTTGTTGTGGACAAATAATGATAACATTATATTTAAAAACGTAATAAGCAATAAAGTAAATCGTAGAAAACGACTTAACGCTGATTTGTTACCTTGAGCTTTAAGGTAGCGACTCAATTTGCACATCTTCGTTTTGTGATGATTACTTGTGCAACACAATTCAAAAGTCCATCAACAAACAACAATGTTATGGCGTATTGTGACCTTAACCTCCAAGGTGGCGACCCGAAAGATTCACGTGACAAGCAGCAGTTAATATGGTAGTGACGGACATCGAGGTGGCTATATACTTTCTTCGAATATCATTTGAGAATCATAACAATTACATTAAATTTTGATAAAGCGTCAATATCCATGTTTTTATTGTGTCATAGTTCTAGGAATTTAAAAAAAAATTGTTCGACAAGAACTTTTTTATGAAATAGAAATGGTCCACCCATCTAGTTTCTATACTTCTGCCTTTGTGTTTGTTTGTTTTTTTTTAATGATTAACGCCACTTTCAGTAATTTTTTTAGCTATATCATGGCGTCCAGATTTTTTTTAGGAAGGAAGCCAGAGTACTCGGAGCATCTGTAATAAAATACTTGTTTGTGTGTTTTAGTATCTAACTATATCTTTACAATATTGTTCAAAGAGGTTAATGATTCATCTACAACAGCACTAGGTTCTGAACTGAAGCTGAGCTGCTTTAATTTACTTTTACCTTTGGTGAAGCATCGAGCTCGAGCAACTACAGCAGCCAAGTGCGTCCTGGGTGGCGGATAGGGGAGACCCTCTTGTTGGGGTTGTCATGTCAGAATACGGAAAGCCTGGACGCTGACCGTAGAGGGTAACGCGTTTGGAGAGTGCCACGCTCCATGCACGACCCCTTTTGTAGATTTCAAAAAAGTGTAGGCTCATTGTAACCGCTACAAAATGCTAAATTATCCGCCCCCTACCCAATACTCCATACTTTTCCAAAGGCAGTCAAAACTTTGTTCCCTATGTCTTATCCCGCCCCTTTTTCCCGTTGATTTATTGTTTATAAAATTGTTCGCGTCCTGAATATAGCTGAATACTGTTCGCTAGACGTAAAGCAATCATCTAATCAATCAAGCAACGCGAAACATTAGCACATTATCAGTAAATATGTTTTGTCATATAAAATTTATCATTTGTAGATACATACGTTCATAACCAATAGCTCATGTGATTTTTGACTGGATTGGGTGGCCAAGTGGTAAACTTCTGAATTGAATGACCAGGTATTGCATTGATTGCTGCTTTCTCCACAATTAATAACTATACGCATTGAAACAACCTAAAATTGCTGAAAGTGTCGTCAAATCCCCTAAAACACTACTGGTTAATTTTTTTTCAATGGCTTGTTAAACTTAAAAAAACTGTCTGTTTAACACTGAACTTAAGGTCAGTATTTGAATATTAGTATATAGTTGTGGTATATAAATACATAACAAAAAATACTATAAAAACTATGAAACTAAAGATTTATATACAATACATGTTGAACAAATTTATCCATTTAAAAAAAGCTGGTAAACATAAAGAATGATAAATAATACAATCATTCTAGATACCAAAACAATAGTGTATTACTGGCAATTGTAAAAGACTTTAGTGATAAATAAATTTAAGCAATGGATTCCCATTTTACTTTTTCAATTTTTTGTATTCGCGATCTCATTTCATTTGACAACGGCTCTGTAAATGACCTTTGCATGAGGGAGAGGAAATTAGTTCTTATTTTGATATTTGGCTGCGCCGAGCTGTAGCATGGACAGTGGATTTATTATTCAATGGAATTTAGATATTAGAGCTGCATTTAAAAAGCAATATCATACAGAGTTGATAAATAAATTTATTTATATAGTTCGTTAAATGTATTGGATATTTTTCAGCTGATTGTGCAAAGCCCATTTCTGGACTATTTTATGGGTGTTTGTGAGTTTCCTTGAATACCATTCGGTTTTTCTAAATTTGCGAAAAATTTTATCTGACATGACACCCCGAAAATTTAATGAGATATTAGTGAAATGATTTCGCTCGTTTTGAGGGGTCTAGCATTACTCAACGAAACTTGGTGCCCGAGTCAGAGCAAAAAAGGTCAATAGTTTCCCCAATACGCAAATAATTAAGAGGCCGTTGTCATTTAGCAATGACGGTTGGCAAACAAACTTGAAGGAGTTGCTTTGGAACATTAGTCAGTGATTCATATGCAGTAACGGTCGGCGATTGGAGAATTCCAATTAAATAGCCATCGTCTGTCTCGCTCATGAGAACTTTGATCTTTCTGTTAAAGTCGGTGAGTTTTCTGTGGCAATTCATTAAAAGATCGCTGAATTCAGATACACGAATTTTATTCTGTTTAGTGTATCAACTAACCCTTTTATGTCGTCACCCGATTTCTTATAGTATTGTTTTCTCTCGTACATTAAGAAGCCTTTGTACAACAGCAATCGTTTTATTGTGTGCTTTTGCTAGATCTGTATTGCCCGTAAATCTACAACGCTTTTCTCGTGGTTAGGGTTCACCTCAACGAGTAAGTTATGGGCTTCTTCCATCATTTTACCAAAATCCTCCTTTGCGTCATCAACGGTCGGTAATAGGTATTCAACCTCGTCTTCATTACGAAAAGAATTTATGTCATCCAAAAATTATGCGCAAAGCCTTGTTGTAAAAAAAAAAGTTCTGTCACGAAAAGCTTGATATTTTACAAGCATAGTTTTTTCAATTGGCCACATCTGAAATTGACAATGTCTCTTAGATTGTTTTGTACAAGTAAACAGTATTAAAAGTATACCAAAACAATACATCCAGCTTGTGTTTTTGCTTTTGTTACACAAATGACTTATTTTTAAAATAGTCAATGCATCCCAAAAAGGTTTTAATAAATACGCTTAAATAAATGGTTCAAAAATAAATATTAAACAGCCATGTTTTCATTACACGTATTACAGCGACTAATGTATGACGTACGAAAAAAGGGAAACAATCTAAATATAAATATACTAGAAAGACGGATTTTTTGAACCCGTGGTATTGATTCTGGTGGTTACTTCAGTTATGATAGCGATATAAGGAACACAACTGTAGGTTAATATGACAGGGATGGGTTGCTTTGCATAAATTTGGGTCGCTGTCTGTCAGAAATTAATTAAAATGTTCATTTACACTACTAAAATTATAGATCCCCTTTTTCAAGCGCGCATCACAAAACACAGAGAAATAATTTAATAATCGACTTTATCGATATCAACATTAAATATTTTTAATGTGCAACATCAACTGCATGTAACCTTATAAATATTGAAGTACGAACTACAGCTATAGACTTCCGTCACGTGAAGCAAGCGAACAGTTCGTTCATGTTTAAATTCAGCCGGCTCACTTCAAGAAAACGATTGGAATCGAAGGGATTTTCACCAGACATGTCTGGTAGGTCCTATGAATTTTTTTTTCACTGTGATCAGGACTAATATGACATTAAAAAAGAACTAAAGTTACACTTTCACTGATTACAAATTTATTTCGTAATAAATGCCTTCTAATTTAACAGTTGCCAGTTGGGTAGGCGTACGTTTGTTTTGTACCTGTCATGGGTTTTCCTTGCCCCGGAAATAAATTTTTAAATGTAATGGAGGACCGTATCCGGTACAAATTTGCGGACGTAATTAATCGTTAATTGCTAATTATTTACAGCGATAATCGATATAAAAATAAATATTTTGCATAAACAACATTAACTGCATGTAACCTTATATGGGTTTATACTGCGCTATTTCTCTGCGTTCTGTGATGCGCGCTTAAAAAAGGCGGGTCTATAATTTTAGTAGTATAGATATTTTTTCACAATAAAATCTAAAAACTAATCATAGCTTTAAAATATTACTTTTGAAAGAGTTTCTATTTTCATACATAATGGGTTTTTTTCTCGATTTTTCCACTCAATACCCCGTTTTTGTCTGCCAGTACAGCTGGACGTTATTTAATAGATAAAAAACAACGCTGCATGCTTGTTCAATTTGCATGATAAAGTTGTGTGACTGCATTTACCTGAATCCCGCTGTATCAAAATATGCCCTACAAAATAACAATAGAATATATGAACAATTTTTTTTTTATTTCTGAAAATTATTGGTACGGCATGCCGTACCTGTAACAGTTATTGGTACGGCGGAAGCCGTACCTGCCGTACCGACTGCTACGCCTATGCAAATTTATGGTTGACTGAAGTTTGAATAATCACTTCACTTGGTACCTGCAACAGTTTTAACATGAGGCTTGTTTTGGCGGGAAGAAATGCACGACTGATTTCAAACGATGAGCGTTCTCTCAAGATCCCACCATTACATGTGCAAGTTTTGCATTCATTATCGAAAGTATGCTACGACTTCTGACAATCAGCGACATAAGTTTTGGGTTACGAATCATGGAGGAATGTCAAGGCGTGAAATTTACCGTTGTACACAGTGTTTGCCTTCCATCACAAGTTTTGCACAACGTGACACACCGGCAATTTGGTTCTTTAGAGGACAGCCTATGCCAGGCGCACTCATGCAGCATTGATATATTCGATTGCAACATCTTTGTGACCGTATCGTACGTCGGCCCATCGCTCATTTCTGGAAATACGATGCGAATGCGACTTCTAGTGAGAATGCCAATTTGTGGAAACCTTCTTACAGTACACGGTCGTCAAAATTGTCATGTATGTATACAGCAGCGTTATCGATGGTCTCATAGGCAATGGTCTTGAGTATTGTGGCCCCGACGCAAGCCTCTATCGTTTCCATCTTCGTCATTGAAAAGGTCGAACACGTGTTATGCAGGCGTAGAAGTGAAAGTTATTTGGATTCTTGCGTTCTAAAGACGAATTGTTGGGGCGGTGGCAGCGTGATGTTATAATGTGGTATCTTTACTAATCAATGAACCCAACCGATCATCATAAACGGTATAGATAACTCAACGCTACATCGACGAAGCCTTTCGCCAAACAACGCTAGAAACAAAGATATCGGTTGGTTTTGAAACTAAATTATTCTTGCTCATTCTGCATGAACACCAGCTTATGCCAGTAACCTTACGTCAGCTGGAACTTGTCTTGAGGTAGGGATGATTTATATGTTCTCTTTATAAATAGAATTCTTATGGAAACTTTTACGTCTTAAGAACTATTTCAAGTATTTTAAAGTAAAAATATGCAAAGTCTAGTTTAAAATTATATCATTTGAAAGCTATTTGAAATACTATTATCATAAAGTATTAGTTTGGTGATTTAACCTGAAATTTGTCATATTTTTTTTTATCAATCTGACCTTCTGTTTATGAAATTAATGTTGGTTTTGTTTTGTTGGGGTTGGAATTACAAAAAAGATATATACATGTATACAACATTAATGCTATACGATATACATGTAGTTAGTTTAAACATATTTATTAGTAAATTTTCACGTTTAAATACAACATTTACAAACAATATATATATTATTAGATTAGGATTCGGAATTCATCTATGTCAGCTTCTATTAAATCTGTCTTCTTGTAGATTTTAGATATTTGATAAATTTAAATAGCATCACGTGATTAAATTGTGGTGAAAATATACACAAAATAGATAAATTAATCTGAAAATCAATAGAACATGATGAAAATTGTGAAAATTATGAAAATTATGAAGTGCAGTTATTCAGAATATACGGTATATATATGAAGTTGTATATATAACAATTCACAAGAAGTCTGTTCACGGAAAGTTCGTTGTACTTTTTTAACTTCGACTGATAACGCCATTTTATCGGGAATAGAAAATATAATTTCGATGTCAACACTGAGATTGCGGGTTCGAGTTTTACTGCGGGCAGGGTGTTTTCGACTTCACTTCTTAATCGACTAGGATTGCCAGTTTTCATACAGATGGTTTGGGAGTTTTTCTCCGGCTGCATCCTCCAATAATAACTAACCAAAATGCCGCATTCTCTTAGAAAAATTTGTTTGGTTGCATTTTTAAATTATTTTATATTTTACCTTTTTCATTTCAAAATTCCAGTAGAAAAAAAATTAGATACGATAATTTGTCAATGTTTTATACTATGCCTCTGTTGTTTAGTTGTTACAAATCATCCTTGAATTTTGCTACGGGAATTTTACATAATAAGTCAGCCATATTTGTTTCTAAAGGGACCTTACTTTGTTTTCTAATTTTCGTCTGCTTTCGTGACGTTCAATGGTATTCGGACAAACCGCGAGACTTTTCCCGCCTGAACTGCAGACGACATCACCCGAAAAATTTCGAATAGGCAACAATCGATTGTTCCAAAGTACACTTCTGTTCTAATTAAGGTCAAATTTTAGTATGGAAAATGGCCCGATACAAAAATTAAAAACCGCCTTATTTCAAAACGCTGAATATTTCTAGGAAATAGTTGTTGATTTCAAAAAGTACACTCTTGATCTACAAAAGGATCATAAGCTGAACCATACGCTGTAAGCAATTTTCATTTCTCACGCCAGAAACCCTCTCCAGGATACATTAACCCTTACTATAGACGTCATGATATAGCTGGAAAGTTCCTGAAACTGGTTTTAAACACAATACAAACAAACAAACATGTTTGATGTTTTTTTATTCATTTGCGCTTGAACACTGACCACAATACCACCCTTACTGTATTTTTCCTATTACCGAAGAAAACACGCTGAAGTGTATATGTACTGTGTGTGACAGATAACACAGAAAAAATGTAGTTCGTTTACATAGTCCCCTTTCAAAAATTTTACGGGATACTGCGATTAAAATTAAAAGAATTTTATTGTTTTATAATTTTACCGGTATCAATATAGTTGGCTTGATAAAATATACAAACTATTAATTGTCTTTTCGTGTTAAATACATTTATAAATCGATTTTAATTCGTCACAAAATTGGAATAGATCAAGTCAACTTGTTTGGGATAAACGGATGTACTTAAACGTTTCCGAGCAATTTTATGGTCAAAATGACATAATATACTGTATTTAACTTTATAGTTTTGTTTTGATATCTAATAAAGACGCTGGTGTAAATTTTAAAGACAATGTCGTTAGTAGTAGTTTCGTTTTCTATTTCTTGATGTTGACAAAATTGTGGAAGTTATTAATAAAAATATGTGAAAAAAAGATGGTTCAATATTTTCTCATTTTGAATTTCCTCTTTATTGAAACAAATAGGATTGGGGGTAATATTATTATTTTTCAGGAAGAAGCGAACATCACGGAGAACCCGAAATATGTCGACTTGGACCCGTGTCGCAAAATGTGTTGTTTTGCTTATTGAGATCGCTCTTTGTGTTGGACTGCAGTTTAACTTTGGCAGGAATTATATTTGTAAATTTTAACCACCTATGTACGATTACTATGATCTTCACTTATCATGTCTACCAAATACACTCTCCGGAACAGAGAACATAACTGGTTCCCAGATATAACCTCTGCCACACGTCATCCTCCATTTACTGCGGGACTATATTTGTCGTCTGCTCGTGACGTTTGTAAACAAAGAACGATGTTTGTAAAATAATACACGAGATCTTATTTATTTTTATGTAGTCTTTTAATACACTTCAGATACAATTTTACATTGAAATTACTGCGTTTGTACGCGAAGCTTATCATCCATGAGAGATATCTCTCACAATGTCAACCAATGGTATGGCAGAGGTGATTGTGGTTGACGTAGGATACCCGAATCCTTTGCGTGGAGATTGCACCAAATAGTACTTCTTTATATTGTATACATTTGACCAGGATCAGGCATTTTCTCCGGAACCTTCGACATGCTCCACAATCAATTCGTAGCACAGATAATGCATACACAAAAATGCTTCTAAAGAGCCATGATTGAACGCATGCACTTAACCACGCAAAGCATAAGATATTTACCACAGATTTAAAACATCCTTAGTTTAATCGCCGAAAAACAGAAACACAAGTATGTGAATATGATCTTGATGTCCTATATGAGTTATTATAGGGCTTCTAATCATACTTCTGACACAGCGAGATTGACTGCATGCAAACGTCATATATATATACACAAATAATTGTCCTGACAAAGGTCACAAAGGTTGAGGAATGTCTACGCGGTTACTAAACTTTGGGTTATTCTGAATTCATACTCCATTGATGTACATGTATAGATAAATATTGCTGAAAGATATGTAAAACCTAACTGAAAAAATAAGCATTAATTTTACAAAACAGATTAAAAGAATGCAACATGATTAAACCGACAAATTTCATTCCTCTCATAAAAACGATAGGAGATAAGTTTGATTGATGAAATTGCAACAATTGCCTTTCAAACAAATCACTGTCGTTTCTCACAATTTATGCGTGGTAGTTTGCTGCTAAACTAGTCGCTGGTTATCCAGTTGGACATTTTAAGAATTAAATATTATAACCTCTTAAAAATGACCAAAATATCTGGTTAAATATTGACTCGTTGTTTTCTGAACATTAATTAGCGTGACGTTTTATGTGATATTTACATTTGGTCGTTTTTTCTGAAGAACGTGTACGGAATCAAACACAACACTCATAAACAAGTTATTAACTAATTAATTGATCATAAAGATATTTTCCCTGGATGTTACATAGATTGTACAAAACAGTATTTCTAGAAATATAATCTACTTCTAGTTTATGGTTTGTTTGTATTCCAAATCTGACCATTTACAGACCTAAAATCAACATTTATAATTGGTTTCAGGTAATTTTAATGAAGAAAACAGATTTTGAAATTACACAAGAGATCGTGACAAAGCTCCTGTATCAACACTGTATCTGATCACTTCGACTTTGAACTGAAACATTTTAAGAAATGTTTGCAGATTTATTTGAATGTTTGCTAAATCCTCGTTAGTTTTGTCGTAACTATATTTATTTTAATAAAAAACAAAAACAGTATAAACAATCAAAACATATAAAATGACATTTACTACCGACATAGTGAAACATTGATCTCTCTACACAAATCGAGCGGCCTTCGGTGGCCGAGTGGTTAAGGCAGCAACTTATCTAAATACTACTGATCACGTGCCTCTCAACACTGATGTTTCTGGTTTGAGCCTTACTGCAGGCAGGGTGTACACGACTCTAACCTTAATTATTAATGACTGCCAGCTTTCATGCCGAATGTCGGGTTTTAATCCGGGTACTTTGCCTTTCTCCCCAATAACAACTGGACGCAATGATATAGCTGATCATTCGTTGAAAGTGACGTAAACAATACAAGTTAAATTCGTTGAGAAATGTGTTAAATTATTTTTTTCATATTTTAAGTCTTAACAATTCTTCTTAATTGTTGGAAACTTTTTCCACGTTTATTTAAGGGGCATTTTCACATAATTAAATTAATATGTACAACAAGAAACAAGATTTGTCCCAATAACTGATAACATAAATTCTTAATTTTACATAAACTTATTTCCAAGAAAACTTTCAGGTTAATGTTCATTATTAAAGAAATGAAAGTACCAATATTGAAAGTTAATGAAGTGAGGAATAATAATAAAATTCTTCAATATAATATATTGTAGAAAGGTATAGGAGAAAATATGAACAGCTTGACAAGATGAAACATATAGAAAAAGTCAAGATTTCATTTCCTCTTTAACTGATTCTGCATTCACGGTTTCTTAGTTTTGTATAAGATAATAGAAAAATCAAAGATTAATTTGACAGGCCATAGAAGTTTTTGATCTAATTTGACTTCTGACATTTATTTTACAATTAAGTTTTAAAATATCAATTTACTTGAATTATGAACAACTTGAATGAAAAAGCTACCCTGTAGAAACGTAATATTCTTATTTTCATATCTGTACATATAAATGTGTCTCTACTTTCTTTGTTTTTCCACTTTTCTGCTGTTTGCGAATGACTCAAACTCCACAGCCTTATATGTACAATAATCAATAGTTGAGGCGTCTATTCTATCTTGATTAATAGGCAAACAAGTTTTGAACCACAAAAGTCCTTGTTACACCACCTTATTCTTCTAACATGGTACTGTTGTGCAACAATAATGAATCAACCATAATGGCTTGGAATACATTTAACTAGTTTAGTCCAGCCACAAAGGAGAAGGGGTTTAATACTGTAACAATAAATTGTTTTAGACCGGCCGCATAATTTTTATGTAATAGTTCGGAAGTCTAAAGTATATGCCCCCGTATTAGACCTTTCATTTGTGTTTTCTTTATCTTTGGCAATTTGTTGTTCTGTTCATTTTTAGCAATAAGTTTTGAAACAAGTTATGCAATTTAATCTACTTTCAATATGTTAACAACGAAACGCGAAACGGTTTATGATGGTAACAATCGTTTATATGTTAGTATAACCTGTGTAAAAATTAATGATTCCTTATAATGTTTTTAAGGCAAATTTGCTCATTTATCACTTCATAAGGGGTTGACATTAAAGAAATTTTTGAATCATATTGACGTATGTAAGCGTCCTGTGATCCAAGGTAGGTTATACAAAAGGTATCAGTTAAATATATTGGAGTAAGACATAAAACTCCCCAAATTCAAGTTAAGAGCTGTCACATCCGTCCGGCCAAGGGCATACGTTTGTCGACGAAGGACGTTAAAACTCCCAAAAGTGAAGTCAAGACATGTATGCCGTCCCACCAAGGACAAGAGGTTGTCGGCGTAGGACGTTAAAAATTTAAGTGAATTCATTATTCAAAGTATGCTACGACTTCTGACAATCAGCGACATAAGTTTTGGGGTACGATTCGCCTTCCACCACAAGTTTTGCACAACGTGACACACCTGCAATTTGGTTCTTTAGAGGACAGCCTATGCCAGGCGAACTCAGCATTGATACATTCGATTGCAACATCTTTGTGACCGTTTTCGTACGTCGGCCCCTCACTCATTTCAGGAAAAACGATTTGAATGCGACTTTGCAGTACTCGCGGACGTCTAGTAAGAAGGCTAATTTGTGGAAACCTTCATACAGTACATGGTCGTCAAAATTCTCTTGTATGTATACAGCAGCGTTATCGATGGTCTCATAGGCAATGGTCTTGAGTACTGTGGCCCCGACGTGAGCCTCTATCATTTCCATCTTCGTCATTGAAAAGGTCGAACACGTGTTTGGAGGTGTAGAAGTGAAAGTTATTTGGATTCTTGCGCTCAAAAGACGGATTGTTGGAGCGGTGGCGTAGCGTAATGTGGTATCTCTACTAATCATTGAACCCAACTGGTCATCATAAGCAGTAATTTTATAACTCAACGCTACATCGACGAAGCCTTTCGCCAAACAACGCTAGACACAAAGATATCGGTTTTTTTAAATAAATTATTCTTGCTCATTCTGCATGAACGCCAGCCTATACCAGTAACCTTACGTCAGCTGGAACTTGCCTTGCGGTAGGGATGATTTATGGTTTGATATTGGGGTGATATGGAAATGTTCATATATGATATTCTTTATAAATAGAATTCTTATGAAAACTTTTACGTCTTAAGAACTATTTCGAGTATTTCAAGTAAAAATAGGCAAAGTCCTATTTTAAAATTATTTTAGTTGACAACTTTTTGAAATTGTCTAAAGTATTCAGTTTAACCTGAAATTTTCATATTTTTTATCAATTCTGACTGTCTGTTTGTGATATTAATGTTAGTTTTGTTTTGTTGGGGTTGAAATTACAAAAACGAATTATAGATGTATACAACATTAATGCTATACGATATAGTTGGTTTCAACATATTTGAATATTATTAGATTAGGATTCGGAATTGAGCTTTGTCAGCTTCTATTAATCCGTCCTCTTGTAGATTTCTGATATTTGATAAATTTACACGTGATAAAATCGTGGTGAAAATATACACAAAACAGATAAGAAATCTGAAAATAAATAGAACATGATGAAAATTATGAAAATTATGAAAATTATGAAGTGCAGTTATTCATAATATACGATATAGTTATGAAGTTGTATATATTACAATTCACAAGTAGTTTATTCACGGAAAGTTCGTTGTATGCATTTTTTTTCAACTTCAATTGATAACAAACCATTTCATTTGGGAATAGAAAATATAATTTTGATGTCAACACTAAGATTTCGGGTTCGAGTTTCACTGCGGGCAAGGTGTGTAACTACAATCTTTATTGACAAGGATTGCCAGTTTTCCTACATACGTTTGGTTTTTTTCTCCGGCTTCCTCCAAGAATAAAAACTAGACGTCATGATATGACGAAAAGTTCCTGAAACTGGAGTTAAACACAATACAAACAAACATAATTTCGATGTACATGTTTTTTATTCATGCGCGCTTGAAAGCTGGTCAAAATGACAATTCCATTATATACTGTATTTAACTTTATAGTTTTGTTTTGATATCTAATAAATTTTAAAGAGACCGCCGTTAGTATTAGTTTCGTTTTCTACTTCTTGAAGTTGACAAAATTAAAGAAGTAATTTATAAAAATATGTGAAAAAAATGGTTTTCTTGACACAAATAGAATTGGAGGTAATGTTATTATTTTTCAGAAAGAAGCGATTTATGTATAGTTAACCGCACAAATATTGTTTATGGCATCGGTGATAACCCGAAATATGCCGACTCGGATCGTGTCGCAAAATGTGCTGTTTTGCATATTGAGAGCGTTTAACTTTGGCAGACATTATTTTTGTAATTTTTAACCACCTAGGTATTATTATCTACTCTAATCATGTCTACCAAAGAATCCTAGTCAACTCGTACCTCAAACAACTCGTACCCTACGAACTCGTACCTTTGCATTATTTGGTAGAATGAAAAGGGAAACAGTTTGCAAATAGCTGAAACTTCGTTAAACTAAAAAAAAATGTAATATATATTATCATATTTATTGTACAGCACTAATACACTTAACTGAAGACTAAGCAAGTGTTCAATGCCGTTAGTTATACTAGTCCAAGCGAAAACAAACTCCACGCTCACATATAACACACGAAGATTCCATGGCATCATAAATTTATTTTTTATTTTATATTATCATCGCATTCAATTTCAAGCTGTGATTGGTTCATGGAAAAATATGTGTTGTCTGTACTTTTAACTTTGATCTCCTGACCAGTTTTACACTCGTGTGGTTTTGGATTTTTTAGTAAACGCTTGAAATTATTAAGTACACAAGGAAAAATAAGCGCTAGTTATTAAAGGACAATTAAAAATAATAATTTGATTCCTTCCTTAGAAATTAATTTTTGAAAAAGCATAATCTATTCGCAACTTATATACCTAAGCCTCAAAAGACAGTTGTTGATAACGGTTGCTGAAATTTGAAATAGAAATACAAATATGCATTGAATTACAAAGGTACGAGTTGGTAGAGGTTCGAGTTTGTACGATATGAGTTGGTTGAGGTAAGAGGTGACCTGAACCCTCTACCTAATAGTACTTCTTTATATTGTACATTTTACCAGGTCGAGAATTTTTCGCCTTCGCCTTGCTCCAAAATTAATTCGTAGCACAGATAATGCACACACAAAATGCTTTTAATGCGATTCTGTCATTTTGTGCAATTCAACCAATGATTTAAGGCATGCACTTAACCCCGCTAAGCATAAGATATATTCCACAGCATTAACAAATCGTTAGTTTAATCCCTGAAAACCAAACACACAACTACGCACATTTTTACATGTTAGTTTATTTTAACTGCTAAACTGGTCGCTGGTTATCCAGTTGGACATTTTAAGAATGAATTATTACAACCTCTTAAAAATGACCAAAATATCTGGTAAATATTGACTCGTTTTTCTCTCAACATTAATTAGCGTGACATTATATGTTATATTTACATTTTAGGGTTTTTTTTCTGAAGACCAAGTACTAATCAAACAAAACAACCATAAACAAGTTATTAACTAATTAATTGATCATAAAGATATTTTCCCTGAATGTTACATAGATTGTACAAAACAGTATTTCTTGAAATATAATCTACTTCTAGTTTATGGTTTGTTTGTATTCCAAATCTGACCATGTATGTGACTATTTGACTGACCTAAAATCAACATTATAATTGATTTCAGGTCAATTTAATAATGACATTAGATTTTGCGATTACACAATAGATCGTGACAAAGCTCCTGTGTTAACACTGTATCTGATCACTTCGACTTTGAACTGAAACATTTAAAGAAATATTTGCAGATTTATTTGAATGTTTGCTAAATCATCGTTAGTTTTGTCGTAACTATATTTATTTTAATAAAATACAAAACATAAAAATGACATTTACTTCTGAAATAGTGAAACATTTGTCTGTCAACAAAAATTGAGCGGCCTTCGGTGGCCGAGTGGTTAAGGCAGCAACTTATCTATATACTACTAATCACGTGCCTGTCAATACTGATGTTTCGGGTTTTAGCCTTACTGCAGTCAGGGTGTACACGACTCGAACCTTAATAATGACAACCCGTTTTCCTGTTGAATGTCGGGGGTTTAAACCGAAATCTCTGCCTTTCTCACCCAATAAAAACGACACTATGATATAGCTGACCAATCATTGAAAGTGGCGTAAACAATAAACGTCAAATTCGTTGAGAAATGTGTTAAACTTTTATTTAAGGGGAATTTTAAAGGAATAATTAAATTAATAGGTACAACAAGAAACAAAATTTGTCCGAATAATTAATTACATTAATTCTTAATTTTACATTAACTTGTTTCCAAAAAAAACTTTCAGCTTAATGTTCATCGTTAATGAAACGAATACCAATATTGAAAGTTAATGAAGTGTGGAATAATAATAAAATTCTTCAATATAATGCATTATAGAAAGGTATAGGAGAAAATATAAACAGCTTGACAAGATGAAACATATAGAAAGAAGTCAAGATTTCATTTCCTCTTTAACTGATTCTGCATTCACGGTTTTTTAGTTTTATGTAAGATAATAGAAAAATCAAAGATGAATTTGACAGGCCATAGAAGTTTTTGATCTAATTTGACTTTTGACATTTATTTTACAATCAAATTTTAAAATATCAATTTACTTTAATTATGAACAACTTGAATGATAAAGCTACCCTGTAGAAACGTAAGATTCTTATTTTCATAACTGTACATGTAAATGTGTCTACTTTCTTTGTTTTTCCACTTTACTGCTGTTTGCGAATGACTCAAACTCCCCAGCCTTATATGTACAATAATCAATAGTTGAAGCGTCTATTCTATCTAGATTAATAGGCAAACAAGTTTTGAACCACAAAAGTCCTTGTTACACACCTTATTGTTCTAGCCTGGTACTGTTGTGCAACAATAATGAATCAACCATAATGGTTTGGAATACATTTAACTAGTTTAGTCCGGCAAAAGTGAGAATGGGTTGGAAAACATTAGACTGGTTTTTCCGACCACAAAGGAGAATGGTTTGGAAAACATTAAACTGGTTTAGTCCGGCCAAAAAGGAGAATGGTTTGAAATACATTAAACTGGTTTAGTCCGGCCACAAAGGAGAACGGGTTTAATACAATAAACTGTTTTTAGACCGGCCACATAATTTTTATGTGATAGTTCGGAAGTGTATAGAATATGCCCCCGTATTAGACCTTTCACAGTTTTTTTTCTTAATGTTTGGCAATTTGTTGTTCTGTTCATTTTTAGCAATACGTTTCGAAAAAAAGTTATGCGATTTAATCTACTTTCGATATGTAACAACGAAACGCGAAACGGTTTATGATGGTAACAATCGTTTATATGTGAGTATAACCTGTGTTAAAACTAAAGATTCCTTATAATTTTTTTAAAGCAAATTTGCTCATTTATCACTTCATAAGGGGTTGATATTAAAGAAATATTTGAAATACTTGAATCAAATTGACGTATCTAAGCGTCCTGTGATCCAAGGTAGATTATACTAAATGTATCAGATAAATATATATGAGTAAGACATAAAACTCCCCAAATTCAAGTTTAGAGCTGTCACATCCGTCCGGCCAAGGGGATACGTTTGTCGGCGTAGGACGTTAAAACTCCCAAAAGTGAAGTCAAGACATGTTTGCCGTCCCACCAAGGACAAGAGGTTGTCAGCGTAAAATTCAAGTGAAATCAAGAATTGTATGCCGTTCAACTAAGAGCATTAGTCGGCGTAAGATTGAAAAAACTACAAGCTAACCAACAAAGTACTGAAGTTTAATGTAGGTTAACAAATCTATCCACATCCATCATTGTGTCTTACTTTTTTTCTTGAAAAAATGTTTTGGCCTATAAATTTTTAAATCGATCTTGGTTGACATTATTTATCAAAGATTGGTAAGGAATGAAATATCTCTATCGTTTCCCTTCCTCCACTTGTATAATGTCGCATCCCACTGCTCATATCAAACTAGGCTATCTACTTAAAACAAAAGCGTGTCAAGTTGACATCAAAATTACTTAGTTACAATTATGTTACATTTTGAAACATCAATAAGAGACTGTCCTACATAACAATAGATCTTGTAGATAAGAATCGTAATTTCTTGAAAACGTATGCCAATGACATTGCATTTTGTAAGAGTCTTTGTAAGTGAAATAACTGTGACCGATTTTCTATAATCCGAACTTGCTTTATCATGTTTATGAGGTCGTCTGTAAAATGCATTTCATTTCATTTTACAAAGATACGGATATCTTGTCGAATATTGAATTCAAAATGAACTTGCATTTTAAAATCATATTGACTTCCTAATAAGCTTGAAAATATTCAATGAAATTGATAGCAATTATTCTTTCTTGTCAATGTCTGTTGTGTTTCGTATGAGTATATTGCAACAACTGTCAAACTTGGATAATGCATTTAAGCACCGTTTTCAAAAGGGCAACAACTGTCAAACTTAGATAATGCATTTAAGCAACTTTTCAAAGTTAATTAAAACGAAAACAAGTTTTCTTTTGTTTTGAACATCTTATAGTATAGATTAAAGTGGCAATTATCTGAAAGCGTTAACTTCTTTATTTTAATCTTAATGATGACGCAAATGGGTTTCAAAGAATTACCTCTAATGTAAATTAATTTAAATGAATGATTTTTAACGTTCAGTAAATACACTGAAAATGTATCAGTATGGTTACGGCAAGGAGCACACTTGTGGTTTTAATTCGACGGACCGAGTGAGCACTTTCTAATGCTGCGTTTTGAGAGCGGATTTGACGCTCTCAACGGATGTAATACTAACGAAGATTTCTTCCAGGTGATGCACAGTTTTGCAGAAGAAATAGTAGTTATATCGTTCTATTTAGCATTGGGTAATTTTCAGCGCCTTGATAGCATTTGGGCCGAATTTTCCGTTTTGTATTATCTTCAAAAGTCTTCAAAAAGCAAGTTTGTTTAGTGGTTCCCTTTTGTTTAATGTTTACTCTCCTACGTTATTATAGTTGGGACCAAAGGCCTCAATCACCCTGTACCGAAATATCAGCCACTGCCTTGTTCTTCTGGATTTCAGACCTTCTAACTCCATGTCTGCCAACATTTTGTTGATCGAACCTTCATATTTGCGTTTGTACTCTGCGGTAATAATTCTGGCTGCTCTCTTCTGGATCCATTTTAGTCTTTTTTAATGTCAGTTGTGGTATAAAGAGTCTCAAAATATGGAGTAGGCATTGCCAAAATGCGAGCACAGACAATATAGTCTTTTATTATCAATATATAATGTGCATTTCATAATTGACGTTACTTCAGAACACCCTAATGGTTCCTCTAAATTCCAGTGGTCATGTGACGTCTTTCTGTGTAATGGTGACGTCACATGAAATGTAATTTGATTGTCAGTTTTTAAAGATCGATTTAGAGATTGCAAAAAATAGTATGAAATTTTTGTTGTCATTTTTAAATATAACATTAACTTTTTATCGTTGTCAAATTTATTTTTAAGTCGTTCTTTAAAATTAAATTTAGTGCTTCTTCATTCACTTTGTTCCAGTTTTTTGACGATATCAACTTCCGGACGAAAAAAAATCAATATCAGCATTAAGCAGATTTTGATCACGTGATTTCATTTTGATCACATGACACGTAATTGCCGTAGAGCTCACCGCTCTTCGCGGGCAGCTTCGCTGCCCGCTGCTAGCTGTGCTCGCTATTACTTGTATATTACATGAATTTCTCCATTATTGATCGAACTAATGAGGTGTATGCAGTTTTCGTACAGTCTTGAGGGCATTGTCGTATGTTACTCAGTAATCTGCTTTCTTATTTTGTTGTTCATGTGTTTGTATGACTTTATATGTCTTCGGATATTTGTAGGTTGCCCTGTACTTGTTGAAGTATATGATTGTGCAAAGTGTAGTATTTATGGCTTTTGTTTATTATTCTGAGGATGTGCCATTTTTTGCATTGAAGCGCATTCCCCAATTCTTGCCCATATTTCCACGTTTATGAGGTCTTTTTGTCAGATACTATGTTCTTTTAGAGTTATAATATTCCTATATAAAAAGCAACTTCCAAATAGTCTGCCTTTTGGCTTCACTGCATTTGGTAGGTCATAGATGTTACAACGAAACAAAAATCTCAGTAATGTTCCTCGTGGTACACCCGAGTCTGCTGTCACGATTTTTACCGTCAATTACAACTGTCATTTTGCATTGTGTGAGCAACATCTCCAGCCATATGTTAATTGACCTTAACTCCGTATTCTCTGATTCTGTGTATAAGTCGTGTCAAATGCGTTGGAGAACTTCAGGATTGCTACACCATTTTGGACAACAACATCATATGATTTCATGACCTTGTGCATAGTGAATATAGTAATTGGTTTTCACACGAGTAGCCTGACCTAAAACAATGATTGACTGATGTGATAACTCAGTGTCTCTCATGATGTTTAAGCATACGTTTACAGGTAGCATGTTCCAGTACTTCACATGTTATTTCCACAGTAATGGAAGCGAGAGGTTTGGCATCCAATAAAACCTGGTTTAACCCGCCATTTCTTTTGAAATTCCTGTACCAGGTCTGGACCTTGGCTGTTGTTACTATATATTTGGTTCTGGTGTTTTCCAAATTATAGGACTTTGATTTGTGAATTGTCTTTTTTGTCAGTTTCCTCTGTGTTCACTATTTTGTTATTGCCTTCAGTTACAGATGTCAGCGCTAATGGTCAATCTTTTTATGCAGCATGTTTGTCAACCTTTTGAATATGCTATGTTTAGGTGAAACAGTCTGATGGTAGTGTACATGTATCTATAAATTAAGATTCTATGTCAGGCGAAATGAGAATTCACATCTATTATATCACATACTTTATTCAAGATAATATCCGAATTATAAAAGATGAGATTGACTGAGATTCTACAATCTGTGTATTTCAAAACGATAAATCATACATACAAATTTCAATAATAATTTAAGAAAATATTAAACTAATTTAATTATTAGGGATTATAAATAGATACTATAGATAGTAGCCTTATTCATCAAAATGCATAATAAAATTGCCATTGATCAGTTGGGAAGCAAACTTGATACATATATTTATCCTTTCACAAAAATTAATTGCATTACTTTGATCAAAATATCTTATAATTTTCAAAATGTACAAAAAGTAAACATACCATATTTGTATCTTCTGGCATTCTAATCGAAAGAAAGATTGCCGGAAATTTATCTCAAAACCAAAGTCAAGAATAAAATAAATTTTAATATCAAGAGTTAAATAAGAAAAAAATCACAAAGAAAATTAACATGACCAATAAGAAGGGGTGCGTAGTATTCGAATCCACTATTCATCCTACCGTAAACCAGATTAAACCAGTGAAATCATAAGCACGAAATTTAACATTATTACCAAACCCTTTAAATTAAATTATTTAATTTATCTAAAAAATAAACACAGATTTAAACAAGTAACTTCTGAATTGGCCGCTACAGTTGATATCGTAGTTGCAGCTGTAAGTCCAGTTGCAAGTTGTTCTCTAAAGATCCCACCATTACATGTGCAAGTTTTGCATTCATCATCGAAAGAATGCTACGACTTCTGACAATCAGCGACATAAGTTTTGGGGTACAATTCAAGGAGGAATGTCAAGGCGTGAAATATCCCGTCGTATACAGTGTTCGCCTTCCGTCACAAGTTTTGCAAAACGTGACACCTGCAATTTGGTTCTTTAGAGGACAGCCTATGCCAGGCGACCTCAGTATTGATTCATTCGATTGCAACATCTTTGTGACCGTGTTCGTACGTCGGTCCTTCACTCATTTCATGAAATACGATTCGAATGCGACTTCGCAGTACTCGCGGACTTCTAGTGAGAATGCCAATTTGTGGAAACCTTCATACAGTACAAGGTCGTCAAAATTCTCTTGTATGTATACAGCAGCGTTATCGATGGTTTCATAGGCAATGGCCTTGAGTATTTAGGCCTCGACGCGAGCCTCTATCGTTTCCATCTTCATCTTTAAAAAGGTCGAACACGTGTTTGGAGGCGTAGAAGTCATCATAAACGGTGATTTGATTACTCAACGCTACATCGACGAAGCCTTTCGCCAAACAACGCTAGACACAAAGATATCGTTTTTTTTTTAAAATAAATTATTTTGCTCATTCTGCATGAATGCCAGCCTATACCAGTAACCTTACGTAAGCTGGAGCTTGCCTTGCAGTAGGGATGATTTATATTTCTTGGTTTGATATTAGGGTGATATGGAAATGTTCATATATGATATTCTGTATAAATAGAATTCTTATGGAAACTCTTACGTCTTAAGAACTATTTCGAGTATTTGAAGTAAAAATAGGCAAAGTCTAGTTTAAAATTATTTAAGTTGACAACCTGCAATTTTCATATTTCTTATCAATTCTCACTGTCTGTTTATTATATTAATGTTAGTTTTGTTTTGTTGGGGTTTGAATTACAAAAAAGACACATAGATGTATACAACATTAATGCTATACGGTATAGTTGGTTTCAACATATTTATATATTGTTAGATAAGGATTCGAAATTGAGCTTTGTCAGCTTCTATTAATCCGTCTTCTTGTAGATTTCAGATATTTGATAAATTTACATAGCATATCACGTGATAAAATCGTGGCGAAAATATACACAAAACAGATAAGAAATCTGAAAATATATAGAACATGATGAAAATTGTGAAAATTATAAAAATTTTGAAATGCAGTTATTCATAATATACGAAATAGTTATGAAGTTGTATATATTACAATTCACAAGAAGTTTGTTCATAGAAAGTTCGTTGTATGCATTTTTTTCAACTTCAATTGATAAAAAACCATTTCATTTGGGAATAGAAAATATAATTTCGATGTCAACATTGAGATTTCGGGTTCTAGTTTCAATGCGGGCAAGGTGTGTTCAACTCCAATCTTTATTGACATGTTTGCCAGTTTTCCTACATAAGTTTGGTTTTTTCTCCGGCTTCCTTCAGGAATAAAAGCTAGACGTCATGATATAGCTGCAAAGTTCCTGAAACTGGAGTTAAACACAATACAAACAAACAAGCATAATTTCGATGTACATGTAATTTATTCATTCGCGCTTGAAAACTGGTCAAAATGACAATTCCATTATATACTGTATTTAACTGTATAGTTTTGTTTTGATATCTAAAAAACGCTGGTGTAAATTTTAAAGAGACCGCCGTTAGTAGTAGTTTCATTTTCTACTTTTTGAAGTTGACAAAATTATAGAAGATATTTATAAAAATATGTGACAAAATGGTTTTCTTGACACAAATAGAAGGAGGTGAGATATTTTTCAGAAAGAAGCGATTTATTGTACAGTTAACCGCACAATTATTGTTTATGGCATCGGTGATGACCCGAAATATTGCGCCTCGGACCCGTGTCGCAAAATGTGCTGTTTTGCATATTGAAAGCGCTCTTTGAAGTCCCATAGTCTAAAATTGTGTTGGACTGCAGTTTAGCTTTGGCAGACATTATTTTTGTAACTTTTAACCACCTAGGTACGATCTATTATGATCTACTCTAATCATGTCTATCAAAGAATCCTAGTCAATTCGTACCTCAACCAACTCGTACCCTACGAACTCGTACCTTTGTATTATTTGGTAGAATGAAAAGGCGCACAGTTTGAAAATGGCTGAAAGTTCGTTAAACTAAAAACACGTTTTTAAATATTTATTATCATATTTATTGTACAGCACTATGACATTTAACTGAAGACTAAGCAAGTGTTCAATGCCGTAACTAGTCCAAGCGCAAACAAACTGCACGCTCACATATAACACACGAAGAGTCCATGGCAATTTATCATAAATGTATTTTTTTATTATATTGTCATCGCATTCAATTTCAACCTGTGATTGGTTCATGGACAAATATGTGTTGTCTTTACTTTTAACTTTGATCTCCTGACCAGTTTTACAGTTGTGTGGCTTTGGATGTTTTAGTAAACGCTTAAAATTATTAAGTACACAAGGAAAAATAAGCGCTCGTTATTAAAGGACAATTAAAAATAATAATTTGATTGCTTTCTTAGAAATTAATTGTTGAAAAAGCATAATCTATTCGCAACTTATATACCTACGCCTCAAAAGACAGTTGTTCGTAACGGTTGTTGAAATTAAAATAGAAATACAAATATGCATTGAATAACAAAGGTACGAGTTCGTAGAGGTTCGAGTTTGTATGATATTAGTTGGTTGAGGTACGAGGTGACCTGCACCCTCTTACTAATAGTGCTTCTTTATATTGTATATTTGACCAGGTCGGGGATTTTTCTCCGGAACCTTCGCCTTGCTCCTAAATCAATTCCTGGCAAAGATAATGCACACACAAAATGCTTTTAATGTGATTCTGTCATTTTGTGCAATTCAACCAATTAAGAGCCATGATTAAACGCATGCACTTAACCCCGCTAAGCATAAGATATATTTCACAGGATTAAAAAATCCTTAGTTAAATCGCTGAAAACCAAAGACACAAGTATGCAAATATAAACTGGATATCCCCGTAAGTTATTATGAGGCTTGAGTTCTAATCATACATCTGACACAGAAATTTAACTACATACAAACGTTATGGACAAAGAATTGTCAGTTTTCCTGACAATGGTTGAGGATTGCCTACGGTTACTAAGACTTAGGGTTATTCTGAATTCATAGTCTATTGATAACTGGGTTCCCTTGAACATATTTAGATCAATATTGCTGAAAGAAATGTAAAACCTAACTGAAAAAACAAGCATTACTTTCACAATACAGATATAAATTAAAGACAAAATTAAGTTTGATTGGTGATATGGCAGCATTTGGCTGTCAGACTAGTGGCTATCTTTCCATACATTTTTACATGGTAGTTTATTTTAACTGCTAAACTGGTCGCTGGTTATCCAGTTGGACATTTTAAGAATGAATTATTACAACCTCTTGAATATGACCAAATATCTGGTAAATATTGACTCGTTGTTCTCTCAACATTAATTAGCGTGACATTATATGTTAAGTTTACATTTTAGGATTTTTTCTGAAGACCATGTACTAATCAAACAAAATAACCATAAACAAGTTATTAACTAATTAATTGATCATAAAAATATTTTCCCTGGATGTTACATAGATTGTACAAAACAGTATTTCTTGAAATATAATGTACTTCTAGTTTATGGTTTGTTTGTATTCCAAATCTGACCATGTATGTGTTGGACTATTTGACAGACCTAAAATCAACATTATAATTGTTTTTATGTCATTTTAATGAAGACAATAGATTTTGCAATTACACAAGAGATCGTGACAAAGCTCCTGTGTCAACAGTGTATCTGATCACTTCGACTTTGAACTGAAACATTTTAAGAAATGTTTGCAGATTTATTTGAATGTTTGCTAAATCCTTGTTAGTTTTGTCGTAATTATATTTATTTTAATAAAATACAAAAACAGTATAAAAATCAAAACATAAAAATGACATTTACTTCTGAAATAGTGAAACATTTGTCTCTCAACAAAACTGGAGCGACCTTCGGTGGCCGAGTGGTTAAGGCAGCACCTTATCTATATACTACTGATCACGTGCCTGTCAACACTTATGTTTCGGGTTTGAGCTTTACTGCAGTCAGGGTGTGCACGGCTCAAACCTTAATTAATCATGACTACCCGTTTTTCTGTTGAATGTCGGGGGTTTAAACCGAAATCTCTGCCTTTCTCACCAATAAAAACGACGCCATGATATAGCTGACCAATCATTGAAAGTGGCGTAAACAATAAAAGTCAAATTCGTTGAGAAATGTGTTAAATGTTTTTTTCACATTTTAAGTCTTAACAATTCTTCTTAATGTTTGCTAACTTTATCCGATTTTATTTAAGGGGCATTTTCACAAAAATAATTAAATTGATAGGTACAACAAGAAACAAAATTTGTCCGAATAACCGAATAATTAATTACATTAATTCTTATTTTTACAGAAACTTGTTTCCAACAAAACCTTCAGCTTAATGTTCATTGTTAATGAAACGAATACAAATGTTGAAAGTTAATGAAGTGTGGAATAATAATAAATTTCTTCAATATAAGGTATTATAGAAAGGTATAGGAGAAAATATGAACAGCTTGACAAGATGAGACATATAGAAAGAAGTCAAGATTTCATTTCCTCTTTAACTGATTCTGCATTCACGGTTTTTTAGTTTTGTATAAGATAATAGAAAAATCAAAGATTAATTTGACAGGCCATATACGTTTTTGATCTAATTTGACTTTTGACATTCATTTTACAATTAAATTTTAAAATATCAATTTACTTTAATTATGAACAACTTGGATGATAAAGCTACCCGGTAGAAACGTAAGATTCTTATTTTCATAACTGTACATGTAAATGTGTCTATCTACTTTCTTTGATTTTCCACTTTACTGCTGTTTGCGAATGACTCAAATTCCCCAGCCCTATATGTACAGGCGACAATAATCAATAGTTGAGGCGTCTATTCTATCTAGATTAATAGGCAAACAAGTTTTGAACCACAAAAGTCCTCGTTACACACCTTATTCTTCTAACATATGGTACTGTTGTGCAACAATGAAGAATAAACAATAATGGTTTGGAATAAATTAAACTGGTTTAGTCCGACCACAAAGGATAATTGTTTGGAATAAATGAAACTGGTTTAGTTCGGTCACAAAGGAGAATGGTTTGGAATATCAAATTGTTTTAGTCCGGCCACATAAGTTTTATGGGATAGTTCGAAGTCTATAGTATGTGCCCTCGTATTAAACCTTTCATTTGTGTGTTTTCTTTGTTTGGCGATTTGTTTTTCTGTTCGTTTTTAGCAATAAGTTTTTAAACAAGTTATGCGATTTAAAATCCTTACATATGTTAACAACGAAACGCGAAACGGTTTATGATGGTAACAATAATGATACAATATATGGTAATATGTAAGTATAACCTGTTTAAAAACTAAAGATTCCTTATAAGTTGTTTAAGTCAAATTTGCTTATTTATCAATTCATAAGGGGTTGATTTTAAAACAAATATTTGAACAATATCGACGTATGCAAGCGTCATGTGATCCAAGGTAGGTTATACTAAAGGTATCTGATAAATATCTTAGAGTAGGACATTAAAAACTCCCCAAATTCAAGTTTAGAGCTGTAAATCCGTCCGGCCAAGGGCATATATGTTTGTAGGCGTAGGACGTTAAAACTCCCAAAAGTGAAGTCAAGACATGTATGCCGTCCCACCATGAACAAGAGGTTGTCGGCGTAGGACGTTAAAATTCAAGTGAAATCAAGAACTGTATGCCGTCCAACTAAGAGCATTAGGATGTCGTCGTAAGATTGAAAAAACTACAAGCTAACCAATAAAGAACTGAAGTTAAATGTAGGTTAACAAATCTATCCACATCCATTGTGTCATACTTTTTTTCGTAAAAAAATGTTTTGGCCTACAAATTTTTAAATCGATCTTGGTTGACATTATTTATCAAAGATTGGTAAGGAATGAAATATCTCTATCGTTTCCCTTCCTCCACTTGTATAATGTCGCATCCCACTGCTCATATCAAACTAGGCTATCTACTTAAAACAAAACCGTGTCAAGTTGATATCAAAATTACTTGGTTACAATTATGTTACATTTTTGAAACATCAATAAGAGACTGGCCTTCATAACAATAGATCTTGTAGATAAGTATCGTAATTTCTTGAAAACGTATGCCAATGACATTGCATTTTGTAAGAGTCTTTGTAAGTGAAATAATTGTGACCGATTTTCTATAAACCGAACTTGCTTTATCATGTTTATGAGGTCGTCTGTAAAATGCATTTCATTTCATTTAACAAAGATACGGATATCTTGTCGAATATTGAATTCAAAATGAACTTGCATTTTAAAATCATATTGACTTCCTAATAAGCTTGAAAATATTCAATGAAATTGATAGCAATTATTCTTTCTTGTCAATGTCTGTTGTGTTTCGTATGAGTATATTGCAACAACTGTCAAACTTGGATGATGCATTAAAGCAACATTTTCAAAGTTAATTAAAATGAAAACAAGTTTTCTTTTGTCGTGAACATCCTAAAGTATGGATTAAAGTGGCAATTATCTGAAAGCGTTAACTTCTTTATTTTAATCTTAATGATGACGCAAATGGGTTTCAAAGAATTACCTTTAATGTAAATTAATTTAAATGAATGATTTTTAACGTTCAGTAAATACGCTTAAATTGGATCAGTATGGTTACGGCAAGGAGCATACTTGTGGTTTTAATTATACGGACCGAGTGAGCACTTTCTAATGCTGCGTTTTGAGAGCGGATTTGACGCTCTCAACGGATGTGATACTAACGAAGATTTCTTCCAGGCGATGCACAGTTTTGCAGAAGAAATAGTAGTTAAATCGTTCTATTTAGCATTGGGTAATTTTCAGCGCCTTGATAGTATTTGGGCCAAATTTTCCGTTTTGTTTTATCTTTCAAAGCCTTCAAAGCAAGTTTGTTTATTGGTTCCCTTTTGTTTAATGTTTACTCTCCTACGTTTTTATATTTGGGACAAAACCCCTCAACCACCCTGTACAGAAATATCAGCCACTGCCTTGTTCTTCTGCATTTCCGACCTTCTAACTCCATGTCTGCTAACATTTTGGTGATAGATCCTTCATATCTGCGTTTGTACTCTGCGATATCCTGTCTGCTCTGGATTCATTTTGTTTTTTAATGTCAGTTGTGGTATAAAGAATCTCATATTTATTGTATATTACATGAATTACTCCATTATTGATCAAACTAATGAGGTGTATGCAGTTTTCGTACAGTCTTGAGGGCATTGTCGTATGTTACTGTGTAATCTGCTTTCTTATTTTGTTGTTCATGTGTTTGTATCACTTTATATGTCTTCGGATATTTGTAGGTTGTCCTGTACTTGTTGAAGTTTAGGATTGTGCAAAGTGTGGTATTTATGGCTTGTTTATTATTCTGAGGATGTACCATTTTTTGCATTGAAGCGCATTATCCAATTCTTGCCCATATTTCCAGGTTTCTGAGGTCTTCTTGTCATACTATGTTCTTTTAGAGTGTATAATATTCCTATATAAAAAGCATCCTCCAAATAGTATGCATGTTGGCTTTACTGCATTTGGTAGATCGTAGATGAGACAACGAAACAAAATGGCCCAGTTATGTTCCTTGTTGTACACCCGAGTCTGCTGTCATGATTTTTACCGTCAATTACTACTGTCATTTTGCATTGTGTGAAGAACAGCCATATGTTAATTGACCTTTTAACTCCGTATTCTCTGAGTCAGTGTATGAGTCGTGTCAAATGCGTTGGAGAACTTCAGGATTGCTACACCATTTTGGACACCAACGTCATATGATTTCATGAAATTGTGCATGGTGAATATAGTAATTGGTTTTCACACGAGTAGCCTGACCTAAAACCATGATTGACTGATGTGATAACTCAGTGTCTCTCCTGATCTATAAGCATACGTTTACAGGTAACATGTTCCAGTATTTCACATGTTATTTCCACAGTAATGGAAGCGAGAGGTTTGGCATGCAATAAAACCTGATTTAACCCACCATTTCTTTTGGAATTCCTTTACCAGGTCTGGACCTTGACTGTAGTTACTATATATTTGGTTCTGGGGTTTTCCAGTTTCAAGGACTTTGATTTGTGAATTGTCTTTCTTGTCAGTTTCCTCAGTGTTCACTATTTTGTTATTACCTTCAGTTACATATGTCAGCGATAATGGTCAATCTTTTTATGCAGCATTTTTGTCCAGTTGCAAGTTTTTGTGCACTCACCTTTTTTTGTTGCCATCCGACCCCATGGCCTTTGATGGATTAAGTTGTTTTAGAAAATTTTCTGTACCTTCTGTTCTGATTTTCAGGTCTGTTATTAGATCTTTTTCCGAGTTTTGAGGTTTTATGTAACATGGTGTTGTTATCTCGAGTGATAACTGAATTTGTTTTTTTTCTGTTTTCTACTATCGTTTAATAGCTGCTTAGATCTTCAGACTAAACCTTTTTATATAAAATTATTTTACTTTTTCTTGATTCTTGTGTAATATATATTCCTTCGGGCTGGTCTGTGTTGAGGAATACATAAATTAACAACAACTTCCGCTGTACTTGTGTTGGTACTCTCTACATGCTACAGACCACTTGCAAATATGTTATAATGGTCCTTAAAGACTTGTAACTGAAGATCTGAACGTTGTTGACTATGAAAGCATCCGTATTTGTTTTTGTCCGAAGGACCGAAATACCGTGCATCTAAATCCATAAACTGGAAGTACAATTTAAATTATTGATGGAATCAATAGAGGACTGCCAGAAAATGGACAAAACAAAAAAAGCTGGAGTGTAATGTCTGAATGGGTAAAAGCTTTGAGGTCATTGATTCAAAGAAGAAACAGGCGTTTAATAAGGTCTATGAGTACTAAAGCATCATCAGTCTTCAGAAATCTTGATGCTGCAAAACTGTGCTCGACATTCATGACAAATATATTGTTGTGCAAACAGATAAGGCCCCCAACAACATTATTTTTTTCTGGAAGAAACATAACATAGAATGTTTAAGAAATAGATTAGGCTTGGAGAGTTCATTTGGCAATACTACTTATACATCCACTACAATTTCTAAAGAGGAGATTCTTGGAAATTACAAATCAATGTTGTCATCCTTTTCCTCTATATCAAAGATTGTAACCTCCCCCCTCCCTGTATTGGATACCAAAACTTTATACAAAAATTCATAAAATAGATGCTTCATAGCAGGATCGTCCAAATGTACAACCAAACCTCTATCGAGACTCCTCGCCACTATTTTAACAGCAATAACATGGGCCTTAAAATACAGTTGTAACATGATGACCAAATAGAACAAGTATTTGCATTGGAAGCTGCACAGACATTTACAATGGTAGAGTTCGGTACCGAAAGACGCAAGAGTAAATTGGTATACAGCCTTGGTACACATCCACTGTGGCGAGACAGCACGTACACTAAACAGAATGGCGCTGCAGGTAAGAGGTAAGAAGCTGACCTGTCCAGTCGTTGTAATACAGCGAGGTGATACCTATTTCACCCAGAAAACTCATCAACAAGTTTCCAAACTAGAAATCTTGACAGCAGTAAAAAACGCGAAGGAGGTTTTATTTATACTGTCTATATAATTGTATATGTAAAAATAAGAATTAAATTATAATTAAATGATATGATAACTTGAATATATTATAATATTATATGTTATAATTCCTTTCTTTATATTTTGCAGATTCGTTCAGAAGCACAGAGTTGTAGCATGTTTGATTCCGCACCAAAACTGGTTGACCAAATACTAACAGAGCACGCAGATCATAGAGATCCAGAATACAGATGATCAGACAGCGACAAGGTTTACGACCAGATGACCTTACAGACACAGCGTTTGAACTAGACGAAGATTTTCTACGACAACACATTCGAGAGCCCTTCTTTCGAGCAGATGTTTCAGAAATAAAATTTCTATTTATGTCACTTGTGGGGACAATTAAATTAATTGAATTATTGAATTATTATAATTAATTAACATAATTTTCCTGAAAACACATAATTCTCGATAAAATTATTGTATACACCCTGTTGATTGTTGAAACAGGGAATCGGCAAATTGGACGCGACGATGTTTTTCGTTTATATCCGAAAAATTAAAATTAGTTAACTTTATATATATTTCAATATAAATGTACAGTTTTATGATGTTTATTTTTTTTTTATTTTTCAGGTCTTTTAAAAAGTTCTTGACCTCCTTCCTGTTCCACCAGCAGTTAAAGTCATCCGTCGTCGACTTCGAGAGCGACTTATGTAGAGCCTTACAGTCCGTCTTCAACGATCCAGAAGTACACGGTTGTTCCTTCCACTGCAGTCAAGCGATATAGCGAAAAGTACAATTAAGAGTTTGGTTTGCATGTATGTTAAGTTTGATTTTATACCTCTTATAATATGTTAACAATTTTTAACAATCAATTTGTATTGATCAAACATTTCAGGAACACTTGGTTTCACAGTACAGTATGGTCAGTATCAGCTTGGAGTGTGTTTGGAAAGTCAGTGTAAGGCTGGCACAACCGTGTCAACACCCATGCTGGTAAAGGGAACCTACAGTTCTACATACTCCTTCAGCTACTTTACAGAGAGGCCGATAAGATTCCACTCCAGCTGAAGCTTTTCAGTGAGGGTAAACTCTGTCGACGATAGCGCAAAGAGACAAGGGAGACCCATGGTATTATCTGCCAGCTGTGGGATGACTACGCAAACAATAGAATAACAGCCAGTCGACTTTTGGAGAGGTGTGGCGACATCTACAATCCAGGATTTTAGACTATTGACTTTAGTATTGACTATTCCCTTGTGCTTAACATTGTGCTATTTAACTTTGTCGTCGATGTATATTTTGACTGTTTAATTGTTATTTTGTTATTATATTTGATTATCATCATGAAATAAAATCAAAAATATGAATTATTATTATTTTTTTAACAGTAGATTGAAGTAGAATAATATTGCTAGATACAAACTTTATACATAACAACAACAAACAAAAACATGCAAAAGTCGGCTGTAAAAAGCATGAATATATTATCATTATCTTTGTAAAACTACTATCTTTATTCATTTTAAAACGGTCCGAATTGTCCTGATATACGGTCCGAATTGTACTAAATACGATCCGAATTGTCTTGGGGCCGAATTGTCCTGCATTCACACTTGCTAATCCAGGAGTGGCATTAATAAAATGTGGAGCCTAAAAAATACGAAGACTTGAAGAACATCTGGTCCTGATCTCTTCCCCAATGTTACATCAATAAAACCATCGATTTTTTTTACACTATACTGCAATCTCAATATACAGCTAAACTAGACTAGGCCTAAATATCTTATTAAACGTCTCTTTATCATCTGTCAAATGTAAGATTTTCTAATCGACAAAATATTTGTCATGTTTCGGGGACATGTTTTTCAACAAACTTGTATTCCACTGGTAATTGCGCTCCTCTCCTCGCTGGCCTGTTTTTTGTAATCTTATTAGGCTGAGTTCATGGAAGGCCTACTGAAAAAGAAAGAAAAGACACTGGCCCAAACCTGCTAATTTCAAATTCCGCTATATTGATGATGTTTTGTACCTGAATGCACTAAATTCTGTGACTATTTGCATTCAATCTATCCAAGCGAAATTGTAATTATGGACACCACCAACACGACCAATACAGAATGATCGGCCTCTTACTTGGATCTACATATAGAATTGGAAAACTACCAACTATAGACTCTACGACAACTTAATGACTACAACTTTCCAATTGTTCACTTCCCGTCATCGATAGCAACATTCCAGCTCCAGCGTATAGTGTGTACATTTCACAACTTGTACGTTATGGTATGGTCGTCAATTATTATTATTATTTTTTATTATTATTATTATTATTATTATTATTATTATTATTATTATTATTATTATTATTATTATTATTATTATTATTATTATTATTATTATTATTATTATTATTATTATTATTATTATTATTCAGATGTGGATCACAATCGTACTAATTTACGAATTGTAAGTATGTTTTATCCGGAAAAAATCATGTTTGATCGGTCTTTTCAAACATCTTGTCGACTCAGAATTGTTGTTTACATAGGAAACGAGCAAGTTTGATACGTGTAGATGTTCTATTGGAACTGCCCACTGGACCATTAAACAGCCAGGAGTAAGATGAAGTTTTTAGTACTCGTGTTATGCCTGTCCTTTGTTTATTCGACAATCTCCGGTTCCAAAAAAGAAGAAGAGCTTCCAAAGGGTATGCTAGATAATTGTATATAGTCTATGTTTTTTTTTAAATATTCATGTCAACACAGACAACGCTATGTCTTACTCATCCCATTATGGGGCACGCACAGCAATTTCATTACATCCTTTTCAAATAAGTACCAGAGAAACTGTGCAATAATACCATAAGAATTAAGAATTAAAGGACATGCATTCAACACCTATAAGAATCTTATCTGCACTTGAATATGAGGATGAGCACAACAGCTCAGCTACCATCTGGAATGGGTTTGTTCATATGGATCACATGACTTTGTTTACACAAATGCATGCTGCTGTAAAGCTAGCATCTGTGATGATCGCTATTACCAGCACTTAACATGTGCAATGTACCATACCATGTATATATTTATGTTTTTAATGTTTTTTGTCTCAGAAAAGGTGCTATTTGAAGGATACATAATTTTTGCTTTTGTAATGTTCCCCTTACAGAACAAATTAGAAAAATATATGAAAGTTGATAGGCCAAATTTTACTACCGTTATAATCCAATGTTAGTTTAGTGATTTGTCTGATTAACGGCAGAATTTAGTCCCATTACTCATAATGTAGCAAATAAAAAAGTATAATTTCCATCTTTTTATATAAAACTCAAACATAATATGTACATCTCTGTTACGTTTCTAAAGCTCCAGAAATTGTGAAATTATGGAAACGATCTTTACTGAAGAAACTTCTTGTTCGTCATGGAACATGGAAAATGCTATGTAAATGTTTTTTCCATTTATGGATAATGTGACTTAAATTTAGTACAGTCATGCTAATTTGCATTCTGTAACAGCCATTACTTAGTAAGAATCCAGATCACATACATATGACCTCTTCCTAAGATGCAATTTTCAGGTTCTAAATGTTTTTCATGTAGTAAACGCAATTAAACTGAGACAAGACAACACACAGAAGGTTATTAAAAACTGCAATTATTATCCTCATGTATTAATAATGATTGATTTTAAACACAAAAATCCAATAAAAAAACTGAGACACTGTTGAAAGATATCATAATTGGACATGGCTGATGATGTATGCTGATTGCAACTACTTTTGGACATCAAAAGTGCTGGGAATGATTCACTCCCGCTCTGCTACATTACAAGTCATGGGACTAAATTCGTACCCTCACAAAAAAGCAAGGGTACAATTATTCATTCTAGAAAGTTGACATCTCATTAATAATAAAAATACATTTACCATAAGCTAAAGGCTTTCCTGCAATGTCAAACAAAACAAAATCTATATAAGTATGGCTCTACAGCCTGCACTGCAGAATCACACAATTTGCCCTGACATTTCTACAAGTACATGTAATAAGTTCATGTGATAATTTTTTTTGTACCATTTCAGATGCACTCTGTGCTGGGTGTGAGGCTACTGTAAAAGGTATGTGATGTTTAGTAAATGCGCCTGTATATGTTGCTTATATCAAATGGAGCAGTACATGTTGAAAGTATCAAAAGGGCAATTTATCATCTACATTGTATGATGTGTGGTGAGAATGAATGATTTTGTGCAAAAATAAACACGAAAAGAAACTTGATATGGTTATGGTGTAACAGGAGGCATATCCTAATTCTGTCAGGTAGAAGATATATCGCCAGGCAAAAATCAACATAGCTAACATAACTTTATTAGCTCCCTTGGTCACCAAACAAGCTTGTAATACAGGTACCAATCATCCCAGGTATGATTACAAATAATGAATTTATCAAATGAGTTTATAGATTTGATTGTTTTCTTTTTTGCCCAGTAATTAATGTATATAAATATATGTACTTAACAGGAATTAATTACAATCAACCACATTGTCTGATGGCGTAAATCTAGAGAAAGTACATCTATTTTCTTTAATTAAAGCTACAATTATTATTATCTGTATAGAAATATGTTGAACTTGATGTCTTCTGGCTATTCCAACATTTTAAACCATTGAACTTATGATCAGCCATTGCCTGAGGACATAAAATAAACAATTGTCATTTATTTTCTCTTTAATGCTTAATTTCCTAAAACAACACTTATTTCACAAACTAACCTTATCGAAAAAAGAGAAATTTATGGTTTGTAGTACATAATATATAGCTGATTTCTGTGCACAATAAAAACAGGAATTTACAAAATGTATTGTAAATGTGTATTTATTTGTTATGAAATATTATTGCTATTTGATTGGTATTATATTCATTATCAAGAGCTCTCAAGACAGTTAACATTCAGCTCCAAGCAAACCCTGGAAAAAGATGTTCCAAAAGTACTAAGAACTATATGTGATGAGAATAACTTTAAGGAAACAGAATTTAGTCCAGCTAAAGTTAGAGCTGCATGTACACAATTGCTCAGTAAGTTGAACTTTATTTATTGTATTATGATTCCTACTGGACATAGTTTAATATACATGTAAATCTCAATGGAAAGTTCATATACAAATGCATTAACTAGTGTGATGAGAAATGGAAATCTAACTATGATTTAAAATTACATCTAATATATAATAATTTCAATGAACTGTACAAGTTGATAAGATAAATTCGCTACATGTATTGTTATGGTTAAGGGTACTATTACAAGTGCTTTTTAAAAATATTGTAAACATATCATAAATTAATTGTATTGGTTGAATAAAACATGCTATAGAGTATTTAAGGTATCCAGACCACAGTTGATCACATGATCGTATTTGGTGTCCCGGATGTCCATTCTTTTTCAAAAGAGCAGACCTCGGTAATGTTTGGCAAATATCGAAAATACTATTTGAGTAACTAACTTCTATTTCTCAAAACTGTTAACATAGACTCAAAGTAAAACAATATATTTAATTTGTATCATTAATTGGCAATATATTGATGCAATAAAGCTGTATTTCTTGGTTGAAAAATAAAATCAAACAGTGCATGACTTCAATTATGCGTCGGATACCTTAAAATAAATTATCTGGTTTAACAGGAATGCAGCGTAGTCTAACATGTGGAAGAAAAGACTGCATGTAAATATGCAAAAACATGTCTTTAAAAGACACATTTATTTTTAGATTCTTTTTTTGTAAATTTCATATTAGCTGAACCATTCTGAAATCATCATGTCTTATGTGACCACTTGTATGCTCTCCCTTGAGTGATTTTTTAAAACAGGTTAAATGTTCTTCAGAATACCAAATGTTGCAGTTTAACTCTTTTACCGGGGCCTCAGTTGCAGAGTAGTTTAGGCAGTTAGCAATATATTCAAGATCATAGATGTGTCAACAGTGGGGTTGCTAGTTAGAGACTGGTTTCTGACAGGTTGTGCTTGATCTCAACCTTAAGTTTCAAGGATTGTCAGTTTACTTGCTGATGGGCTGCGGTCCTCACTGGCTACTCTGCAATCAACACTCACTTATTTAGTCCCTGCTGCTTCTAGAAAAACTGACAACTTGCTGAAAGTGGCTTAAAACCAAATTCAAATAAACCAACTTATCAGTAATTAACTTTTTTTAACAGAAAAACAAAAGACAGACATTACAAAGGCTTTAGTAGATTACTACAGTAAAAAAACACAGTCCAAGTCTTACTTGGATTTATCCCAAAAGATATGCACAGAGACAACAGGAGTTTGTGATCGGCTGACAGAGAGTGGAAAACCTTCTGTGAGTTTTTGTTTTGTTATATATCACTTTTTGCTTAAACAGTTAAAGTACCTTTTTTCAAATTCTCCTTATTACACCCCTGCTTCAAAGAAGAGGGGGTATATTGTTTTACCCTTGTCTCTACGTCTGTTCGTCCATCCGTTCCTAAACAAATTTCTGTCAGTTTTTTTTGTATGCATAGTTGACATACATGCCAAATTTCTAGCGCAGATTTATAAGCAACTATAAGAAGCAGAAGCCTGACATATATTGCTTTATCCTATAGTCCCATATGGTGTTAATTAAGCAATTTTATGCTCCTTGGTTATCTACTTCCTTTTTACCGAATACTTAGATTTTTACACATAGGTGACATACATGCAAAATTTTTGGTATCACCACAGTCCACACTTGTTGTTTATGTTATTTTCTTATGCAATAGCAACTGATCAGCTATTATTACATGAATAAAATTTTGTGTATTTTAATTGGTCTAAAAACTACTTTCTGCTCATGTTAAATCGCAACACTACAACAGTACTGAAATTGCATCATAATTTGGTTATTTTTGTCCCCTGCACAAGCGGTCAAGTGAATCCTATATTAACTTGTTTTATGATCCAATTCATGTTCATGCTTGTAACTTGCAACACAAAAATCCTGTCTACAATAATGGAGATGTCTTCTACTAATATATGTCCTTCTACCGATAAGGATTTGTAGGATTTATTCATGTAATAAAACAGTTACTGAGTTTAATATGCATGAGCAGTTGCTATAAGTTTTTCTCGACCCTCAAAGATGTATATTTATCTTGCCTAGTGTCTTGGTGTATATTTCATTTTCTTTGGTTGAGAAATTGTGATAGCGACATTTATAAAGTCAGTTATTGTATAATGTAAATGTGTTGGTCAATATACATTTATACACGGTGTAGTTAAACCAGCATATCATTATATTGTTATACAGTTTAGTGGAAGATTAATGTAATAATACCTTAATTGTATTCCTGAACTGTGGCTAACCACAAGGCATGACAGAAAAAGTACTATAGCTTTTACATCCCAAGCAGACTTTAATTTTTAGTTAAGAAAGTGATATTTATCCTGCTGTTGCTATATATATACTAACCTATTATTCAAATTTCAAATAGTTGTGACTTTAATTTGTGATTCAGCGTGTGAGTGTAGAAAAAAATGAAATATTAGGCCATTTTTAACTGTTTCTGAAATCGTGAAACACAAAAATTGTATATTGTTAGCTACTGGTTTGCTTAATTTAGTGAAAAGGTTTAATCCTATTATAAACAGAAACAGTTAAAAATGGCCTAATATTTCATTTTTTTCTACAATAACACGCTGAATCACAAATTAAAGTCCCAACTATTTGAAATTTTAATAATAGTCTGTTTAAAATTGTTGTTTGCTATTCAAATCTTTTTATTGTTGAATTGTAGGAAGGCAGAGTTATATTCAATGACGAGACTCAGTCATTTGAGGTGATTATGGGTGATAATGTTAGAATACCAGGTCCTGTCAAAAATAAAGATGACAAGGATTTCATTTTGAAAAACAAAATGGCAGAGGAAGGAATATTACTGAAAACACCAATTAAACCACCTAAATCTGTGATATCTACTAGCCACGATGAACTTTGACCTATCACTTTGCATAATTTTACCACAAAATTTGTTGATGTATAATATGTGTGTGTGTGCAATTAACATTTATATATAATAATGACAGTCTTTTATATGTTTTACACAATTCTGAAACAATTTTTATACCTAGAAGTACACTAAAATATCAAAGTTTGTTATAAATTTTTTTTTTCCATTTAAAAATAATAAATAAATATTATTATTATTCGAAAAAAGTGTAAATAATTACTTATATATTTTTGTTTTGTACCATAAGTCTTCCGAGTTATCCTAGCTAGCTTTTTGTAGCGATTTGGACTTAAAAATAGCTGATACAAAACATTAATTGTTTAACAGGAAACTACAGGGTAATGATATACAGTAGACTCCAGGTAATTGGATATCAAGTTTGTCAAGAAAAAATATTCGATTAGGCAGGATATTCGATTTGACATTTCGAGAAGTCAAGTATTGATTTTGATGACGTAATAACATGTGTTCCAGTTTTGGTGCCCCTACAACAGTTGTACGTTGTATTGCCATGTTTGTGTTTGATAATAAATGAATTGAATTGTTTTTCATTGTTTGCCGATATATCCAATTGGCCGATATCCAATTTCGTGGAGTCTACTGTATTTATATATATTTATTTATTATAATCAAAGCATTTTATTAATATCATAAACATCATTTAACCTTTCAATTTAAAATTAAATGTATTTTATGTTAAATTTGTTTCTAAAGTAGCAAGAGTAGATAACTCAGTGTTCTCTCATCTTCAGTCATTAAAATGTTTTTATTTTTAAACTCCATGATAATATTTGAATTTTTCTAGTTCTATTGTTAATATTTCTATCTTGAAGTATTGTAAACTGTGATACTTTTTTTTAAATATTTTTTTTAATATATATTGCATGTCTTTCACTACAATGAATTTTATACAAAAGAATTATTGTTTAAGAATATGATCTTCGTTTCTCTAACATATATTTTACTAATATTTAGTATATCTTATAATGTGTGGATTTTTTAATAATAAAGAGGATATTTTTGTAATTTATATGATCTTTATAGACTCTTTATTTTCTTTGATATACTGATGGATATGAGCATGTATAAAAGTTGTCCATATACAAAGCAAATTTTCATTTTCAATTGGGGCCTCCGGGGCTGAGTGGTTAAGGTAGTTCATTTACTATTGATCATGTGGTCTGTCAACACTGAGATTGCGGGTTCGATTCTCGCTGCGTGCAGGGTGTACTTGACTCCAATCTTAATTAACAAGGATTGCCAGTTTTCCTACTGCAGGTTGATAGGGTTTTCGCCAGGAACTCCTGCTTCCTCCCCCAATAAAAAGTGGACGCCACGAAATAGGTAAACAATTGCTGAAAGTGGTGTTAAATACCATTTAAACAAACATTATTAATTGCAGTGTTTTATTATTCATTTCTGTCTGTTGTAATGTACCTGTATAAAGGATGATTCTGATGTAATTTATGTTCTGCACAAGAGCACCAAAAACCAAAAAATTAGCAACCTGAACCAAATTAACAACATGGGTGTACTTATTTTCTTCTGACAAGTAAGCAGTGCCTGCATCTAATTAGAACCTGTCAAGTTACTCGTAGTGGTGCCCGTTGTCTGTAACAAAGTCATCCATTGTCTGTAACAAAGTCAAATCCAGGAATATGAAAACCTACCTACATGTATTACTCAGAAAAATGTCTGATCAAATTTGTGAAACTGATTTTCCATATTGATCAACTAAGTCATGATAATAGTCACAAAACTTCTGAAGAGATGCAACAATTCTCTGTTTGAATAGCTGATTGGTCAACAGGAGTGTTTGGTCTAGAAAATTGAAATACAAATCACAAGTTCTAGCATAACTTATGAGTTGTGAAATGTAAAGCCATACGTGGTAACTGTTGGAATATAGCTATAAATGAATATAAAGTTGATAACTGGGCAGTTAAATTTATCACGCTTTTCATTTAGCTTAGTTTATAGTTTTCCATTTTGAGTCTATTCTGAGAAGAGAGTATAGATAAGAGGTCGACTTGATTGAACTGGTAGAATTTTTAACATCTAGCTCCTTATGATAAATAAAATGTAAGTAGTCGCCAAACTTCGAGTTATTCATTGACAATACTTTATCTATATCATGAACAGTGAAATTAAAAGTCTGGCCCTTCATTTTGTCTTTGTTCTTCAATAGACCATCAAGGAGCTCTTCTCAGCCTTATACAGATACAAAAACAAGAAGAGGAGCACAATCTGTACCCATAAGGATTCTAATTGTTGAAAAGCGAGATTGCTTTCTATTAAGATATGGTTTGCCATTCTTATATTGTAATTAGAGTGGAAAGAAGCAAAGAATTACCTTAGGGATCATTAAATCTTGATGTCCAAAACCACTAATAAAAAACCATGGCACACACAAGAACAAAACACAAACTCGATGTGAACTCGGGTACTGTGGAAGAGTAACTAGTTACTGCCCGTTGGAACACCCGTTGTGTTGCTGGCAGCCATTTTAGGGCAAATAAAGTCCGGTAAAGTAAGATACTACACACTCACCAACAAACCTTCATATGTACTCATTTGAGAGATTGATATCGCATATGCTGCTTCTCTTTTCTAAATGTAGTAACTGCATAAGCTTTGACAAAAACTAAATTAAAAATATCTCCCCAAACCACTGTCCCAGTTTGAACCACACTATATGAATGAATGTTCACCGATAGTCCAGTCCTTTAAATAGCCCGATCTCTAACTAAGAAGATCCTTTAAAATCCTTTTGTATTTCAGTCAGATACAACAAATTTAAACTGTCCTTCATTTAAAATGTATTTTTCTAGAAAATACCAGTTGGTCTGCATTCGATGCATCCAACTCTTGACGAAGAATTAACAAACTCATGAAACGGAGAACAATTAATGTGTACTATTCTTATCCCTTTTTATATTTATTTTGTTTAAACACTGAGCCAGCTCAGTTTACCCAAATGAGAATCACCATTAAGTTGCAACAATGAGTTTACTGGCTCGTTTCCTTTAATATTTAGTTCATGCCAGGCATATGTATTGTCCCATATACATTTTAATTATGTATCTATCCCTTCCAGGACAGGTGTTGGTTTCACTATACTAAAACCACACAGAAAAAACCTTAATCCGTTAATCCTTTTAACGAAGCGTGCACTTTCGAGAGATCGACCAAATCGCCTGAGACTTGCAGGATAGAGTGAGAATTGTGTCTGGCTCTAAAAAAAAACGTGCCCTGAATTGACGTTGAAGACACAAATTTAAATACTGTTGTTCTTAATATCTATCATGCAGTCCTTCAGCCTTTATTTCTACACTTGTTCTTTATCTTGTTGTTCCTTTTGGAAACCTTAGCTAAATTTTTTTTAAAAGATGCTGATTTGAAAACTACTCTTTTAAAGCATAGTCTATTTAATTTGAAATTACTATAATTGTCATGTAACTGTTCACATATTAAGTGTTTTTTTTTATTTCTAAGATGCCAGTCACAATGCTATGACCTTGGTGGAAATATGTGGAGAAATATAATTCCACCCCGACTAATCAATTAATATCTGCGGAGTATTGTGTACTGTTGCTATTTCATAGCGGTAGTCGTCGTGATACTATTTAAGTCGCCCAAAACGAAGTTTTGGCGACTTATTGTTTTTGCACCGTTTCTTATTATTATTATTATTATTATTATTATTATTATTATTATTATTATTATTATTTCGGTTTCCACTTTTTCTAGATCGTGAACTTGTCCGACACATTTCTCAGAGACGCCTTAATAGAATCAAAATGAAACTTGGCACAGTTGTAGATGGGCATATGGAGGGGTGCAGTCAATAGTCAGAATTTTGATAATGGCCGCCATTTCAAAATGGCCGCCACTTGACGACACCCACCCAAAAATGGCAAAAATTTTCCCGTGGTCCGAATTCAACGAAATTTGGTATGGAGGTAGATGTTAGTATTTCGAGTGAAACGCTACCTTTAAATTTTTTCTCGGACTTCCGGTTTCAAAATGGCCGCCAAAAACGTGTATAATTTTCAACGTTATGCGATCTCGATGACATTTAACGTGCTCCGATTGCAATGAAATTTGGTGTGGAGGTAGATTTAGGTGTCCCGAGTGGAACTCCATATTCGAAATTTTTTTCTCGACCGTGGTTTCCAAAATGGCGGCCAAAAACGGGTGAAATTTTAAACATTGTCCGATTTTAATGAAATTTGATATGTAGGTTCATTTCAATGTCCTGAGTGGAACGCAATACTATCCATGGGGATTTTGGGCGACTTCTGTGTTGGCATCCCAACACATTATTTTTAATATTATTTAAAACAATGCGACAAATATGCTATTGCTTTCGCTGACCAAACCTGCAATCATAAGATAATATTAGTTTTATGTTAATCCTATAAATACAATTGCTCGATGAAAGAGCTATGGGTATTTAACGACACACGAAAATCCTACTTTAGTTAGTAAAAAAGGATGCTTTATAACCACAAAACAGTTTCCCCTGTATTCAGCATCGCGGATTTAATCTCCCTGGGTACAGTGTCCATATGATGAAAGATATATAATTGCACGATCTATAGCGTTCTACAAACCTGTATTTAAATCTTTTTCTACAATATTCTCAGCAGTGAAGGAAGTACCTTAATTAGAAATATTTCGACATCGGCAGTGCCCGGGTATAAATCAGCTCTGAATCCTACAGTACTCAATATACCTAGGTAAATCTTAAATGTTGTTATCATAAAAACGTTGAAAAAAACCTTATAATTGTTTACCCTGCATACCAAAATCCCTAATTCAAAGTACCAAATACCTACCTCAAAAGGGGGTCCGATCGATAGTCCGACGGTCCGTTGGTCCGACAGTCCATTGGTACGACAGTCCGTTGGTCCGACAGTTCGTTAGTCCGACAGGTCGTTAGTCCGACGGTTCGATAGTCCGACAGGTCGTTAGTCCGACGGTTCGATAGTCCGACAGGTCGTTAGTCCGACGGTTCGACAGTCCGACAGTTCGATAGTCCAGCGGAACATGGAGATTTTTTTCATTGTCTGGTTTCACGTTGTCATATATTTGTCTACTGTTTTTGATATTTGAGATTTACCATCATCGTTCAGTAGCTGTGTCGTTATCGTTCATGTTTGTTGAAAACATTAGAGGAAACCGGACTCGAAAATTGAGGGGCGGGAACCAGTTGCAAGTGGGACTGAAACAGTGAGGACGCGAGAATCAAGGGTAGGAATTGAGTCGTGGGAAGATAATTGAGTATCGTAACCTATTTGTATATGTATTTTTTTGCTTGGGCATCCAGCGATAAATTTGTTTAGAATTACATATATACATGCAAACCGTGTTTTTTGGGGTCTTTTACAGTACCCCATGTCAATGAACTATTCTTTTATCGTATATACATGGAATCATTTTTCATATAGTTCGACTGGCTCTCTCAACCATGTTTATATCTAGTTACATATGCATATGAATTTAACCATTCTGAATTAATGTGTTGTGTTTGTTATATATCCCTGTGTTTGGCCCTTTGAATAGGAAATAGGCATATTTTAATTGAATTTGAATTATCCCTGTTCGAACGTTTTGGTTACGTGTACAAGAGACATATAATTACATAATTATATGTCTCTGCGTGTACTTTTCTTTCAATACTTTTGGTTTTTGACCTTCCAATGTTTTGATTCAAATGCTGCTGAAAAGAGGTTACTCCTTGAAATATGCACATACAGCATAACTAAATCACCCGTTTTTTATACCGCTTTGGTACCTTATATTAATGGGGTAATATTTCGTGTTGTTCTTAGATGATTTTGTTATGGTAATGTGTTTATTGTGTATTTATTTTTGCATTGGGTTTTGTGAAATGAAAATCCGGGTAATAAAATGATAAAAGTCGAGCAGTGGGCGAGGATGGAAAATATTTTCTTAACAGTTTCCACAGCAACTTCTTATGGTTTCTGAATAGCACCAGAATAGAGTTCATTGGTCACACGATATTGGATTCGATTTCAGCCCCTACTAACTATATGTGAGTTGATAATATTCTCAGACTTTCAATATTTTTTAATGTTTTGTGTCGCCGGGCCTAGGTCACCTACTTCCCGTTTAAATACATTCTGCCTTTTTTGTTCTTTTACCCGTTGTTAGTTTTAATATTGCAACATTGTTGAAATGTAAAACGAACAGAACTTGAAATTTAATTCCTTGTGAGGGAGCCTGTATATTCATTAATTTTCAGTAGGCCATTTTGAGAGAAATTTCAGACTTGAACTTGTATCGTTTCTATAATTGTCAAAGTCGATCAACCAGAAATTCAAAGCCAAACGATAAGGGCGCATCTGTAATGGTCTAGCACTGATGGATACACATACCAAGTTTCACTAACAAGACTAATAACTCCTACGATATACAAGTGCTCTAGGTTTACATTTCAAAATGTCAAAGTCAAAAAGATGTTAATGCAACTATGCAAAGCTACACTACATACATGTATATTAAGTTTCATCAATCTAAGCCTTGTAAAGCAACAACTTTGTTTTGCTTCGCCGTTCAACTGCCGAGAAGTATAGAAAAAACAACAAGGAGTAAATGGCGAAAAAAGTTAAGCTTTGAAATAAAATACGTTATACTTTAAACGATTCAGGTAGTTCTAATTGTGAGTGGAAATGTGTAACTCGTCGTTAAATTACATCAACTGTTAAACTGTACTCAACAAGTTAATTACTTTATTATTACATTTTATTCCTAATTAAATGTAACATTTATTCTTAGACACAGGTTTCAAACGTTAAAGTCAAAACTGAACGATGCCATAGCACACAGCATTTCAATATTGGTCTAAATTCCGCACCCCCTGGTCATAGTCCTGCTATAGTCTAGTTATTCTCTCTGCTAGGTCCCTCCACTTTTTCTTCCGTTTCGGTGCCGGTTCTCCGTTGTCAGTAGCCTCCACAGTATTCTCCAGCGTGGCCTGTTGGTCCTTCAGACATCTGATGAATGTCCATAGTGAGGGGTGACGCACTGCCACAGCATTGTTCCACATTCTGTGATAGCCTGTGAAACATATATGCAGTTACTATGCTTTTTTTCAAATTTATGATCATATTAGTTCACGCCATACTAATTTACATTGTTTCTCTGATTGTAAAATATCCCTTATATATTTTATATAGTGTTGCTAAGGCGTAAAACATCAACTCGATCACTCACTCAGATAGTAAAATATAACCGTAGTTCAAACCTTCTGAGAGCAATATATTTATATAATACACATACTATTAAACGTAACACTAAATACACGGAGCCGAAATAAAAACGAAAATTTTCAACTTTATATTAAAATGTTGCTGCGGAAATTCCAACTGCCATGAGTTTTTATTTTTATTGGTTGTTAGTTCAGGCAGAAGTTAGGCCATTGGGGTGAGAGTAACAAAACGTTTTTCACCAATTCTCGTGTATTCAGGACATTTTGTAATAACTAAAATAACAAGAAGCTGCTTACAAAATATCGAAAGCCTAGAATAATAGAAGCTGAGAAATCTGTTACGAAAAAAAATGTGACGAACGCACGCACGGACGGACGGACGCCTGGCATTTCTATGTCCCCGCTCCTAGTTGCGGCGGTGGACAATTACGGGACATTGCCACAAAATGGAGTGGGTCCGATTTTTACTATACAATAAACTTACTTTCAACGTAGTTATTTGTTCTGTTGTTTATGTCTCTGTCATAGACATTCCACATTTGGGGAGGGAACATTCCATTGGCGTGCAGGTAGTTGTTCTCAAAGAAGTCCAGGAAATCGGTCAACTCCGGAAAACGTCTACACAATCGAACAGTATTCCTAGATGTTCTCAGCAGTCGGAAATTCTGACGCACTACAGCCAGCGGTAGATATCCAATGGCCATCACCTTTCGAATGACTTTTTTCAATCTTTGGTTCTGACGGAACTCTGTGGCTAAGCCTAAATTTTGCACTTTTCTCCACAAATTCTGGTTGAAATGGAAATAGCACCCGCTTATTTGTGCTCTCGGTAGTTCTGTCTCGACTGCCGTTATTATGGCTTGCTCAAAGTCGCACACAACTCTTCTAGGTCTCCATCTGTTGTTAGTAACTTCCCGAATTTTTCCCTTTAAAACTTGAAAGACGTGCCTGTAATCTACAATTGTTCTACTAACCATCAGGCAGTTAACAAAACACAGAACACGATTTGTATACATTCCATGTATGGTAAAATACTGCTGATAAGGTCTTGGACATGTTCTAAAAGTCCCATCACAATAGATTTCGTGGCACTGTTGTAAGTTTTTCAAATTATCTTCAGTTGCATATATAAGGACTCCCCATTCATTGTCTTTGTACAAGAGAAATTTTTCTTCAGACCATGTTCGTTTCCACGTTCCGTGTATTGAAACATCATTTATTTTAAGCGGCACTTGAGGTACATGTTCTAGTCGGTGGCGGGTCATAGACGACCGGACTCTATGGAATTGCGGTATGTGTTCAACATCTCCCCCTCCTCTAGCGTAGTTTCTGGCAGCGTTATCATAAACACGCTTCAAGGGAACACTTGGATCCTGTCTGATGTTTTTTGCGCAAAGTGTGAAGTGTTTTGTCCCGATCTATTACAATATCGTCCTCCTCGTGGGTATGTTCATTTTCGTGCAGTATACGGATATTCCGTACCTCATCGTCAAGATCGAAGACATTGGTCTGCAGATTTGCTCTACACTCTGTACGCCAACACCGCCAATAGATAGATTGTCTACGAACTCTATTTCTGATATTTAAAATTGTGTAGTAGGACTTTGCCTCCGCGGTTCCCCGTGATCATTCTCGTTGTCATTTTAAGATACGATACAACTTAGAGTTTTGGATCATTTATATATGCCATAGTCGTGGGAAGTTTTAGATGGCATGGGATGCCAATTTTCAAGGGATACTGACACTTCCGAAACACAAAATTCGTGAATGAAAAACTTTGTAAAAAACGTTGCTGAAGAAAATGTCAATTTTGATGACACGTTATGACATACTTGGCAGTAGTGAACGTCTACAGCGATTGGTCAAAATAACGTTCGATTTCGGTCACGTATCTGTAAATTAATTTACGTTTTACTTCATTTTAGATCTTTATTATTGTTTTTTTTTACACGAACTACACTACTGTTTTTAATAAAACAAAAAGACATGTAAATAATTTTTTCTGATTTCAAATAAAATGTGATGGAAAACAAATAAATATACATACTAGATGACTCTGGCGAGGTTGAGAATGAAATTCATTTTTTATTCAAATGCTCTTATTATGATCGTACAAATTTCAACAAAATTATCACAGAGCATTGCGTTTACTTTAACCCACTTGATTTACAAGCAAAGTTACTTTGGTTATTATCATGGGAGAATGAATAGATTTTAACCCAATTATGTACCTTTATTACCTTGCTTATTGAATTGTTAATGGTACACCACTAAAGGTGTTATAGTTTGTTCTCCTTATGTTTTTTTTTGTTGATAGTGACTAATTATTTTTGTACTTTTATTTATTTATTTTTTTTTACAAAAGGCATTGATGTTCTGCACTAGACTCGAGGTGGAATGCTCTCTGTTACGAAATGCAGATCTTCAATGTCCTACTCAACTATAACTTCGTAATCTTGCGATTCTGCATCAGTCACGAGGTGGTATACTCTTGCCGTGGCTGGAGTATATCCATAAGCACAGTCCCTTGGTGACTTGTAGTATTGCAACTGCAATTAATACACTTAGTCCTATAATAAACAGAGGGCAAAAAAGATATAAAAAATCTCTCATTCTCTAGATCTTCTGTTATGAAAGGAGAACCTCGCCAGGGTCATATATTGGCCAATTTTTTTTTATTTATTAAATTTCTCTATGTTTGTCTTATTATAGATCTGTGAATGTACATGTATGTCATAAAACGAATCATGATTGTTACTTGTAATAGCCCCCTGTGGGACCTTGATTTGCAAATTAAAAAAATTTTATCTTATCTTATATTGTTTTAACACAAGCGAGGTACAGTTGGGAAAAGCGGAGGAAAATGAAAACCGACTGAGTTTCCGTCAATACGAGATTATGTTTCTGTGACATAATTTTTGAACTCCTTCATAGAATTTTAAAGCCACATGTAATAGTCAATATGACATTCCCTTAGCTGAACAAAGGTTAATGTATTACAGACTTTATCAAAAAGGGGGCTTTGAACATTTTTTTGTTGTCATTTACAAGGTAAATGATACTCCTTCCTCATTATTTTCCCCAAGAACGCCTTGTCAGATTGATTGATTGTTATTTGCTTTATATTCTGCAGTCACGTGATACTTCAGCCATAATCAACAAAAGTTTTCAAGTATCAGCGGCGGATCCAGAGGGGATGTCCTGGTGTTGAATCCCATATATCCTTAGAAAGTTTTGTTATTTTCGGGCATATTTTCGGCACAATTCGCCTGGAACCCCACCTTTCAAATAATTCTGGATTCGCTCCTGATGACAGTACTCTACCTTACGTAAAAATTGGCACATGATATACGATTGCCGTAATCGTAACCTGTGCCATATTGTTGGATCCTTTCATGTGGACTCTTTCGTATATCCGGTTATCTTTTACTCCAAAGACGTTGAGGGTGTCTATTACTCTGAGAAGAGGATGGATTTGGTTATCACAAGTAAAACAGGTGTCCAGTTAATTCTAGTTGTCGGACTATCGAACTGTCGGACTAATGAACTGTCGGACTATCGAACTGTCGGACTAACGAACTGTCGGACCAGCGAACTGTCGGACTAACGAACTGTCGGACCAGTTAAGTTTTTTCAACAAAAGTGTTATAAACCGATGCAAATATTTAGTTTTTAGTTGACATGTTTGCTTGCTACATTTGAGAGAGGAATTTCGCTGTCGCGTAAACTTTTGCGGCAAAAGAAATATTTTGGTCGACTTTATGAGCTTATCAATAAATACATGGTATATGCCACATATTTTATGTTAAATAGTAAAACATGACGGGTGTAATTAATGGTGCAAGAAATGCTTACCCTTCCAGAGCACCTGGGTTTATTAGAGTTCGTGTTTGTTAACTTGTTATTTGTCTTGTGTCGACCTCATCAAGTGTTTACAAAAATTATTTTCCTATTTCTTCCCTAAAAGGGCTTAAATAACGTTTACATTTTTCTGTTATGTCTTTTAATATGCGGCTAAAGTGGACAAACTATTCCGTTCACATAAATAAAGAGACGAATATAATGTGTAAATATCTAACATAAAATAATCATACTTTTCGGGTGCGTTCTATGGATAGATTATAATACCCACTAAGGGGCCTCGGTGGCCGAGTGGTCAAGGTAGTTCGTCTACTATTGATCACGTGGTCTGTCAACACTGAGATTGCGGGTTCGATTCTCACTGCAGGCAGGGTGTACTCGACTCCAATCTTAATTGACAAGGATTGCCAGTTTTCCTACCGCAGGTCGGGGGTTCTCTCCGGGTACTCCGGCTTCCTCCCCCAATAAAAACTGGACGCCATGAAATAGCTGAAAAATTGCTGAAAGTGGCGTTAAAACACCATTCAAACAAACAAACAAAAACAATAATACCCACTGAAATAACAACATCAGCATATAGCACGTGACATTGACGACTCTTTGCTCATTAATATTGTCGTGTCATGAATTTATAAGCTGTACTTACACAGCAAACATGTAAAGATCACTAGGAATACATTTTGACATGTTATTTATTCACTCAAGGTTAGCTCAAATAGGCCACTTTCACAGCAATAAGGGTATCAAGACTGCTTACCTCCTCATTATTGACATCAGCGGAACTGGAATCTACTTTATGAAAAAATATGATAAAGACAAATACGAAATGAAGAGAAATATAATCGCTTTTGAAAGTCTGAAAACAACATTTATCAAAGTAGAACAGCAAGTTTTTTAATCACAAACATATAATTAGAACAGTCATAGAAATATAATTTATCAAAATGCACGGAGTTCTGAAAGTGAAATTTTCCTAATGTTTATTCCGATAGCTAGGCCGAATTTTACTGCCGTTATAATCCGAAGTTAGTTTTGTGATTTGTCGGATAAACAAAAAAGCGAGGGTACGATTATTCGTTCTATCTGATAGCCAGAGTTCTCGGACGGCACACGACGTTGTTCTGACGCTGTATTGCATACATACTGCGTGAGACTTATTCAATCCGAGCCGATATTGTTAACAAACAAAACAAATAAACTTTTTTTGTGAGCTAAAAATGGCTTTGTAACGGGACTATGACACTTCCCGGTCTCTTTCCGAGTTCTTTGTAATGTTATTGTGCGTATAAATAAACAATATTGTCAAAATTACAACCTTTAATAAGTCTCTATAATATCAATTCACATATACAGATTCAAGTTGATTTTTAGAAGGTACAACCTATATTAATCATTGCTAAATGTATATTGGTCAGCACTTTATAAAGAATAGATTTCGTGGCTTACTTAAGTTGAAAGTAATTCTAAAGTAAAGTCTTTTTGGGACGAACGAATATTATCGTCTTCTCAAGTAGTGAATCCCCGTCTGACTGAGCGTCTTGTTCTCGATAACGTCTTGTACCCGAAAACGTAACCCGACGGGATAGCGGTAATCTGGCCGAGCTCGAGGCACCGATTGTAACTTGACTTGAATGAAATCCGGGGTTATGTCAACTTTACATCCAAAGAGCGAATGATAAATATAAATAGATATAAATAAATTAATTAACCAGCCCCCAAAATTGTACATTAAAAAGTGCTTTCCATTACAGCTTCATTATAGAATAATAACAAGGTTTTAAGAACAGTTTATAGACAGGTATTTTTAAATAGTGCAGTACGTGGTTTTGACCAGTGAGATTATACAAAAATACCGGAAAATTAAAAAATGTAAAAAAAAATATTGACCTTATTCTTTCTTATTTTTAATTTTTTTTTTTTGGTCATCATCTGCATTTTTTCTTTGTGTGTATGTGTTGGTCTTTCATAGCTTTCGGGACGTCTCGCCATTTCGTCCATAACCAATTCGGCCATAATAGTCATTTCGACCATAGTACGCTTCGGCCATACTTTAATAAGAAGTTTTGGTCATGGTTTCATATATTTTTTAATAAAGTAAAATGGCATTAAATAAATGTTATATAAACGTTTTAACCTCAAAATTACTGTTGATGTTATGTTTATACCATACTTGATAATAAATCCATTTATTGTTAAATAATTCAAAATCTTAAATAATTAATCATCAATCAAAAGTTCTAATCACTATTAAAAAGCACAATAATTAAAAATTGTTTATGTTGATTAACCCAAAATTATATCACTGAACATTCAACGGCTGACCCAAGCCTAAGAACAAGCTAACTTCAAAAGTGATAATAATTTTCTTCCTATTTATGCATTTGAACTTATAAATATAAATATAATAATTGTGTTATACAGATATTATAAATTTGAGCTTGTAATTGAACAATATATGCTTTATTAATAATTTTTGTTATTCTTTGAAAAAAAACCGTAACTTATTAATATTATTTATTTCTTCAAAGGAATAGTTTGAGAGCGGTATGAAATTTTAAGATTTGTGAGATTGTAATTAACTTGTGCAATTGTTTGTAAATATTTGCATTAGAATGAGAGGTGTAAGAGTAAAAAAGAGAGTGATTCATAATGTGTTTCTTTATGTTTAATACTTGTTGAAGCCATATTTGTTATATGTTTTGAAAATATAATAGAATGTTTCATTTACCTATATAGAAATCATGCAACACCTTACTGAAAATGAAATCAACACATTTAAAATTTCCAAAAATATTTACACATGCAAGATTACATGGTTGTAGGAAAAAAGTCACAGGAAAAAAAGTCACGGAAAAAAGTCATGGATAAAAAGTCACAGGAAAAAAGTCACGGAAAAAAAGTCATGGATAAAAAGTCACAGAAAAAAGTCACGGAAAAAAGTCATGGATAAAAAGTCACAGAAAAAAAAGTCAGAAGAAAAAAAAGTCACAGGAAAAAAGTCACAATTAATAAGTTGTATTGGTATTAAATGTGTGTTTTTTTCCAAGATTTATATTCTTATGTATAAAAAGTTAAGTGGATATTTAATTTTAAAATAAATATTATAACAAAGTAACAAAATTTTATCATATAAAAACAAAGGAATAAATATTAAATAAATAAATCACTAAAATGTTGAAGCCATATTTTTGGCTTTGATCTATGTATTAATATAGTTGTTTATCCTATTCTTTTCTTTGGTATACATATTTTTAACTGTTAAAGCAGCACAAAAAGAGCTGTCAACAGTAATGTGTTTTTACTAAAATGTTTTCTAGATTTTGATGGACTTGACACACAATTTTAATTAATAATATTATTAAATAACTAGTAAGTAATAAAGTAATAAACAAGTTTTACATAAAAAATATGACTATAATTATAATAAACATAAAAAATATCTTCATATTATGACAACATATGTGACCAAGACTACTTATTAATTGTGACTTTTTTTCCTGTGAATTTTTTTCTTGTGACATTTTTTCCTGTGACTTTATTTCCTGTGACTTTATTTCCTGTGACTTTTTTTCCTGTGACGTTCTTTTCGTTTACCGATTACATATACATTTCATTTATTTTCAAAGTTTCATCATGATTGCTATCTAAATACATTTGATAAAAAAAAATATTCTAATCATGCTAGTCCGTACATTTAGTGTTGTCCGGCATGGATTTTTTGTTTTAACTACGAATAAGGGGAAACAACTCAATACGCCATTAAAACAGATTCACAACATGTGGAGTGACGAACCGCCGGCGTCTTTTGTTCCTCCTGAGGTGCTTCTGCTATATTACCTATATGTTTTTAATATTCTTGCTTGAAAATTTTCAGCAGTACAAAATCTGTACGTTATCATCCCAAATTAAACGATTTTAGAGAGCGATGGTTTGACATATGCGATTGTCAGAAGAATTGACGACTTTCCAATTTAAAAAACGCCACCTAGTGTCCACTTCCGGTACTAAAAACGGGCTACAGCCGCAGTTTGTCCTGTTGAAACCTTTTGAAAACAATTGTCTTTGATAAATTTTCACGCTTCAGTTGAATGACAGGTGTCAATATCTGAGTGAGGAAGGTTATTAAAACCGCCTGCTGTGTAAACGTGATCGTTAATTAATTAACCAATGTTCATTACCCTATTTACCTGATGCTAATTGGAGGTAGAACCCCAGCTGTTTTATAGCTTGAATAAACTATCTTACCAGTGACATCCGTGTTGTATTCAAACTCACCTGTTGCCTATGGCTATAGTAACATCTACTAATAAGGTTAATTAGATGAAAAATTTAATTGGCATAGAAAAACAATATAAAAACAATCCAAAATCTTTATTTCAATATCATAGTCTTTTAGTAATGATAGCCGTAGTTTTTTTTAACAGGAAGTAAAAGGGGAGATAAATCATGTAAAACTGGAAATGGGTCAATTATAGTAAACGTTACCGTGTCAGTCCGACGGGTTTTTGCATGACAAAATGGAAAACTGCTACTGCGTTTGGTCGAGTTTATGGTCCTTTTGTAAATCTCATATTACACTTTTTGAAATCAACAATTATTTTCCACAGCTAAACCACAGGGGCTTGTAAAAATCGATTTTCTTGCGCTTTCGAATGATACTGGGTCGATTTTGTTATAGTGTGAGAGAAGGGAAGAAACAGAGTCTATACCTGCCAACTTTCAAATTTTTTTTTAAAATATTACTTTACCCCTATCTACATGATCTACGCAGGTTTGTAATTATTTCTGTTCCCGAATTGAATTATTAAAATTTGAGAGTTAAATGACATTAGAAACATAAAGGTAGGGTTTTTCATGAAGATAATTCAGTTCCGTTGATTTATTGTTTGTTTAATTGCTCCCGTCCTGAATATAGCTGAAATACTGCTCGCTGGACGTAAAGCAGACATCCAATCAATCAATTAATGAAACGTTGCAGATACATATTTTTCACCATTTTAGTATGTTTGCTGGCATAACTACTCTGTATTAACACTGGCGGTAAGTTCAGCTTAAGGGGTTAAAACTAGGGATCAATTTCCTCTGTATCCTAGAACCCAGTTGTATAGATCTACTTATTTTTAAAATGGCAGAATAAATGTGACTTTTCATAACCTAATAAAATATGATAACAATTATAATTGGCGAGATAGAATGACAAGTAATATCAGTGGATATAACAAAGAAGGAAACAGAGATAAGTTTGTTTATTTGTGCTATTTATGGTTGACCAAAATAAGTTAAATAAATTAATAAATAGATTGATACAATTAATAGATCGATACCCTTGGGTCCTATTATTTTGTAATACCCAAACAATACATTATTCAGAATTGCAGAAACATAACACATGAACAAAAAGAAAAAGAAAGAAATAGAAATCTAAACCAGCACAAAACAACTAACAAGAGTGTTGGTGTATATTGTACATTTAATTGACAACTTTCCAATTTAAAAAAATGCCACCTAGTGTCCAATTCCGTATATTAAAAAAATGTTTGTCCTGTTGACAACTTTTGAAAGACAATTGTCTTTGATAAATTTTCACGCTTTAGGTTAAATGACATGTGTCAGTATCTGAGTGAGGATGTTATCAAAAGCCCTTGTGGAATAAACATGATAATTAATCAACCAATGTTTATTCCCCCATTTACCTGATGCTAATCTGAGGTAGAACCCCAGCTGTTTTAAAGCTTGATTAAACACGCTTACCAGTGACATCTGTGTTCTAATATTCAAACTCACCTGTTGCCTATGGCTATACTAACATCTACTATTGAGGTTAATAAAGATGATAATGATTATTTGGCATGGACAAACAATACAAAACAATAAAAGGTTCTTCCATACATTTTTGGGAAAGACCGGTTGATCTTTAACAAGTGATAGAATTTGTATCTCTTTTTGCGAGTGGAGGGCAGCGGAACGAGCCAAAAGACATAAAAATTTCTATCACGAGTGAAAGTTCACACGGGCTTTCCCAAAAGCGCATGAAAGTACCTATTTCTTCTGTAAACCAACAACTTTCACATTGCTATATCCTATAGACTCTCCATTGTTTTAAACTCCATTGTCTCTGACATCCAATCAGAACGCCAGAAACAAGAACCTCATAGAAGAACGTTTTTATGCTTCCATATAAACAACGTTCTTTTTTCTGGTGTTTTGATTGGACGACTCAGCAAGTACAGATGTGTGCGCGTGAGCTCATCTGTACCAGAAATCGGCCATTTACGGAAGAATGCAAAATCTTTATTTCAAAATCATAGTCTTAGTGGTGACAGCCTTAGTTTTATTAACTGGAAGTAAAAAGGGAGATAAATCATGTAAAACTGGAAATGGGTCAATTAATTGGAGATGTATTTTACTGACTGGAATATGAAACATGCCTTGTATGTTTTAGAACATGTATTGTAATTAATTATATATTTGTTTTTGCAGTATTATCCTTATGCACCTCCAGGAGATTATGATGGACACACAGGTATGACATTGTTAGGGCAACTTGGGGGAGATTTTGATGGGACAAATTAAATGACTTCAAAATGAAATTGTGAAAGGCATAAATATAACATAAAAATGCATGTACAGATGAACTTCATTGACCTAATCTCTCATTATATGATAGTTAATTGAAAAGATTTTTGTAGAAATAATGGTTAAATTTGATATAAATATTATACAGTTGTATCTTACATTAATTTTTTGTTGTTATTGGGTTTAAGGCCAGCCACTTTTGGCAAGTTTTCGGCTTAAATGGTGCCCATTTTTTATTGAAGTAGGAAGCCAGAGTACCCAGTAAAATCCCCAGACCATCAGATAAGTTTAAGATGAACTACAGATTTTTTTTACTTGTTACCATTGTGCCCATATTTGGATCATCTACATGTATTATCTCTTTGTAAGTCTTTGTGAAGAACTCATAGGTACATGTACAATGAATTTAACAGTAATTATGCCCTTTGCAGTTGGGCATCCTTCTAGACCAATTAAAAATGCTTTATGATTTGTCTCACAATGTTAATAAATAAAGTATGATGATTAATCACATGTGTTGAAGATAGTTTTTGTCTCGCCTTCGACGAAAGTCGCTGGAGGCGAGACATATGTATGGGAATCAGGCGGCGGCGGTATAAACACTTGACATCTTGCTTCATATATTTGTAAACCAAAGCCCTAGGTCCATCAAATTTGGTCCAGAGGTAGCTTATGATGAGTACTTGCCAGTCAGTCACCTGTCACCTGACCTTGACCTCAATTTCACGGTCTAGCGACTACGTTAAAGTTTTTGGGTTACGACTGTTCCTCTGTAACTACGCATGGTAGGATGACAATATTTGGTGTATAGGTTGCTGATGACTAGTACATGACTGTCTGGTAGGTGTCACCTGACCTTGACCTCAATTTCACGGTCCAGCGACTACGTTAAAGTTTTTGGGCTATGGCAGTTACTCTGTTACCACGCATGGTAGGATGACAATATTTGGTATATAGGTTGCTGATGACTAGTACATGACTGTCTGGTAGGTGTCACCTGACCTTGACCTCAATTTCACAGTCCAGCGACTACCTTAAAGTTTTTGGGTTACGACAGTTCCTCTGTAACCACGCATGGTAGGATGACAATATTTGGTATATAGGTTGCTGATGACTAGTACATGACTGTCTGGTAGGTGTCACCTGACCTTGACCTCAATTTCACGGTCCAGCGACTACGTTAAAGTTTTTGGGTTATGGCAGTTTCTATGTAACCATGCATGGTAGGATGACAATATTTGGTATATAGGTTGCTGATGAATAGTACATGACTGTCTGGTAGGTTCCACCTGACCTTGACCTCAATTTCACGGTCAAGCGACTACGTTAAAGTTTTTGGGTTACGGCTGTTCCCCTGTAACCATGCATGTTAGGATGACAGTATTGTTATATAAGTTGCTGATGAATAGTACATGACTGTCTGGTAGGTGTCACCTGACCTTGACCTCAATTTCACAGTCCAGCGACTACGTTAAAGTTTTTGTATTAGGACAGTTCCTGTGTAACTATGCATGGTATGGTGACAATATTTGGTATACAGGCAGCTGCTGATATTTAATGCTATTTACGTAATTCTTATGACGAAATTTATTTTCGTTACTGATGCTGAATGCAGGCGAAACGTTTTTCTGTGTCCACACTTGTTTAATTTCCATCGGTCCACAGAAGGCTGGAGTTGGCATAACACCTTTTAGCTTTTACCTTGCCCATCCTTTGGAGTGTATATGCTATTTTGTTTGCATTATCATAGACTTTTGGGAATAATTAATTAAAATATTGTTTAAGCTTTTATATTTTCAATTCTTCAAAATAAGAGATCAATCTAGAGCAGACACTTGTGGGCTGCCCACTGTGGACAGGTGGATTGCCGAAATCCACCTGAGCTCTAGTGTACAGGTAATATTCTATTGGACCTGTAAATTGTTTATGTAGTACAGTGTTCAATATTTTTATATCATTTGCAGGTGACCCTAGACAGGACCTAGAGTATGAGAGACAATATTCTTCTCAACAACCATCTTTTATAGTGCCAGATGTCATCAAGAACTTCCTCATGGTGTTTCAGAAGGCTGTCAGTGATCAGAATCTTTATGAAATACAAAATGCTTATGAGAATGGGTAAGCTACAGTACTGTCCATGGTGAGAGAGGACACATGGTGGGTAAAACCTTAAGCTTGTTTACTCTTCCTATGCGTTCATGGTAATAGTGAGCACAGGTTGGGCAAAACTTCTAGATTATTTACTCTGCCCATCTCTCCATAGGGATAGTCGACTCAAGTGGGCAAAACTTCTAGCTTATCTACTTTGCCCACCTGTCCCAAGGAGGAAGTTGGTACTTGGTGGGCATAACTTCTTCTCTACCCTGCCCACCTTTCCATAATGATAGTGGACACAAGGTAGGCATAACTTCTTCCTTGTCTTCCCTGCCCACCTGTCCATGTCGATAGTGGGCACATGTTGGGCAAAACTTCTGGCTTGTTTACTCTGCCTCTCCTTGGAGTAGATATAATGTTTCTTTGAGTAGAAAAAGCAAATTTCCTCGGGAACCATACTTGTAGCATACATGTTTTAATCTATTACAAAACTGCATCGGTTGGGTTTACCACATACCGTATAAGTAATTTAAACCGTATATTAGTCATTTTAAATAAAGTTTATATGCAGATCTTAATTACGGGATGATAGGGTTATGTTACATCATGGTGAGATCGCATTGTCTTCTTATGGGTTGCAAATTTTTCCTCAGACGTTAGTGGCCTATTATTACATGAATAATGTAATTACAAAAGAATAATGTAGCATGTTAGTCATGCAGAAAGTAAAGCTGACACATGTTTATATAATGAAAAACTTATTATTTGCTATTCATGGTTTAATTTTACCTGCAACAGAAAATTGGTAAAATTTGATTTCCATTTTTCAATGATTACTATTCTAATATGATGTGCCTGAAATGCTTTGAGTCGACACCAGGTGTAAAATGAGTACCATTATATATCAAATTTGTCCTAAATGGTTGACAAGTCCTGCAACTCAAAGGCTATGTTGTTGATAACAGTTAATATATATGTCCTATAGAATTGAAATAATTCATAAGGAGCAAGAATATATACTTATTTTACCACTGGTTTGCCTTTTATGTCTGCATTTTAAAATATGGTACATAAAGAGGCAACCGGTGGTAAAAAAAGTATATATTCGTGCCCCAATGAATTATTTCTCAAGTCTAGCCATAATCACACAGTGCCTTTAACACAGTGCCTTTAAAGGCTCATTTTGTTGACACCTACGACAGTGCATGCAATTTTATTAGATAGCTAATGTTTTCTTACCTAAAAACAAATACTGAAGTAAATACCCACACAATTTTGATTGATTAATGATATACATTTTCTATAGCTGTATATTATTTTTAATGTCAAGCTTACAGTTTGTTTGTATGAGGTTAAACACCACTTTTAGCAATCTTTCAGCTAGGTCATTGTGGTCAATTTTTATTAGAGGAAGTAGTATCAGGTGAGTGTAACCTGCAAAGGGAAATCTGGGAATCAGAGTCCGGTACACTGACGTGAAATTGGACTTTGCCCAGCTAAGTGTTGATGCACTAGTGATCAATAATAAATGACTGACTACTAAACCACTTTGCAACTTGGGCCCAAGTTTACATTAAGAGACACCTTTTATAGTATATAATTTGGTTTTGAAAAATATACACAATTTTTTTTTCAGAATTTGTGTGCGTTATTCCAAAAATTTAAGTAATTTAATGTTGGATGTTTTTTTCAGTTTTAACAAGTTGACAGACAGATTCTTCAAGACAAGTGCATGGCCTGAAGCAGACATTATTGCTCCAATTGTGCAAAATGGTTAGAAATATAAGATATATATATTTTTCACACTTTTTTAAGACTTTCTCAAAAGATCCTGTTATATGAGTAATTATGAAACTGAAGGTCACGGTCAGTGTCGGAATTGTTTCATGTACAGGTTACTTGCAGCATGACATTTAGTTACAGAAATCGAGTAATTTAGATGATTGTCTTTATTCAGTATATATATATTAACCATTTAGTGGTTGAAGATTTTTTTTTTATTTAAAAAAAACAGAAGGCATACATATCAATTAAACAATGAATTTATTTTACTTTTGCACAAAAGATACCAATTAAAAAGAAAATGAGGAATTGAAATATGATATAATGGAAAATGTCATTTTTAAACTTACAATTTTCGGCCTTGTAGTTATTGCTTATTGTATGGCCACGTTAAATAATAAGTTCTTCATGATTTATTATATTAACTACTAGTAACACTTACCTTTTTGGGAGAAAAATAACATTTGAGTTCTTCATGAAAACCTGTAAAAACCTGAAAACAAAGGGAAGTAATCCATTGTTTTGAAAATAAAAAATGTACAAGTTGCAACAATAAAACACAATAATTGTGTCCTGATAATGCTATGATTCTTTTTTTTTGGTTTCAGATCACATCTTTCTGATCTTGTACAAAGAATTGTACTACAGACATATTTATGCTAGAGTTCAGGTTAGTTTGCTTTATGAACATTGACCTATTTACATACAGTTGAATTCAATAGCAAAAATGGCTAAATCAATACAATTTCACTTGTTATTAAGGCAAATTAAATTTATCAGGCTGTGTTCCTACAAGGATTGCATGCGATTTCAATTTTAACTAATTAGTAAAGTTGTCACATTAGTTTGATCTTCATTTCGTCATTTAATTTGACCTTTAAATTTAACTGGATAATTTGGATTGTAAAAGTATTAAAAGTTCAGTTTATTAATTTGTTAAATTAAAAATGCTCAGATGTCAAGACTACAGTGAAGAGAAGACAATTGTTCTTGATCTCAGCAATTGTTTCTGCACCAAATGAGGACAGTTGTTAAATGCAATGAATTAATTTTTGACATGGTTCAGTTTAAAGTTCTGTTGTTTATACCTGCACCAACAAACTTTTGTCAAAACATTAATTAATTTTGTGCCAATTTGTTTCAAACATTTTGTTTCTTGTATTTATTTAGAATAAAACTTCTACGTTTTTGCCCTCAGTTGACTGATCTGAACTTTTTTAGTTGGAAAATGTTCCTTTGGTATATTTCCTCCCTCACATATCGCCAAAATATCTGGTCCCAAGTTTTACAATATACCACCAGTGATCTGTAACTAATGAATAGTTTTAAATTTTTTCCTACAAGTGGATTTTTGTCCTATCACTTCCATTTCTTGTGGTTTTATGGTACACCAAAAAGACATATATTTTATTTCTTTTTTGTTGTTGAATACATTTGTAAAATACAGTTCAACATTTTTAATTACAGAGTGGGCCAACACTAGAGCAGATGTTTGAATCATATTACAACTATTGTAATCTGTTCAATTTTATCCTCAGTAAGTGTCAGTAGATAATACAAAGCTAAAAGAGTACTAGAGAGCATTTTGTTTTAATCTAAGTCAGACATGTGTTTTTTTATAGCTGAGTCTTAACACCAATTCTCCATAAGGATCAAAGGATTTCCATATAGGGTGAGACATGACATGTCTCAGATTTTGCTGATTTTCATTTTATAAGTTGAAATTGACCATTGGATCACAAAATAATGATTGTTTGTTATGATTTGACTTCGGTTGCCATGGTAACCGTGGCGGCCATTTTGGGCCGATTGAAATACAGTGAAAAGGGTAATATTCAAATCCCAATTTTTAAGCGGAAAATCAATTCATATTCAATGGAATTTTTTTATTTGCTTAATTCAATATCTCATTGACAATATTAAAAACAGTTACAACACTTTAAATATATGTGTGATCAGACTGAGACTATTGAACATATCAAGAAATAGTGCATTATTCTCTATAATTTTTGGTAAAAAATATTACCATTTTTGCCACTTTTCTGACTCCATTTTCAGACAATGCACCAATCACAAATATTTATCATGAATATAATTACATAGAATGATGATTAATATTCAAAAATTTGTAAAATCTCAATGGGGTAAGAAAAAATGTCTATAGAAAACACTGTTAAAGTTGGTTACCATGGTAATAAAACAAAAACGGCAATTTTTGTCTCGCCTGCGACGAAAGTCGCTGGAGGCGAGACATATGTATGGGAATCCGGCGGCGGCGGCGTAAACACTTGACATCTTGCTTCATATATTTGTAAGCCCAAGCCCTAGGTCCATCAAATTTGGTACAGAGGTAGCTTATGATGAGTACTTGCCAGTCAGTCACCTGTCACCTGACCTTGACCTCAATTTCACGGTCCAACGACTACGTTAAAGTTTTTGGGTTACGGCAGTTCCTCTGTAACTACGCCTAGTAGGATGACAATATTTGGTGTATAGGTTGCTGATGACTAGTACATGACTGTCTGGTAGGTGTCACCTGACCTTGACCTCAATTTCACGGTCCAGTGACTACGTTACAGTTTTTGGGTTATGGCAGTTCCTCTGTTACCACGCATGGTAGGATGACAATATTTGGTATATAGGTTGCTGATGACTAGTACATGACTGTCTGGTAGGTGTCACCTGACCTTGACCTCAATTTCACGATCCAGCGACTACGTTAAAGTTTTTGGGTTACGACAGTTCCTCTGTAACCACGCATGGTAGGAAGACAATATTTGGTATATAAGTTGCTGATGACTAGTACATGACTGTCTGGCAGGTGCCACCTGACCTTGACCTCAATTTCACGGTCCAGCGACTACGTTAAAGTTTTTGTGTTACTGCAGTTTCTCTGTAACTATGCATGGTAGGATGACAATATTTGGTATATAGGTTGCTGATGAATAGTACATGACTGTCTGGTAGGTGCCACCGGACCTTGACCTCAATTTCACGGTCCAGTGACTATGTTAAATTTTTTTTATTAGGACAGTTCCTCTGTAACTATGCATGGTATGGTGACAATATTTGGTATACAGGCCGCTGCTGATATTTAATGCTATTTACGTAATGCTTATGACGAAATTTATTTTCGTTACTGATGCGGAATGCAGGCGAGACGTTTTTCTGTGTCCACACTTGTTCGATATTTAAATATATGTATGACCATACTTCTAATATGAGCCAAGATAACAATTGTTGTCATCATATGTACCTAAAAGGATCTTTTCAACATAGTATGACCTTAGAAAACTTTCAAGATCACTTGTGTTGTTCTCAAGTCACTTAAAAATTGATTTTGCTTCGAGATTTTCATATTTGAAAGCTCAATTTTTAGTTGACCTTGACCTTGAGACACTGTACCCTGAAATGATTTCAGTGTCATTTTAAGTTTATAGGATGTCTGTTAAAAATAATAATTAAGGATGATTAAATTTAACCCCAAGAAACAGTAGTTTCGTGGAAATATTGAACAATACAGAAATGGCTTTTTTTCACAAGTTACAATGGTAACCATCTTTGACAGTGTTTTCTATAGACATCTTTTGTTACCCCATTGAGATTTTTATAAGTTTTGAATATTAATCATCAATTTATGTAATTATATTCATGATGAGTATTTGTGATTGGTGCATTTTCTGAAAATGGAGTCAGTAAAGTGGCAAAAATGGTAATTTTTTGGAAAAAAAACTCCAGAAAAAATGCATGATTTCTTGACATATTCGATAGCCTCGTTCTGACTACACATTTATGTTTAGTCTTGAAACTGTTTTGAATATTGTCAATGAGATATTGAATTAAGCAAATAAAACGTTATATTGAATATGCATTGATTTTTGAATAACAAATTGGGAATTGAATATAGGCTATTTCGCAGTATGAGAAATGATCAAAAATGACCGCCTCGGTTACCATGGCAACTGTGGTCAATCATAACAAACAGTCATCATTTTTGTGATCCAATGGTCAATTGCAACTTATGAAATGAAGATCAGCAAAATCTAAGACATGTCATGTCCCAGTTATTTTGGTGCTTAGGGATAATTGTTCTTAAGTACATGTACAAAATCAAATTAAGGGTTCCCACACAAATTTAAAAATGGGAAAAGATCGGGAATTTCTTTTTTCCTTTTCAGTTTAGGATAAGTCAGGGGAAAAACAGGAAATTGTGTACACATTTACAAAGTTTTGCTGTCTCATCATTACTTTTAAAGGGGCAAGATAATTTGCAACAAAGCTTTAAATCTGGATACATCTATTAGGACTTGTGAAAATAACGATTGCTTTAGCTAACAATATTTCAACATAATATTAAATTTTAATTGTTGAAACTGATGTTGTGGTGTCACTCAAGATGACCTTAAAAATCATTAAAAAAATCCTTGGAAAGTCCTTGAAATTGAAAAATTATAATTTTTATGGGAACCCTGTCAAGATAACTAAACAAGTTTGATGAATCTATGATTCCTGTGAATATTTGTTTTCTTCTACACCAAATTGTTTTTCCCCCTGTGGATACTACCATTTGCCATATTACATATGTCAAAATGATTGAAAGACTAGTTTTTCTTTCAGAGGCTTCCTTTTCCTATAAAAAAATGACATGATGTTGCTGAAAGTGGTGTATTCAAACAAACATATGAACAAACTAGCATGTGTCATTATAAATTGAAGACTAATTTTCTGCTGAAGGTCAGGGTTTTTATCAGACACTCCAGTTTCTCTTGCAATAAAAACTGGATGCCATGGTATAACTGAAAATTTGCCACATAAACACTTTGTCAAACAAAACAGTTTAAAGAGTCATGACAAAGACAAACGCATTATATTTTTGGTACAGGCAAGTTACAGTTACTGCAAAAGGCAGCTACTGGCCATTAAAAACCAGCATATATATATATATATATATAACATTTGGTAAAAAAATATCTTTAAGAACCAGTCAAATTACAATACATACATTAAGGTATAAGGTGGAACTATGGTTAAAGTTATAGCATCTTTTCTCAGCTGCTCATCAACGTTTTAAAAGTATTATCTAGACTCATTTTGGAAATTTTTTGTTCCAAGAAATTTTTAATGTATATATGAATTCAGTTTTGAAAGATATTTTTTTCAGCAAAAAGCAACACTATTTACTGTCAAATTTCATGGAATCCTTGAATTCCATAGCTTCATAATTCTAATATTAAATGCATTAATTAATTCATTTCAATTTTGCATTTTCTTGGTATGGTATTAGTACATATTTGTTTATGTTACAGATGCGGAAGGACCTGTCCACCTAGAGTTGCCCAATCAGTGGCTATGGGACATTATTGATGAATTCATTTACCAGGTTTGTTTGATCATAAAAACACAAGGAAAGCATTGAGTTTCTTAGGTTAGGGCTATTCCAGAAAAATATGTCACCAGGGGGCAGAACGCTCATGAAATTTAGGGGTACCACCAATAGATTTGTATTAAAACGTACCCCACCCACCAACAATTTCCCGTTTCCAATGAGCCCCCCTACCAACATATATTTTTTTTTACCAATGAATTTCTGTCAATACTCGGCAAATCCGTTTTGTTGCAGGAACTGGGCCACATGGCTTGGGTTCCAGAAGGCCGCCATTTTAACTATATAGGAATTTTATGTGAAACAAATCTAATAATTCGAAAGTTTACAAATCTATTTCTTTAGCATTAAATTCTATATCTATTTTTAAAACATATTTATTTAATGAATTTAAGAAAGGCACTTTAAAAAAAACATATGGTAAAACTAAATCGTATTTTTTTTAAAGTTCGCTTCGTTATTTTCATATAGAAAAATCTGCACAATTCGATACCGGAAATTAAGTTCGGGTGAGTTACGAAACACCCGAGGAGTTCCGATTGACACATAATGTTGACTACGATGCGAATGAATGGCTCAACACGATCTGCTCGCGAAAAAAATCACGTTGAACGGAATATATTCTTTACCCTGTTACTCACCCACCAGTCAGACTTACCCCCACCAATGTATTTCGTTTAATTTTCTGACCTCCCACCTATAAATTTCTATTTACCCTTCACCCCACCACCAAGATTTATTTTATTTAATGGCGTTCTGCCCCCGGGGGATATATTTTTCTGGAATAGCCCTTATAATGTCTTTTTTTTTAATGAAAATATTTTTGTTGTCCTTTCAATTCTTGTTTCTTTGATTTTGTGTGTAAGTTGTTAAAATGCAGTCAGATACAACCTTAATAGCTGTTAACACAGAAATTAATTTGAAAATTGATAAATTTTACAGAAAAACAGTTGTTTTCATTACTAAATGCTTAAACATTTATGTCAATAAAAGATCTTCAGTTGTGAGATCAAACAGTAAGCTGCAAAATTGCCAGAAATTGACAACTTTATCACATGTATGGATCAGGATCATTTTACAATTTTATTCCAAGTTTGATTAAATTTGGCTCAGTAGTTTCATAAACAGGGCCTGGGTTGATACATGTACATGATTATAATCAACAATACCAGAATATGTGACAAATTAACTTGATTCAGAATCATTAATATTTTTGTTTATTGTCCTTGTTAGTTTCAGTGCTTCAGTATCCACAGAAGTAAGATAGGCAAGAAAACAGAAGATGAAATCAACGTACTCAGAGGCCATCCTAAGGTACTGTATTGATTGATTCTACACAATTTTTCAGCCATATTTTGAAAAAAAATTGATAATTGACATTCAATAAAATTAAATGTGTGTATTTACGAATGAATTTGTAAATATATTTTTCACTGCATCAGTTTAACAGTATAACTTAACAAGTAATAAACATGAACAGTATTTACTTAAACACTAATATACTTGACCTAAACTTGAACACTATTAGCTTAAGTAATTTTGAAATGCATGAACTTAAGGTAAACTTGAACTGTAATAATTACTAAACATGGTCAATACTTACTTGAGAAAACTTAAACAGTTATGATCTTTAGTTTATTCAAATTTATAATTACTTTGTGTTGATTAATAATATATGAAAACCTAGATAAATAGGCCAATTGCAAATACATATAATTATTATACTATTCCTTTTGAAATGCTACTGGTAAAGGTATAAGAAAGACATTACCATTGTTAGGTGATACATTTTAAAAGAGTAAATGACAATTTCTATTTTATTATTCTTGTTTTTGTTACAGATTTGGAACGTGCACAGTGTACTGAATGTGTTACACTCCTTGGTAGAGAAATCTAGCATTAACAGACAGCTAGAAGTCTACACTAGTGGAGGTCGGTCATTTTTAGAGGAAATTTTCAGTTTGTACATCCCCTGCTCCCCAAAGGGATAGGGGTATACAGTTTTGGGTCTGTGTGTGTGTGTCAGGGTTGCCACGCACCCGGGAAAACGGGAAAAGTCCTTGAATTTCGAAATTTGCGTTCCAGGTCGGGAAACATGCGTGAAAATGCGAAAAAACAAACAAATCCGTGAAAAATCCTTAATTTTGATCGTGATTAGTAAGTTCGGCACGAGTTGTCTTTCCCTTGCTTAAGTAAACAGTTCGCCCCATACGAAGATCGTCCTTTACATTGAAAGTAATGGAAGTTTTTGGGGCGAAATGTATGGGTCGAGATTTATAAGATTCTGAGTCTTTCCAGCGTTTGACACTAAGGAATTTGTAGAGCATGATGCGGTCGTCAAATTGATCCAGATAATATGGCGGGTTTCATGAAATCATATTTTGATTACCAGTTGAAAGGCTCAAATTTATTCCCTCCTACGCTTACTATAAACTTGAATACCATACAAGACAATTTGTTGATCCCATATATTAAAACGGTATCCGGTAAAAGCATCAAACAACTGGATTTTCTTCCACACTGACAATTCACGTCTTTCCATATGCGCGCCACCTACCGGTAACATGTTCGGTAACTCTAGTTTACATGTAAGACTGTAGTTGGTATACAAGCCATAACATAAGTCTGTCACACTATACCTTCAATAAACAATTAATTGGCACCTACGTAGGTGAAAACCCCATTAAATAAAAAGGGATATTAAAATATGTTTCAGATATACAGACTTTGCAAACTTTTGTCGAATAAAAGTGTGTATTTAAAAACTCCTAATTTATAAGTACACACAAAAAGTGTTAACATATGAACTGTGGTTAATAAGCTGCTAATAAATTGTAAGTATAAATTACTTTCACACTTTGTGCCCCAAGGAAATTAATTACCTGTTCATCGGATGCAAGATACCATACCTGGCTGCCGGTTAGATAAAGGTGATTTTTATTGTGGTGTCAACGAATATACGTGGAATGTAAATGACATAAATTACATGTACATGTAATTACAAGCCTCTGATGTATGTGAGCACAGATTTCAATAGGTTGACAGTTATCAGTTACGGATAATTGAATGATTACATATACCTATAATAAAAAAAATATCCCACTGAGAAGCTTCCTGTACAGGTGAATGGTGTTAATTGGAAAAGGTACACGTGCAATTTAGTAATAATTACCATGGGAAAATGTATTGTTTGTTCGGATACGACTTCCAAGGTATATTTTACCCACATGTTTTTGGATAAGCATTTTCCAAATTGCAGTCATAGGTTTAGTGGAATATGTCGAAAATAAAATAGCTTAAGATTATTTCCTTTTTTAATTGGAATGTTTAAGAAAATTATTGCAACCCAGAAAGGAGCATCGTTTTATTGCAGTCATGTAGAGATGTATGAACACGTGATTTCAAGCCTATGAAGGAATGCTCCTCCCATCGTTAAGTTTTTCCCGCCACACCTATTGATTGGATTGTAATAGGTGTGTTGCTTTCGATACACGGGGCCACCCACCTGTCAATTAAGTCAATCACATCAGGCGTTCAAAGGAATGAAAATAGACACTGAATACTCGCATTGTGCACGTCCGATTGTTTTTGAATTTCTAGACAATTATATTATCTGTCAAATGAACAATTGTGTGAACCCAAAAATAAAACTGGAACGTCACAATAACGAGGTCAAAATATGTTGCAAAACATTGTTTTTATGGTTTTTAATGCATTGGAAATAAGTATTTTCTCACTGAAAGTTAGTGGTAAGCATATACTGCATGTGCGAGTCATACATGTAAATCGCGGTTACCCGCCCCTTTAAGGGAGGTAACACCACTTAATTCGCAATCGGCGAATTGCAAATCAATGCTCAGAATCCAGAACGTACGGCTGCAACAAAATCATATGATCTACCAAAGACTTCCATCCCGTACGTGTACATGAACACATAGCTATTTCCTTATTTATTGGTCAAATCAGAGAAATAGAAAACATGTATATCATGTCTCTGGTCAAATCATGAAGACGCACAGTTTTCAGACTGAAGAATGGCGAGTGTTGTGAATTAATAAGGTAAATCTGCATTGAAAACCACTTGTAGTTTACACAAAGTCTGCATCATGTCACACTGGAAGGATGTATAGGAAATTGAATAGACATATGGAGTGAATGTGTATACGTGACAAAATTATATAGCGTTAAGGATATTGGTATCTATAAATCACCTTAGAAATTCATTTGAAGTTATCCTGGAAAAATTATGAAAACCCTTGAAAAACCCTTGAAAAGTCCTTGAATTTTGTGTCAAGAAAAGAGTGGCAACCCTGGTGTGTGCCAGTCCATAACCATTTTTTTGGTCACATTTTTCTCAGTAATGATAAATGAAACAATACTGAAATTTTGTCAATAGCTTTGTTTTATCATGCCATATTGTGGGATGAATTTGCAGACCTTTCTGTTATATAGTGGAGGTGTCATCAGCATTAGCTTTTTTAGTCTTTATATGTTCGGTATTAAAATTTTAAGGTACGCATGAGCACTTTGAAATATTTTATTCATGTAAGCTGTATAATGCAAAGTCAGCAAATTATAGTCCAGAATGGTATCACAGAGCAAAGCGTATCACGATACAGGCCTGCCATATTACAATATGTATCCCAATATATTGTAAGGATCTTACACATGCATTCGAAGTAAACCTTTGAGTCATTAAACATATTTCCAAGATCGGGTACATTCGCTGTGCATTGTCCGTGCATTACAATTATAATAATCAACATGTAAACATATTAAAAAGCAACAAAACAAAGGTAATTTACATGAATATAGTAACGTTCAACATTTTTTAAAATAAAGCTACAAATTACGAAGTCTTATGAGTTTTTCCGAGCATAATGGTATTCAGAGACTGTACCGATAAGGCATGTCGTCAATTACCAGAATCGCAGATGCCCTATAGTGGTCAGTCTGTCTCTCTGAAACTATTTGTGTCTGGGCTATAACTTTTTTATCTTTTGAGTTAAGCTTTTGATATTTCGGATGAGGGTAGATAATATCAAGGTGATTTGTCGCATACCATGGTTGATGACCTTTGACCTCAAGGTCGGAGGGGCCCACAGAGATTGATTCCATCCTTCTGATATCTAATAAGGCTCTGTTATCTAGGAATTTGACGTAACCATAGGCGCTTGTATGTGTCCATTCGTTCATTTAAAGTTTATTGTGCAAAAATATTTGTTGTGTTATGCAGAGTCATTGTGTTCCCCTTTTAGATGGCAACATTTCTTATGCCTCTTTCAATGATATCATGGTATCCAGTTTTTATTTGGGAGGAAACCAGAGTACTAGGTAATAACCCCAAACTGGCAATCATGTAGTTGATCACACTACCCAAAGCATACCCATACACAATACCCCAGTGGTTACTCATTAGTGGTTATTATTATAGACTTCTAACGACAAAGACCAAATAGCAACTGATGAGACCCCCTTGTGTAGAAGTTAGCTACCTTATAAGAGAAGTGACTTTTCTTTGGGGATTAACAAGATATTTGGGTGATGTTAAATTCTATCTGAAATTTATTATTGTTAAATAATTACAACTTATTAATAATTAAAACTTTACTTACGTGTTTTTAAAATTCAACCATGGCATATCTGTTTTGTTTATTATTGAAGGTGATCCAGAAAGTGTTGCTGGAGAGTTCGGACAACATTCTCTTTATAAGATGTTGGGATACTTTAGTTTGATTGGCCTACTCAGACTACATTCTTTGTTGGGGGACTATTATCAGGCCCTCAAAGTGCTAGAAAGTATAGATTTCAATAAAAAGGTAGACATTTAAAAACTGATAAAAAGGGAGACAATTTTAAAATAAATTTGAATATTTTGTTATACTAATACATTAAACATTAAAATAAGGTTACCCCTTGTAAACTTAAGATTTTGCCATTTCCATTACATGTTTAAGAAGCAATGAACTAGAAAGTTCTTTCACAGGGTGGCAGATATTTTATTGGAGCAGCACATTTTAAAAGTATTGTATTCAATGTATGTTTTAATAGTTAGACAACACTTTACAAATTATGTTGAATGTATGGTTGATTAGATCAGCTCCTTATTTATTTTATAGGTATAATCTTACCTTTCTGCTTATTGATTGCTATTGAAACTTTTCATATTGGACCAATATATTACTTCTTTGATGTTATCAAAATTTGTGTGTAACATGAGTTCAGTACAACTCTCTTTCTTAAACCGTTGTTTGTAATTTTGAAGAATATGTATTCGAGAGTGCCAGCATGCCAAATCACAACATTTTATTATGTGGGGTTCTGTTATATGATGATGAGAAGGTACCAGGATGCCATCAGAACATTGTCTAATGTGTTACTGTATATCCAGAGGACTAAACAGATGTTCCAGTCTCGAGCCCAGCTTTACGATCAGGTAATGTTTACCTTAGTGTGGTTAGAAAATGCTATTAGTAGTCGAACAATTTCAGAACCTGTCTTTACAGTCTTAGTCTGCTCTGTGTTTGTTTTTAAAAAATGGTCATCCAAATAGGCAGGCCCTATGCAAAGTTAGAATCTTAAGCATTCTTGTGCCAGACCACCATTTTTAGACATATTATTTCTCTTATAGAGGAATTACATCTTTATACTTTATATGGTATTTAAAAGAACTATTTTTGTTAACAGATTACCAAGATGAATGATAAGATGTACACCTTGCTGGCAATATGTCTGGTCCTGCATCCAATGAGAATTGATGAAAGTGTTCATTCACAACTGAGAGAAAAGTTTGCTGACAAAATGCTGAGAATGCAAAAGGGGTAAGAAATTCTGTTTGTATTGGAACAATAAACAGGTAAAATGATGCTGAAAATTTGACTGATTGAAGGTAAGATGATTTTATTCATAGAGAAAAATTCTAAAGAAGCGAAATATATATCAGTGGACTAAAATGTTTGATAACAATTGGACACGATGAAATATGGAGAGCTCTCTGATGTTCCATGCGAAAAAAAATGGCAGAGGATTCTCGGACTAGTGAGGATCCTGCATTTTGGCAGGAAAACTGCCATTCATTGTCAATTTATGGTTGGATTTGAAAAAACATCCAAAGTTTGACTCATACTCACAAACCAGTGTTGTTACACTGATGATCAGTAGTAGATGGCTAACATCCTAGACCACTCGGCCAAGTAGGTCCTGTTTGATACCTGTAAACTTGTAAATTGCCAAGAATTTGCTAACTACTTTATTTTTAATATTAAAAATCTTTTTTTGTAGGGATATAGAAGAGTTCACATCCAACTTTTCATTTGCTTGTCCTAAGTTTTTGTCACCTGTGCCACCAAACTATGACACACCATTAGTCGTCAACCATAAGGTTAGTATGTTAAAGTGTTAATGTGATGGTCTCTAAAATATGATAAGAGGGTGTTTATATCTCAAAGATGCTTATGGGGTAGTCTCTCAAACTTGTTAATGGGGTGATCTCTAAAACTTGTTAATGTGGTCATCTCTCAAACATGTTTATTGGTTGGTGTCTTAAACATGTTAATGGGGTTGTCTCTAGATCTTGTTAATGGGGTCATCTCTTTAACATGTTCATTGGTTGGTGTCTTAAACATGTTAATGGGGTGGTCTCTCAAATATTGGGTGGTCTATCAGATGTAAATTGTGTGGTCTCTAAAACTGGTTGATGTGGTCATCTCAAACATGTTCATTGGTTGTTGTCTTAAACATGTTAATGGGATGGTCTCTCAAATGTTGGGTGGTCTATCAGATGTTAATGGAGTGGTCTCTAAAACTTGTTAATGTGGTCATCTCAAACATGTTCATTGGTTGGTGTCTTAAACATGTTAATGGGGTGGTCTCTCAAATGTTGGGGTATCAGGGTCTATCAGATGTTAATGGGATGGTCTCTAATACTTGTTAATGTGGTCATCTTTTTAAGATGTTCATTGGTTGGTCTCTTAAACATGTTAATGAGGTGGACTCTCAAATGGTGGCTGGTCTATAAGATGTTAATGGGGTGGTCTCCCAAACATGTTAATGTTGGGGTTTCTCAAACAATAAAAATACACTCTTTGATGAGCAACTGATATTTTCTTCAAGTATACATGTAGTTCTAAATAAAAACTTTAACGTATTAAGAATCCCTCATGTTATAGAGTAATATACATGTAAATGTCTCTTCAAATTTATCCCTATGAAACTTTGTTTCTGCAAATGATTTACAAAAACGTAATTATTTGATTTGGGAATTATTCAACATCACATCTTCTGGTTACGAAGAATATCTCGTCAGCAAGTAATTCTCAACACCCGATCTTTTGACAGTTTTTGGGAAAAATTGTCATTTTAAAATTGATAAGTGTAACTTGTTTTTTATGGAAGATAATAAAATCTATCGAATTGATTTTAATGGGAAAATAATGATACAGTCAGCAAAATGGAGAGAATTGCTCCTGTCATTTAAAAGGTGAGAACTACTCACTTACCAGTATACAACTCAGCTGTCAATCTGATAGTTTGTTATGTTGATATGGACATAGAGAAGTTACTTCCCATATCCAAAGAATGGAGAAATCATGATTCTCTAATTTTGACGTAATATTTCAACTGCTTGACCGGTGTGGAAAAAATATTTCTCGTCACTACTGAATTTGTTGTTCTCAGGTTTTCATTGGTTAAAAATAATAACATCACAATAAAAACTCATGACGTCATAAACAAAACACCTTCAATTTACCGCGTATTCACGTCATGAACGTAAAATTGGGGTTGGGAGAATTTGTAATTCGTTTTGCAAATTTACTACTTTTTAAAATTACAGAAACAGAATCTTACATTAGTACTCATGGATTATCGGATTTCTCCAATCTCGATAGTTAAATTATGGAAATTTTAGTCCTTGCCAAGGCTCGGACTTAAAATTCCATAATTTAACTATCTCGATTGGAGAAATCCGATAATCCACTGGTACCAATGTAAGATCCTATATATAGCTTATCTTACTTATTCTCATTGTTTATTGTTAATGCAGCTATTTATCCATATTATGAACATCATATTTAATTAATGAGTAGTTGTTAGAAATGCCTTTGTTTATTTACAGGAACCATTTATGCTCCAGCATAAAGTATTTATAGACGAGGTTCAGCAGCAGGTTTTACTGCCTACAATCAGAAGGTTAGTTTTGTTATTTATGAATGCTATGACAATGAAAGAATTTTATTTTGTCCTTAATTTGAACATTATGTACATATTGTGAGAAGACTTTTATTTTTGTATGTCACATCATCACATGAACCATTCCCTTGGGTGTATAGGTTAGCTTTAAAACTGGTTACTTAAGTCTAATTGTTGGGTGATACATTTTAAAAAAACAAAAACACTACCTCATAAATAATACCAGCAAAGGAGAAATTTGCAATGGATATATATACGTTGATATCCATAGATATGGAGATTTTAACACCAATAGTACCTAAGTACACCCCTTGGCAAATCTGTATGGTGTACAGGGATGAAGAACTTTATCTTTTGTACCATCTGCAATATGACATTTACAAAGGGGTCTTTATGATGCAAGATGTATGGATCTCTGCAAACCGGCCCTCAAATGCCCAGCAGCTCTGTCTGTGGAGCCCTGGGAACTCTTTCCAGTACCCAGTCAGATAAAAGACCATCAGTAGTTGATGTTTGTTTGATGGTGTTTAACGCCACTTTCTGCAATTTTCAGCTATATCATGGCGTCCAGTTTTTATTGGGGGAGGAAGCCGGAGTACCCGGAGAAAACCCCCGACCTGCGGTAGGAAAACTGGCAATCCTTGTCAATTAAGATTGGAGTCGAGTACACCCTGCCCGCAGTGAGAATCAAACCCGCAATCTCAGTGTTGACCGACCACGTGATCAATAGAAGACGAACTACCTTGACCACTCGGCCACCGAGGCCCCCCATCAGTAGTTGAACCTGTTCTAATGAGCATACCATATTGCATCAGGAATCATTGCACTAGTGTTCTGGTAAAAGCTGATACATGTACATGTATTTGTAGAATAATGGTGATTTATTGTAAGTACATGTACATGTACCTTCTTTTCTATTAACAGTTACCTAAAGCTGTACACAACTCTACCCTTGAGCAAGTTGGCAGGATTCATGGAAATGGTAAGTAGGTTAAAACCAGAATGTTTGTAGTTGTTCAAATGCAGTTTTATCCTGCAATCAGTACATTTACTGTCCAATAAAGGTAGCCGAATACATTTTTGGTTTATTAGGCAGTGCCGAATAAAATCTCCTGGTACCCTTGACCTCACTTTTTACGACATTTAGTACTCTGTTTTGTGACGTCAGTATAACTAGAATACACGCAGAAAATTTAAGGGGTAGAAGGATAAAAACAATATTTGTACAGTGTCAGAAAATATATAATTTATTTGTACTCGCCGCGAAACAGGTTTAGAAACGCTCGGCAGAGCCTCGCATTTCTACCCCTTTCTAAGGCTCGTACAAATAAATTTTATATTTTCTGACACTGTACGAATATTGTATATTTATGTAACATTGAGCAAATTTTCAAATATATTCTAGTGTAGTTTTATGTCTGGTGAAAACCCATGACCTTCAACACAGAATTGGCAATCCTGGTCATTTAAGGTCGGAATTAAACACACCCTGCGGGTGGAACTGAAACTTGCAACCTCGGTGTTACCAACTACCTTAACCACTTTAAAAAGACCAATCCTCCTGGTTCACAGGGAGTTCTATGACTGGTTGGTAATCTTGTACAAACTATACAATTGATCATACATGTATGAAACGGGGTAAGAATGTGTTGCACATGAAACTAATGCAGTACATTGTACTTAATTTGGTGGAGATAGATTGACTGAATTTTGAGTTTCTTATATGAATACTGATTGCTTGTATAAAATATGAAAAAGAAAATAAATAGAAAAAATTTACTAGAGTTAATCCTTAACATACATGTATGTTTTGGTGTGCTGAAATTCTATATATACATGTACCTTCTAGTGGTAAAATCATCCACTTGTTCTTCCATTTATTAATTCTAAATGATTTTATTAAACTTTGTAAGTTAATTTGGCCTTATTTTATTGAAATAATTAAATTATTTTAAACATAAGCAGTTTGCTGTAGATTAATATTAGCTTGTAAGTTGTAACATATCTGGATCATTCCACAAAATGTTCTTCTAGTTTTCTTCTGAAATCTTGGCCAATTTTAGGTACAGATTTCCCAAGACAGATGAGCTTATGCACACACATCTGTACTCATTGCGCATCAAAGCATCTTAAAGAAGATTGATATCATACCATAACAATGTTTCTGTTTTGTGTGTTCTGATTGGATTCTGGAGAATGAAGTCATAAACAATTAAAAGTTTATAGGATAATGTGATGTAAAAGTTGAAGGCTTAGTGAAGAAATATGTACTTTCATGTGCTTCTTGGAAACCCCCTGTGATCTACAACTCGTGATAGAAATTGTTATGTCTTTTGGCTCGTTCCCCTGCACTCCACTCGCGAAAATACATAAAATTTCTATCACTCATGGAAGATCACCAGGTCTCTCCTCAAAACGTATGTAAGAACCTATTAGGCTTTTTAACAAAATACCCCAAAGTTGATTTGTCATGTCATGTCATAACCCAAAGAACAAAATTTATTTATGCTTAAGAGACTTCCCAAATATATATTGTGGAACAGCCCCAGCACCAATGAATTTGAGGACTTTACGTAAACCAGAAACTTTACTTACTAATCTTAAAAATTAAGCCAGTAATAAATGTATTGACAGAATAAAAATAGTCAAAGGAAAAAACCAGCAAATACATTGCGTTTGATATGCCATGTAATTATCTTGTGTTTTTATTTCAGCCTGTTGATGAGCTAAGAACACATTTAATGTGCTTCAAAGTAAGTGGCATTTTAATATCTAATTTACTGTCTTGTACATGTACTAATATTTAAAATAATATATATTAATGTAGTTTTATATGCCCTACTGTAAATCTAACATATAGATGTGGCCTGTACATTTGTAAGTAATTAGTTTCCATTTAATGACACAAGAAAGCTTTTACAATATCATTTGAAATTTGGAATCGTTTTTAAGGCCATTATTGACCACTAACACAAGTCAAGTTCCAGTTACAGTTACAATTGTTACTATAAATTATACTTTTTTCAAATAATAGCTAGCATCCTCACAATTTTGTGGTACAAAGACCTGTTTTTGGAATGCTTAAATAACTCATACATAGAATTTAATTAAAGACAGTAGTTATCTTTCAGTTTTATCATGCCCAAACATTGTTTTGAGTCGGTTATATATAATTGGTCATTGTAATATATGATGAGAGTATCTACCAAGAAAGACAACTGTATTATTCAAGAAGGCAAATATGCTCATGAGGATGGGCTAGATTTTCCTTTACAAAAAAAAAAAAAAAAAAAACAAAAAAAAACAAAGCAAAGAACTTGGAGGTCAGATGTTCTGTTATAAAAACTTTTTGGTAATACATGTATCTCTGATAATCACTTATGTTCAAAATATTAATTTAGAGTATTTCTTCAAGTTTAAATACAAGTACATGTAGTTATATTCAGCTAATTAATAACAGATCATAAGATAATGGTTCTGTTTATATCTGATTTATGTTCAACATCCAGGTAAGAACAGGTAATAACAAATAATTAATTTGAAGCTTTCATATGAGTGAACCAAAATATTTATTGACATTTAATATTAGTAAAATAGAAATTATTAAATAAGAAATCTGATTTGTACAAACTATCATGGTCTTAAAATCATTTTTTTGTAGCACAAGATGAAGAATGTAGTATGGACGAGAGGGACCAGTGGCTTGGAGGGAGAATTTCAGTCAGCTTCTGAAGTAGATTTCTATATAGACAAGGTAACATAGAAATGTGTGCACAATTTAAGAAATAGATTATTGCGAGCGGGCTTTATGGGAATTAGAACATGGTCAGACCTTATATTTGTCAATATTTTATACCGAGCGATAGCGAGGTATAAAATGAAGACAAATATAAGGTCTGACCATGTTCTAATTCCCATAAAACCCGCTCGCAATAATCTATTTCGATTCTAATATGTCTAACAAATGTTTTAAAATTTCGAAGCGGTTCTAAGAGGACGCTTTCAGTGGTAATATTGTTTTTTTGAAACTAATACGATATATCCCAAAACAGTATGTTAAAGCAAATAAGATTGACATAAACATATTTTCTCGTCATTTTATTGAATGTACGTACCTTTTAAACAAAAACATTGAGAAATCTTAACGAAATTGCATCGTTCCAGTTTGAAATTTTCAGTTCAGCGTAATATGACGTCGGAATTCTAATTGTGACGTCATATTAATTCGAATGTAGAATTGTTAAAAAATAATGTATCGGGAGTAGTTTAAATCATATAAATCTCAGAATTCAGACTAAAAGTAACTAAATTATTAACAATAACGATAATTATGGATAACACATAACAAACGGCATTTGTAAGTCAGTTTTTACATTTACACTAAACACGCAGTTTACGCATGTGCGAACTAAACTTATTGGAATTTTGACACGGCTTTGTTTACATAGCTAAAGCAGGACGTCATATTAGAATAAAACATATTACACCACACAGCAAAATACTTATTGTATGTCTACCAAAACAAACAAACATGAAGTCCAAAGTACTAAAATGACATTGTTTAGTTCAAGTACTGCCTGCAGTAAGACTTGAACATGCAACCTTAGTGTTACATCCTAAGTGGTAAACAGCTGATGACTAATTACCTTAACCACTCTGCCACCAGGCCCTTGTACTTGTCAGAAATTCAGAATGTTTAAAATTTTTACATTTTTTTATATAAATGCATATAGTATGTACATTTCTTTGAACATTTGGCAGAATACTGATCAGAAGTTTTATTTGTAATGTAAGGCGATATACATGTATTATCTCTGTTTTGTTACATTTTCGTTCGATCATGTTATCTGGGAAAATTACATCTCACAATAACGTGATATGGAAATTATCATCAGTTTCTAATGGCATTGTTAACTTAACAAATCAGCTATAAACAGAATACTGCTTTACTCTCTTCATCTCACAAGCAGCTGAATGGATTATTTCGATCTCACGAAAAAAAACCAACAATAATCTATAGATACTGAATTGTGCAAGAACTTATAGTACTTTCTCTTCCCATTGTAGGACATGATACATATAGCTGATACTAAGGTAGCCAGGCGATATGGAGACTTCTTCATTAGACAAATACACAAATTTGAAGAGGTTAGTAGTTCAAAAAGGGATGTATTATTCTTGAGTAGAAAATAATGCAAAAGGTACAGTAGATTCAAAGGGTTCATAAACCCTTCTTTGTTGGAATTTCTGCGTTTGGTATTGAGCAAGACTCATGTTTGTCTCACACTGCTTCCATCATTTGCTTTTATTTTAAAAATCTCTGAAACCACTGGGTGCAATTAGAACCAAAGTTGTCCTGGAGCATCCTTATGTCTCTGCTTAAAATTTTTTATCTTATGGTGAAGCCCTCCAAACTATAAATAGGACATAGAGGTCAAATGCATAGAAATTATAAATGTCAGAACTGTTTATTAAACACTACGGGGGTACGTCTCTTATTTGCAACTCCACCTACACCACTGATGGGAATTTGATGAAAAATTGTCACATTGTGCCATTGTGCACCTTATATTTACCACTTTGATCGGAATGATATTTATGGTTATCCATAGATAAACATGAACTTTGTCATTTACACAATGGGACACTCATTTTTATCCGCAACTCAATCTATACTACTGAGTGGAATTTGATGAAACTTTCACAGAAACTTTGTCCTGAAGTGCCATGGTGCACCTGATATTTAACATTTTGATTGGAATATTTATGGTTTCCCAAAGAAAAACATGGACTTTGCCATTCTTTAAGATTGGGGGGTGGGGGGATTGGGTACCAATGTTTTATCCACAACTCCACCTACCTACACAGACTTCTGGGTAGCCTCCTTGTTTATGATAACATAAATCTTTTAACTTTAACAAGTTCATTGATTTTGGTACAATAGCATACTAAATTGACATCAACCTGCTGAAGCACTCATTCAACAGATTTAAGTATTTTTCCACCAATAAGTTGAATGCCATGATATATTGCTGAAAATGAAATGTCATTCAAATAATGAAAACAAATTTTGCTATTACACATAATGTACATCAAACCCACCATACATAATATTTAATATAATTTTGCCATAAATGTGTATATTATTAGTTCTATTTATCATAATATATTTTTTTTAATTTGTAGATAACAAGAAGTTTGAAACAAGTGAATTAACAGACATGAATAACAACAAACCAAACATTAATGCACGTGTAAATGATCAACATACATGTATAACGACGTCTGGCAAAGCTAATCTCAATAAATAAATTTGTTCATGTGATTGTCTATCTCACAGGCCATATTTCTTACGGATGGCTTGGTTACACAATTATTGTGTGTATTGACTGGGCATCAATTTTTATAATTAGTCCAAAAAATTATGGACCTTTTGAACAAATAAAATCTAGTCAACACCTTTTTGTATGAATCAAAAGGTTGTTCTTTTTGGTCTTGTCATATTTTTTTAAGGAACAAATTTACATAATTTCGGAACAAAATTTGACTTTTTTGAAGGTCACAGTCTGTGGAAATTTCAGCACCTATTCAATTAATCAGATACAAACAAAGGAGCAAAATTTTGAAAAACAATTTTATGATTTTTTGAAAAGATATTTACCTTGAATGTACAACGACCATTAAACGGTTCTTTATCTTTGAAGTAGTTTAACAAAAATATAAAGCCAAGTGTTGGCTGGGATGATATTGTGAGGGTCACAGTGCTCGACCCACAGAGCTGTCCAGCATGTTCCCAGGTGGCAGATAGGAATGCTCTCTCATTGGTTGGTTATCAGGTAATAATACAGAAAGTCTAGTGGGTAACCTGTTGGGAGAGTGCCAAGCGCCTTGCATGCTAAAGACCCTTTTGTAGATGTTGACAATAGTAGGCTCTTGTACATGTAGCTGCTACAAAAGGCGAATTTTTTTTTCCATACCCATACTTTTCCAGTGGTTTTCATAATATTTGTCCTGAATTGATTATTTTTTTTTTTTAAATTGTTAACTTGTTATGGTAAAGAATATAGCTGAAATAATGCTACATTAAACAAATATCCAATCAATCAAACATTTGTCCTCTTGGCTATAGATCTTTTCGCAGGAAAACTGACCCAAAAAGGGTCACTTCTGTAAACCTTGACATAATTTGATTTCTCTGAATCTACTGCACCATGTGAAAGAAAACTTGGTCCCAATATTGTAAGTTATGTTTTTTTTCACACGCTTTAGATTTTCATTGGACAATACACCATGTTATTAGAAAATGTTGTTCTTGGGGCTTCCGTGGGCAAGTGGCCAACTTAGTTGAACAATCTACTATTGACCACCAGTGTAGGGACAACTGACAAAGATTGCCACAAGGTCAGGCAGGGGTTCACAGTAGTTACTCCTGCTTTCTCCTCATTCAAAACTGAAATGCTTTTGGTAATTGCTGAACTTTTTTAAAGTGCCATAAATATTCAGCCACAAACAATTAACGACCTTCTTAGAACCAATAGTGTAATTAATGTCACACTGTTATTAATGTTGATTGGAATTTATTGGTAATATGTACACAATCAATTTGATGTGTACAGTTGATAAAGTCAGTAATAACATACTGGCATTTATAACAAAATTTTTCAGGTCGGTAGGTAAGTTACTGATATAAGGAATAAAGGACATGTTTATGATACAGAGTTTATCATGGCTTAATGTAAGTCGGGTTCACTCTACTCTTGAACTGTCTGAAATTGCTTCTCTGAAACTGAAAATGATGATGATGAAAACAATCTCAAAAAAAAAACCATTCTTACCAATGTGAATAATTACTGGCGATCAAAGACAGAAATGGCCAGATTTCTTAAAACAGGAAGTAGGTGAGCAACAGACCTGAAATCGAATCCCACATTATGGGAGGCCATGCTGATACTGCAAACTAAATTTAAGAGAATGATTAGTAGTTGCTGAGAAAACTGTTATGAAAATTTTTTCTCCACCTGCCCGCCCAACATTCACCATACCATAACCTGGATTTTCACTCTGTGAAATCTGGCCAAAACTGATTATTTGTCCAAATTTATAATTAAAGGGAAATAACACCTATGAAGAGTTCTCTAGCAATTTTGGACTAAGCAATGATTTGTAGGCCTTGCTTTGCTGATCATTTGTGCAATTAACAGTTTCAAGCTAGCTGTTATAGTTTCCAAGTTACAAGACAAAAATGGAAAATTTCATTTAAAAATATTTAAGGGCAATAACTCATATAAAGAGTTTTACTCTAGCTGTTATAGTTTTTAAGTTACAGGACATAAACGAAAAATTTCATAAAAATTTTCAATTTAGAGCAATAACCCTTATAAGGAGTCATCTGACAATTTCAGACCAATAAAGTGAATTGTAGGGCTTTTATTGCTGATTATTTTTGTTATTTTTAGTTTTCCTCCAGCTGTTATGGCTTTTAAGTTATAGGACAAAAATGAAAACTTCATTAAAAAATTGTCATTTAAGGGCAATAACTCATATAAGGAGTCATCTGACAATTTCAGATCAATAAAGTGAATTGTAATACTTAAATTGCTGATCAATTTTGCAATTTACAGTTTCTCCCTAGTTCTTATAGTTTTCAAGTTATATTGAAAATACCAAAATTTTTGTAAAAAAATCGTCATTAAAGGGCAATAACTACTACAAGAAGCTAATACACAACTTCACACAATAAGTGCAAATATTGTAGACCTTACTGTGCTGATCAATTTGAAGTAGCAGTTTTCTATATAGCTATTATAATTTTTTAGATAATGATCAAAAACGTTTGTTGACACCCATGTTCTATTTTTAGTAACAGCATTGTCCATTGATCAACACCCTTGCTACAAATTTGAAACTAGGAACCCTAAGGATAATTGTGGCCAAGTTTAAAAAAAATTGGTCTAGTGGTTTCAGAGGAGAAGATTTTTGAATCAATCTGCCAAGTGGTTTATGAGAAGAAGAATTTTAAAATAAGGCCAATCAGAACGCATTTATAGCCCTGGAAGCCATGTTGAATTTGCTATTGGCTCCAAAAACTCAAAATAATGAGATAATTATCCAACCTTCATTTCCTTTTTAATTTGGCTTCATTGTGTGGAACAGTTTCCGAGAAGAAGTTGTTTGTATGTTTTTCCCATAGGGTCCTATGTTAAACTATGTTCTGTGATTTTGGCCATCCTTGGATTTTGGATCGGCACAAAAAACTTGAACTTTGTAGAGGACCATCTAAGGTACATTTCTGCAATATTTCAAATCAATCTGCCAAGCAGTTTATCAGAAGAAGATTTTTAAATTTCAGCCAATCAGAACACATAAATGGCCCTGGCAGCCATGTTTCATAAATGATCAACACCGCAAACTTTGTTAAAAACTACCCTATAAACATTCCTGCCAAGTTTGGTTCCAATTGGCCAAGGGGTTGTGGAGAAAAAAGATTAAAATGTAAAAAGTACACGACCGATGACGACGCAGATGATGGACACCAAGTGATTATAATATCTCACACTGACCCTTTGGGTCAGGTGAGCTAAAAACTACTGTTATAAATGTTTTCAGTCTTTTATTATTAAAAACACTTAACAAATAAACTATTGTAAACAATATTTAACTGATGATAAAGAAAAGAAATCACTTGAAGTACAAGTATGTTGAGGGTTTGGTAAATGTAAACACTTTAAAAGATTTCTATTGTAATAAACAGAATGGATTAACTGCTTGCATATACATTACAATGAAAAAAAATCTTTAAGAGACATTAGAACCACCCATACTTAAATAGATCTACTTTAGGATAAAAATTATGATCAGGCATAAAAACACTTGGAAATTATAATAAAGTTTTGAATGTGTCATCATTTTTTTGTGTGTAGTAAAAGGTATATATCAAATTATATGATATGACTACAGGTGCTGTGGTGGCTGGTATTTTATCACATTTGAATAAAATCAATTACTCTAAGCTACCTCTCCTTCATGATACCCCAGCTCAATAACTTCAGAACAATTGGGGTAAACAGTTCCTGAGAAATGTTTCATGAACAAGTGTGATGATAGGACAGATAGAAGAACAGCAAGTAATTCAGTTTATAATCTACTCCATAGGAGCAAGGATATAATTACAGCAATAGGTGAAGTATTTTAAAATCTTATTTCTTAAAAATCAGATGACATCTGTGCTATCTCATCTGTTGATTAAATCTGTGGTTGTTCGTTTTGTTCCATTTATATATTAAAAATGTTATTGTCCATTATAACTTAACAAATGAACTTTCAATTTCTTTTTCGGGAAACTGTTGTTTTACCTGATATTTTAAAACATATCTTGCAGACCTTAATTGAATGTTCTTTACAAATGAAGAAACGTGATGCTTTAAACAATAAATAGTTATAAATAATCATCATCATCATCAGAGTCTCTTCTTGATTTAGAACGTGTATCTCTGCCGCGTCTGCTACCATCAAATCCACCCCGTCTGCTAGTGACACCAAATTTAGTTGATCTGTTACCTCCAAATTCATCATCTTCATCAACACTATATCTTTCACTACCATATCCACCAGTTTTGCCACCACTATATCTTTCAGGTCTGCCACCATCATATCTATCGGCTCTGCCACCATCATATCCACCATCTATGCCACCACCATATCCACTGACTCGTCCACCACGAAATCCACCAATTCGGCCACCACTATATCTACCACCCCTGCCACCACCATATCCACCGCCCCTGCCACCTCCATATCCACCATAAGAATTTCCTTTTGTTGATGAAGCTAAAAAAATGAAAAAAACTTCCTTAGATCTTCCTACAGAAGATCATGGCTAAAAGATGGTTAAGAGATCAAACCACGGACTAGAATTCTTTTCATGCACAGTTGAAATACTAGTACACAAGTTGTAGCTGAATTTAGTACAAATTGTAAAAAAGGTTTTTAAATTTGGACATCAGTTTTTTTTTTTTTTTTTTATATTATCTTCTATTTGAAGGGGATATAGTCATTCAGTTGAAAAACTTGTACTTTTTAATAAGGATACTTTGTGCCAAGTTTGAATGAAATTAGCACAATAATAGCAAAGAAGATTTTAAAATTTTGACATCATATTTTAACACCCCCTTAATATTTTAACAATTATATACTCATCTCCTCATTCATATTTTAACAATTTAATTATGAAAAAGGTGTGGCCCTTCATTTAAAACAAACTTAAATCCACTTTAACCAAGGATACTCTCTACCAAGTTTGACTGAAATTGGCCCAGTATTTCTGGGGAAAAAATAGGACAAGACTAGCTTTTTCAAGATTTTTTATCCAGTATTTCAAATTGTAGGTCATTCTTGTGAAAAATAGCTATTTAAAGTTATTAAGACTTCTGGTCCTTTTTCCAAAAAGTTTATCAAGCTAACACACACAAGCTTAAGATAGAGATCAAGGAAAAGAGGAAGGACCACTGATGATACCGCAAGTCGGGGGTTTTCTCCGGGTACTCTGGCTTCCTCCACCAATAAAAACTGGACGCCATGATATAGCTGAAAAATTGCTGAAAGTGGCGTTAAAACACCATTCAAACAAACAAACCACTGATAAACCAAATTTCTCAAAATAAAACAACCCCTACCCAATAGTGCATAACCCCAAATTTAGCCATTACATGGAAAACCCCAATATATTATTACAGAGCTGTGCATACATCATTACAGAATACATTACAATATATCATTACAGAGTGTTGTCCTTCCATGACTAGCCCCAATATATCATTACAGAGTGTTGTCCTTACATGACTAACCCCAATATATCATTACAGAGTGTTGTCCTTCCATGACTAGCCCCAATATATCATTACAGAGTGTTGTCCTTACATGACTAAACCCAATATATCATTACAGAATACCTTACAATATATCATTACCGAGTACTGTCCTTCCATGACTAGCCCCAATATATCATTACAGAGTGTTGTCCTTCCATGACTAAACCCAATATATCATTACAGAGTGTTGCCCTTCCATGACTAACCCCAATATATCATTACAGAGTGTTTTCCTTACTTGACTAACCCCAATATATCATTACAGAGTGTTGCCCTTCCATGACTAACCCCAATATATCATTACAGAGTGTTGTCCTTACATGACTTACCCCAATATATCATTACAGAGTGTTGCCCTTACATGACTAACCCCAATATATCATTACAGAGTATTGTCCTTCCACGACTTACCCCAATATATCATTACAGAGTGTTGCCCTTCCATGACTAACCCCAATATATCATTACAGAGTGTTGTCCTTACATGACTAACCCCAATATATCATTACAGAGTGTTTTCCTTACTTGACTAACCCCAATATATCATTACAGAGTGTTGCCCTTACATGACTAACCCCAATATATCATAACAGAGTGTTGTCCTTACATGACTAACCCCAATATATCATTACAGAGTGTTGTCCTTCCATGACTAACCCCAATATATCGTTACAGAGTGTTGCCCTGCCATGACTAACCCCAATATATCATTACAGAGTGTTGCCCTGCCATGACTAACCACAATATATCATTACAGAGTGTTGTCCTTCCATGACTAACCCCAATATATCTTAACAGAGTGTTACCCTGCCATGACTAACCCCAATATATCATTACAGAGTGTTGCCTTGCCATGACTAACCCCAATATATCATTACAGACTAGTGCCCTCCTATGACTAACTTGAATATATTGTTACAGAGTGTTGCCTTGCCATGACTAACCCCAATATATCATTACAGACTAGTGCTCTCCTATGACTAACTTGAATATATCGTTACAGAGTGTTGCCTTGCCATGACTAACCCCAATATATCATTACAGACTAGTGTCCTCCTATGACTAACTTGAATATATCGTTACAGAGTGTTGCCCTGCCATGACTAACCGCAATATATCATTACAAAGTAGTGCCCTTACATGCCAACTCTATTAAATGTTCAGGAACTTCTTGCTCCATCTTTTTAAGATGAAGAATCAAATCTTTTGAAATATTTGCATCTTCCTCTGTCAATAATGAGACACTGGTTCCCTTTTTGCCTGCTCTTCCTGTTCTCCCTATCCTATGTACATAATCTTCAATGGTATTGGGAGCATCATAATTGATGACAAAATTAATGTCCGTGACATCTGAAAAACAAAGCAACTATTAAGAAAGTGTTATATTTATATATCTGTAACAACATGAAAGTTCCTTAGGCATAATAGGTACAAAATTTCTTGTCTACCTACTGATGTTGTAATTTCAGAATTTGCTTTTCATTATGTGAACAAGTATTAAGTATTTCATGCTGACCTTGTTGACTAATTTTGACAGAAATGCAAATAAAAGCTGCTTAGTGGAGTTTATTTCTCATTCCATAAGATTAAAGAGTTTGAATGTGTAAACATTGCATGTTTTCTGGCAATTTTGTATCTTAATGTAATTTCATCTATTATAGTTTATTACAATTAAAAGGATTTTTTTTTTAAATCAAATATTCGTTTTTGATATTTTACTTGGATAACTTGTACAACTGAGGATGAGAATAAAGAGCTGTAAGACAATCTTACAAACACTGTTTTGATTATCATTAAAGATTCTTCTCTGAAATCCCACTCATGGTTCACAAAGGTTTATTCCCAAGAGATACAGATAGTATATTTTTCAAAAGGCCAATTAGAGGACCCTGTCCAGAGATAAGAAAAATTTCAATATTGCACATGAATGAAAACAAAACAAAAATAAATACCTATTCCTCGAGCAGCTACATCTGTAGCAATCATAATCTTTGCCTGGCCTGAACGAAAATCTACAAGAACAAAACATCTCTTTCTTAATACACATATCACCTGCATTACAATAGACAGTATAACATCATAACAAATAATCCTACCAAAGCAATCGGTCGAGAAGTTTCAGAGGCGATGTATTGCAGATGGACAAATAGAAATACCATGTAGCTCTGACAATAAAAGTAGATTGTTTCGATAGGACAGGGATGCCCAGCCCTAAGCAAAGTAAATAAATGACATTAAAACTGAATGGGTTTTAGATGTCTAAATGTTTCCAATGATTTAGTTGAGGCTTTCTTAGGTTACCATGAGGAAACCAATTTCGTACGACATATGTACAGAACCAATTCTATATGCCTCTGACACCTATAGGCAGGACCATTATAATCTACCAATAGAGAATGCACAATGGCACTATATGGCAAAGATTTTGTGAAAGTTTCATCATATATATTCCATTCAGTGGTTTAGGAGGAGTTGCAGATAACAAAGTACATGTTTTACTATTGAAAACCCCATATATCATTCCACTTAAAATGTTAAATATCTGCAGGTGCACAATGGGACTATGTGACAAAGATTCTGTGTAAGTTTCATCAAATTCCATTCATTAGTGTAGGAGGAGTTGAGCATATGATTAAGTGTAATGGACGGATGGATGGAACCCCCATCACTATATACCCCTAGCTTTTCAAGCAGGGGTATAAAAATGTAAAGCAATTTATCAATGACCATTTAATTATTTTTACATGGATTATGAATTTCTGCTCAGGTAACTGATACAGAAAGTGTCAAGTGTTTAATATGTGTTTGTCTGTGTGTAAACAATTCTGTGAGTTCAACAATTTTCTTAGTTACATCAGGTCATTTTAGAGTCATACAAGCATTTTTTTGATATTTAAAATCTGTTCCTTACAAGCATAATTTTGTTATCTAATAGGCCTAATTCAGTTTAAAGAGCAATAAGCCATAGTTTCTTTATAAGCCTTTACATTGTAGATAAACTACTGAATTATCATGCAATAGTACAATCTGACAAAGCCTCTGACCAGAGGGACTCTCAGATTACCTTAATTTTGTATTGTATACAACAATTAGTATCAGGCTGGAAGTCACTTCAAACATAAAGGGGCAGATTTTTTTGCAGAGTAAATTTACATTCCCTTTTATATATAATATTCTCGAGTTTTGAAGCGACTTCTGTCCCAATAGGAATTGTTGTTAGCTTGGATAAAAGAAAACAACAATTTTTAATAAATAAATTTTGCGAGAATACAGACTTTTGATTGGCTGGAAAATATTTTCTATCAGAGGATGGAAAACAAATTTGATCGTCATGGAGACACGCGCCATTTGATGTCATATATTACTCCACGGGAAACTAACAGTTTTTGTGTTGATATATTTTTTCAAAAATGTCCAGTAACAAAAAAAAATTGTTGAGTTTATTCTATTGTTTGAATTTATTTATAAGTATTAACTACAAAAAATATTTTCTCCATCGAGGGATAACAAAATTTCCGTTGTGCACATTTAATATAATCCGGATTATACAATGTGCAAAACGGGAATTTTTTTATCCCTCGATGGAGAAAATATTTTTTGTAGTTAATCCTTAAATAAAGTACAATGTACATGTAAACATAGTGAAGTTAAGTGGTAGTTATCAAAAGAATATTAAATAGGGGAACAGTATACTTGTAAATAAAACGTGTGCTATTTTTAAAACTTGGATAAGATTCATGCCTTGCTGTAATAAAATAAAGAGAATTTTTTTTCCAGGGGGCACTATTTTGCAATGAGACATGTCAGAAGAGTTACTAAACCAGTGAATTCACACTGTAAACTCATTTACAAGCATTTTATTCTATTAAAAAAATTAAACTAATTCCAAGTGCCTGTGATCTACCACTGGACCAAATCTGATGGATTTAGGCTTAAGTTAACAAAGATACAATGCAAAATGAGAAGTGTCTGTGCAGCCGTCGTAAAAGCATATTTATTTCTCGTATCTAGTGACTTCATTGCAGGCAAGACAAAAACTGACTGTATTATTATGCAGATGTGACATTTACAGCTGTAAAAACTGCTGATAAGTTAATTCAATTAAATTACAATTTTAATAAAATTTATATAGACTTGACGGAAAATGATAATTTACATGAAGTGAAAAATAAATCTAGCTGAATCTGAAACAACACAAAGAATTCTTTCTACTAAGGATTTTGCCACAACCTGCTATATATCATGATTGTCATCTGTTTAATTTACCAGTTCATGCATTAATGCATTTAAAAAGATCAGCCAGCAATCTTCAGCAATTTACAATGCAAATAAGACTTACCTCCAAGATTGCGATCCCTTACTGTTTGAGATTTATCACCATGAATACAAACATTCCTATAGCTGCAATGTATAAATACAAAAACTATCTGTTATTGGACCAAATGTGATGCCTGGTAAAATAAAAGCACTGTATTCAAGGTTCATTATGGCCAGAAACTCATGTTGCCTGTTAGGTCCCCGGATTCAAGGTTTGTAGGAAGAATTATGGTGTCAGTCTTAGGCCAGTTTGTCGGTTATTACTTCAGGGGTTATGTCCAAATAAAAACATACAACAGCAAAAATTATTCAAATGATTTTTCTGAAACCTATTACAAATTACCTGAACAAGTTTCGTGCTAAGCATAGTATAATTTTCACTTTAGAAAAACAGGTACATGGTACTTTTTTCATAAAAGATGCTGTTTAATTTTGAGTTCTAACAAGTTCAATATATATAATGTTGGCAAAATTGATTGATTGATTGGCTTTTTGCTTTACATCCAGCAAACATTTCAGCTCTATTCAAGACTAGTCTTTGGATAAGTAATTTGACAATTTTAGATGGAGGTCAGGGATACAGTTACACTTTTGATTGAATGACTGAATGGTTCTTATTATTCAACTAGCACTATTGCAGATATTTGCTAGACAAGACTGCAACAAGAAAAGTATGAGAAGTATAATGGTGAATTTTTCATGTGGCCTTGAAATAATCTAACTGTACATGCCAAATATCAGAAGCCAAACTCAAAAATGAACAAAGTTAAAGCCTGGACACAAATTTGTCATTCGTAAAACAATAAAGAGACCTAGAGGTCAAAATTCAAGGTCAAAGGTCATGGTACATGACACATCACCTTAAAATGATCTACCTAAGTGCCAATATAAAAGTAAAAAACAATCGTAACACTATTTGTTCCAGATGAACAGACAGATGGACGGACAGACTGATCAATATAGCTATAGTGCGACTGTCAGTTTTAGCTGTGGGCCCCAATTATGAAATTCCATTAAGTTAATGCTCATCATTACACTTTCAAAAATATAAATGTAAATTCAGGCATGTGTCCATTTTACTCTCAGCAGATCATTATTTCTTCCTATAGAAGCAATAGGAGCACATACGTATATGTATTTAAATTAATTTTTACAGAAAGCTGTTAAAATTAGCTTTGTACAGTTTGAGAAGACATCTGAAAGTTGCCCAAATCATCCTATGTTAAACTATGTCATGCTATGGTAGCCATTTTGAATATCCAATTATGATAAACAAGCAAACATTGCAGAAGACCATTCAATAAAACATGTCAGAAGTTTGGTTTAAATTAATCCAATAATTTCAGAGAAAAAAAAAACTTTCTAAACATTTCTAAATAACAGGTCTAATATAAATAATATTCAACTTTGTAGAGGAACATCCAGTAAAAATTGGGGTTTCTACTGGCTCTGCGGTTTTAAAGAAGGAGATTGCAATGTACATGCTTACAGAAGTTGATGACAGACAGATATTACAAAAGTCCATTCCTACATTAGTCAAGTGTACGAGTTAAACACTTGATTTGTGAATAGTTTCAATTTCTACATTTAGTTAAACATAACACTAATAGTGCCAAACTAGCAGTAGATCAAGGGTACCAAAGCTGTTTATGGCAGCTTAATTGATTTCTTTTAATTGTCTTTTTTATAGGAAAATTATATGTACATATATATTGCTGTGTATTTTTGACAGGTTGAATTGTTGTAACCTGCAAAAATGCATTTTAGATTTCTGGAGTTCTAAAATTAACAAATATTCTATTAAAGAATGACAGATAAACCCCTCAAAATATGTGTTGGGAAATGCACAGATCATTATTTATCCCAGGGCTTCTGGGAGCATTGAGTGGCACCCAGACAATGCTATACTATACACCTCATAAGTGAGGCATGCAATGTTATGCAACTTGTGTCTATGCTAATTTGGTCTGTACAACTTTATTTAAAAGTTAAGCTAGCTCAATAGTCTGTAAGAGTTTTTTTTCACGCATTGAAATTTGGTGAAAAAAAACTCAGAAGATCTGAAATACTTACCCATCTTTGTTTAACTTCCAACTCATTTCATCAGCCATAGCTTTAGTCTTCACAAAAATTAAGATCTTATCCTTAGGAGATGCACTGAATATATCTTTTAATACATTAATTAATCTACAAAAAAAATATTTCCTGGTATAAGTGACATATATATGAGGTCAACATATGTTAGCCATTTCAGGGTCTACAATAAAAGATGTTTTCATGATATTTATTCTAAAATGACAAAAAATCATGCAAGCACTTACAATGCAGACAGTTGGAGAAAATGGCACCATGTAACTCAGGTTGCTTGTGTAAAAAAAAATTTTCTTTCAAATTAAAATTGACAGAAATATGAAGCTGACAGGTAACTGCAGGCATGCTTACATAAAACAACAGATGGGGTATTAGACATTAAATTCTGCAAAATATGAGTGGAGGAGTTGTATCCAACTACAGTACTATGCATGCTGTGCTAACAGACCCTGTGGGAATAGAAGACAAAATAACTAAATAAACTCACATATATAATTTATCTCTTTTTTCACAAACAATCACTTCTTGTTTAATATCTTTATTGGCAACCAAATCACTGGAACCTACTTTAATTTCCACATAATCACCAATGAATTCACTAGCCAGACCCCTAATTTCTTTAGGCCATGTGGCACTCCACATAAGTGTCTGTCTATCAGGCTGAAAAAAATATACAATATGCTTATAAAATGTAAAGACCACAAGTCTTAAGTATTTTTTAGCATTTGGATTCTATTTCATTGGTACCATTTTTTTATGGCTTGAGACCATGTACCTTTAGACAATAGATCAGTAAACGAGTTCTTTTACCATTTACTTCTAACAGAACAGCCTGAAATTAATTTTTTTTTATAGTCCCTAGTGCCAAGTAAGTCTGTGAGAATTTGCATTCAATTAAAAATGTCTATAGTAGTTTCTTTGATGAAGAAGGCTACACATATAAATGGGATTATTGCTGAATGCACTCACTACTGTGTGGATGTATCATGTTAGGCACATTATAATACATTGTATGTATACACTTTATTTCTAGTCGGGGAAAAAATAATGGGTCTGGTACTTAAATTTAAAAGTTGCTTGGCATCCAGCAAGCACTATTTCAGCTATACTAAGGACAAGATTATGTAACGTACAATGAATTAATTGGGAAAATGGAACAGATTAATATGCAGGACTGATGAATGCTACAATTAATGTAAACTTAGATACATGTAGGTATGGCCACTGTACTTTACATTATGCATCTTTTTTCACATCAATAAAAAGAGTCATTAGCATGAAAGGAGTTTAGAACCATGCCAAAATTATAGCCAGTGGCCAGAGTGTCAGTATTATAACCAGACAAACACATTAAGAGGGCATCCCTTATTTTTCAGGGCACCACTGTGATTCAAGCTCTGGGAACTGTCTGAATACAGAAGGCTATTTAAGAAGGCATACTTCATTGACACAAAACGTATGTGCATATTTACCAGTAATTGAAGATGATTAGATTGATTTATTTTATGTTTGCTTTATGTCCAGTGAGCAGTATTGCCAGCAATATTTAGGTTGAGGACAAGTAAATAAAATATGGAAATATGAATCAAATGGTAAACTATGGGGTATGAGTACATGAGTACTTTCCATATATTACATGTATAACACCCCTCCCAGAGAGGGCATCTCCTATTTGCCACCTGGAGACAAAGGTGATTAAACCATGAATCTACATTCATCCATCATTTAAAAAATAATTTCACAACTTTTCTTAAAACAATATATAAGAAGTCCATAACAAAAAGAATACCTTGATCCCATATTTCAGAGTAGCTAAAATTGAACACTAAAAATCCTGGAGCCAGCAAATTCACCCCTACTTCCCTTATACATGTTGGATGTTTTAATGCTTGAATTTATGCCAATTAAAACATATTGGCAGTTTAATAATTTTAAAAATCTGAACCTAAACAACACACAAACTATTCCATCTTCCTTAAAAACATTTTTTGTTCTGCAATTGTTCTGATAAAAATTAAACCTAAAATCTATTGATCATCCATTATTATTGTATAAATTTCTGTTCTGCAATAACTTGCAATATAAGTACATGTACATATACTGGAAACATCATTTTGATAATTTAAGGCTTTTTAATGTACCCGATTATAGTGCAAGGCTGTTTTTTTGATGGGATTAACTGAAATTGATGAAGCATGAAAATACCCTTGTCTGTTGAATTATCTGTCTGATTTGTGGTTCAAATCCCATGTCCAACATTCTATCTGCCTCATCCAATACCAAATAAGTACATCTATCGAGATTAATACTACCACAACTCATAAAATCTAACAACCTCCCTGGAGTGGCTATACATATCTGAGGACCTGTAAAAACAAAAGCCATTATGATTATAAAAATTAAAAAAATAGTGTTCAATGAAGGCTGAAACTTACCCAAAGATTTAATATCATAATCAGATACAAATCTCACATAAACAAATGACAAAGACTGAAATGGCCGGGTTACAAAGCAAGTACCTGAATAAATGCGGAATGGTTTACAATTCATTGGAAGAAAATTTTGGGTCTGTATCTAAAAATTGTAGGAGGACTTGCTGAAAAATGACAAAGTTCCCATGTCTAGAAATTGGGAAAACATTCTTTGATAAATTTCTTTAGATCAGGCGCATAACTTCAATGTATCTGCCATTTTTCAGCAAAGTTTCAAGGATCTAGGTAGAAAGCTGTTGGAAAAGTTGATTACACAAAATATGGATCCTCTACGGTAAAATTCGCTAAAAAATTACTGTTTACAAAAAATGGTAAAATGGGAAAAAATTTCTCAAACAATTCCACAATAGCAGTTGAACAACTTAAATATGAATGCAATCTTTCTGCGAACTTTCTGTGAGATGGGTTGAAGCTGTTTAAAGTTGATTTTACAAAAGAGGTATCACTTCTTTTCTGCCTAACCCATATTATTATCCTGGTTTGAACTTGGTGTAGCCCTGCCAAAAATCAAATCCAACAAAAAATTTTAAGATCTGTTTATATCTACATACATGTTCCACTTACATATTAAAAATATATAGAAAAGTCAATTATTTTAAATAGTCTTTCTTGCATTTAGAAGACAATTACAGTTACCTATGCAATGAAAAATAAACCCAGAATACAGCATGTGCTTACCACATTCACAATCAAAACAGCTACATGTAAAAGTATTCAAAGTTTCATACTCATATTCGAGGACACAAAACTTGGCTACAGCAACTAAGAAAACATGTAACTGTACTAAAGTACCCCAGACTACTGACCAGATACAAAAACAAAATTTGAAGAAGAAAAGTAAAAGAAACAAACTTTGATCAATTTTTCTGGCCTGGATTAATTTGCTGGAACCACCATACGCAACACAGCTTCTCAGTCCTAGTTCTAAACCATATTCATAAGCTATGTGTTCTACTTGTTGGCATAATTCTCTTGTTGGTACAACTACCAAGCACTGAAGAAAATAATGATAAAAACTTAAGATATTTGAAAACGATATAAAAGAAGGAAAAATAGCAGACTTCAACAAAAGTATTTTGTAGAAATGAATATATATATTTATGTATACATGTATATTCAAAATGCAACTTGACTTTGTGTAATTAAAGTCATATCGTATGAAAATGATGTTCATCTTTATATCAAACTGTCATATGTTTTTTGAAAGAAGCTGTTGTTTTTATGAGTTACTTATTACTAAATCTTGATTTATGAATGGCACCTGGGTGCCATTTCATAAAGCGATCGTTAGCTTAACGTGCATGTTATCCCATTTAAATTGCATGGGATAACGAGCATATTAATTAGCGATTGCTTTACGAAACGGCACCCAAAATTTCAAAACTGGCAGAGAACAATTTCAGAAAAACAAGAAATCACTTGCATGTTTTCTCATTGTTCCTTTAAATATGGTGGCCATCTTGAATTCTAATTCTAAACAACACAAAAATTGCAATGAGGGTTTTAGCTAGGATTTTTAAACCATTACTCAATTTGTGTACAACCATATTTAAAATGTAATATTTGTGTTGATTTATTTTTATTTCTAAATGCATTTCAGATTATTAATTGATAAATACAACAATTAACTATAAATATTATTTTGTATTTTCTATCAACATTCTGTATTTTTATTAAGTGTTCAAGGCAAAAATATTTCATCAGATTGAAATTAAATATTTCAAACGTGACTGCTATTATTTACATGTAAATGCGAGCAGCATTGTATTTGCAATTATAACAAATTCATATCTGCTGTCTTATTTTGTGCAGGCTTTCGCTGGTATTTTAAACCTACACTTTATGCACAAAATAACATCATGAAGGAACCAGCATTAACAATTTCTTATGCAAATGACAATAAAATTAAAAGGAGACATAGTTGGAATGTTCAAAATGACAGGTCAACTTTCATCTTCGCTTATAAACATGAACAAGGCGAGATGGGTCAACAATAAGGTCACCTAAACATTTATTGGTACCTATGTTTGATCATGTGTGATGGCGTGTACACATTATCTGTGACATGTCTGTTTATTACATAATTACTTTGATTGTTGATTTACCCATGCTGATTATATATATTTATCATTTGTGACAAGGATTCACCAACTGCAAAAGTGGTGAGCGCCAGCTTATGATAATTTACCATATAATTAAAATGTCAATGGGAATTATTCAAAATGAAAAAAAAAACAATTCCTCTAAGGGTCTAATTAAAAATTATACAATATAATATATAAAACCATTTAAACTAACTTGAATTAACTGATTTTCTGCTAATAGATCAAATATCTGCATATAAAAATATAAAAAATAGGGCATCTAATGGGACATTAAATGATACCCCGCCACCATATTTGTCATTAAAGTTATAAATAAATATATATTTAAAAGTTTGTTATTGCGATCCGCACTCTATGATTATATAATAAAACTAATAAAATTAATTCAGTTTCTGAGCAACAATGCTGTAAACACCATATATTAAAATCATTTAACATTTGGACTGGAAATAAATTTTCATTCAGTCATGGAATAAAAAAATTATCATAGGCCACACCAATTTAATTTCTTGTTCTTCGGATTTTTGTCATTTTAAAATGGGGCGAGCAAGCGAAATAATAATTTTAATATTATTTTGATTTTCAAAAAATCATAAGCGAACAGAAAAATAGGAGCTAGCCATAACTTTTTTTATTTTAATTTTTTTTTAATAAGAAAATGTACTTTCATGAATGTATATATTCGCAAAATATTCAGTTTCAGTGTGATGTTCTTTCAGAATTAGGCATACTACATGTATATGCTTACCTGAAGTTACCAAAAGCATGTAAATGAATAAATGAATTATATTTCGTAATTATGGGTTCATCATTCAAAGTATGTTCAATAAAACAATTCAGTATTGTAGGTAATATCCAAGATTCTACATGTATAACTTTCAAAGCATTAGAGACACCTGGAAGCAAAAGAATGCCTGTCACATCTTCATTTGCAAAAACAAATGCATTTTTTTTTCACCTAATATAAAATGCACAACTGATTACACTGTTCATCATTTATTGATGAAGATTTCTAGAGTAATGAATTTTAAAATGTCATAAAATAAGTATTCTAATATGACGTGCTGTTATAAAAAAATGATTTATCTATGAGCAACACGCGCTGAGGAGGGCGTGTTTTTAATGGCTGTTCCAATTACAAAACTGTAACTCCCACCGGAAAGCTATTGCGTATGACGTATAAATCTTATAAATAGCGACACGCGCTATCACACGCTATCATTATCTGTTGCAGTATATTGTGTGTTACATTGACGGAACAGCTAGTTCATGGCGGAAATGATGTTTTCTATAGGTACGAAAATATTATAAAAATACCGTAATTGTCTTATTAGAATAGAAATAATTCACGGAGGCTTTGATTTATCATTGTTTTACAACAGGATGACCATTTATGTAGTTATTTTATCCCTTGCTGTCGCTCGGGATCAAATAATACGACATAAATGGTCACCCGTTTGTAAAACAATGATAAACCACAGCCTCCGTGAATTATTTCTTAATTATCCCATTCATTGTGTTTGCCTTAATATTCCCATTTAGTGAGACTTTCCCTTTTGATCGAACAGCCAAAGACAATCCAAAATTATCGATACATGGTGTCCCATGTCCAAGATTTTAGAGAAAAAGTTCAAGTCCAAGCAGTGATATGAAAAATGTCAATAAGACAACAACAAATTCAAACAGTTGTATGTTGATTCTAAATAAAAATTACTTGAACTTTTCCACAAATAACACTGAACAACCATTACAGTATGCCCAGAGTGTGTGGTCACTCAAACACTCAAATAAGAGAAATTTCTCTGTGTATCACCAAAATTTTCTCGGAGAATCACAGTGTTTCAGAGTGTTGTTATCTATCACCACCATAAAATTAATCCCCTTGATGTACTGACTTTCGGGTGTAACACGGTGTGACACTGTGTTTTTCGGATTTTCAGGGTGTAGAAAATATATTGTATCGATTGTTTATTGCAAGCAAAAAACCAACTAATGTCTTGCTTTTCTCATTACTACAAAATTAAAATATGTTCAATCTTCGAACTTCACGATTTTCCTTTTGTTTTGCGCATGTAGAAATAACTTGTCTGTCTTTATCTATATGTCTATCTATATTTAAAAATTAATTATAAATAATTAGCGTCTTTAGTGGTTTCAACAACGTTAACAATTTGATTTATTGCAATCTTGGAAGTGTGAGGATAGTGAGCTGTGCTAGTACAATTCACAGTTCAGCTTCTTTCACTTCGCGAATTTATACCAATCGTGCGCATGCCTGGAAACCTATTTTTATTTATTTCTATTTCAGTCAGCATTGTATTTTCAAAACTATTTTATAAGAATTTTTTTCAAACAGAACTTACTTTTTTTTTAATTTTGGCAATACTGAAGTTAAATGTAAAGCTTTTATCCCGAATTATACTTTATGCAAAGCACGAGGTTTAACAGGTCAGTTGTGTATTTATGTACATGTTACACGTGGCTTTAGTATAGAGTAGGGAGAGAAATATTTTAAGTGTATGCCTATTGTCAATTTTTTTGGACAAACGAAACTTAATTCGCATATTATTTCAGTGAAAACATAATGAAACTAGAACGATAAAAACAACAATCATCGTTATACCGGTAACAGTTACTTGGAACATAAACCAATTGATCTATTTTTATCTCTAATATGGGTCAAATTCGGTGTAAAAAAATTGACATTTTTAATTTGTATACAGATAATGTTTTTTAAATGAAACTTCTATTTTTATTTCATGGTTTTGGTACATTAAAGATGTAAGTGTATATTTGACCTCGATTACTTTCTGCTGACCGCGTGGTTAAACAGTTATGTATTTATTTTTGTCACGTGCACCTTGTCTAGAGAAAACATTAGTGTATTGCCGCAAAAAAAAAACCGAATTGATATGATGTATATGAAATAATAAGGACAAAACACATCATCACTGGTATACCGTTTGTTGTTACTTGAACTAAGAACTGTATATTGTCTTTTTCTTGTATTACAGTATATCAAGTTGTTCTTAAAAAAATCAGTTCTAGAACAAAAAAATTATTTGGTGTGGCCATAGTTGGTTATGCAACAGGTAATCAAGCTTTACTGAAGATGCATATTTCAATGAGTAACCTAGCATCTGAAGCATTTAAATTCAGCCAATCAAGTCTGTTGACCCCGTTGGGAACAATATATATATATATATATATATATATATCAAGGCCCTGGAAATTTTCCTGAGTCATGCCGGACATTTTACCGGTCATCATATAAAAGTACAAAGTAATTTTTAAAAAGGCAGTCTAAGTAAGGTTTAGCATTAATACTTACTTTTAATTGTGTTTGCTTAAGCTGCGATGTGTATGTGCTTTTCCTTAAAGTTCAGAATTAAGGTCTTTTTAATTTTTTTCAAGACCATGGTAGCTATTAGTTGTTGTTTTGTGATGGCATCGTGCAACAAAGGAAATATATGTAGCAAAACATTCTGCTTCCTAAAATTTCTTTATTATAAGATGATATGTTGTCTATTCAACAAAGTATTGGCAAACAACGTTTTTTTAAGAACATTCGTGAGACATTTTCATTAACCGGAAGTAGGAAGTTGTTACAAAATTACAACAAGTTCGGAACAGAATTGATGCTCTGCGATGAACCACGTTTTTTACAAGTTATTATTTATAGAATTAAATATTCATTTTTGTTCTCACCATTTCAATAGAATTCAATTTGAATTGATTTTCCCAAGATTTATGTACATCAGGTACATTGGCGCATGCGTGATGTACAATTTTGACCACACGTGTTTTTCCATCAAGTCATATTTTCTAAGCAATATAACATATACAACCAATTCATTCCTATTGTTTCAAAATACTGTTACAATAACATATTCTATGAAATGGATGAAACAGATCTGTACTCATAATTAGTTTATAACCTGTTGTGTTAACCATATACGTAATTAACACTTGACTGGGGTGAATGATTCTCAATAAACACATGTGTCAGTGACGGAAATAGCCTGAGGGTTGATGTTTTACTAAAATATTTATATCTAGCGGAAATTAAAGGTATTAAAACCAACTAAAAGATATTTATATTATTGACCAAGTTAAATATCACTTTTTTTGGATGTCCGATTTGACTAAACCTTAGTCGGACATTTTAATGTAAATGTCGGACATGTCCGGCAAATATGACCGTTTCCAGACCCTTGATATATATATATTATATACGAGAGAGAGAAATTAGTTATCTTTCTTAGACCAGTAATTTTCAGCATTGTAAAATTTTTAAAGTGGCAAAACTATAATTAATATTTTTCGGATCATCCTGAAAATTGAACTTGACCTTTATTTTATTGTTCTAAATAGCTGTGCGAAATATCATTCAAATCCATTGACACGTTTCCAAGTTATCATCTGGAAACATTGGGGGACTGACGGACAGACACCTAACGAAACGGAGGGTATAACATAATACCTCGCCACTTCGTATGGCGGGGTATAAAAAGACTCTATAATGCAATAGGATATAATTTATTCCTAAGGTTATATAATCTTTGTGAGTCAAGGGGACCTGACCCTGATCCCTATAACTAAATCCCAGGAAAATCATTTCCACTTACCACAGGTCCTTCTCCTCTTTGCACCTTTGCTTGTTTCATTATATGTACAAAACCTGGCAGCATAAACTGAAAGTATAGGTAAATCAATTATTGTGAATTATTTATGGGTTTATTGTTTTTTTTTTTGGATGTGATGTTCTCCCAGGCATGCCGAGTTACGGTATATTTTTTTCTGGAGTGTTATGCAATCTACCATGGTGCCTTTATACTGTGGTGCTATCCATTGCAGTATCATTTTGTCAGGATTTCCTGTTTAATTGTTTTTCAACAGATTAAAGCTGTGGACATTAATTAACACCTCCGGAAATGTATTTCCTGGACAGAAAAGATCATTGTCAAACCGACGGATAGTTGCCAGTTTTTTTAATCTCTTAAATCTACATTTGTAAAAAAGGTTAATAAAGTGTTCCAAATGATGTTTAAGTTTTAATGATTTCTTCATTTTGTGTGTGTGTGTGTGTATGTTTGAATAATTACATATGATTTTGCAAAAACAAAAAGATTTGTACATGGTGCTTATGAAGATTGAAAATTTTCAAAAGAAAATAAACATTCTTATTGAATTTAATTCTATTCTTTTTGGTAAGCAATAATACAGAATCTTTCATTGGTACAAGTCGATTATTGAATTTCTCTAATCAAGATAGTTAAAATTCCACAATGGAAGTATCAGGATTGGAGAACCTGATAATCCAAGAGTACTACATGTAATATTAGATTTTGTTTCTCTACTTCTGTATATAAGTAAATTTGCCAAATGAAATTCAAATTCTTTCAACCCCAATTTTGTGTGTCATGAATTGAATACACTGTAAATGGAAGTTTTATTTTGTTTATGACATCATTATGTTTGTTTATGATGTTATCATTTTTACAACAAATGAGAACCACATATTTACTACTGACTGGAAGTTATTATTCGGGCATGTCAATGCAAGCAGTTTGAATATTACATAAAAATTAAAGAAAATAAATTCTTCCAATGTAACTTAATTCAGATTCATCTGTTTGAAATATATACTGATATAGCTTTTAAAAACTACTGAATTCTGGCTTATTTGAAAACTTACCCCTAAGGTTTTTCCAGATCCTGTCTGAGCTATACCAACAACATCCTTCCCTGCCAAAACTTGGGGCCACGTTACTCTCTGAATGGGTGTTGGCTGCTCAAAACCTTTACGTTTAAGTTTTGCTTGTATAGGTTCTGGAAGCAAACAAACAACAGAAAAACTAAAATAATACATTTGCAATTCTCCTTAAATCAACTGTACTAGTATCCTTCCACGTAGTCAAACACTAGGGTTTGTTATGGTATAGACTGGGATTAAATAAGGGGATTACTACAGCCTTTGTGATCATCCTGTCTTTTGCTACCAAAAAGTAATACCCTTCTACTTTACATTCTTTAATTTCAATTATCTTAAATTGGAACCTGACATTGCAGCAAAATTGTCACTCTGCTCAACTGGCCACAAACCATAGATTTGCAGAGAACCCCTGCCCTTCGGTAGGAAAACTGGCAATCCTGGTCAATTAAGATTGGAGTCGAGTATACCCTGCCCGCAGTGCGACAGACCACGTGATCAATAGTAGACAAACTACCTTAACCACTCACCCACCGAGGCCCCCGTTTGCCCTAATTGATTAATGGAACAGATAAATTGGAAAACAAGGATGTCAGTACATGCTTTGGTCATATGCACCATTAACCAACTTATCACGATACATGAATGTTCTTGAATCTTCTTGCGTAAGTAATGGTGTCCATCGAAAAGATTTTTCATTTTTTATTTATGGTTCTCAACTTCTTAAGTATTCCCAATATCAGCAAGATTTTTTGTTAAAGAAAATTGGCAAGTGGCAAGATAGGGTCTTCTATCAGTAGTGGCATTAACATTGGCAAGTGGCAAGATAGGGTCTACTATCGGTAGTGGCATTAACATTAAGAACCTGCAGCGTTTATCACACAAAGTCGTAAGTGTAAAATACATTGTAAGTGCTGACGTCACAATGCATTTCCTTTTGATCCTCCAACACTTCTGATAGATTTTACACTCACTACTTTTTGTGAAATCGACTCCTGGTGCATATGCTATTACTGTTAATAAAGACTGTGATGTGTAAACATATAAATTTTCTTGGATCATGCAATATTGAACTATTGGTGGATACTTATTTTTGCTGTTTAAAATCTGGATCCCTTATATTAAGGTATAATTTAATTTTTGCATTTTCAAAGTTGATTATCTTTGCGAATTTTATTGGACCATGAAAATTAGTACACTGCCAAAAATAAGTATGTTTACAGCATACTGTAGAATGAATTATTGCAAAACACTGTTCAAGTACTGTACCTGGAAAACCAGCTTCTTCAAAATGAAAAATAGGTTTTACGACCACTTCTCCGCCTTTACCAGTGGCTTTTATCTCATTTTCTTTTAAAAAAGCATCAATTTCTTTCTGTAATGAAAAAAAAACAATATAAACCTTACATGTGTCTTTTAAAACACATATGACAGTAAGAAAGGGAAGAGAGAAACATATACACATATACTAGTACATGTACAATGTATACACACTACAGTTCGTAACTTTCTTGTGCTTTCTGCATGCCTACAGTGGATGCAAAAATCCTCTGACACCCTGGGTCATTGCATGGTTAATGTAAACTGTTGCTCAGCTGTAGATGTGGGCTGAAGTAATGCACACACTTGGTTTATAACACGTGTATCATTGAGGCAGATGATGCCTTGATATTTTCGAGCAAAACACTGTAGGAAGTTAATTATCGAACTGACAGCATATTTGTTAAAAACAACATAAATTCAGGGAATATTTTAGGATTTTGAGGGCTTTAGTCACTTTAGCGGATGAACCGTATAAGCATCTGTTCAGAAGCATGCATTCATTGTACTGGTGAAATATCATAGTATAAAAAACTATATTCTTTCAATAGCAGTGTATAAATTTGTTTAAAAAAATTATTATAACAAAATGTTTATAAATTTTCAAAGAATTTTAATTTTAAAACTTATTTAAAAAGCATTTGTATATTAATCAGCTACAATTTTTCATTAAGGGCCATTGTACTCTTTGTTTTGTTTGCGTATATTGACCAGGAGCACCACTTAATCGTGTTAATCGGATTACCTGTAAAAACATCAATTCGGCTAATGAAACTGCTGTTTAAAATTATCGAGGTGAAATAATTAAATTTCCTGTTAATTGGATCTGGGGTCATAAATATGTCGTTTTACACTTGGTAGAATGAATTTGTAACGAAAAAAAATTCCCTGTAAATTTAGTTGGAAATGTGAACATGTAACTTTATTTATAAAATGGTGTAGATTTATTTATTAAAAATCCTTATGTAAACATGTATTTATTTTGATCTATTTGGTCTTGATGTTTCTGTTTGTTGGTACAGCCATTTTTCCAATGTCATTTGGAACCCCATTTTCACAGCAGTCATAATTATTTTAGAATCAGTTACAAGTACATTTGACAACAATACTTACATGTGAACGATTTTTTGAATTATCATGTTCAATATAAAAATCTTTTTCTACTGGTGCATAAGTCTTCTTTTCTTTAGTAGGCATAGTAAATGTCATCCCCGAGTACCTTTCCCCAAAACCACCCCCTTTACGTCCATAATCAGTAAATCTGTTGTTAGATTCAGCAGAAAATTCGTCATCAAAGTTGTTGCTTTCTCGTCCCATATATCTGTTATCAAATCGTTTAGTTGCAGGAAATTTATTATTTGATCTTTGTACTTTAGTTTTTGTAGAAGATGATGAGACATGAATGTCATCCTCAAATGAATCATTTTCCAAGGCATCCAAATTATTTTTATTTTTAGTCCCAACACTACAAGTCCTCACAATATGTCTTGTACAATTTCTGAAGAAGAAAAAAAGCAGGCAAAATTGAGTATATACTTACATTGTACTAAGCAGGTTATACGTGCTGTTTGATATTGCATACCATGATTAATGATGAAAGAGAAAGAAAAAAAAACTGAATCTAAGTGTGTTATGGTTTAAAAACACAAGAGAAATAATACTTGAAATTGATGTAAATAATGAAAAATGTATGTAAGTTAACTACTGTGAAATTAATAATTTATACGGTCCCCTGACTTCTCCCTAGTGTCTCCCTATCAGGACCTGACTTCTCCCTGTTTGGCTGCCAGGGAGAAGTCACTTTGCCCTACTTTTTTAGAGTGTGGCACCCCTGATGCACTATTAATACTATGAAAATAGCAAAGAAAACCAACCAAACAACATGAGCCAAAAGACAAGGGACAGTTACAAGACCAGATATAGACAAACACAAAAACCAAAAACATAAAACACAAAAAGAGAGTAACCTGAACCCAATAAAAACCATGGCTGGGTTCACCACAGGCTATTCAAGGGCGGTGCTCCTCCACTCTTGAATTTGTTTCCTCCACCCTTGAATTTTGAGCTCCATACTAACTAAAGTTTGACTTTATTCCTAAAACAATGAAGTTTTTAAATACAAAAATACATGTATATTGTGACTGGTAGCAAAAACACAAGTGGGAAAACAAAAACAAAGGCTGATTACACTATTATGAATAAATAAATGTCACTCTAACATTTTTATGAGTAAGGAAATGGATCATCATCCAACTTGAACCACACTTGGATTCTGAGCTGTGGTGATCCCTGCATGGGTGCACTATATTTCCTAAGTGTACTAGCTATACCAGTGTCCATTTTTAAAATTTCCTTACTTTTTGTAATCCCACTACCGGTCATCTTAGATTGAACTTTTGATATAAATATTATCCAATGAAAAATTTGAGAATCACCAAAAAATTAAGTAATGAAAGCTTTCATCTAAACTCCAGGTTTATTGATGAAAAATTTAAATGGCACAATTATACCAGAGATATACAGAAGACAAAACAAGTTTTGATTGGTCAACACAGAAGTTCATCTTCAGATGACCTGTAATCAGTCAGGGGCATAATCAAAAATGGTTATAATTTTTATAACCAAAATGAGTTACTTTTTAGTGGCAATTTGTATTGCCTCCCTTTGAAGGTTCAAGAAAAACATAACCTTTTCAAGGTACTTTTTTTTCTTCAAAGAAAGGGGAAGTAAATCAAAATTATCATTGGGTTATGTGTAAAATCTCAAAAGTTTTACCTCCCTTTGGGATTTGCAATACATGTATAAAGTAAAGATGCATTTAATTGAACAATATTAATTTCTAATGTTATATTTAATCAGATAATTGCATGTGTTGAAGATTATCTAAAAATGCCATACACAAAAAGACCATTTATTAAACATGCAAATAAATTTTCACAGGATCCTCTGACTTAAAATATTAATAATTACATGATGATAATTATGTAATAGAAAAAGCTTTGAAAAACAATTTTTATGTAAGCACCATCATACTTCAAGAAATTTCATAATAAAATCACAAAGTGTTTGTATATCATTTTATTTCAACATAATTGTTCACACCAACATATTCTTTGAATTTTGTTTAAAAGTTTCATGAAATCTTATAGGGTCGCAAGTGAGGTGTTGCAGTCGAGAGAGATGTTTATCTTAAACAAGTTACTTTTCATGTTATACAAACATGATAATAGAAATGAGGTCATAAGAATAAGAGAACATGTTCCTAGGTTATGGAAACTACACAAATTTAGAATGTCAAAGATACCAAATTTTTTAATGTACAATGTACAGGATGTGATATGTTGACTTGTAAATTGCAAAATATTAATATCACTTAGCATGTCCCACCACCCCCCTCCCCCCCCCAAATTCAATTTCAATATAACCTGTTTAAGTTATTTTTTCTCAAAACAACAAAAACAGGATACTGGGCTTTCAAAATGTTGTATAAACAGTTTGGTTTTCATCAGTAGACTAGGGGCATTGTGTTTAGCCTGGTAGCCATAAAAAAACTTATTTTGTATACCCCATGCAAAATGAGTTATGTGTACAAAACATCAGATTGTAAAATATAACCTGTTTCACGTTTTTTTCTGTAAAAAGTAACCAGAACCAGTTACTTTTCATTCGTGTATTAGAAGTATTGCATAAGGTCATGTCAGTGAAAAAGACCATGTTGCACTTGGCCTGGAAACTACAAAAATTTTAATGTCTAAATGTCATTCTCTCCTTAATGCATAGATTTTACATGTATGTGTGCTTGAACTGAATGTCAACGGTTATTGTTGGCCGTCATGTACAAAACATTGTATTGTAAAATATAACCTGTTTAAGTTACTTTTTTACAATAGTAACTTAAACAAGTTACTTTTCATGTTATACAAACATGATAATAGAAATGAGATCATAAGAATAAGATAACATGTTCCTAGGTTATGGAAACTAAACAAAATTAGAATGCCAAAGATACCATTTTATAATGTACAATGTACAGGATGTGATATGTCGCCTTATAAATTGCAAAATATAAATATCACTAAGCGTGTCCCCCCCCCCCTTAATTCAATTTTAATATAAACCTGTTGAAATTATTTTTTCTCAAAACAACAAAAACAGGCTACTGGGCTTCTAAAATGTTGTATAAACAGTTTGGTTTTCACCAGTAGACTAGGGGCATTGTGTTTGGCCTGGTAGCCATAAAAAACTTATTTTTTATACCCCATGGAAAATGAGTTATGTGTACAAAACATCAGATTGTAAAATATAACCTGTTTAAGTTATTTTCTGTAAAAAGTAACCAGAACCAGTTACTTTTCATTCGTGTATAATAAGTATTGAATAAGGTCATGCCAGTGAAAAAGACCATGTTGCACTTGGCCTGGAAACTACAAAAATTTTAATGTCTAAATGTCATTCTCTACTTAATACATAGGTTTTACATGTACATGTATGTGTGCTTGAACAGAATGTCAAGGGTTATTGTTGGCCGTCATGTACAAAACATTGTATTGTAAAATATAACCTGTTCAAGTTACTTTTTCACAATAGTAACTTAAACAAGTTACTTTTCATTTAATACAAACAAGATAATAGAAATGAGGTCATAAGAATAAGAGAACATGTTCCTAGGTTATGGAAACTACACAAATTTAGAATGTCAAAGACCGAATTTTAAAATGTACAATTTACAGTCACTACAGAATGTGATTATGTCGACTTGTGAATTGCAAAATATAAATATCACTAAGCATGTCCCCCCCCCCCTTAATTCAATTTCAATATAACCTGTACAAGTTTTTTCTCGAAACAGCAAAAACAGGATACTGGGCTTTCAAAATGTTGTATAAACAGTTTGGTTTTCATCAGTAGACTAGGAGCATTGTGTTTAGCCTGGTAGCCATAAAAAAACTTATTTTGTATACCCCATGCAAAATGAGTTATGTGTACAAAACATCAGATTGTAAAATATAACCTGTAAGTTATTTTCTGTAAAAAGTAACCAGAACCAGTTACTTTTCATTCGTGTATTAGAAGTATTGCATAAGGTCATGCCAGTGAAAAAGACCATGTTGCACTTGGCCTGGAAACTACAAAAATTTTAATGTCTAAATGTCATTCTCTCCTTAATGCATAGATTTTACATGTATGTGTGCTTGAACTGAATGTCAACGGTTATTGTTGGCCGTCACGTACAAAACATTGTATTGTAAAATATAACCTGTTTAAGTTACTTTTTTACAACAGTAACTTAAACAAGTTACTTTTCATTTTATACAAACCTGATAATAGAAATGAGGTCATAAGAATAAGTGAACATGTTCCTAGGTTATGGAAACTACACAAATTTAGAATGCCAAAGATGTCAAATTTTATAATGTACATTGTACAGGATGTGATATGTCGACTTGTGAATTGCAAAATATAAATATCACTAAGCGTGTCTCCCCCACCTTAATTCAATTTTAATTTAACCTGTTTAAGTTATTTATTCTCGAAACAACAAAAACAGGCTACTGCGCTTCCAAAATGTTGTATAAACAGTTTGGTTTTCACCAGTAGACTCGGGGCATTGTGTTAAGCCCGGTAGCCATAAAAATAACATTTTATACCCCATGCAAAATCAGTTATGTGTACAAAACATCGGATTGTAAAATATAACCTGTTTAAGTTATTTTCTGTAAAAAGTAACCAGAACCAGTTACTTTTCATTCCTGTATAATAAGTATTGAATAAGGTCATGCCAGTGAAAAAGACCATGTTACACTTGGCCTAAAAACTACACAAATTTTAATGTCTATTTACTCTATAAATGTCATATCTTAATCCATAGATTTTACAATATTAATATCACTAAGCATCCCCCCGCCCCATTTCAATTTTACTTAACCTGTTTAAGTTAACAACAAAAACAGGCTATTGGGCTTCCAAAATGTTGTATAAAAAACCCGATTTTTTATACCCGGTGTGAATTTAGTTGTGTACAAAACATCGGATTGTAAAATATAACCTGTTTAACTTATTTTCTGTAAAAAGTACCCAGAACCAGTTACTTTTCATTCGTGTATAATAAGTATTGAATAAACAGATAATAAGGTCATGCCATGTTACACTTGGCCTGGGAAACTACAAAAATTGTCAAATGTTTACCTTCTCTTTATTTCCATGTTATTGCATGCCAGAGTAATCATACAGATTTTAAATAGATCTGCATACACCTGAACTTAATGTTAACTTACATGTATCATATTTATGTCGTCTAACATGTACAAACTGTCATAATGTAAAATATAAATTTAATTAAATGTAATTTGTACATCATGCAAATGTTACATGTACAAACGTCATGAATCAGAATGTAATACATCATGACCAAGGCATTCATAGAGTGCATGCATGCAACATGTACATGTATAATACTAATTAAAGAACAGAGTTCTTGTTTTTTAATAGTTTTACGTATTTGGCTTCACAAAATTGATCATAGTCATAGACATTTAAAGTAATCTTAATGGGTCATGTTGATTTTTTATTTTTCACTGATACTCATTTATTTTCACGATTATACAGCACAAACATGACAAATTTACAAATGCTACTAAGTACGACAGAGTTATCTCCCAGAAAAATGAAAAAAATAAAACAGAACGGGTTCCCGTTACTTTTTTTTTACCCCCAGGAAACTTTGAAGCCCTTGCGTACCATCAAAACATTGATGCGCCCGTCTGAATTTAATCCTAAAAGACAGCGTTAATGTTCGATTCGATGCAAAAAAATATTCAACGCTCACAAAAATTTCCTTCACCTTTAAAATGAACTCGGAAAATGTAGCATTTTGCATTGAAATTCGCCCGAAATTGACCAATTTTCCCGATTTTATTGTTTTCATCCCATGTATAGACAAAAGGGCATGCGCATTTAAACATGACGAAAAGTCTCGCGGCAAACGAGATCGCCAAATAGCCCGGGAAATTCGAAAAATCTATCGAAAATTACGATGCTTCACAGAAAGCAATGATAACGGAAAAGCGTTATTTTTTTTATAACGCTATTTGATTATGCCCCTGACTGGTAATGGGATTTCATCTTCAGATGGCCTGTAATGGGATGCTTGCATACTTATAACAACACAAAGTCCCACTGGGAAGCTTCCTGTGTAGGTGGCTGATGTTAACTGGAACCAACTGCAATTTTATGTCGCCAATTTCCAAAATCAGGTGCCAAAGTCAAATGCTAATTTTTGCTATGCAAATATATTCTACATGTGCATTAACTTGGTACATGTACTACTAATGCCATTTTTGGTCACGGACACACCCTCAACCTATGATTTTAGACTTTTTTTAACGGGTCCCCCTAAACAGACCTTGGGAAATTTGGTACATAAAAGCGGTGTATTGGGAAAATATCATGTTGCATTATTAAAAGTTAAAGCTTGAGGTAATCTTTGATTTTTACCTACATTGTATATTATGCCACTAATAAGTAAAACTATTAGGGGCATCATATGATCGTCTTAAACAGGCAAAAGTTATCATGTTAACTTCACTTTCACATTTTCTATAAAAATATTTAGGTGGACCTGTTTGAACTGACTGAATGTCAGGTACATCATTTACAAACATTTATAATCATGTTGATACTAATTGAAATTGTTTAGAAGTTTGGTACACAATTATACTATGCTAGTAAACCCAAATTGGTGCAATGAAAGTGTGTCGCTTTGATGGAAGTTAATTTCGTTGAAACACACTATATTCAATTATTTAGGAGTCATTTGGTTACAGCAATAAATGAAAGATATTTTAAAAGTAATTTAGCATTGAGTTAATTGTTTACATTGCTGTATGAAGGAATATCGCAGAAATCCGAGTGTGTGACCATAATATTAAATATACAGTACGCCCCGAGTGTATGGTCACTCAAACACTCTACACAGTGTAGAGTGTTTCACGGTGTTACACCGAAAATTTTGAGTGTAGACACTCAAAATCACCCACAGCTTATCTCTACCCCAAATTGCAAAAATAATTGTTTATTCAATTTGTTGTTAGTCACTCTTGCATTACCAACAGCTATAGACTGGTAAAGTCATGTCAATACGAAGAATTTAGAACTTTAAATAAATTTTTTTAATAATTTTCGTAAATAAATCGGAACTTGCACTAGAACTGATTTTTTTTTAAGAACAACTTGATATATGGTAATTATATTCAGTCCTTAGTTCAAGTAACAACAAACGGTATACCAGTGATGATGTGTTTTGTCCTTATTGTTTCATATACATCATATCAATTCGGTTTTTTTGCCGGCAATACACTAATGTTAACGTTTTCTCTAGACAAGGTGCACGTGACAAATAAATACACAACTGTTTAACCATGCTGTCAGCAGAAAGTAATCGAGGTCAAATATACATTTACATCTTTAATGTACGAAAACCATGAAATAAAAACAGAAATTTTATTTAAGAAACATTATCCGTATACACATTAAAAATGTCAATTTTGTTACACCGAATTTGACCCATATTAGAGATAAAAATAGATCGATTGGTTTATGTGCCAAGTAACTGTTACCAGTAATTAATTACGACGATTGTTGTTTTTATCGTTATAGTTTAATTATGTTTTCACTGAAATAATATGCGAATTTAGTTTCGTTTGTCCAAAAAATTGACAATAGGCATACACTTAAAATATTTTTTCTCCCTACTCTAGACTAAAGCCACGTGTAACATGTACATAAATACACAACTGACCTGTTAAACCGTGTGCTTTGCATGAAGTATAATTTGGAATAAAAGCTTTACATTTATATTGCCGAAATTAAAAAAAAAGTAAGTTCTGTTTGAAAAAAAATCGTATTCACGTAAAATAGTTTTGACAATGCCGACCGAAATAGAAATAAATAAAAATAGGTTTCCAGGCATGCGCATGATTTGCATAAATTCGCGAAGTGAAAGAAGCTGAACTGTGAATTGTACTAGCACAGCTCACTCTCCTCAGACTTCCAGGATTGCAATAAATCAAATTGTTAACCACTAAAGACGCTAATTATTTATAATTAATTTTTAAATATTGATAGAAATATAGATAAAGACCGACAAGTTATTTCTACATGCGTAAAACAAAAGTTGAAAAGAAAAATCGTGAAGTTCGAAGATTGAACACATTTTAATTTTGTACATGTAGTAATGAGAAAAGCAAGACATTAGTTGGTTCTTTGCTTACAATAAACAATCGATACAATATATTTTCTACACCCTGAAAATCCGAAAAACACAGTGTCACACCGTGTTACCGGTCCTACTTAAATACGCCTGCATACGCCTGCCGTAATAAATGTACGCCTGCAGTAAAAAACTGTACGCCTGCCACTATTTGTAACTTATATTTCACCAAAAAATAACTTTAAATAGTAAAACAAATCAGTTTGAAACTTAAAAAGGGTATTTTATTTATTTATTATCTTTTTTTAAGCGAATACCTTATGTTAAGTCATGTCCGTATGGACGCGCGTATATACCGCGTATGTGCACTGAACAAAATATCCTATATCAAATAAGTTTATGCAATCCCACATTTTGACTATTTATTTATTAATTCATTTATTGTAAAATAATTTACTTTTATTGGAATAAAAATGTCATAAAGTCTTCCGACTTATGGTTTACAAGAGTTACGAATTCGTATCTATATGAAATGGCGATAGAAATGTATTTAATGCGCAAGTACATCAATAATATGAAAATTTACTTTCGTAACAATTAATCAACATAATATATATACAGAATATATAAAATTCAACTTACCCCAATGCTAAATCCAAGTTGACTGATTTACATTAATGTGTAAGAAATGTAATCCAATCATCAAGTCATGCTTGATTTTTACTCACCATAATTAACAATTGTTAAATTACCTCTAATCCAATTAATCCAATTAAAATGACAGGTTATGATTTATGTTCAGAAGTGAGATAATTTCAACTTCAAAGGAATTTGATGTAATTAGAATAATTAAGATCTCTGACAGTATAGCGACCACTCTTTTTGGTAACAATTCGGATTTTTTGGCCAGTGGAGACAACAGGGAATGGCAATTGTCTTTTTAATGCCATATCCATTGGAATTTCAAAAACTGAAAAATTAGCTACTGAATTAAGGTACCATACATCTATTGAAATTATTTTGAATAGGGTTTTTTACATTGACGACCATAAACACGACGGACTGACTGTTAATTGTTAGTGATACTGTTGATGAATCATTGCAGGCCTGTTCCCATCAAGCTTTTGTCATTCATGCTGCTTCAAATGTCATTGGCAAATCAATTCGATCTCTTTATCCAGCAGATAATGGTGTTTTTGAAAATTCTATTGGAATTATAATTAGAACATTTTCACCTAGAAATTCTAAGAGAACAAAAAACAATATTCATATTCTTTGGTCTACAGTTGCAATTTCATATAGTGAAACATGGGTACCAAATCATTTAAACCTGATATTTTTAATATTTCGGATGATATTCAATTTCCATCTTTTAACCAAACCTATCTTCTGAACAGACTACGCTTGCACGTTATATACCATGTTGTCAATTCACCGTTACAATGAATGGCCTGTTATTCCTCAAAACTTTTATTGTAAACTAAAAAAAATACATATTATTCATTCTAAAACTAATTTTACATCATAATACACCATAAAAAATTAATATAATGTATAAATATGATGGCAGGCGTATACTTTTTTTCTGCAGGCGTACTTCTATTACGGCAGGCGTATGCAGGCGTATTTAAGTACTACCCCCGTGTTACACCCGAAAGTCGGTACATCAAGGGGATTAATTTTAAGGTGGTGATAGATAACAACACTCTGAAACACTGTGATTCTCCGAGAAAATTTCGGTGGTACACTGTGTAACACCAAGAAATTTCTCTAATTTGAGTGTTTGAGTGACCACACACTCTGGGCGTACTGTATAAGTCAAAAATAAGTAATAAATATCTGTCGAACGTGAATGACCTTGAGATCAATCTATATACATGTATTTATTACCATGCTATTGTGACAACAGTTATATAAACAACTTCATATTCAATGAATCGGTTAAGCTTAGGCTGCGACCTTCCAGGCATAATAATACAATTCCGTTCAACACAGAACAATGCTTGCTTCATGTTCAGATCGGTCTACTTAACACACGAACAAATGTGATGTAATTTTATTTACAATCTTTGGCTTTGTCCTAAGCAGCACATAAAAATAAGAACGCAAACTACTAAAACAAGAGTAGACTCAATTACCTTGGAAATTTTGAAAGAAATTCTGTCAGATGTTGATGGTTTGTAGCAGCAACAATACATTTTATAAGTTTCCCACGTGCTAGCATTTTGAAGGTTTCAACATTAAATCGCTGTCATCAACACGCTTTAATTTTTAACTGAATAATCCAGTCGATACTTTCTGCTATTCATATGCTCCTAATTTGACTCGTGCTAAATTCTACTTTCACTTACACATTCAACTTTCACTTACAAAAGTTCTGGTTTCAATGAAGTTTTCAAAATTGGTTTTGGTTTAATGATCTTTAATTGAGTGTACCAAATAATTGGTTTGGTTTTTACTGAATAGAGAAAAATTCTTCATTTAGTAGAGCAGAAATCAAATAATTATAAATTCAGTAAAACCAATTCTGATATTTGTTGCATGCTTCGATCTATAAGTCGTATGATTCTCCAAAACTGTCGTGTCTGCATGTTTCGAAATCGTCAAATGTCCGGCAAAGAATCTGACAATTTTAATGTTTTAATGTCTTTATTGGTTTCCTCAGAACAAAAATAAGGAATGTCATGTTCTAGTAAGGATTTATCATGTTTCTTGTAATTTTAACACATTTGTTCGTTTATTATTTTTCAACATCTACACAGTGCAACAGTAATGCAACCAATTTCTTAGACTTAAACCTAAAAACCTAAACAGTAAATTAAAACACCCTGTATTTGGTTTGAATGGTTTGCGAAACCGTGGCCAGTTTAGGTTCCAAACTAATTTTCACACCGGTTTTTATCAACAAATGAAACTGGTTTTGCGCTAACAAATACGCCAATAAATATCTTCAGCGTTTTTATCGCCACACTCCATATATTGTGTTCAGTTCTGATGCTAAGGTTGGTCAGGAACATATTTCTAGTCCCAGGGTTGGTGAATAAGAGATCTTTATATTTTTGTAATATTAACGAAGGCGAATCTTTTTTTCCCATTTTTACACATCTGTTAGAGGTTTTTTTTTTAAATAAAGTAACTGTTAACTGTTTTTTTTTAAATAAAGTAACTGTTAACTGTTTTTTTTTTTAAATAAAGTAACTGTTAACTGTTTTTCAAGCATTTGCTTTTATATGTTTTGTTATTTGTTGTTATATAACTGTTATTCATTATAAAGTTATAATAAAAAGGGCTGATGTTAATATATCTTATTTAATTAATACATTTTAAACTGAACTGCTTTACAGATTCTGTTTTTACTGTTATCTTTAAATTCTCTTTTTTCATTACACGTTTCAATTGAGTCTTACCAGGGACAGTCTATAGTTAGTATAGACTGTCCCTGGTCTTACATATACAAGTTACTATGGAAACACTTACTCATATGTACGTTTCTCTCCACATACCTTTATTACCCCTTTGCACATGTCTGTTAAATCTGTTTTCGGAAAAACAATTGATTTTAATCTGCTAAGGACTCCCCCTTTTGCCCCCTACTTACAAATGAATAATTAACACAATTCGCTTAATAGAATGTCAATCGATCCAGCTGTATGTAGAAATAATATAAAAATGAATTTGATCTGCATAATACTTGCATGGGGTTATGCATTTTTTCAAGCTTGGTGATCTATTACTATGATTGCAGAGATTTGAAAACCCACCCTATTCATATATTTTCGGGCGTTATAAAATCATGAAACCGTTTAATCATAATGAAATTTTAAACCAGACCTATATACATGATATATGTATTAATTGATTGTACATCCACATTAACATAACAGTCCATTCACTACAAAAAAAATGTTTATAAAACAAAAGAAACACATTAAAATTGAAGCGACACATTAGGACATATAAAATGTATGTGTTTGTTTTTCCGTCTTTAAAAATTTCTTGACATTAATGGAGCAGTTAATTGGTTTGTTTGTTTGTTTGAATATTGTTCAACTCCACTTTCGGCAATTTTTCAGCTGTATTATGGCGTCCAGTTTTATTGGGGAAGGAAGCCGGAGAAAACCCCCCCCCCCCCCCCCCGACCTTTGTAAAGAAAACTGATAATCCTTGTCAATTACGATGGGAGTCGAGCACACGGCCCTGCCCACAGTGAAACTCAGTGTAGGCACTTATTTGGTTAAGTAACTGGGGTTTACCTCTTCTGCTTTAGATGCTTGAGAAATAAATTTGGCTCGGGAATTTATATACTTAGATAATTTACAACTACCGAATTTATTTACCCTTTAATGTAGAGCTGCTTTTATATATTTTTGGAATGGAAAAACGTAGCTATGTCAAGCATATACGACTAAAATTTTCCATAGACCACAGATGGTCCTTATTATTGTCTAATTATTCCCCAGTATGCTTAGCATATAATTATCTATCTATCTTTTTGATTCGCTCAATACAAACCCAATAATTAAAATTCAAAGCTCATCCATGTTCAGATAAAGTAATCTGTATTTCAAACTAGCACCCACCGCAGGACACAGCTTTACATAGGACTATGGGGAAAATGTAAAATGCCTTTCCGGATTTGCATAGCCGATTACCGTTATATTCTATGTGAATATTAAATGTCTTTTACAAAGACTGTGGGTTTTTAAAGATGCTAGCCACCACAGGACTTTTTTTAAACATAAAAACTACATTATGCCAATAAGAAAAAAACTAACTACCAAATTCTCATTGGTTTGTCCTCTTCCAACATAATGTTTTAATGCCTTTCAAAGTAGTTTAAAAAGCAGCTACAGCAGGACTTGGAAAACACAGACGTATATGAGAAGCGCAAAGCTGTTCGGAACCATACTTAAAATAAATGTTTATAGAACGGCGCTCTACAAAGTTCATGTTCGTCATTCAGAAAAGATAGCTGCTACCACAGGACTTATTTTAACACAGAAACCAAGAACACTGTTCAGAAATGCTGCTTCTCTGACAACATTTAATAACAATAAAACAAAATTTATCATCAATATCAATTCATTAGTTGGCTTTCTACTAATCGTATGTGAATGTTTAGTTGATTGTCTACTAAACTTTTTTTTTCATTGAAAATCCAAGACGGTTGTTACGACAATTAATTATCCCGTAATTCTTTTCTGCATCAAATGTTAGATTCTTTACTTTGTTTTGAAAAGGAAAATACAAAACGAATAAACAATCAACTAGTAATACTGTGCTGTGATTCCAACACAAAATTCTCCTAAACGAAGCCCAAATTTAGTTAAAAATTTAAAAGTTGATTTCACAACTTCATATCAGTCCCAACATACACACAAGCATCGTGTCATCTAAGAAAATGAGCGGATAATTTGAACGGACAGATTTGTTTTGTTTTTGTTTGTTTGGTGTGTGCGTGCGTGTGTGTGTGTTTGTTTATTTATATTTTTGATTTTTAGTTGTTTTTTTTTGTTTGTGTGTTTTTTATTGCTTTTTTAGGAGGGGGAGGGGTAGGATAAATTGCTGCCTGTACAAAATGGCGGCTTTCAAATGACATTTTCCCCGCTAAAATGCTATGGGTAGTCTACTTAATCGGTTTATCAATTTCCATTGAATTTGAAGGGATTCATTTAAGATTTTATATATTTTAATAATTTTTAAAGAAATTTATTGAACATTAATGACAAATGAAACGTACAAATAACAAGTTTACAGTCGCTTTACTTATTGTTTGATGAAAAAATGTTCAAACAAAGACATCAAACACAGTGCAAATAGAACTTTCATAAGTCAAAAAATTTCATGAACTTAAAGTAAGCACATCATCGCAGGTCAACGTTCAGGGAAAGAAAAGTCACTATGAAATGCGTTAAAAATACTCAGTTAGTCGAGTAACCACCTCGCTTCCAGTACAGTTCATTAACTCTCCTCCTCATGCTGTTGACTAAACGACGAAGTGTAGCATGTGGTAAATTCAGCCATTCATTTTGAGTGGCAACTCGTAGTTCTTGGACATTTTGACAAGCAGGTGCTCTGTTATTGATTTTACGGCCAATGATATCCCACAAATGTTCAATTGGATTCATATCGGGTGACATGGATGGCCATGGAAGATGCTCAATAGCTTCCCTTTCGATAACATCAAGTACATTGCAGCTCGGTGAGGTCTTGCGTTGTCATCCATAAAGATGGGTCACTTACCAAGTGCATGATTTTCAAAAATGTGGCATAATAATAGCGTTAATGACGTCATTTCGATATTTCTGTCCTGTCATTGTCCCATCAACTTCATACAAATTCAGTTTAGAGTCGTATGAAAAGCCTCCCCACTGTAACACCACCACCGCCAAACGCTGTTGTTCTGGTTGTAAGCTGTGCCTCGTTGTCTCCAAAAGCGCATTCGCCCATCAATATGACGAAGAAGGAATCTACAAGTACCGTATGACAAACTGGTTTTGCCATTTTAAGATTTAACTGAGGAGTTAGTTAAAGTAGATTTCCTGTGCTCGAATGATGGCTTTAGTACACAAATAACACACAGTTAATATTCATTCAGATTTTTGAAATTATAATAAAAAATTGTAGGTGTTGCTTAACTTATGGCAAGGTGTATATTCTTATATTTTTGTATATTTTTGTTATTACATAATTGTATTTTTAGCCCTTTTTATCGATCATTGAAAACTATAGTCACTTGTTTTAAAAGGCTTTTTTTATCTGAAACAGTACTGTTAAACCAACTGAAATGAAATTAAGAAGTAATATTCATGATGATTTTCACCAAAATTAGTTTTTAATGCAAATCAGGATTGAAAATTGCCGACATATCAGGTGACGGGTCTTAGTTTTATGCAAATCAGAAATTGAAAGTAGCCGACATGTTCAGGTCTCATTTTAACAGATGTCAATTGGAGAACTGTCCAAAGGCTTTTTTTAGCTCACGTGGACCAAATGCCATCATTTGTCCGTCGTCTGTCGTCTGTCGTCCGTCCTAACCTTTTTCAAAAGTCTTCTCCTCTGAAACCATTGTGTCATATTTTTTAAAACTTAACCACAGTTATCCTTAGTGTTCCTAGTTTCAAAATTGTATCTATGGTCTTGATCAACAGATCAAGATGGACATTGTTACTAAAAATAGAACATAGGTGTCAACGCACGTTTTTCCTCAATATCTCAAAAATTGTACTATAGCCTTATTTCAAATTGATCAGCATATTAAGGTCTACAATAGTTGCTATGAGTGTGAAGTTGTGTAATTGCTTTCTGTAGGAGTTATCACCCTTTAATATCGATTTTTGGACAAAATTTGCTGTATTTACAACATAACTTGAAAACTATAAGAGCTAGAGTGAAATTGTGAATCTCAAAATGATCAGCAATACAAGTCTTACAATTAACTTTATTGTTCTGAAATTGTCAGATGACTCATTATATGAGTTATTGCGCTTTAATGACATTTTAATTAAATTTCTTTTTAATCCTGAAACATCCTCACTAGTCAGGGTTCCTGCGTCCGCATACATGTGTCCACGAAACCCTGACAAACTTAGCAAGGAAATTCCTGGGCGAGAAATCACTATTTTGATTGGCTACATCATACTTGCATGTAGCCAATCAAAAACTCGCTTTTATTACTGACTTGGTTAGAGGATATCCTGATGTCAGTTGTAAATTAACAAATGGATTTGTTTCGATGACAACGTGAAAATCAGTGTATTTTGTACAAAAGAGTTACCAGCTTGTTACGATTGTGATATTTATTAGTTTTGTTTATTGATCAATCCATCTTCCACCATACTGTATTCTACTTCCAAACACTTGCTTCTCGTAAAACAATTTCATTAGTTGATATTGTAGCAGAGTGTTTATTTTGCTATTTTATATATGTTGATATATTTTGTTAAAATGTACCGTTTATGTTCATTTTTGTCTAAAATAAACTATTTCTTTGAAATACAGTTACAATATTTAAAGTCTTAATTTGCATATTCACTATATGTGTGTTACGTATTTGATTACTTCTTTCATTCTATTGGTTGGTTCGTTTTGGCGGTCTATGTGAGTCGTACCAGAGATTTCGAGAAGGTTAGACGTTATATCTCTTTGTACATTTCCATACGACTCCTGACATCGTTTTGACGACAGACTGTAAGTTCATTTCTTTACTAATTCTATATCTTTATAAGTCACTTTTATTCATAACACATTCAAGTCTTGCTATTATTTTCGCCCGTCCTTGGTATATTTAAACTGCACGCGGCATGCTTGAGTAACCTCCATGTATGCGAGTTTGAGTGATTTTTAGCTCAATCCAAGCTCGTTATTTTTTACACGATTTACAAAAGAAGTTAAAATTTTATTTATATTTGTTTGTGCTTTACAAGTACGATAATTGTAAATGTAAGGGAACTGATGATTTTTACAAATGAGTAACTGGTTTTTATTAGGATGGTTGTTATACAATGTTATTCTTAACGTACCTATTTTTGAGACGATATATTTAGTATTGTTTCTATTTATGGTTTTCAGTTTATCAGTATGTTCTGAGAGTATTGTTGATGTAAGGCATCACCAGTTTCCCAGCAGAATATTTCCCTCCACAAGTGGTAAGTTTTTAATTGTATTTTTAGTAATTAGTACTGTTGAGTTACGTCCCTTGGCAGAAAAAGTATTTTAGTTGTACTGCCAAAGTCAAAATGTTATTATCTATTTTTGATCAGGAACAAATGTAGTAAAACAAAGATTATTATAAAGTTATTTATAAAAGAGAAAATTGTACCGAATACAAATATTTTGTACACGCCATGAGTATTTTATACCTTTGTGCTTATTGTTAATTTCATGAAACAGATCACACTCATTTTAAAACGGCACAAGGCAATACACATTACAATATGTGGTAGTAAACTTGGCCTTAAGGTCACTGAGGTCAATTTGCAGAACATAACCTGTACTTTTAAACATAATAATCTGCGATACATGATTCTCGTAATGGATTGTTATTTTCATTAAGTTAAATATGTTATGTACTAGTATTTATTATAATTCATTTGCTATTGTAGATTTATGATATTGCTGGTATAATAAACTTCTAGAACCCTAGATTTAGTCTTATTGGAAGTCAGCCCAATAACCCAGATCTATCACAATATTTTGAAGGTGTGACGTCATTTGAAAAACCTTCTCGCCGGGTGTTTCCTAGATAAGTATGTAAGGTTTCCTGGACACATGTGGACACCGAAACCCTAATTTGTCAGGATTTTCCCGTAACTTCAAAACTATAACAGCTATAGTGAAACTGTAAATGGTAAATGATCAGCAATATAAGCCCTACAATTCACGTAATTGGTCTGAAATTGTCAGATGACTCCTTATAGGAGTTATTGCCCTTTGACGATGATTTATTATGACTTTTTACATTTTTGTCCAGTAACATTAACCTATAACAGTTAGAGTGAAACTGTAAATTGGAAAGAAAACAAACGATCTGAAATTGTCAGAAATTCCTTATAGGAGTCATATCCCTTTAATACAAAATGTTTGGTGAAATTTGTAGTTTTTACCTTGTAACTTAAATGCCATAACAGCTGGATTGAAACTGTAAATTGCAAAAATGCTCAGCAAAGCAAGGCATACAACTCATATATTCCAAAATTGTTAGATGACTCTTTATAAGAGTTATTGTTCTTTAATTACGAATCTGGACAAAATAATAAGTTTTTGTGTTAAAAATTAAAGTCTATAACACTGAGAGCAAAACTGTAAATTACTAAATTAACCTAAAGGACAAGACTTATAATCATTTTATTTTTAAAAGATGGTACCTTATAGGAGTTATTGTACTTTACAAAAATTTGCCCAGTAATTTAATAACTATAACAACTAGGCTGAAACTGTAAATTGCAACAATTTAAATATAGTTGAAGTCACCTGTGTTCCAGATGAGCGATTACAGGATCCTGGGAGCCCCTAGTTTCAGAAACTGTTGAATTACTCAAACCGTACTAATTTCATGGATTGACTTTTACCAAGATTATGTTTTCTCTATATTAACATGAATTTGAAAATGGTTACTACAAACTGGAGGCCACGATATAGTTGTAAAATTGGTAAAAGTTGGTTCAAACACCATTAAAGCAAGCAAACAAGCAAACCATCACAGGCATCGATCACGTGATTTCGATCGTGATTTAGCGTACTGTTGTTTAAGTTTAAGCCCCTCTATTTGGAAGTACATTTGTTATAACACACAACATGTTTTGATATCAGGTCAAAAATTCCGATTTGACAACTATCATTTAAAGTTGTTTAGATAATTAAGACACAACACGTATAGGTACATAATATTAATAACTGAAAACGCTATATAACGTGCTTAGTACATTATGTAACCATAAAAACCGGTTCTTTAATATGTCTTTATATTATGGACTATACCTCTACAGACAACACTATAGGAAAACTGTTCCCAAGGGAGAAGTCAATAATTTATTACATAACATACATAATATTGAAGGCAAAGTTACTGAACTATATCAGAAACCTTAATTAAAGTATGCTAAATGTCATTTTCGAACCTGTTGCCACTGCTTGCTATGTTATCAGAAGACCATAAATATCTTGTATGACAAAACTGAAATGGAGAAAATTTTTGCTGAATAGACCAAATAAAGCGCGGAAATTTATTCACCCACGGGAAGTATAGTATCGTTACCGTCGTTAGGTATAATCTCCCGCTAAGATCAAGCCAAAAGAAGTCGATGCAAATTATGTAATAAAAAAGTCGAATTGAGATGTGTTATGTACTAAATATATATTACAATATTACTCATATTAACAGAAATGTATTTCAACATAAACATGTTTTTCAACGATTCAAACATTTTATTCGTTTAAATACAGTAGAAGGATGTTTACTTTAAACAACTAAAAAAGCACATGAAAGCGCATAAATATGAACAGGGACACTATAAAATATTTTACATGGTCACATCATATACAAAGTACAGTTGAATACTTCATAATATAATTGTTAACATCCCATGCTGATGAGTTGCTTAAATCCAAATATCAAGAAACATATTTTGCAGACGGAGACTAGAAGTCCGTTTCTGTAAACCCAAGTGTGATTTTTAAATTGTGGCACACAACTGAAAATCTAAGCGTTGTAATTATTACAGGTATAGTTTACATTAGCGTACAAAATATAGCTTTTTAAACATTATTTAAAGTGCAATTTATATAAGTTTTGGTATTTGGTGCCACATATAACTCCAAGTGTGATAAGAGCTAATTGGTTTAGTCAAATATAATTTAAGTGAAACATATTGGTATCTGTTTTCTTTTTTAAATAAGTATAAATTAAATTATTTAAATTTGAATGAATGTGTCAACAAACAAACTGTCTTTTGCTCATTACCGAGATACTTTATGTTGATATATATTATAAACTTAAAATCTCAAGTTTCAAATTAATCAATATCTTGCTCTGTAGGGCAGATATGGATCTACATTGCAAATATATAGGAAATCCATATATGCCCTAGAAAGGGTGTTATACAGCATCTACAACCTCTATCAGTATCTATGAGCAAAAACAAACATATTTTTATAATACATTATAATAAATGTAATAAAAACGAAACAATGACACCCGCACCCATGTCTATCCATATTGTATAACAATATAGAATTGTATAACAATTAAGAAACTTTTTTTAAAACACAAAAAAACAAAAACATTTACAATAAAACAATGGTGGATTAAAGAAGTTTGCTGGTTATTCAACACATTAATGAGTTTTTTTTTTGACGTTTTTGCTAGATTTTCAATGCATTTCGTTTTTCCTCAGGAAGCTACAGTTTCACTCATCCCACGAGCCAATTACATAGATCTATAAAAATCGAAGAGAGAAACGATTATAAAATACATGTATTTTTTTGGAGACAAAAAAGTTATATATAAAAATCAATGAAAACTTAAGATCACCCATTGCCATATAAATATTTTAATCGGTTATATCTATATATTGACCTGTCATTATTTTACTTATTTTGTTATGTATTACGGTCCTCGCAAACATGAAATTTACAAACAAATCTTGTCAGTTTTAAACTAACCAGCAAACATCCATTATAATGAACAATATTTATAAACATGTATTTTCATAATAAACGTGCACCGGATAAGCAAGAATCATCAGTAAGGTACTTATTTATTTTTAACAATGAGTCTAAGATATAAATGTAAGTTATAATTTTGGTTTATTGTCTAAGAGGATTCCACCATGTTCGATCAGATGTGCTACAAATTCTAGGTCTTTTTACAAAATAAGGTTGAATTACCTTCCCGAATCATTTTCTTCTTCGTCACACGGTGCAAAAAGAGGTACGATACCATCTGTGAATGTTTTAAAGTAAGAGCTTTATATTCATAATAAAATTAAATAAAATTAAATAAGTAATATTGAAAATCACAATTTACTACTGTAAATTTTTCTCCGTGTTATTTTAGATGCTTAAATGAGTTGCTCGTTATTTGTTTAATGCCTTGACTTAAAATAACCACGGCTGCTAGCTTCCTAAGTTCGATATGCTTTCACTGAATGTCTTAATGATAGCAATGTGTTTGTGATTGATTAATTTTATTTTCCAGTTAGAAGATCTTGTCCTAGGACCATTAATGGAACAATAATATGATGTACAATACAAGTCTCACGATTTCAAACATAAAAAGCGTTCTTATCACAAATAAAAAACGTGATAGTTTTATTGAATTATATTCCGCAAGTTTTTTTTACATATTAAGCTTTTAATGTTTTAAATTAAAAAATGAATTAAAAAAGATCAATAAATATTAACACATTATTATGTATGTGGCACACTGTGCTCATAATGATATTTTTAGCTGCAGGACAAACACAGGAACATTTTGTAGAATTTTAAAAATGTTTTGTATTAATAGACTGTGGCAAATGAAGAGATTCTGTAAACATATCTCTTTTAAAGGTAGAGCTATGGAGATCATTCTTTAATTGCTGAATTTCGCTGATTAAGAAGACATGGAAACGATACACCATTTTTAAAAGTTGTCAACAATTATACATAGTCTTGGAACGTAATACATTTCAGACGCGACAAAAATAGAATGGCCTTCGTATCAGTTAAATTGTTCCCCTTTAAGCATAAAACATTTAGCATTGCATATATAAGAATTTTCCCGCGTTTCGATAGTAAGAGCGGGAAAATGTTTGTATTTACGGTACATAGGTACTAATTTTTATTTGGCGTAGTAATCGAGTAGACCGGGAAAATTGAGCGGGTATTTTAGTTTGGTTCATTTTCTAGCCGCCTTTCAGGCAGTAAACATCAAACTTAACATGGACGCCGACATGCACAACCTGATAAGACAAGAAGTTATAACTACAGTAACTGAGTCTCAGAATGCTATGATGTCTCAGTTTAAAGATTTAATCACGCATGAGATGGGAAAAATGCAGGAACAGCAGAAAAAGTTAGCAGAAACGCAAATGAGCAAGATTGAGGAGACGTTAACCGACGGCCACAGGTTCAAACGACGAGGCAATGAGGAGCAATTTAAACACAACACTGAAGTTATGATCAAAATCAAGGAAGCTAATAGAAACCTAGATGTAAACAATGTTTCGGTAGAAGGAATTGCGAAGGCTAAAGAAAAACTTCCTGAAGGTATGGATATTATAAATCACAGACAGAAAATTATAAAGATAGGGGATTCTTCCGAATTAGGATGGCGTGTAGTACAAGAGTACGAAGCAAACCCTCTCGCAGATGATTCAGACGACGAGAAGAAGCTGTTTAAGGCCGAAACTAGAGCAGAAAGGAAAATAAAAGCAGCAAAATCTAAAAAAGCAAAGATGTCAAGGACGCACCCATATGCGCAGCCGGAGGTAGAGAAGTCTTCACAATTTAAAAGACCGGGGAGATGTTTTAATTGTGGAGTAAAAGGGCACTGGAAACAGGATTGTCCAGAGGCTGCAAAAAGCAATGAAAAGATAAGTATTGATTATGTACAATGTCATATGGCCAGTGAAGGCCAAAATATTGCAACACCTGTTAACAGTTTACGAAATCATATTAAACGTTGGCAAGAAGTCAATGCTAATGATTATATTTCGAGTGTCATAGATCAAGGTTACAAGTTACCATTTAAAACTTTACCTGTAGATGTATTTTTAGATAACAATAAGTCAGCTAAGGACAATGTAGCATTCGTCCGAGACGAAATAAACAAACTCTTATTGAAAGGTTGCATATCACAAGTACCAAATAAACCACGTGTTGTAAACCCGCTTACAGTTGCGGGTAATAAGACAAAACTTAGATTGGTTTTAGATTGTCGTCATATTAATCCACACTTGTATCAATTTAAGCATAAATATGAGGATGCAAATGTGGCTAGAAGTATGTTTTTCAAAGGGAATTTTTTATTTTCTTATGATCTTAAATCGGCCTACCATCATATTATGATATATGAGGAAGACAAAACATATCTAGGTTTTAGTTGGGATAAAACATTTTTTATTTTCAATGTGTTGTGTTTTGGTTTAGCTACAGCAGGCTTTATATTTTCAAAAGTTTTAAGAGAATCGATTAAGCACTGGCGATCAAATGGTTTAAGAGTTATTATGTATTTGGATGATGGTTTGGGAGGAGCAGAAGATTATGAACATTGCAAAATGGTCAGTGCAAGAGTGAGACAAGACCTCTTGAATTTTGGTTTTATAATTGCAAAAGAAAAATGCAACTGGGAACCAGTACAGGTTACAACTTGGTTAGGTTTGGTTTGGGATACTTTACAAGGAAAAATTAAAGTGACACAAGAACGAATAGACAGGATTTTGTGTTGTATCAATTCAATATGTGACAGGCTTTCACATAACAGAGTAATGCCTGTGAGGGTTTTAGCCTCAGTTATAGGACAACTGATTTCAACCCAAGGGGTTATAGGTTCAGTTGTTAGGTTAAGAACGAGGTACGCATATGATTGCGTTTTAGACCGAGTGTCCTGGGATTCGCCAGTATGGCTTACAAATGAAGCCGAGGGCGAACTTAGGTATTGGTTAAGCAATTTGAATGAAATGAACGAAAGGGGTTCAGAATTTAGTCAGTTGACAAATGAAACATGTCAGCTACACATGTTTTCGGACGCCTCAGGTGATGGCTATGTAGGATATATAGCCATAGAGGCGAGTGGTGAAATTTCAGGTAAGGTACATGGTGCTTGGGATGCACAAGAATCTCGAATGAGTTCTACATGGAGAGAGCTAGAGGCAGTAAATAGGGTGTTAAATAGCAACAAGTACGATTTAGCTGCTCAAAGAGTAAAGGTACATACTGACAATAAAAACGTAGAAACCATACTGAAAATCGGCAGTAAGAAAACATTTCTGCAAGATATAAATATGGAAATTCAAAATACATGTTCGCAACATGATATTGTAATGTGTCCTAAGTGGATACCACGTGGTGAAAATTATTATGCAGACACACTAAGTAGGTTTGGCGATTGTGATGATTGGGGTATTCAAACATGGGTATTTGAATTACTGAGCAAGATATGGGGTCCTTATGACATTGATAGATTCGCTACACACTACAACAGAAAATGCGAAAAATTTAACTGTAAGTTTTGGTGTGAAGGAACCAGTGGGATTGATGCGTTTAAGCAACACTGGTCGGGTGTAACAAATTGGTGGGTGCCGCCACCTACTTTAGTTGCGAGAACTCTTAGAAAAATTGAAGTAGATCATGCTAGAGGTACTTTAATAATACCGGAATGGAAATCTGCGCCATATTGGGCACTAATCGCAGTCGGTTCTAAATTCAAAGCTTATGTGAAGTTTTACAGACGGTTCGAGGGTTACAAGATAACACACAGAGGGAGGGGTAGAAACGGAGTCTTCGGCAGACCGGAACAAAATTTTGCATTTATAGCGCTTTGTATTGAGGCATGAAATGTGATTTGGACAATTTTATTTTTCTGTTTCCAGGCATCAACTTACACCAGAGAGTGAAAGAAGATGTACGAAAGTCAGGAGTGGTCGATGGATCCGATTTTGATCATTTATCAGACAAAATATGGACTTATCTGATTAACTCTAAAAGTGACAATACTGCGAAAGCTTACTACTATTCCTTTAAACGTTGGGAAATTTTTATAACAAAGCAAGATTTTAAAGCTATTCCTGCACAGCCTATACATATAGCATTATACATTACTTTTTTATTAGATTCAGGAGCTACTTGTAGCACTATAAATTCAGTTATTTACAGTCTAAAATGGGTACATGAGATGTCTAATTTAGTAGACCCAACCAATAATTCTTACATTTCATCCCTCCAGGAATCTGCTAAAAGGGTTGCTCGTCCTATAAAGCATAAAAAAGACCCAGTTTTGATTGATGTATTAGTAGATCTTTGCAAATTGTTTGCAGACAGACTGAACGATTTGCTGGTTGTTCGGGATTTAACGATGGTACTTTTTTGTTTTGCGGGTTTTTTACGTTACGATGAAATAAGTTCTTTATGTTGCAAAGATGTAAAAATACAGAATGACTACATACTTGTATACATACAAAAGAGCAAGACTGACCAATACAGACAGGGCAATGAGGTGTTAATTTCTAAAGGTGAAACAATTGCATGTCCTTACAGCATGTTTCAACGATATGTACATTTAGCTTGTATTGATTTGAGCTCCGATGTTTTCTTATTCAGACCTGTTTTTCGTTCAAAAAGCACATGCAAGCTTATATATAAAAACAAAAAGTTAAGTTACACATCTGCAAGGCAAAGCATTATAAATAAATTAAAGCTTGTTTCATCCGAGGGTAATTTTGGTTTGCATTCTATGAGGTCAGGGGGAGCATATAGTGCTTCCAAATTGATTAGCGAGATATGTTAGGTTACTAAAGTGCTTCCAAATAGATTGAGCGAGATATGTTAGGTTACTATAGTGCTTCCAAATAGATTGAGCGAAATATGTTAGGTTACTATAGTGCTTCCAAATAGATTGAGCGAGATATGCTAGGTTACATATGGTGCTTCCAAATACTTAGATTGAGCGAGATATGTTAGGTTACAATTGTACAATATAGACAGTGATAAAAACATTAACAGAGAATTTGATACTAACCTGGTTTAACCCCAAATTGTGTCAATCTAATAATAATAATTAAAAATTATAAATTATTTTATGTTTGTCAAAGAAGAAGTTTGCTGGAACGCTGGGCATAAATTATGAATATTTTAAACAAATTATTTTCCCAAGTCAGTGGTTTTGTCGACGAGAATGTTGAATTTTTAAGATGGTAGAAAAGACATGTTCGCACTTATTTATTTCGTTGCTTAGGCAAATAACTGCCCTTCAAGCCGATCAATCAGTAAACCTCAGGAGAATAATCAAGTCTTATTATATCCGCGAATGTTTTTTTCAATTTTATTTATATTTATCATAACGTAACAATGTTTCAAGTAATTAAAAGATTGAAGAACTACACAAAGGAAACATTAATAGGCGTCCCTTAATTCATATGTATATAGATTACCTACTTTATAGTTAGTTTTAACAGTTATACATATAGCCACTATATGCATATGATACTGACGACGAATACATTATTTCATCATTTATCTATTTTACTTACATCTTCCTCTGCAGGAAGTCGGGTTTCTCTTCGCTGTGTATCAAGGGGAGGTCTTGGATTATGTTTGGGCTTTGGTTTTCGAACTTCTCCCCTTTGTTCAAACAGTTTTGAAAGTAAAAACTGTTTATCTTTGCTTTCCTGTATAACATACAAAAAGTTAGTAGTTCTATCACGTGGTTCTAACAAGATAAAATCGCTTTATCAATGATAAAGCCGCTAAACATAAGACAAACACTTGGACACAATTTAAAAACAATTAAAGATAATAGCAAGCCAACAAGACAAACAAATGGAAGAGTAACAGAAAAATCACAATAAAAACTGCCGAACTCATCAGACGCTTTGTTATAATAATGAGTTTCTGCTCCACGTATGCTACCAAAAATAATGGTCAAAGCCCAGTAACCTTTGTGAACAAAGAAAACGAAGAGGATATTGCAACACCAATTGTATTAATTATATACACATTTGGAAAGTTAAAACAATCTTTTCTTCAAACAATTTGGTTCTCAATCAGTCCTTATCTATGTTACATTTGTTCAGGAAAGGTCAAAGTAGGAGGCGGACATTTAATAGTATGTTAATTCATTCTGATTGTGATAGATGCGAAACAGAAACTGAAATACAGGATTGGTCCAATTCTGCTTTTTTTGCCAAAAGTAACCTTTGTACATGCTGCATAAAGTTTGTTTCTGAGAACAGGTATAATATATTAGAATGCACGTCTGTTATAAATGCATTTCATTTAAAAGTCTGAAATTGTGATATGTTAGAATCAATGAATAATGACATTATTGACCCTTTTAACATTAAAAAAATCTGATGAAAATCTGTTGAGTTTGGAATTAAATATTTCCCTGCTATGAAAACAAATTACATTTTAAATACTTCATAAAACATACCGTAAGTAGTTTTTGTTTCAACATCTTTGCTCTAGCATAGTGCGCTCTACCCCTTTGAGTCAAGTAAAATATTACTACACTGAAAAACAATTAGGTACTATTTATATTAACATTTAAACACCACCTAGGGTTATACAAATCAATAACGTTGTAAAATGTATAATTCCGTCCGATTCAAAGAAATGAACCCAGTAACGTTGTAAAAAATAAATATTTCATTCAGTTTATTGTAAAACAAATTATATCTTTCTTAACCATTATCTATTAAACAAATTTCCCCTTTTATTTTACATGATTTGCTTGCAACTATATAAAGAATATGCTTTCTCGACATTTTATTTCACATCACAAACCGTTGCTAAAACAATTTGCATAGCTATTTTGCCGTGCATTGCGCAAATTAAATACTGGACACAAGGATAAATATGAGAAAGTTTTAAAAGTGGAACCTAAACAAACCAAAATGGATTGTTTGGGGTTCCTTTGAACGAGTTTAACCCTGCCATACAATGTTTTATTCGACTGTTTAAAGCCAGTGGTTTATAATAAAATGTCATCAAAGATACCAAGGTTAATAGAATTTACTACGCGTTTCGTCTAATCAAGACTCAGTGGCGCTCAAAACCAAACAACATCGTATTTGTCCAGTCTGTTGGTTTTTTTTCGTAATAATTTGTTCGTTATTCTTGCCTAGATTTATTTATTTAATTGTGGGATTTGTGTTTGGTTTATCTGTATTTGTATAAATTTATTGCATATCAAAAATGCCTAAAACATATTCATATTCAATATTGGTCGATACGTCGATACTATAGAGATGGGTAGGAAATCTTTCCTTGACGATACAAATCAAATCTACCATGTTTTCATACTCGGTAATGAATTGACAACAATTTCATTTAACGGAAAACCAAAGAAAGAGATGGCCTTAATTAAAAAATCTTTATTACCTTTATTGTTCACATACCATAAAATAACAAAAATAAAAACTATGCATATTTTCAGAGTGTTCTTAACCCAATCAGGAAAACCGTCAAATGTAGTGTTCAATGTAACGCTCATATCACCGTAAATCCTAAATGGCCCACAGCCCGTAGATGGCCTTATTCTGAAAATAAAAGTATAAATGTTTTGTTGAATGAGTAAATTGCTTTATACAATAAGAAGATCACAACATTGACTTGTTCGGCTATTCTTACATTACACGTATTAAGTTGAATACATTTCAGTGCCAATTTCTTGTTGTTCATATAAACGTCAGTACTTAATATATATCCGAATTATAAACTGACAAAAGACTTTAATTAAGTAAAGTTACTTTAATTAATTATTTAATCCATAAAAAGCTCGTGAAATACCTACCCTAACATGGAATACAAAACTGGCAGCCAACAGAGAACAAAAGTTATCATCAACACAATCACAAAGAAATTGTTAGACCTTGATGCCTTGTAAGCCTTCTCTGGAGGTTTGGTTGTGTATAACGCCGAGAACTACAAGTACACGACATTATGATATATTTTTATGTGATTTGCAACTTTTGTGCATCAGGAAAAGGTCAACGTACGTTAAAAACAACATTGTATATTTAAAATGTTATCTCATCCATTCTGCTGTGTAATAAAACTTACAGCAATATTAAAAATAAAGAAAAAGTATACTCAGTTGCATCATATTTGTTTTTGTATGAAAGAAATGTGTTTTAGACTTGCATCAGTTAGAACGACGTAATGCTAAATGTGACTTAAAAACGGTTTCAGAAAGTGGCAGAAAGATAAATTGTGATTGTATCATCTGAATCAAGCACACAAAGGAATAAAGATAGTAAAACAGTCAACATAAAAACTGAAATGAAAGATAATACACAGCTGTGCGATAAAGAATAGCTACTGTGACGTGGACATGAGGGAAAGATGAGTAATATACTAGCAAATAATCGTCAGTCAGTCTAAATTCGATATGGCATATGTATGTTAAACATTACGTTTAACAGAAAGCTTACACTATTCCAAAAAGATATACATACTAGTTTAAGGAAAAACTGTATAAAGAAGCTGAAGAAAGCGTAGCCAGTTATAAGAGGACAGTATAGGACTCCAAGCCTACAACATACAAAGAGAGTAATAATTAATTAATCATAGGTTAAAAAATAGCAAACAGCAAATATTTATTCTTGCTCTTTTAAAATAAAATAATAGAAGGATGCTAAAAGAAATGTTATATGTTATCATAAAGCAAAATAAATATATATAATAAATAAATATATATAAAGCAGTATGATATAAAACCAATTTTAAATCTATAGTTTTGATTCATTACCAATTGTGTGCGACATTCTAGATCTAAGAAATAATCTGACCTCATTTCCATAACCTACCAGCACAATGCTTGTGTGTAGACCAGGTCTAATACACTTTTGGGAACATCAAACTCAGCAGGTCCAATTTTATTACAAATGCTGCATGAACACTTAGTAGTTAGCAACCTGCACAGAAGAGTAATATAACATGACAAACGAGTATACAGAAAATAAACCACCATTTAGGAATATTACTTTTTCTACTGTTACTATGCAAACGAGCAAAGTAGTTGAGTAAACCAACTCTATATCCCAAGAATTATTTATATAATACTTAAATGATAAACTATTAGCATAGTAAAAGAGCAACAAAACATGCGATTAAACTAAACGAAAAAAAAATAAATGAAAAGCTTAACGAATCAGAAATAGGAAATACTCACAATACGTAGGATTGTATCAGAGGGAATTAAGAAAAATCTTTCATTGTTTTAAGGTAGCTGTTAATATGGTACCACCGTATAGTCACTGCTATGTATGCATGTTACTTCGATAAAAGGGATTAGTCATCATATATGTGATAAAATTATTCGAAAATATGTATCCTAACATAAGTGATAAAGGGAATAAAAAATTGTTTGATATTTTTCAGAATTTTGTTGTCGTAATTTTGAAGAGTAGGCAACACTAGCGTTAGAGTTTATGAGATACTAGTAATTCGATGTGTTACATTTATAATGAATTCACGTTCTTGTTTGGGCGCCTTACGGAATGTTTGAATTGATATCCAATGACAACATAAAGAAAGAAAAACGACATTGGATATTATTTAGTTTTGATATTATATGCGAGATAAAAATCTATACTAAAAAAGCTTCAAGTGCAAGTATGTCCGACTAAGAGGATGATAATTGCAGTACTCGATTACTTCTGACAATGTTTTAATTATATTGAGTTTTTCGTTAAAAAGGTTAAATTGTTAGATTTTAAAGTACATGTATATGCATAGATGGGACATTGTGTAGGAATAACTTGCTTTTGCCAACAAATCACTTACTTTCTTGGCAATTCATAAATGAAGATAACTATAATATGCACTAAGAAATCCATCACCATCAGCTTGTAGAAAGTCTGTCCTTCATATGTTTCCCAGCACTGAAAGGAAATGAACAACTAATGCGAGAAACTAGCAGCAGAATCACTAAACAAATCAAACTATTTCAAAATATATACACAAACATACCATACGAAAAATTTAATTAAAATCAATTTTTTTTAACTTATGTAATTTTGTCCCAAACTTCTCTGAACTATTGGTTAATCAAATTCATCGAGTATGATTTTACTCGCTAGAATGGTTATCGATAGTCCATTTGTATGATTTCTTTATTATCCTCACATTCATACCTACATCTTCTTTCTTAATGAACTTTTTTGTTGGTTGATAAAAAACAGCTGAAATATATTGTATTTAATCAGAGAGATGCCGATAAAGAATGTTCGTCACTAAGTTTTGAATCGTGCTATTTAGGACACGGATATAATTTTACCTCCAAGAAAGGGTTGGTCATTTATATCTGTAAATATATTCATGAAAAGTATTAAATGTATTTTGGTAAGAATTAATCCATGAGAGATAGTAGGACGAACCTAATGAAATCAGCCATTTGTTTCTGACGATGTACGTGCACTTGTTTGCTTTATACCACTGGCCGATGTACTTACTCTTATTTCCTTGCAGCTACCTTTGATGCCAACATTACAAACACTATCTTTAGTTGAACAAGTTACTGTGGCATGCAAGGAAACCATCAATACAGTTAAGGAAGCTAGTTTAAGTGCAATAGTTCTACAAAATACGAAAGAACCATATTTGGGTTAAATGTTTTTTAAAAATTGAAATAGCACATAGTTTAATGTTGGCTAAAATTAAATTGTATTATTAATTCTGTGTTAACATAGCGAACGACTTACTCAATATAATTGTTATCATTACATTATAAAGGAAAAGACATTTTTGATTTATTTGTAATTAGTTTTTCCGAACTTGTTAGTTATTGCAATACAAGTAGGAGTAAAAATTAGCCAAATATAATTTTTTTAAATGTTATCACAGATACCAAGGTTAATAGCATTACTACGCCAGCCGCGCGTTTCATCTAATCAAGACTCAACAGTGGCACTCATTTTTTTAATTCACGATAAGTATTCCACAGATATTGGCTTTGTAAGACAATTTATCTTTCTGAGCCCTCTAACTGTTCATGACACAGCTTAGAAACCAGCATTCAGAATATCCGAGAGCTGGATTGTAATTAAGCAAATACCAATTCCGTAAACCTAACAAATACGAGAACTGTTAGTAGTGAACCCATTTAATAAATTTCCTATAAGGATATACATAGCAAAATTTTTCAAATTAGTCCAGTTGTTTTGAAAAATGTTTGAACTATAATTTTTCTTCTTCATTCTTTGCGATCGAAAGAATTCGACGTCACCACTATTCAAGAGTACTACAAAGTCGAGTAATTACTAAAATATACAATTGAAAGTCATAGTTTTCACCATTTATCATTGGAAGATATGTTAAATATTACAAAGTCAAAGGCCAAGACCGTGTAGTTCTTTATCGTAATAACTATGTAATTGTAATTGGTAAAATTATTTCTAAAATCAGCTCGTTTTTTTTCAACTGATTATAGAAGTTATTTCTCTGCGAACCTAAAACACGGTCGTTTAAATGCCAAGACATGTCATTTAAAGTAGGTTGATGCATCTTGATACTATTCTATAACAATTTTCGCTTTAATTTCCTTTTGATATTGATCCAAATGTATTATATTTGAGTGAAAATATCCAAAGTAAGTGTCATTAAACTTCACAATTAAGCTAAGACCTCTAGTATAAAGCTCAAGTTATAAAAACATACCTGAGAAGTGTTAAATTAACAACCACATTATCTGTGTAATCTTCCAGTTTGATCAATATTCCAAAAAACAGGGGGACGATTACATTAAGAACGGTCAATGTAATGGAAGGCAAAAATTGTACCACCAGTAAAAGGACAGTTCCACTCGATTCTTCTTCTTCTAGTAAATACTGCAAAAAGGTATAAAGATGTTTGAAAAAATAGAATATTTGTATTTGTTAAGGATTATACAAATTTACGAAAAACCTTTAACCCCTGTTCGTTATCTTCGGTTTCGGATTTGTAATTGTCCCTTGACTTTTAGATCTTGTTGGTCAGCCGGTTTGTCTTGTCACATAATACGACCTGAACGGGTTACATCTTCCACGCAGCGTTAATAGAAAAAGGGGGATGAAAGTAAAGATTTATCTTGGTATTTTTCAGTGCTAAAGTTTTATTTTAATTAGAATTCTTCATATTCAAACCAGTTACATATTCTCTCCCACGATAGAACATTTGGTGAATACTTGTCTAAAGTTATTTTTTCATTTTTTCGAAACAAATTGCGTTTTTCTTAAAATAACTTATTATAAATTTCAATAAAAGTCTAACTGACCATTACTCAAATGTACTCATAGACAAAGTAGTGTCCGAGAAAATACGTGATGTCTTAATAAGTAGACGTTTTAATGCGTGCAAAGTAACGATGGTTCACCTTATTAAGTTATTTTATATCCAGTGGTTGTTGCCACTATTATTTGTGTATATTTTTTCTGAATAAACTTTTTTTGAAGTTGAAAGGGAAAGTATTAATAGTACATCATATGGTATTGTACTCTTTTTATTCGTTCCACATGTGTTTACTTAACAGAATGTTTAAATGAAAAGGTTTTTTCAATATCATGCAAACATCGATAACCTTTTTTCAGTTTGTGATCGAATGAATAGTAGCCACGTAGCTGACACTTTATGTCTTGTATTAAAAAGTAATGTTGACGTAATTGTTTTAGGAAGTAATTAACTTTGAATTTGCAAAAGTATGTTACATTTAATTGAAATAGATATAAAGCAAAAAAAGTAAAAATAACTTAGACTACGATGGAGATATGGATGAGATAATTTGGTTATTTTTTTGTTCCGTTTTGGTTGTGATTGCACATTTGTCGATTTGTTATCTGATTGCAGATCTCGTTCATACATAAGATATAAACATTTACTGAAATAAAATCACACAAAACCCGGTGCCCAGGTATTATTTAATGAATTTAATTTGATAATATTTACGTCGGTTGACCAATCGTTGACCCAGTAGATAAGGTAGCCAGATCCACCTAGAATTCCAAGAATGAATACGTTTATAACGAATCTTATGGTGTATATTTTACATGTCTGTCCTGCTGATCTCGTGGATTGTGTTAACATGTATTTCTGATGGCCAAGATTTGCCTATAAAACAGAACAGTAAAAACGTGATTGGAAATCGAAATAAGTTTCCATTATTTAAATTAACAAAAATTAGACTATATTTTCCACACAAACGATAAGAACTAAAGAGCACCTAACAATGAATCTAACCATTAAAATGTTCAAAGTTAACAACATGTAATTACATTAAATAATAATTGACATTAGTGTTGCATATGTTCAAACTCTCAGATTATTAAATAACAATCATATTTACAAACCTATCATGCTCTTACATTTAATAGCAATTATACTCACAGCAATTTCTTTGTAGAGGCTTTTTATCTTTAACAGACTCGTAGCTTCATCAGTAAGAGTATAATCCCATCCTCCAAGTACTTTATTGAAATAAAATTGGTCCCCACTTTCAAATGAATTTTCCTTTAAACTTCCACTGACACTGAAATTAAAAACTAAGACTTCAAGCCATTTTATGATGTTTGGTTTCTATTTATAGCAACTGTTTAACAAATGTGTTTGTAACTGCATAAAACACTCACCACCATAAAAGTCACAACCTGGGGTCCTATTTTTGTGTATTATTTTCTCTATCATGTTTACCGTAGCTTAAGTAGAGCTAAGAAAACTTCCTATAACAGACTATTGAACACATCGGCCTGTAATTGTATTAATTGCAAAAAAGTAACTGCGGAGACGTAGCTCTGAGTGTCGCTATTTTTGGGCCAAAAAAAGTTAAAAGAGAGCGACCTTGGGAGATACGTTTTTGAGGATTTATTTAAAAAAAAAACAATAAACAAACAAACAATTAAAAACAAAAAGAAAAAGAAAGAAAAAAAAATTATATGTTCTCTGCAAAATATATAACAAACAAAAAGAATATTTGTATTAGTCATTTAATTATAAAACTTACAACATTGTCATTCCAATAATACTGACGAGGCACACACCCAATATCGTCATCAGATAGTTAAAATAATGACCAAAAACAATAAACAAACAAACAATTAAAAACAAAAAGAAAACAAAAGAAAAAAAAACAAATGATGTCATCTGCAAAATATATAACAAACAAAAAGAATATTTGTGTTTTTCAATTAATTATAAAACTTACAACATTGTCATTCCAATAATACTGACGAGGCACACTGCCAATATCGTCATAAAGTAAGCGAACGGCATCAGATAGTTAAAATAATGACCATTGATAGTGTTAAGGTTAAGCTCTACAGCATCATACCACCCATAAAACATTGGAGTGTTTTCCATCCAACCCTGTGAATAAAGGATAACTATGGTAATAAGATTGACGTAAAGACTGTTAATAATGAAATTTATAGGTATATTACATAATTTTGTTTGGGGCCTCGGTGGCCGAGTGGTTAAAGTAGTTCGTCTACTTTTGATCACGTGGTCTGTCAACACTGAGGTTGCGGGTTCGAGTCTCACTGCGGGCAGGGTGTAATCGACTCCAATCTTAATTGACAAGGATTGCCAGTTTTCCTACCGCAGGTCGGGAGTTTTCTCCGTGTACTCCGGCTTCCTCTCCCAATAAAAACTGGACGCCATGAAATAGCTGAAAAATCGCTGAAAATGGCGTTAAACACCAATCAAACAAATATAAAAACATAATTTGGTTTGCATTATGTACATGAATTAATTTGCTTGTTGTTTAAATGGAGTTTTACGCCACTTTCAACACCTTTCATCTAAAGCATGGCGTCCGGGTTTTAATAGGAGAGAAAGCAGGAGTACCTATTAAAAATCCGGACATGAAGGTTGGAAGTTTAGCCATGCTATCAGTAAGGTTCGAACCCTCAACCTCAGTCTTGACAGGCAAGTGTTCAATAGTAGACGACTAACAACTTTAACCACTCAGCCGTCGAGGCCACAACATCATAAAATTTATTATTTAATTTGTTCGGATTATATGATAAAATTGATGTACTAGAATAAAACGAAATATCTTACGGTTCCTTGAATAAAATCTTGAATGCGGCTTTTTACACTTGTCTCGGTGAATGTCGACACAGTTTCATCGTAATTTGATGAACATAGTTCCGTGTTTGTTGTTGAAACGGAGCAACAATCTCCTCCTGTAACTGCTGTTGTATATTCCAAGTCTGTATCTGAATCTACTCTAGCAGGAATCACAATAAATAGCAAAACAAGTAGAAACAGGCAAAAATTTAAGAAAATCATCGATTTTAAAAAGACGAAGTAGGACAAGACTCCGGTTCCTTGGTGACCTAGAAAGAGAAACAATTTATTTTTTCAAAACTCTCGTGAATATTAGCGACTTTTAAATTATGTGCATATCATCTTTTATCTTTTTAAACAATGTGAAAACTGTCAGCATGAGTTACTTTCTTTGTAGTTAAGTGCATATTTTTTACCCAAAATATCTGTACTATGAAAAAAATTAATAGAATATATTGGAATTTAGTTTTATGTTTGCTTTTAATTGAATGATTGATTGATAGAGTGAGTTTAACAATCGAGAGTCGGGTTATCAAAAAGAATTATGGTGAAGCAATAGACTTCACTTATTGATCTCAGCAAATGGTTTCTCAAATATCTTCTTGTCAATAAGTTTTCTAAGTTAAAGGGCCACAACTCGGTAGACGTATCTAACAGGTTGAAAATACTCACGTTCTGTAGCAGCTCATGATGTTCTCACATATAAAAATATGCATTAAAGGGGTTCAGAAAAAAAGCCTTATAACTCGGAACCAGATAGACGTTTTGCATATTTACAGATTATAGATCCCATTAAGAAGAACCTTTGACCTTTAGTTTCCAATTTTTTGCGTCGGTGGAAAAAAGAAATAAAGGCTATTAAAACATAAAAATTAAGTTGTAATTTCAAAGTGAATTTTCTGAAGAAGTATATCGGTAATCTTCAATTGATTTGTTGGTACATGATATTATTTTGCAATGGTATCGTGGTTTTGTGTATGTGGTCATTTTAGGAAGTTAAGTCATTCATGTCTTCGTTATATAAATCTTCATACCACATGACTGGCGAGAAACTAAAGTCCCGTCTTAAAGAAATCATACATAAAGCCTTGTCTTTCATATATGCCTACAATTATGTAGTATTAAGTTACAACAATATTTTCTACTAAAGAACTTAAAGACAAGTAATTTTACAGCGAGGTACAGGTTAATAGTATGCTAGATTTTTTGATCGACAACATATTTGTAACTTTTGAAGTATGTGTTTTTCAGCAGACAATTGGAATTCCAATAAGTTCAAACTGTGCATCACTCCTTGTTGATTTTTTTCTGTATTCTTATGAGACATAATTTCTTCAACGTCTTATTAAAGACATGATAGCAGAAGCATGGTCCTTTAATTTCACATATAGATATATTGATGGTGTCCTTTCCATTAACAACCCACAATTTGCCGAGTGGCTTAATATATCCTTCAGAACTGGAAGTTAAAGAAACCATAGAAATAGCTTCATCTACATCATTTTTAGACTTACACCTAAATATGTCACCAACGGTCATCTTAGCACAAGAATTAACGACAAACGAGACGATTTTAATTTCAAAATTTAAAATTACAAACTTTCCTCAGTTATGCGGCAATATTCCAGATTCTGTATAAAGTGTCTATATTTCTCAATTGATCATGTATGCAAGAGCATGCAGCGAGTATTTTTACAAACGTCACCAATATACTCGGAATAAACTTATAAACCAATGTTACAAGAAAAAACGGCTTTAATAAGTTTAACTGTAGATACCACGTCCTTGTTGAAAAATATTCTATCGCGTTTGAAAATATGATTGCAGATAGTTTTCCTAATTTTTAAATTTAGTATACAGTGATTTCACTGCGATGATTATTTGATGCACCTATTACTGACTATGTGTATATGATACCCATCCACTGGCATCAACAAACTACCGCATATACTACAATGATGGAAGTGGGAGGTTTGGCATGCCATAAAACTGGTTTACCCACGGTTTCTTTTTGAAATGACTGTTTTCTTGGTGTTCACTGTTTATTATTACGTTTATTCATATGTGACAATGAAAACACTTCTGTGATATGAAGAGCTTTCTTACATTTGCCAGCATTTACCTGGTATAGGATGCTCGTAAATTTATTTTTTCAGTATTAAGTAGTATATGCCATATAAATCATTGTCCAATTCTTTCAAACAAGGTCACAAGGTTACAACTGTGAGATGACCTACCTTTACTTTTAATTTCCAAAGCAGCGTAATAATAAATAAATAATCGTTCAAAACTTTACCAAAATTTAATCTTTCAAAATCTTACAGTACTTTTACCACATTTTAAAGAAAGATAATACAGAGAACATACTATACACATGTTACCATTACATGCTCACTCAGACCACAACGGTATTGAAACACCTTTTATTATTTTCGACTATATATAATTAATAATATATGCGGTTTATTACTTTGTAACTAGTCCTAGTATGACCTATGCTTTTCTTAATTATTTATAACTAGTTTTAGTATATATTGAAGTTGAACAGTAAACAGGCCTTTGAAAACGAAATATGAAGAGGTTGTTAACTAAGTGCGGAAAATTTTATATTAATGTGGTATTGCGGTGAACACCGGTGTAATGTTTAAGAAAGACATTTTACATTCGTCGCATAATTAAAAATGGCGTAGTATTGTTTTCAATGGTAATGTAATCTTAAAATCGTGAGGTCATTTCAAAGATATGCCAATAAATACTGTGTTAGTACAAATATACTGTAGTATACAGGTCATTTAAACTATTTTACGCACCACAGTCTACGATAGTTAGACCGACGAAATTAATCAGTGATCTAAGTAACAATATAAACAAATAAACAAATCATGAGAAATATACTATATGATTGGCCGATCTACCAGGATGTCAATATAAAATATATATTGTTTATAAGTGCTCGAGACTTGAAATGTAAGGGAAAAAACGGTTCTGCATGCCGAGCATTTGCTACCCGTTCCTTTGATTATGGTTTTGCTGAAAATATATTTTTCAGAAAATATTATTCTAGTTATAAATTGAGTTGCTAAACAGAACGTCAGAATTAAAATAAAACAACTATTGTTTAGTTGTTTGTTGACTACTTTTGACGGAGATTGACAAAACGGCGTGCAAACCCACAAATAAAAGTTCAGACTACACACTCATCTGAACAAATTCGCACACAAGTCCACTATAACAGTATTGACATGCCTCTTGATTTATTTCTTTGATTTGATTTGATTGTTTTCTTTTTTTGTTAGGTGTTTAATGCCGTTTTCAGCTATTTTTTTTTAGCTATATATGATGGCGTCCGGTTTTATTGGGGAATGAAGCCGAATTACCCAGAGAAATCTCCCGACCTTCGGTAGGAAAACTGGCAATCCTTGTCAATTTAGATCGGTGTCGAGCCCACCCTGCCGCAGTAAGACTCGAACTAGCAACCTTAGTGTTGACAGACCACCTTCAATCATGAATATGTCTTGAAGTATTATATACACAAACCTTCAATTCTTTTGAAGAAATACCCCCAAGGGTCTAGACTGCAATCTACTTTACATGTTTTTCCACTCTAAAAAGAGAACATATTATCCAGTGATCTTTCAATGTTTGTTTGTTTGCTTGTTTGAATGGTGTTTGACGCCACTTTCAGCAATTTTCCAGCTATATAATGGGGTCTTGTCTTTAATGGGGAGGAAGCTGAAGTACCGGAGAAAACTGGCAATCTTTAATTAAGATTGGAGTCGACTACATCCTGCCCGCAGTGAGACTAGAACCCGTGACCTCAGTGTTGACATACTTACCTTAACCATACGGCCACAAACTGAAAAATTGCTGAACAAAACAAGCCTTTGTTACCAACACCCCCTTATTTAGTAAGACACTCGAAGACCATGACAATCCTGACCTTACAGACCTGACTCAATCCTTTACCGACTACGTTAACACAGGAATTTAACCCCATATCTTTTGTAGCGAAATATGGCCAGAAATCGAGAACAAAATATGTGTCGCGAACCCAAAATTTAAAAAAAAATTGTTGTTTAGTTTACTCGGGAAATTTTTAGCTGCCAACATGCTTGTGGATGTTCTACGGCACTCACGGACATTTATTCATCAAGATTATCGCAGTAAATTATTAATGGTGTAAAACGGCAAAAATGTACACTTCGCTTTGTATGTAAATAAAAAATAATATTTAAATCCTAATTTTCAATATTTTTTTAAAATAAATTTGTTTATATTTCTAGCACGTGTTGATAAAAGGACGTAACCCAATGGCATAGGACACTTCCTCTTGCAATTTCCGGATAATTTTACTCTGGTTCCGACTCTGCGCTGGGACCATACTGGGACGGTTCCCACTGCTCGCCCCACAGAGCAGCCCACTGCATCCCGGGTGGCGGATAGTTGAGATCCTCTCGTTGGGGGGTTGTCAAGTCATAATATGGAAAGCCTGGCCGCGGACCATAGGGGGGGACGTGTTTGGAGAGTGCCACGCTCCTTGCACGATAAAGATCCCTTTTGTAGGTTTCGAAAAAGAGTAGGCTCACTTAAGACGCTACAAAAGGCTAAATTCTCCTACCCTACCCAATACTCCGTACTTTTCCAGCGGCAGTCAAAATTTTGTTCCATATGGAGAAATATCGATCACGTGACAATGTCATGAATATTAAGGACGTCATGTTGTCGTTTCAATACGCCGTTTAAAAATGACGTTGACGTTAAAGTTGGCATTAAACAGTCAAATATCGTAATTTGACTATTTCATGAACTTGTTTGATGATTTTCTGTATAAAATTGATTATCTCATACAAAATACAAAGAAGGTTGTACCGTGTCCATACCATGTATTTCTACTTTCTTTTTTAAAATGTCTATTTTTAGAAGATGAAAACAGCGGAAAAAAAATTTTTTTCATCAGTTTTTCTACATATAAACAGTTCGTCACGCTTCATATTATCAAATAGCGTGGGAACTTTGTTTGCTAATGTTACAGAGCTAAAAATAATTGTTTTGAACAGCCAAAACATTTATTGATGTGTATTTAACCATGTATCAATGAACATGGCGAACGATTGGTTACATTTTTGAAAACTTATTTGGCTTATGTTTCCTTATGTACGCAATAAGCAACGTCAAAACCAATATGGCGATTATGTAAATGAGGTAAAATACCATAATTTCTCCATATGCCCTGTGTCCCGTCCCACCCCTTTTTTAATTGATGTATTGTTAGTTAACTTGTTCCCGTCGTGAATATATCTGAAATACTGCTCGCTGGACGTAAAGCAAACATCCAATTAATCAATCAATCCGACTTTGCGTTTTACTTTTGTCAGTAACTGCAACAATCGGATCACCTCGGAATTTCCGCCTATGGTCGGAAGATAAGTGTAATGATATGGACCAAATGTGACACGGTTAGCCTGTTTACACAGTAACATACTTTTAGTACGAGGAAATGGATTATCCTTTAACTATTCAACTATACTTATCGAGGCAGAACTAAACAGCGGAGAGATGATTGTTTTTTTTTTAACTTATATCAGCTAACACTGCCAAAAAATTCCTTCTCCGACAACGTTTAAATGGATTAGAATTGTTTACAATCTGACGTTATCAGTAACAATGAGCTAACCGTCAATGACAAGCCAATCAAATGTATAAACTGCAACACAAACAAAGTTGTGACGTAACAGATTCTTTGAAATGACTGCAAATAGTTTAAAATGACTTACTTCCGAGGTCACTTTCCCGACCCTTGACGAAAAGGGACCAGAGATGTTCCGATTGCTACTGCAAGACCGCTACAGTGGCAGATTCCCTCAATTTAAGAAATTTTTTTAGTCTAAGAAAAAGTTTCGAGGCTGAAAAAATGGATCTATTAAAGGAATTGATGTCAAAATCTTGAAGAAGAAATGTCCATGAGTACGTAAAACACCCACAGGATGTTGGCAGTTGAAAGTTTCCCGAGTAAACTTAACAACACAGGTAGGGGTAGCAATTGTTGGTACACATACACGCATTGTTTATTTTACATTAGACCCCCGTGCTCACTTTCTTTCGTCGCCTGAATATAGCTGAAATATTGCTGCTCGGGCGTTAAACACCATTAATCAATCAATCAATCAATCAATCACTTTCTTTCGCGACATTTTTTTTCCACTGACAGCAAAAATAAAGAAATGAGCCACCATAACACTCAAACGTATTCACGGCTATACATTTCAGAACTCTAACTCAATACACAGAATGCAACTTGCTGCAGATGCAACTACTAGACCAAAACCAAAAAAAGACCTAAACATCGATATATTTGATGTTTTTAAAATATTCTTTAAACATCAAAAAGGTTTAAGTAAATTTTTAGTCGTATATGGATTATATTCGTCTTGCAAAATATTTATTATTTTAAATGTAACTTCGAAAGGTCTACTCGAAAAATAGGAATTATTATACAGATAATCTACATGTCAAAAACCTTTTATTTCCGTTTTCTGAATTAGATGTTTATTTTGCGAGTAGATGTTTTGGAAACACACCTGTTATTTTACAATAAATTTACCCTTTTTTTACTGTAATTCCTCTGATGATGGCTGCCTGTTTTGTCCCTGCAAAAGCATTGAATATTGTAATGTTTGGTTTAATATTCATTAGATCCAAAATAACGTGTCAGCATAGATACTGTAAACTTAACACTGAGATCAATATCCCTATTATAAGCATATGTATTATGAACAAAAGAATTTGAAACGTTAAAGTACCGACGTATACTTGTAGTGATTGTAGGTCTATAACAAATATCCCTCTAGGTAGTCCATAACTCCTGGAAAAAGTTCTTTTTCGGTTTATTATTGAATGATTTCAATGTTCATTTTTGCGTTAATGGGACCATACTGGGAGGGTTCCCAGTGCTCGAACTACAGAGCAGCCAAGCGCGTCCCCGGGTGGCGGAAAGGGAAGACCCTCTCGTTGGGGGGTTGTCAGGTCATAATACGGAAAGCCTGACCGCGGACCGTAGTGGGTCACATGTTTGGAGAGTGCCACGCTTCTTGCACGATAAAGACCACTTTTGTAGATTTCGAAAAAGAGTAGGCTCATTGTAGCCGCTACAAAATGTAAATACTTGGTTTCTTGGGATTATCGTGATATACTTTTAAAAAGTTAATGTTTCTTTTACAAATTCTATAGCCCAAACATTTTGATCTTTCAAGCTTTGTTCGATACTTACTACAATACATTCTTGTGATTGTAGTGGGGTTATCAAATACATAAGACAAACCACTAGTATCATAAATATTTTTTTTACAAAACTCAACCATTTGTTCTGAAACCCGTAAACATCGTATATTGGGTAATTAGTGCGCACGGAGGTTCCTCATTTCAAGCCGTTTGAACCTACGTTCCGAGCATAAAATTTATTGGAGGTCTATTCTTTCCCGGGGAATATTTGACGACGATATATTCATTTGAGGAACAGTTACTATACCGGTACCATGTTTCAATTCAAAACATTTCCAGTTATCGGAGTTTAGTGGTTGAGATGCATTTAAACACATTCGATAAATGATACTGTTTTTAATTGATTTAATTAAATGTTTCATTTATCCCCACAAATCAAGTTAAAACTCAATAAAACATGAATGGTGTCGTTAAATATGCGTCCTAACGTTTATCCTCAGTATACTAGTTATATATTAGTTATGGAGATTATAACAAGATGGATCTCTATAAATTGGCAAACCGGTTGCTCCCCCAAAGCGTTTACTTACCTTAACCGTTCAGAAAGAGATGGAGTCCATTTTTGCCGAAGATCATTGCTCAACAAATTATCTACGTGTGATTCCTGTGTGTCGTACTTTCTTTTGCGTATAAGTCGTGTTAATTCAACGTCTGACGGCAGAAGTTTGCCATTTCTCTCAATATCCAACAACTGTATCCCGCTTGTTGATTGAGGAGTTCTAACGGGTTCGTCCCAGTCTGATCGATGTGAATATCCGTTTTGTTTATTATTATTGTTCTTTTCAATTGGCGAAACCCGGTTTCGAGTTCCATTTACCGGTGACCACATTTTATTGTGTATATGCCAGATTCAGTATGTTAACACTTTTTCTGTATAAGTGTTTTGTCTCCTGTTATTGTGACTGTGCAGACAAAATGGCTAACAAGCTAAATATGGCAAATATATTAATGTTGTATTTTGATAGTTAAACAGATGAATGGTCTATTAATTTCTTTCTTTAAAAATTTACTATTTCATGTATTGAAACATATCAGTTTGGGTTAACGTCAGAACTGTTATATGATATTGTATTGTCATATTATTGTGTTCTGTGGAAATTGTGTGACGATAGTTTTAAACATTTAAAACACTTTTTACACTAATATGGTGAATTAACATTTTAGTTTAAAACATGTTCTGCAAGAAATAAAGTCTCAAGTATGTAATACAGTTAACATTTACACAGTTTTCAAAAGTCCTACAGCAATACATAGATCATTTTCTAATTAAAATTAATAAAATTATATTGGTGTTCAAAGTGTTCTTAACAAATCGTTTTTAGACCTAAACAAGGAGAAAAATTACATGTATATTAAACATTTATTTGAAGACATGTTCAGAATGATAATCAGCACATTTGTCAATGCATCTGCAATTTTAAATAACAAAATAATATTAGAGTTGTATAACAAATATCTTTTAAACGCACTTAGCCTTATTATTATACTATTGGCCAGCACAGTCTTTGCTGTCACACTCAAATATTAAGGTTTTCGCTAGCTGACCACTCTATTTTTTAATCTATGCTATTTTGTCCCCTAAATTGTTTAAATGTGGCTACAAATTAACAAAATGGTGCTGTAAGAAAAGAAACTTATTTAACATGTACAAATAAATAAACAAATTCATTATAGCCTTTTATATACTTTAAATTGGCGTGAAATATGTACCGATTTTTCTGTCAAACGCTGTTGATAGCACTAAATTCCACAAAATCCTAATTAAGTAAAAAAAGTGGGAGTTTTCTTTTAATTTCGATATTTTTGCCTTTACAGACCTACAGTTGACCAGGTTTCGTGAATCACATGGATAATAAATCACTTTTATAGACAATAGATTCACATTTTTTTAAATTATTTCATATTTTTGACTGACTTTTACAAATGTTTTAGGATGTATTCATGTTAATTTGCCTAATTGTGGCTATAAATTAAGCAATTAGTGGCAAAAAGTAGTTTTCAGCTAAAGAATTTCATTGTGTTGCAAAACCTTTGGGTGAAAAATTCAAACCAAATAGTATGGTTTAAATTTTACCTCGTTTTTTGACCTAATATTCTAATCGCAATTTAATTGTATGCACGTGAATATGCCCAACCCATTGCGAAAAGCAAAGATGACTTCAGAAACAAAGTTGAAATATTTACAGAAGATCACTTTCCTGTGATGTTGTGTGGTTTGTATGAATGTAGAACAGATTAAAAAGTTTTATCTTTCAAGATCTGTGAAAAATTTTACCACTCTTTAATAGTTAATTTGTGCAGGAACTTACAGATAAAAAAATGTGCAAATGTAACCACTTATGACCCAATCAGAATACATCTTGGGTATTAACTAAGTACACAATCTGGAATTTACTAGCGTTATATTTTAAAACATCGCTTAAATTTGGAAAAAGATGGTAATGCGTGTTTTATTAACAGACGCAAACCAGTTATATCGTATAATCGTCCTGAAATTACTCATAAAATAAATCAGAAACCGGATAGATCAATAGACATGCACTATCTTCAATCAGGTACACCTCTGTGTTTTCAAACCTACTAAGCAACCGTGTATCTACAAAAATATAACGAAGTAAAATAGGACAAGGGATCAATTGACCGTCAGGGAGAACGAGAAGCACTCGGTTATTGAATGTGAATTCTACCAACGCGAAGCACAATGTATTAGCACTGCTTATTGACCTAAATTGTCTAATTTAAGCGTCTTAATTAGTTAACGACAATAGTAAAGCTTGAAAAACACAGAATATTGAACGTAGAAGAAAACTACTTTATTTACCCTATTCACTCTTTTTCGCCAAGACAAATAATAATAAAAGCAGTAAAATTAGCAATATATTATTTAATAAAGCCTCATTTCTTGATCGAAAAATAAAATTAAACGGTAATTTCAATTATGGGTCGGATACCTTAAGATTGGAGTCGAGCGCACCCTGCCCGCAATGAGACTCGAACCCCAACCTCAGTGTTGACAGACCACGTGATCAATAGAAGACGACCTAGGTTAAGCAGGCAGCTATATAGGATAAAGCTACGGAGATATATAGCGTGTACGTGACGGTTTCATGTCTCAGGCTACATACAGAGTTGTCCTGCGCATTCCCAGTCCTAGGTGGTTGATAAGGGGTGCCTTCTCATTGCAAAAGGGGAGGGGGGTGGGTGGGTATCTCACTTTGTAACACGGAAAGTATGGCTTTTGACCATAGTGGGTAACGTGTTTAGAGAATAAAACGCCAATTACAATTACACGTCAACGACCTGTATACATAATGCTGAATTCTTCGTCCATACCAGACTCTCCATTCTTTTCAAGTGGTATTCAAAATTTTGCTCATTAGTCAATCCCATTTATTTATTGATTTATTGTTTTTAAACGTTTTCGTCCTGGATTGAGCTAAAATACTACTCGATGAACGTCAAACAGCCAATAAATATAGTTATTATAAAACACATAACTGGCGAGGATGGGGAAATTGGCGATAGCAATATCAAAATCACGAATAGTATCATATACTTTCATATACTTTCTGCGGTTGTACATTTCAAGAAAAAAGGTCCAATTGGAAAAGTGATTTTTTATATTTTGGAGGTAACATTGATTTCCAGATCTTTAAAAAGTCACACCTTTACTTTTATTAATTTACGACTGGGCTGCTCTTTGTCTGTTCCTGTCTGTACCTCGAGTAATATGTATTATACAAACTCTACAGCATTGACATTGGTCTGTTGAAATCTGCATCCACAAATTCGAAAAATATAAAATAAATACAGCAAGTCCAGCATGTTGATAATGCCGTCATTAATACAATCATTTCTGATTTTGATTTATTTACAATAATCGTTTCATCAGCAATTAATTCTTTATTTTTTTATTGAAGAACCTACGATTTACTATTTTAAAAGAAGTAGGATGAGTTTTTAGGTGTTGTAGTTTACTAGGTCAAAAATTAAAATTGGGAAAACATAATACTAGTTTGTTACTGTTTAACGCCACTTTCAGCAGTTTTTCAGCTATATCATAGCATCCAGTTTTTATTGGAGGAGGAAGCCGGAGTACCCGGAGAAAACCTCCGACCTGCAGTTGGAAAACTGGCAATCCTTGTCAATTAAGATTAGAGTCGAGTACACCCTAAATGCAGTGAGTCTCGAACCCGCAACCTCAGTGATAATAGTATACGAACTGCCTTAACCACTCGGCTACTGTGGAATACTAGTAAAAGGACAGTGAATTAAGATTTTTAAGAAACTCGGCTGTTGTTCAGAAATTGAATTTTTTGCAATCCGTTACCCCCTTATGTAGACGGAGAAATATTACAAAAGATCTTCCTTCTGTTGTTGTTGTTGTTATTGTTGTTGTTGTGAATAATAAAAAAGATAAAGGTTTCATAAAGACACAATATATAACAGTACACATTTTCAGCTAATTTCTTTTGAAACGCTATTACACTGTGTCAAAATTTACAAATTTAAGTGCATGAATTTAAAACTCCTCAAAAGTATTTAAACCTAATTTACTGGGACCATACTGGAAAAGTTTCCATTGCTCAACCCACAAAGCAGCCCATCGCGTCCTCGGGTGGCGGACAGGGGATGTACCTCTTTTAGTGGTGGGGTTGTCAGGTCACGATACGGAAAGCCTGGCCGCAGACAGAAGTGAGTAACGTGTTGGAAGGTGCCACGCAACTTGTGTGATGAAGACGCCTGTTGTAGGTTTCCACAAAGAGTAATTATAAGATAACTGTAGCCGCTGCAAAAGGCTAAAATGCCACCCGTAACCTAATACTCCATACCTTTACAGTGGTAGTGAAAAATTTTGAGTCCCTTGGCTCATCTATTTTCCTGTTGTTTTATTGTGTGTTAACCCTGTTCTCGTCCTGACTATAGTTGAAATACCGCCCGATGTACGTTATTTAAGCATTAATTCAAGTCAATTAAAAGGGACTCGGCGGCAGAATGGAGACATTGGTTAGTCAACTTCTATTGTCTGTCAACAGTGAGCTTGTCAGTTCGACCCTTACTGCGGAATATGCTTGACAGGAGCCTTTATTTACAAGAATTGCCAGTTTACATGACATAGGTCGGAGGTCTTCGCCGGGTACTCCAGTTTTATTTTCACCATTAAAATACTAGTTTAGAAAGAAAGCAGTTCATCCGCAAAATACTTTCATGACTATGCTAGGTTTATTTCTTGTTGAAACCTATTACACTCTTCCAATTAATTTTTTCAATAAAAGAGATATGTAATTAAAATCAGAAGATACATGCGCATAATGAAAAAAACAAACTAACAAAAACATGTACCAAGAATATTCATTTGAACTTGTCACGTAATTTACATGTTTAAGAAAACTACAATTTTTTTGCGATCGAAATATATGATATAAGCAAGAATTAAATTAGTAGGACAAATCCTTTTTGACTTACAATGTTAGGTTTTTTATAAGTTATTCAAAATCAATAAACAAATTAGACGAAGGCGGTTTTTCTTCTATTTCAGAAGATATTTTGGATCGTCGTCTCCATTTGGTCTTCTTGGCTTTTTTAGCACGTGCTCTTTGTTTTGTTAATTCTATATGTTCATTGGTTCTATCGTCTTTCTCGTCGTATGCAGGTGGAGGAGGTACATTGTTGTCTATGAATATTTTAGTCTAAAAAAATAGATAAAACACGTTGTAATTATGTTAAAAATGTGCACCTAAAACGCACTAAAACTAATAAACTATTCTACATATTTATCTTTCCACTGCTATATTTGTACCGTCTTGCAGAATAAACATGACCTTATGAGAATAGTATTTATCGCCATTTTATTCAATTTTTCTTTGGTCGTGCAAGCTGAGAAAATCCCATCTCACCCTACTAGCATAATGTGCATATATTATCGTCAGTTTCTAAGGTTAACGTGACCTCAGAATAATAGAAAGCAGCAATGAACAGATTACTGATTGTTTTATTTCCATTTTACCAAGATATAAATATTCGGATATAAAAAGTGTTTAAAACTTCAATTGCACCAACCTAACAAACCATGCCAGAGAAGTTGCGATGATAAAGGATCAAATATTTTGGAAAACCTCGTTTTAGATAGAAATACTTCAACACTTATATTGTTTAGTTTGTTTTGTCTGCATTAAACGTGGATAATAATACGAAAAAAGATTTCGAAGACCGAAAAGTATTCCTAAAGCGGAAAGTCAATTAAGGAGAGTCAAAGCTATGGTTCAACGAATGAGGGGAGAACAACAATTTTAAAACCCGACACAGAACACCAAACCAAAAAATTTAGAAACACGAAACCTAAAATCCCGGTTGTAAGTCCAGGTATGCCCAAAGTGTAAGGAACTTCTGCTCCTCGGGTGACACCCGTCGTATCACAGAATACCAGAGAATTGTGTATACCAGACGATTGTTGGAATTGTGGGCTGTCGTAAACGATATATAGAGAATTGTTTGTTTGTATGAATGATGTTTAACGCCACTTTCAGCAATTTGTCAGCTATATCATGGCGTCCAGTTTTTATTTGGGGGGGGGGGGGACTGGAAATCAGTCGAGTGCACAATGCCCGCAGCCTAGATCCCGCAACCTCAATGTTGACATACCACGTGATCAATAGTAGACGAACTACCTTAACCAATCGGCCACTGAAGCCCCTAAGCAGATTTAAAATGAACTAAACTAAAATAAAGATGCATTAATCTGTCTGTTGTTGTAATTATACTTACGTCCTCTATGGAAGGAAATTCATATTCGTTTTTTAAAGTGATAGGAGGTAGTTTCGGCTTTGGTAGTGCTCGTGGTTTAGGTTCTTCTCCATTTATTTTGGCCAATAAAAACGTTTTGTCTTTGCGTTCCTTGCAAGAAAAAAATTGATTTATTATCTTGCAAATGATGCAAAATGTTTACATTTCACTTTAATTGAGATAAGTTTGGTAAATTATTATTTTTCTTTATTCCAATGAACATAAAATCGGAAACAAAAAACAAAAATCTAAATTGTAACACAACAACAAATATTTAACTAAGTTCAATAAAAGGACATATGCACATACCTCAAGAAGCCGTTCTTTCATTACTTCTGCCCTTGCATTGTGTGCTCTTCCTCTGATATACAGGTAATAGATAACTAGGCTGAAAACAAATGCATAATACATAATGTGTACCTTTGCAAGCCTTAAACGTCATATATCCGAAATTTGTGTTTATTGTTATGTATGTTGTTTTAACAAACTATAAGGTCAACTTCATGTATGTTCACTGTTAGGGTAGTTAGTGACGTACCGGGCTTTTCGTATGTTTATAAGACTAGATAAGATTGCTTTGAACCTCTCTTTAACTGTGTCCCAACACTTTTTGTTCACGTTTACACCCTTAAAATATGTTTATTTATTTCAGACATCTCAATTTACGCTTCAAATAAGAGTACATTTTGCTGAAACCAATCCAGTCTTGCTAACAACATAACAATTAAATCAACGAGAATTTGAATTAAATGTAATGTTAAATTAGCATTAGGATAGCGGTTTAAACAACAAATAATAGTTTTTTGTAAACGCAAGACAAATGACGGCAGAACAATATTATTTGAAAAGGTGGGTAAGAGCTACATATTGGAGTAGCAACATGTCAATATCTTAATAAGAGTGTAAATATCTACAGCAAACCTTAATACAGCAAGCAGAGAAACAATGAAGGCTCCTGATGCAAATACATTCAAAATACCCTGTAACCAATCGGGAAAATTTGCAATGGTAGTATTCACACAAATACTCATAACACTGTAGATTCTAAATGGGCCACATCCTGTAGATGGTCGGATCCTACAAAATAGAAGAAGTTAAACCAGTATTAATTTTTGCGCGGTAAAGAATGCTCCACATTTATTAGTTATAATTCAAATACATTTAACATATTTGGGTCGTTTCTTATACGCTGAATCCAAATGTAATGTTATAAACAAACATAACTAATAGATATTACACACATAACTTGCATTTCCGAAATTAGGTCATATGCTTTAAACATATCATGCCCTTTTTCTAATTCAACAAGGCTATTAAATTTAAACATATTTTATTTCTATTCTTAGACACAGTTTATTTACACGTACGTGCAGACAAAAAATAGGGAACAAGTTACAAAGCTTATATAAATCCGTCTCCTGAAGGTGTGGGTGAATGATATATATTATATCAGTTTAAGGTAGACTCCTGGATTCCATTTTTAACAAGAGATTTGTGTATAAATAAATAAATAAATAAATAAATAAATAAATAAATAAATAAATAAATAAATAAATAAATAAATAAATAAATAAAGTGGGTAAACTAATAAAATAGCCTGATTTACGGCAAAAAATAATTTTCTTTCTTATAACAGAAGGCTTTACTAATATATTATGTTTCAATAATTACCAAAGCGGAAGTTTTGCTTGGTTATGACGTATTATGATGAAAGGACAAAATAAATATTTACAGGCCCTGTATGCAATAATATAGTGTTTTCATATTTGACCTGTATAATGTCTAAAGGAAGCTGTAGTGGGTCGAGGATAGCTGTATTAGCCCGATGCGTCGACGAGGAATAATACAGTTATTCCAGGCCCAATACCGCTTCCCGAGGACATAATACATGTCGAATATAAAAACACCCATTTAATGACAATTTTATTAACCAGTCGACTAAATTTTACTTCCAATTTATCAATGACCAATATAGCTGTACTGGATCTAATTCGGCTTCACATGGACATAATAAAAGATTAATATGAACAAACCTCGGAGTATGAAAAGGTCATTTTTTCCTTGAAAATTCTGCTGTAATTCACGTGATGCAAACGAATATGTTTGTTTTTAAAATGATATTTATATATAAATTACCGGAAGTGAATTCCAGTATTGGCCCTGTTTTTCTGTATTGAGCATGTTTTTCCGAATTGCCCCTGTTTTTTTATTGAGACTGTTTTTTCTTTATTGGGCCTGTTTTTCTGTTTTGGGCTTGTTTACTAGATCCATACTACATGTATAAGGAATATTTCACATGTATTTTACACAACTGGTTAATACAACTAGGTATTACTTTTTACACTTTTCTCTAGAAGGGCAACATTGGGCAAATTGTACAGCAAAATAACTGTCGTTACTTGATGAACACAATTAACAACAGTTGAAATATAAATTACAATGTAAATATGAACTTTTTAATATACCTTAATTTTGATTTTAACATAGATTTGCCACAACTAAAATTATTTTTGGACAGTTGTATTTGAAACAATTTTTAAAAAAATCTTTGTCATCGCACATAATTATTATAAAATACCTACTTAACCATGGAATAACCAACAGGGAAGCAACACAGGAAGAATGTTACCATCAACACAACCATGAAGAAATTGTTGGACTTTGATGCTTTGTAAGGCTTGTTTGGTGGTATTGTTGTATATAATGCTGAAAACTGAAGTAAATGATAACAAATTAACTGAACCGCGGATGGGAAAAAATATTCCGGAACTAGATGCAGATGGTGCATAGAATTGGATACACGGGATTTCATTTTCAATCAAAGTTGTACATCTCCTTCTTATACAAATATATTTCATTTTGAAGGACAAAAGTTTTTCTTTCTACTAATTTACACATATCGAACGGGAAGTGAAAGATAAAGATGTTTGCCTTTTAAATTAAAACAAGAAAAATTGTCATGGCAACACTGTTTAACCGCTTGGCACAAATGTGTAAACACCTTTTTTTTCAAGCGTGAAATATTGGGCACAGTCCTTCAGAATTTTGCCAGTAAAGAGATCTCATGTTGTAACTGTGTACTAAGTTTCATAAACGTCATTAAAAAGCATAAACGCGACGGTAAAAGTGAGAAAATCTGTCCCCAACTTTCGTTGTTTGGATATAAAAATGTTTTAGTTTGTACAGTTTGTGCCAACTCGCTTGATTTGACGGAAACAAGTTTCTCTTGATTTTTCATATTAACAATTTTTGTTTCTCAAAAGTCAAAAAGTCATGAAGAAAGGGTTAGAATCAGACTTCTATGACTATTTTTATGCAAAATGCACGGCGCTGCATCTTCAGCCCAACATAGAAATGAAACTATGTATCTCAACATAGATGTAATTTTAATAACAGTGCGAAGTATGAATGAATAGAGAACGAAAAGGTATGTATGTCGCTTTAAAACTGTCATCTCTGTATCAATTACTTAATTTTTGAATACTGCTCGAACCAAATATTACTCAGAAGGCAATTTATTCTCATTGAAATATATCGAAGGCAAAAGATAGATAGTCGGTTTCAGAATTATATGCTTCTTTTCGATTAACCAGTTGTGTGTTATTTAAAAGAAAAATCAAGTATGCAATGAAACAGAAATTAAATACTAGTACATTTACATCGAATTCAAAATAAAAATTTGCTAATTCTTCTCTGCAAAACGGCAATGGCGGCCTTCAAGGCCGAGTGATCAAAATGGTAAGTCATGGACTGCTGATCACTGGCATATCAACATTGGGTTTGTAAGTTTAAGCCAGTTTTGAGGCAAGGTGTGCGTTACTCAAATCTAAGCTGTAAAGATTACGAATTGTCCTGCTAAAGAGTTTTATTGGGCACTCCGGCTACATCCCCAATAAAATATAGACCACGTGATAAAGCTAAAAATTAGTGGAAAATATGTGCAATTCGTCAACGAATAGATACACAAACAGGAGAGCGATCTCAGCATAAAAATTCTTATTTAAACGAGTTATTTAACACAATATAATGTAAATATATACATACCAATTTTAGATAAAACTGTGTAAATGAATTAATAACAGAACACACAGTTATAAGAGGACAGTACAGCAATCCAATCCTACAACACAGCATGAAGAATAGGCTTATTTAAGAAGTCACCAAGAATAACACTGGTATACAATCAGCTACGTCAGAACGCACATTTCTCATCATGATTCATAATAAACATTTAAATTAAGTGTACACTTAATTGTCTATGAATTTAAACCAACTTCATGGTAAATAAGTAGTCAAAACCTACACGTAAGTACATTTTACATGCTCTATAACTTACCAGCATAATGCTTGTGTGTATACCAAATCCAACACACTTTGGGATACATCAAACTCTGCAGGTCCAATCTTTTTTGATATTTTATAGGAACATTTAGTGGTAAACACCCTGTTTCAAACAATACTAACAATATATTACAACACAAGTCTTGGTGAAATAAAATAAACTATGGATAACATATGAGGTCAAATATATATAAAACATTTAAGTGCAAATCTAATACATGTATTTAATAATGCTTATGGACAAGTAATAAGTTATCTCGTTGATTATACAAGGACTCACAGTCTATGGGACGGACAAACAATGAGCAGAAAAACTTAAACACTAACTCTTGTTTTTTTTCGGAATAAATATTTCTTACACAAAAGCAAAAAGTAATGTTAAATGACTCAACTGACTTTTTAGCCACAGATTTTTTTAAAAATCCTACGTATTTCTTACGTATGGACTTTTTGTTTCACATTTTGCATCTATCTGAAAGATTGAACTGGGACAACCCTAAACCAGTGGAAACAGTACAAATTTGTAAAAACTACCTACCGTCTGGGTAATTCATAACAGAAGATAACTAAAAAATGAACAAAGAAATCCATCACCATAAGTTTGTAAAAGCTCTGTCCGACATACGTTTCCCAGCACTAAAAATGAAGTAAAATAAATATGCATTAATATAAACTTAACGCATCTAAAAATCAATAGACGCATATTTTGCAGCTAAAACTTTGATTGATATCAGGATTTTAACATTTTTGACGTGATATTTTGTAAATATAAAAGTTGTTATTTGGATAACATTTCATATCTCACTTACGCAACTCTGTTTCTTTTAGTACTTTAAGCGGCAGAAAATTGCATTACAAAGTGAGAGTCTTTTGCTATTAGGCTTGAAATATAGCAATTCTCGTCACTATAGGTTAAAAGTTAAGTCGAGCAAAATTTCAGTGTTGTATCATTAGCTGTGAAAAAATGTTAGGCAAAATGGTTACGAACGGCCTCACATACACAGAAAACAGTATACACCTATCAACTATTAGGAGCTCAGGTGTATCAAGTTGTCGACATACTTACTCTGAGTTTCGTGCAGGCACTTTCTCCGACATTACATGCATAATCTTTAGTAGAGCAAGTTATATTAACATACAAGGAGACCATCAATACAGCTAACGATGATAGTCGTAGAAAAACAGTTCTATAAAATAATTTTAAAATTAGCAGATGTTCTGAAGCGTCGAAATACAAGTACATGTTGGTATACAAATTTATTTAAGTTTTAGTCTCCTACATTCTGGTATATCTTAGACGCAATATTGTATTTATTATTTTGGTAACTTGTAACTTAAAATTGTTGAAGGAAAATTAACATTTTATTCTTGTATATAATTTCTACTTCAATTACAACGAAATATATCCAAGAGCACAGAAAGGTTGTTGACCTACCTGATAAGTTTTAATTTAACTATAATTTTTTCACTGTAGTCTTCTAGTTTAACCAATAATTCAAATATCAAAGGGACAATTACATTCAATAATGTAATAGTCAATGAAGGCAAAAATTCTACAATCAGCACAATCACGTTCTGGCTAGATGAAGCGCCCTTTAAATACTGTCAAAAGAAAAATAAATGATAAAACCTGCATTTAGTTTTTGATTTCCAAACTTGTTTAAACCATTACCGCAAATGTAATAGAAATTAAACGATTTCATAAAATTTTACTTATAAAGCTAATATAAATAATATTCATAGAAAACTATCTCTAGAAATTAAGGAACCGTATGGTGCATCAGTGTTAAATGACGAAAATGATTGCTTTAGATATTAAAAAATAGCCTTGTCATATATCTCTTTATGTCTGTGTAAATTACATTTTTCTATGATAGGTAATCCTATGGATGTTCGTATAATGAATGACAAGTAATGAAAAATATGGAGTTTGTGTATAAGCAAAAATTATTACAAGTAACTGTGATATGTGGTGTCAGTATAAAGGATAATTGTCCAGATTTGTAGAAATATATCATATGATAGTATTGTTTTAAAGTGTTATATATCTGCAATTATTCACAAAAACGAAGCCTGAAAGGTTTTAAATATTAAAGAGGCTTCCTTTTTAAAAGTGCAATAAAAAAAACTTATAGCACAAGTACATACCGATGTTGCCCAGTCGTTGACCCAATATATTAAATAAACAGATCCACATAACATTCCCAGGATAAGAATGTTAATCATGAACCGTATGGTGTATATTCTACATGTCTGTTTTATGGTTCTCTTTGATCTTGTAGACATATATCTCTGATAGTCTAGGTTTGCCTATAAAAGCGATCCAAAAAAAATATTGTACTAAATTCTTACTTTGTTATGTCTTTGCAAAAATATTACGTGGATACAAAATTGAGATGAGCATTATACTAGAAGTGAAGCAACTGTCAGCGAACATCAACATGTATATATCAAACTTTTATATACCATCAAATGTCATGATGGTATTTCTTTTACTCACAATGATGTCTTTATATAAGCTTTTATTCTGCATAAGAGATGTAACCTCGTCATTTAGGGCATAATCCCAACATCCAAGTACTTTGTGGAAATAACAATGTTCTTCACTGTCATACAAACTTTCTTTTAAGGTTGCACTGGTGCTAAAACTAAAAAGTTGTTCTTAACTAGTAAGACAAATACATACTTCTGCAAAGATATAAAATAAATATCCTTAGGGTTTCAATTTGTATTGCTTTCATCTGAGTCTTAGTAAATATTTCGTCTTTAATCGTTTTTGTAACACTTTGATATTTTTGTCACGAATATTGCATATTGGCATTGTCGTTGATAAAACATTTGCCTGTGTAATTTTGACCTTGTTCAGCATGCAAAATGCTACATACAGGTATATTGTGCGTACCTACCATTTAACTGAAAATGATTGCCAGTTTGCTGATGAATGGGGGTTTTCGCCGGGTATTTTGGCATCACTCCAAAAATTGAGTGCAATAAAAATGCTAAAAACTACTTAAAGTGGTGATGTCATAATTCAAGCAAACAACCAATACGCTAGATTTATAAATGCAAGAACCCCCATTTCACCTCATGAATTCCTGTTGCGTTATTTATATTGCGTTCTAGGAATTGGTATATTTTTTGTTATGTTTGTAACAATATTTACACTTACAACATTGTCATTCTGATTAAACTTAGAAGCCAAACACCTAAAACTGTCATAAAATAACCGAAAGGCATCAGGTAATTAGATGTACCAACTTTTAACTCTTCTGCAACATATCGGCCGTAAAACATTAGAGTGTTCTCCATCCATCCCTGTAAGAAATTTATAAATAATAATAAGTTTGGGATAATAAATTTTACTGCAAAGTTTAACACTGATTTGGTTGATAAGTTAATGAAGATGCACGGCAATGCATTTAATTTGTTTTATTAAAAGATGCAGTTCAATGAAATCTTTCGGTTAATTTAATAGTCAACATTAAGTACTATTTTGCTAATGATTGAAAATGAAGCTTAATCAGGAATAAATGTTATATTGTTCGAAGACAAAAATGTTTTAATTGATGACCCAACCGCTTTAAGTCTTGTGCTACACCAAAAACACATGTCAACTCGGGAGTCAAAACTTACTGATCCCTGAATGAAATCTTGTACTGGGTTGTCTGCAAACGATACATTGTCAACGTACGACTTCGAACAATAGGTCGTATTAATAGTTGAAGCAGAACAGCAGTCTCCTCCTGTTACAACTGATGTATAGCCTTTGGCGTCAAATACTTTGGCCGGAAACACAATAAACCAGAAAACAACCAGAAAGAGGTATACATTCAGAAAAAGAATCCATTTCAGAAATACGAAATAAGACAAGACACCTGTTCCTTGTTGACCTACAAAATAGAACAAGTTTGTGCAATGGACATTTTTGCAATATAATCTGCTCTTTCAAAAACCTGAAAATGTCAAAGGCGTGATAAAAAATTGTAAACGATTATGAAATGCCACACACGTGGGCCAAAAACTAAAACTAAAATAGTAAATTAACAATTATAGCTATTGGGAACAAACACAGAAATCCGAGTAGTATGCACAAGCTATAAGATATTGTACTTGCTTTGACATATAAACACCATATTAAGTTGCTACTAGAACGTAAAAAAAAGATGGTGTGTTCACAAATGTAAATTTCACCTTGTTTGCTGTATAGTTCTCGTTTATATTCAGGTATGGTTCAAGTAATGAAGAAGAATTCAGAGGAATCCTTAAGGTAAAGCGTAGTAAAAATTAGAAATGTATACATTTATATATTTATTTGTTTTGTTTCTTTACTTATCAGAAATGCATTCACCAATAATACGAGTTCAATAATTACAACGTATATCTGCTATTTCTTAACTACACTCGAACTGTTGTGATAATACACACATTATATGCCAATTTTTGTAATTAATAATCGTACGTTTTAATAATTGATCTCAAAATTAATTAAATATTTATATTTAAGAAAAAAATCAACACACCGCAGTTATACACTATGTAGTTCAAAATATGCAAAGATTATGTTATTATAGAAATCAATAACCTATACAATTATTTTCTTTTTTAATTATTTGACATTCGTTTTTTTTTCAAATTAAATGAGTCATTTTTAAATGTATCTACAAGCTGTGCCAATGAAACCTGAATCACCAGACACTTGATTGTGATTGCAATATGCCCTGCGTTGTAGGAATATCATTTCTTTTTAACTGAACCTTTTTTCCTTTACAATTTTAGTGTTAATACTATATCTCCGATAATTAATCCGTCGTGAAGTGACAGTCATTAAAACAGAATCTTACTAATTTATGAAAAAGTGATATCTAATCAAAGTAAAAGTCGTCAAATAGGTAAAAGTGATTGGTTTAAAACTAATTTGAACAGAATAACATGTAGAATTGAACTAGTCAATTAATTATGTTTGCTTTAAATCCTAAATCAATAAATGAAACAATATTTGATTGATTAATTAGATGTTTGCTTTATGTCCAGCGAGCAGGATACTAGTATTCAGGACGAGAACAAGTAAACAAACAATAAATCAATTTTATAAAAATTGACCAAAAAAGCGAAAATTGTGAATGACACTGGAAAGGTTTGGGGTAGGGATTGAAAATATAGCCTGTTGTAACGGCTAAAACGATCCTTCTCATATCGACATCTACAAACAGATTTTGTTCGTGCCAGGATCGTGGCACTCTCAAAACACGTTACCTTCTGGGGTCCGCAGTCAAGGCTTTCCGTGTAATGACCTGATAACCACCATAGAAAGGGGTACTGAGTGACACGAACCGGTGGTGAGTCTGAAGCTTCGGATGGGTAAGCAACTCCTGCTTCACTCTTGACACCGGTCGTGTCTGTCAGATAAAAATCCGGTAAATAATAATATCCGGGTGTAGTAACAATATAGTAAGAAGGAGAAAAACTGGTTACAACAAACGGAACAAATCAATGGTCATTTGTGATACAGATCTTTTGCAACGGTCGCAACTCCTGGTTATGTAGCTTTCGGTCTGCAGACACCCTCTTACAAGGAAATTATGATAAGAAATACAGATTCTCTAGTACATGTTCAAAATGGGGATTTATACTTCTTATACAGGTCATATCATAATTAACAAAACAGATTTCCTAAAATTCCACTCTAAAAAAGTTCATGTTACTGAAATCATCAGAATTCTTACGTTTTCAATTGATAACACGTGTATCCTGTTTTATATCCAGAATTCTTACGTTTTCAATTGATAACACGTGTATCCTGTTTTATATCCACTGCGCTGCTCTTCTTGCTTACCTGTTTGTTCCTCTATAAGTATGAGGCAGATTCTATGCAATGGCTTCATAAAAAAGAACACAATGTTAGCCTTCTTCTTTTTTTTCACGTTCCGCTATAAAGATGACGTTCTTCCATGGCATAATCTCCTTCGTGTGGTGACTATGTTGATCGCAACTAACCTGTTGAACCTAAAGTTTAGAATACCACAGAAACTACGAGGTCTGCATCACCTTTATCTACATCTAGATGTTAAAAATAACAGTCGCTGAGAACCAAAAAACGACAACAAAAGAGACGATTTTAATTTTCTATTGAGAATGTTTCATTTTTGAATAGAAGCATCGGCATATGGTGTATACATTTCCTAACTGATAAGGTTCTCCAGAGCCTTTATTTCCTATACAAATTTCCTAATAAATGGTGTCAACTGACAAAATGATACTTAACTAGCGGTTCACAGTGGCAAGATTGCAGTCATCATATAGAAAATTTTACGGCAGCTATCATGACTTAGTGGACCGTTCAGAAATATGTGTCACAATTGACTAATTTTTCCCGTTTGTCGTAACCACCTTTTCTGTCTTTCTAGACTATGACTATACCCAGATATGACTTATTATCTTATTGTAACCTGACGGATCCCCGCGGACAAGGCGTTGCTTACCATTCAGGAGCACCTGGACTCACCCTGTTTAAGCGTGGTTCATGCCACTCAGTATATGTTGGTTTTTTTGTTGTGCACTCTTTTTCAAACAATGTGACTTATTCTCTTATGCTCCTCGGTGTCTTCGATTCTTTTTTCATACATAATACAATTTTTGTAAGAAAGCTTATGTAGTTACTTAATAAGAATAAATTCAACATGTTCCTTGTTTGAATAAAAACGTATTAAAACTTACTGGTAAAAACGCCAAGGCGTACTTTCTAATCTATTATTGTTATAAGTCATCAGTACAGAGCGAAGTCTGAAAAACCTGGAAAACTGGATTATTTGTTATTTTACTTAAACAACAAGTGGCACAAAAAGAAAAAGTGTCATAATGACAACCCATATATGAAAATGTCAATCGAACAGTCCGCTTATAAAGAGTAACGGTTGAAGATATTGAAAAAAAAAGAAATATACGTCATTTAATTAATAAAAGACATTTAAATTTTCATTTTTGCGAACTTTACTTTAAAATTTTCCTGCTCAGTTAGATAGATACAAACCAAAAAATGACCAAAACCATGAATTATTTAGCGTCGTATGTTATCTATAAAAAAGATAAAGCTGAAATTAAAGAACTGAGCTAAACAATTTGTTGGTAATGTTAGCCCTTGTGAAATCTATGACTCATTATCAAAATTAACAGAGAAGCAAATTAGTATCCACTGCAGTGCTAACTGTTAAAAAACATAAAAACCAAAGAAATATCTTGTCAATCAAAAATTCTGGTACTAGTACTTAAAATTAGTATCCATTGCAATGTTAAAAGCATGACAGCCAAAAAAAACCAAATATGTTGTCAATCAAAAGTCTAGTACTAGTATTTAAAATTAGTATCTATTGCAATGTTAAAGCATGACGTCCAAAAAACCCAAATATGTTGTCAATCAAAATGTCTAGTAATAGTATTTAAATCATATCGGCTTAAGAGTTCTACTCTTTGTTAGAATCAGAGTGTGTATTCACAAGATAAAGGTAAAACTCGTCTACACCTAAAACAAGATATTTATTCTTTATCTAAAATTAAGTATGTTCGAAATTGTCGAAATCTGAAAAAAAGTTCGAAATCTGAAAAAACTAGCGAATGATACAACATGTGAAACAGAAAACCTTTCATCGTGTATACATTACAAGATATACTTTTGAAGGAACTACATTTTGACGTCATTATGAATGGTGTAGACAATGATTCTATATGACATCTAAGGTAAATGACCCATTCAATGACTGATATGAAAAGTCATAATACGTCTGACGTTAGGGACTATATTTTATGTAAAATGATTCGTGGAATACTGGAATGAAATTAACAATTTTAAACTTTCAGTTTTGTGCTGATGTTTTATGCTTTTTAAATGTAGATAAACAAAGTCTAGGTAAAATTATCTGCATCAGGTCTCAAAAAAGCATACATTTACCATCTTAGTGATGTCAAAAAATATCAATGTTTAGACTTGATACAGGTAGTTGTACCTACACGTAATGTATGTAATGCCTTTTTATTGGTCACGTTTACAAGATACAACCGAGTTTTACACTTAGTGTGGGGGATTGTGGTACAGACAAAAGTTAAATACTTTAAAACTTCTACAAATAAAAACTACTAAGATCATTTGTATTTGGTTGGGCATTGATCAAATTCACTATACTTCTTGAGTAGCTGTACATACACTACTTCTGAAGGCCAGATATGAATATGCGGATAAAATTGGTGAGAAAAGTTTGAACAGAAGTAAAACAGCTTGCTGTCAAAACTATACATCGCTGATGGTGTAGATACTCGTGTACATGTAATTTGCGTGTACCATATATGGATTATATTCGTAGACTTTGAAAGAAATGCCTAATGTACGCAAATGAAAGGAATAACATAAACTGTATCAAGCATATTTAGGTAGTATTTTAGCTAAGGGTCAGGCAGTGGGCGACACATCAAACATTTTATTTTTAACTTTTTTTGGCTTAGATGCATTCATTTTGATATAAAAACAAATTCTAACAAGATTTTTTACATTTGAAAAAGTGTAAATTTCCTAGATAATTTTTGACTGGTTACATAGAGAAAAAATTGGGGGGGAATTCCCGGCATTTTTCCCTGTACAATTCAACTAAATTTCGAATGATTATATCTGAAAAAGGCGAAATAATTCAGAACTTTAATAAATTAGAATGTTGTAATATTGGATAGTTTTATCAAATTACATGTTAAAAGTTTGCGTTTTTTCCTTCATGTGCCATCACATGTATGCATTTTGCCTGATTCTTACGTGGACTGATACTTAAAAGTATATACATGTACTTTTAACCATTCAGTACTGGTTGGGCAGATGTTTGATATTACTGAATAAATTCCATACAAGGAATATTTATCGAACGCAAAATTCTGAGTTATGCCATTTTACAATATAAACATACCTTCAATTCTTTTGAACCAATACCTCCAGAGTTCCACATTAAAATGAAATTGACATTTTCTCCACCTCTGCAAACAGAGATATTAGTGTAGTAGTATTCAAGTAAACATTTGACAATATGAAACATGACATTACGATGTGTTCTTGCATTAGGAACTAATACATCCTTGGAACAATTAATATTGAAATTGTATGAAAATGAAAGCCGAAGGTACAACGACGTGATTAAAATGAAAGAACAAGATGAAAACTGAGATGTGGGCCTTAATACACATGAAAAAAAGTAATCGGGTGGGGGACAAGTTAACATACGGAATCCGTCTTGTAACTTATATATATGTCAAAGTACAAAGTCAATGATATGGACAAGATTATTCTTTAATAAAACATCATTGGCGCTACTATCGTCTTCCTTTCAAACGTTATCCTTCTTATAAACACTGTGCCTGATATCATTGCACGCTGAGATTAAATCCCCTTATGTGACTTGTGCTTGTTCAGATATACAAATTTGCAGTCAACGCCCATCATAGTAGGGCGATTAAATTCTAGAGTGCCATTCTCGTTGAACGTTAACGGTTACTGCTAAGGTTCTAAAGACACCATGTTTTATTTGAAGTCTTGCCCTTTTGGAGAGGGCTATTTTGGATGTTAAGCATCAATCAATTTCATGAACTTGTTAAAGTTGAAGTTGAAGGTTAAACCAACTGTTGTCAGAATCTACTTGTTACCTGTTTTTTTCGTTGATTCAAAGCATCACTTTTTGTTTTGTCTCTGAAATGAATCGAAAGGTTTATATTAACAAAGAACTACAAAGTTTCAATCGATACGTAAATGGCTAAACAGATATATCATCTTGATGCTGAGTTGTTTTATGATGCAGAAATAAAGAGAATACAAAAGTAATTTTTAACAACTATAGTTATGAGGCATGTTGTCCACGTTATTTCTTCAGCTGTTAATGTATATTAATGGTGCAGTCGCGAAATATAACGAAAAATATTATTATCCGTCGAAACGACTTTTAATGTAAGTTAAGTGTAATAATTTAAATTAAACATCTTGCTATGTACAACACTTTTACTTGTTTTGTTTTGTTTTTTTTGTTTGTTTCGTCCACTTTCCAGTTTTTATTGTAGGAGGACACGGTGTACTCGGAGAAAACCCTGACATTTGATAGTAAAACTTGCAATCTTGTCAGTTTAGATTTGCGTCGATCACACCCTTTCCGTGGTGAGACTCGAACGCAACCTCTAGGTTGACTTACTGCCTTTCTGTTGACTGATGACGACTAAGGCCAAAAAAGGCAAAAAAAAAATATAATTGAAAGAAAAATCGTCCGGTAGTTGTGAAGTACAGGGCTGTGGTTTTTTGTGAGAGTGTTAAACAGTTGTTGCGGCAACGTTTTTGCCCGATAGTTTCATAGTGTCTCAAATATTGTGAATATTGATCAAATGTATTTTCACACAGTACAATAAAGTTAATTATTATACCTTCTTATACAGAATTCTGGAATAACAATTTTACCGGAAAGTTTAAAATAGTTTCGAACATTTTCTTTACAATTTTTTTATATTTCTATTTGTCAACAATTTTATAAGTGTTTGGTATAACGAAAACGTAATTTGAACGGCATAATTGTTCCCCTTACGATGTAGTTTTGCGTCTGAGAGGGGGTAACAACATCCCTAGGGTGAACAATAATGCTGTTTACTTAAGTGCAGACAAGAATTGTATCTTACCTAATGATTTTTAATATTTCATTGGTTAAAATATCCTTCGTCGCAATTCTTCCATTAATGGAATTGTTTAGAAAAGATTTCCTATTGATTAGCTCCTAAATTAGTTTTTGCTGATTAAAATCAACATTGACTCACTTTCACGTTATGTAACAAGTATGTCATAAAACAATTATAATTGTGTATATTGACTGAAAATGTATAAAATACAAGTCAGAATGTCCGGCTTTTGAATCGTATAAATGTTTTTTAATCCTAGTGTGTTACTAACCTTTTTAGTTCTGATAAATGAGGCGTCCATTGTTTTTTTATACCAGTTTTCAAGAATTTTTCCATGTCCGATTCTTTTCTTCTATCTCTCCTTTTGCTTATAAACTTTGGCAATTTTCTAGCAGTTTGTAGACCTTTCTCATTTTTCTTAATATCCAACTGCTTTGATTTCTGAGTCCCTATTGGTTCGTCCCAATCTGTAGAATGTGAATATTCGCTTTGTTTATTATCTTCATTTTGATTTGGCGAAACACGATTTCGCGTACCATTTGAAGTTGTCCACATTTTATAATTTACTTCAATATGGTAACACTTTGTCTTTATCACTATTTTGTGGCCTTTTTATTTATAATTGGTAACAAAATCCTGATCACATGACGAACTTTTATTCAGTTAGAAAGAATAAAAACAATTAACCAGTTGAGTTGTTCTATTGTATCGTTTTTTCACAACTTTAAATATATTACTGATAGTGCAGTTTTATGTTATAAATTCCGATAAGCGCCATCTACTAATTTGAGGTCCGGAAATACTACATGAACAACCCTGCTTACTTGGCGTTTTACTGTTAACACTAGTGATCAACTTGTAGTTATTGAATCCTTGTTTAAAAAAATGTCGGAGATCTACAATTATGAGTCCCGTTTCTAGTTTTGTGGTTTTTAAAGGCTAATTTAGTACTAGTGGTTTTTAAACTTTTATTTACTCTTTTTAAATCATAAAGCTATTGTTGACGATTTTTAAATAGAAGTTAACGACGCGACACATAACTCCTAATATTAAATGTAAGCATAAATGTGCCTTGTTTTATCTGTAGTGATGGCAATGCGTGTAAGAGAGATATTGATATTTATTTTGAACAAATATTTTTGTCAAGTCTTTACTAAAAAGTGTTTCAATATACCTTTTCCAAGAATTATCTGCCGTCCAACGCTTTTTTTAGACTTTGATGAGAAGTTTTAAAAAAGATTTGGACGACAGAGAATTATCAGACTTAATATACCCGACTCCGAACAAATTATTTTTGAACTACACAGCCCTTTCCTAATCCCACACAACAAGGTACGTTTGAATAGAGTTTAACGCCAGCAAATGTTTTAGCTATGTTAAGACGTCCACGTTTTTATTAGGAGATGAAGCAGGAGTACCCGGTAGAAAAAACCCGATCTTCGGCAGGGAGCAACAAGGTAAGAACATTGTTGGTCTCAAAGATATAAATGTTTAAATGAAAGTTTTTATTGTGGCCACAATAAAAAATTTCACTTCCACAAAATATGCAATTATGAAATTGTATAATATTTAACGTTAATATTAGTACACATCACTTACAAGTGTGCGTCTGACGTGCCATCAATAAGTGATGACGTTTCAGATAGGAATATGGATTGAATTTAGACGAAGCGTATAGATATACAGCTGTGTAAAACATTGTAGCGTTACCACTGGTCATCAACAAGACTACTCATTATGGATGTTAACGTACAAAGCTAGTAACGCTATTTCTGTTGATAATAAGAATCAACCAACTAAACAAACCCACGAGTCAAGGAGCAATTAAAAATCCGAATATATAACGCACACAAAATAGAAAACAGAAACAAAAACGAACAGAAAATAATTGAACCGAACCAAATAAAAACTTGGGTTGCAACTAAGCCGACATTGAAGTGCTGCCTCTAATTAGACGTCAGATGAGTACTCATTGTCATGTCGAGGTAAAATTCAAATTCAGAACCAGGATAGACTACCCATGGATTACGGAAAATGTTGCATCGTATTTGTGAGACGGATTTCACATAACTATAAATTAGGAATGTCTCAAGGGATGAAATCAACCAAGTCAGTGTATGTTAAATAGTCACCAAACTTCGGATTGTTTAATGACAAACAATTAATATTTTTGATTTGAAATCAAGTTGTGAGAAAATAAAGGTTTTACATCTTTTTTTTTCGTTGTCCTGAAAAAGCAGATTTTAATTAGATCTTTAAGTCTGTTTTAAGATAAATATTGAGCATGGTTGTATCAATGCTGCTACATTGGAAAACAGACCCCGATCTTGATATGTCTGCCATGACTTTTGAACTAACAGAATTATTATTTGATTTATGCCATTTCTACTTTCCGTTCATTTTTATAATTGTTTAAACTACTAAAAGGAATTTCGATAGACATTTACCCGATCCTGCTTTGAAACGCTGCTTGTACCCATTGGCCTTCTAAAGAGACCGATTCTCATCACAGGATTACCCTATCTTGATACTTATTAGTCTTCTTGTTTTGCCCATTTACTGGCATCGCCCTCAATCTATAATTTATTTGAGCTGTAATTCCTGTTGCTAAGTTCATTTTATTTTTGTCTTTAGCATAAGGTATTTAAGAGTCTTTAACAACAAAAAAAAAACACGAATTATTAAAACTTAAGATGGACAGATTTATTTCCAACAAAATAAAGTATTTAAACATGACATTCGGTACATTTATATATATGTAATAAATCCTTTAACATTTGAGACCAGCTCAAACAATCACAGATATTTATAAATATGAAAATAAACACTACAAAAAATCCACATTGCATCAAAAGAGAAATTTGGTTAGTCAACTATAATGATACTTAAGATTAAGAGTCAACAAATATTGAATATAAATGTGTAACTTGGTTCCATTATTTTAATTTCATAATCACTAATGAATATCGTTCCTTTGATATTTCTTTCAGTTATTAATATTTCTTTCTAATAATAAGCCTTTAATATGACAGATAACTACAACTGCATTTTGTATTCATTAAGATGGCTCGCTGTCAACTACATGGATTAATTAGTAACATACTACATTCCATAGATATTTAAACTTATTACTATAATTTATTCGTCAAAATTGCAATGAAGTCAGTCGTCATTTTTTTCAAAAGGCTGACAAAAATATTAAAATATATCTTATAAGAGTGCAATCTATCAATGGAAACTATTTACAATGTAGTTTCTACTTCTCATATAAACCTTGACGTCTTCATCCTCACAAGTCAGGGTTTCTGTGTCCACGTGTGTCCACGAACCCCTGACAAACTTAGCTAGGAAATTCCCGCGCTAGAAGATTTTCATATAATCTCAATCCTTCAAAATATCAACCATTGAAATTGCTTGAAAAAAGCAAGTGTTTGGCAGTAGTCATTCTTACTCATTCTTGAGTGTGAAGAAAACGTAACGCAACTAATAAATAACGTGGTAATAACAAACTATTAACACTACTGTACAAAATACACTGACTTTCACATGGTCTATGCAACACATCCGTTTGGTTTATTTACAATTGACATCGGGATATCCCTTAACCAAGCCGCGAATGAAAGCGAGCTTTTGAATGGCTACATCAAGGTATGATGTAGCCAATCAAAATAGTGACTTCTAGCCCGGAATTTCCTAGCTAGGTTTGTCAGGGTTTCGTGTGGACACTTGTGGACATAGAAACCCTGACTTGTGAGGATGTGACGTCTTTAAAAAGACAACTTATCCACCATTGTAATCTGGGAAAACGCAAAACAAAAATCCTTAATGTAAGTACAAATTGTAATTTAAACAATCGTTTCCATAGTTAATAGCAACTGGGATAAAACAATATTAACATAATTGAACAAAATATTAAATGATTGGATAAAAAATGCATGTATTGAAATAAATCATAATATATATCAGCCGAAGATTGTACAGTTAAATGCAGATTTGAAACAACTTGCACAGTTTATCATGTAAAAATATTATAAAATTATAAAAAAACAGGGTATAATAAAACAATCGAAAAATATTCAAATGCAAATATTGATTTGTAATACAATTAATACAACTTATAATGCCTTAGTATTATGGGATTTACAGTACACACAATATCCTTAAATGCATGTAATAATATATCAACATAAGGGTAGAGTAAAATCAATTTTTTGAACATTTCCGTCATTTGTCATATTATTATTAATTTCAAGTGTACTAATATTGACAATCAGTAAAATATCCATTGTTTTACACTTTTTGTTGCTTGATGCCTAAATCCAACTCTTATAATAATCTGAGTTGTTTTGGAAATTATTTTCTATAGAAGATTATTCAAAACTGAAGCTGAAAAATATCTTTAAAGTATATTTAAACATGGAAATCGGTCTATATTATAGACAACTCTCCAAGTTTAAATCACCATTGTTTTAAATATAAACGTACATCTGCATAGTGTGTAATACAAAATTAATTACATATCGAGGCCTGCCTCAATGTTCGTATTTGAACAGCTTCTACGACCTTAAACACCAACAAAATGATTTATAATTTAACATTACGTACATAACAACACATTGTCATTTCTTTAAAAATACTTCCAATTACATAACAATAATTAACAAGAATATCTCACATTAAAGATATTCAACTTGTCAGGACGGATACATTACAGTTTACATTATCACAGATTTGCTTTTTGTATTTACAAAAAGAAGTTAAAAATCGAAAGGCATGTTGGAGCGAGGAGCGTTATCTTCAGTTGGAGGTGCTGGAGAAACTCTGGACCGGGCCTTCAAATTGGATTTCTTTGGTTGTTTAGCTTCAGGTATTAAAGTAGGTTCAAATGGAGGTGAAACAACAACTAATTCTACAGGTTTGTCGCCCCAGTCATCTATTGCATCATTGGAATGAATTATTTGCTCTGCAGGTTGTTCTTTTGCATCATATGCAGGAGGAGGAGGAACGTTGTTATCTATTAGTTTTTTAGTCTAAAAAATAATCAATGCAAAAGTTTCGTTTTAAAAATAAATTGATATGCTACACTAAAAAATAATACACAACAATGTTTTGCTTCTAACTAATCATCAATAAATTATTATAATGCGATATTTATGAATCGTAGATTTATTTGAATAATGCTCAAATTTGTGGTTTTTTTAATTTTCTTTTTTTTCGGGGGGGGGGGGGGGGGTGGGATCGTAAGATACTCGATGTACTGTTTTAACATTATTTCATTAGAATGGAGACCGACATGTCACATTTGATATATTTTCAAGGTCAATTTAAAAACTTTTACTTGCGCAAGTATTCGTTTGACTGGCTTTGATCATTAGTAACCACAAAAACAAATTGATAATTGCAACTTGTCAATTATATAAAATGTATCTTCTAATAAATTGTTGTTTAACGCCAGATTTCAGTACATGTAGCTCGTATAATTGTATCATAATCGGGAATAATTAGCCAAACTATACTGTTCGCAAACTAGCTTCAATATAAAAAAGCATAATTAAAAATAGAAAAAGCTCTTAGAATCATAAAAATGCCCTTAAATTATTCTCTCTTTCTATATTTAAACTTAATTTAATTGATATGGCTTGGTAACAAACAAGGTAATTCATGTCTGTAAAAGTCCGAACAACTACCTCTCTCTCTCTCTCTCTCTCTCTCATTGGGACAGCCAGCTAGATTACATCGGCTGATAAAACGAAGTAACATGTAAGTAACATGTTAAAAGCGTGCTGCAGGAGAATTAGAAATTACAGCTTTCAGTAATTTTAAAACATAACTATACAATTCAGCTGCACGTAATGTACATTGCACTCGTTACTATCAATAAAACTCATAATACATTTAAAAAACTATAATTGTATGCGTCAATCAGAAAAATTGTATGCATCAATCATAAAAACCCTTCAAGTGTACACACGACACAAACCAACAAACGAACTACCATTGATAAGAAGTAGGTATCTTAAGTTTCCCTTGACTGCCCATTTGAAAACAAGAATACCAGAAATATAATTTTAGTGTTTAGTGACATACTCATTACCTTCGAAAGAAGATTGTTTTTAATAGTGCAAGCCAACGTGATATTGCGTAAATTAAACAGTGTAAAAATAACGTGTCCACAAACAAAGAAGGTTGTCAGAAAAACAAAGACTGGCGTCTATAGAAAAGATTAAGACAAACCTTATCTAACTCCAAATTGTGTCGACCTATTAATAATAAAAGTAATGTATCCGCTAATTTAAGTTTTACATATGTTAAAATACAATGCTCAACTATTAAAATAACTACTAAATGCATATGGTACTTTAAAGGTGCGTGGGAAATAGAAATGTATTCAGAAATCTCAGAAAACTACCTTTTTGTATTCATTCTGTAGAGTTTTTTATTTATAAACTTTAAACTTATATTTGGCTTAAAGAGATTTATGTCCAAATCACAATTGATGTGTACCCTCAAAACAAAAGATAAAAAATAAATATTTTCTTATTTACATTGTATAACGATTTGGATGTCATGATCTACAGGAAATAAATACACAAAGGTAAAAACCATCAGGGATATATTATCAAAAAGTGCAGTGTAACACTATTATATCTACCCTACCTTATATGAAAAATCTTTCTGATACTACAAAACGTATTGGGCGAATCTTAAGTGCCGGAATAAGACAAAATACCAAATAAAAAAACATAAATAAGTAGCCAATTCAAAAATACAAGTGTAATATTGGCGTTCATATAAAAATGATACCTTAGGGACTGTAAAATTTAAAAACAAATGAAAAACAAATAATTAAGAAGTGAATTAAGAAGTTAAAACCAATGCCGTTAAGTATGTGTAGGTTCTCTAAAATTTGATTCCGTACAAACTGCAACTGATAATACATGTATTATAACAAAAGAAAGGCATAGAAATTAGAACTGAAAAGGGAAAATAGCTGTGTAAAGTGCATGCAATACATTTCGCTTTGTTATGAATTTAGTTTTATTAACAGAAACAAAACCAGTACTTTTTCAGTTGTAAGCTAATTAGGAAAAATTTTTGGACATAGAAAAAATAGTAAATTCATACTGAAATGTTTAAACGACGATTATACTTACATCTTGTTCTGAAGGAACTTCATTTATAGTTTGAACTTGTGGAGGAGGAATTCTAGGCTTTGGTTGCGCCTTTGGTTTAGGCCCGTCTCCGCTAAATTCGTGTATTTTGGCCAACAAAAACTGCTTATCTTTTCCTTCCTATAACAAATATTAACAATGGATGTTATTATAAAATCATAGCGCACTTTATAAATTTTGTATTTATATGTAATTTTTATTTCATTTTAAATAAATGACGCTTTTCGTTATGTCTTTAATTCTAACAAAAATCTGACCGTAGAATATGTAATACATTAGATAGTGTAACTACAGACAAACGTACCATTACAAGTTGTTCTTTCATTACTTCGGCTCTTGCATAGTGTGCCTTTCCTCGTACATACAGGTAATAGATAATCAAGCTGTAGAGAAAAATACATAATTACTTGTTAGTAGAACATCCATAAAATGTTTGGCACCAGTTACACTAGATTCCAAACAATGTTGCAGTTATTTTGTTTTCGTATTAATTGGGAATTAGTCTCATTTTTCTTAACAACTTAGCAACCAAACAACTTTGACACATTTTTTAATTTTTCCAAATGGAGTTGCCAGGCATAAGATCGAAAGCCAACGCTTCCACACAGTTTGGCAAAAAAACATGATAAATCGAAGATCGTTTATACAGTACTATCACTAAGCCCTGGAACACTGGGGTCTAAATCGGGGTGAATATATTTTGCATCCAAGGGTATGGGTAGAGAGAAATTTGATCATGCTTTCTTATCATAAGGAGTTTAAAACAAAAACAAACAAAATTGTTTAATAGGCAACGAACGACTATAAACCAAATAATATTAGTATCTCCGTTGGCTCAAATACAGTTATGCAATAAATAGAGGTTAAAATATTAAAGGTAAAACTGTATAATACATACCATAGAACAGTTAATAAACATATAATGAAGGATGTTGATGTTATTATAGTCAAAATGCCTTGCAACCAGCTAGGCAAGGTTTCAATTGTAGTATTTACACAGATACTCATATCACTGTAGATCCTAAATGGTCCACACCCAGTGGATGGCTTGAGCCTGAAAATCATAATACAGTCTAATTAGTCTTGTGAGATACACTTTTCGCACTAATTAATCTATTTTCCTTCTGAAAAATTACCGGAAATATGTTTTTTATTTAAAACTTAGAAGGTTGTGACAAATCCTGAGTCGTTTGTTAATAAAATATCATCAAAGATACTAAGATTAATAGAATTTACTATTCCAAACGCGCGTTTCGTCTAATTAAGACTCACGAGTGGCCCTCGAGCCCAAAATCCAAATGAATAAAATGTTGGAGAACTTTTAAGTCATGTCCGAATTTATAAATAACACTGTTTAAAGAATACTTCTATTTGTATGCAATAAGATCTAATTTGTAAAAAACTCTTCTTGTAAGTGGACAGTGTGCTTGGATATAACGTTCAACATGTGCTCATAGGAGGCATCTTTAACCACATCATAATTTTACCATCACCGCGAGACCAGGTTACAATTAGCTGATGTAATACGACAAAGTTTTAAGGGTAAGATGCAATATTGTGCATTAGGCTTTAAAACAACTTATTTACTTAATAGGTATGGTTAACACGTTTTTGTCTGTGAACGAACGGAAAGTGTGATTTAAATAGAAGCATTTTAAAGAATCTGTTAAACTTTCTAAGTGTAACACGCATGATATATTAACCATTTTGCCAAAACAAATTGTCAGGGCATCCATAAGTCATGTTTTAATATAGTAATGACAAAGAAACATTTGCAAAGGAGCCAAAGAGCTTAAGATTTTGTTGAGCAGTTGATATTTTGACAAATATATTATTATATGTATTTTAATATATCAACGTCATATCAACATTATAAAACGCCAGTCACAAGTGCTACCTACTTCGGGTCACAAGTTTTGACATAACAATATAACTATTATAGTAAACATAATATAGTGGCATAGAAAACGTACGTAATGTGTGATGTGTATCAAAGTTGACACATTTTAACAGCACACTTTTATTAATTTAAAAACAAGGTCTGTTGATACTTATGGTAAAATACCTACTTAACCATGGAATAACCAACAGGGAAGCAACACAGGAAGAATGTTACCATCAACACAACCATGAAGAAATTGTTCGACTTGGATGCTTTATAAGGCTTATTTGGTGGTACTGTTGTGAATAATGCTGATAGCTAAACAAAAAAATAATATAAGTATATATCACTGTCATTTTAAAATTTTGATATCATAAGATACAAGATACAATATATTAATATGATTACCAGTTATATAATTTCTTTACTGATCCGACTCAATAAGAGATACAGAAATATCGTACAAATTTTTTTACAATTGTCAGATTAGGGATCCATAAAAAGTAACAAATTCTTAATATAACCACCGGTCTTCGTAAGACTGTGAACGCCTTTAAAAATTAACTATTTTAAATAGTACATACCAGTTTGAGATAAAACTGTGTGAAAGTACTTATAACAGCACAAGCCGTGATAAGAGGACAGTACAAAAACCCAATCCTACAAAGAAGAATAGACAAATTAATCGCTTGATCAACAGCTATAGGTTATACAGAATTTATATACTATATGTTATTGGTGTGATACTATTAATTATTTATAAGTTATATTACTCTAGAATGACATCATGATACAATTTGTTGCTCGTTTCTGTCATCACCTGATTAAATTTTATACAACTTTCTACATAATGCAATCGTCCTATTAGAGCAGCTTAAATATGTTGACATGTTATTTTATGTGGTAAACACTGTCTATGACAAAAGTTTAAGACATGCCTACTTTGTTATTTTAAAAAAATGTACATGTTAAACTTGAACTTCATATAACTTTTGCATATATGATTGACTAAGAACAGTAGAACTCGTTCGTAACAAATCACCTTATTTTATGCCATTCATTGTGATTACCAAAATAATGTGCACAATGTGTAATGCGTAATGCGGGTATAATTTTTAAATGAATTTTAAAAGAATACAAAAAAGAACAAAATTTACAATTGGAGTAAAAAGTGTATAATATATTGCAGGATATTGGTGTATGGATTTGACATAAACAAAATATATGGACTGCTCGAAACAGGAAAAAGGCTAAAAGGCTTCAAGTCTTATTCCCGTTTCTATGCCTCGTGTTTAAATTTATTTATATATATATATTTTGTTTATGTCAAGAAACTCCATCAATATAATATCTTTAACCTACCAGCACAATGCTTGTGTGTACACCAAATCTAATACGCTACCAGATACATTAAACTCTGCAGGGCCAATCTTTCCACAAATCTTACAGGAACATTTAGTAGTGAACAACCTGTGAAGAAATCAAAATTTGAATTGTTTAAAATCCCATGTATCTGTCGTAAAATATAATGTGAGCATGCAGGTACGTGTCATCTGAAAAAAGATTTTCAGTCAATTTAAACTTAAGCAATAGCAATGCTTCTTCATATAAGGGTACATAATGTGTACAGAGCATAATGTGTCGGAAGTAAAATGTTGCACGATATAAAAACAACAATGTGAATGTACATGTATGTGTTATAATAACTTGAAAACGGAATGTAAACGATATTGCATCTTTATTTTAATACAAATAAAAACAAATAAATAGTTGTCAGTTTAACTCAGATTACAATTCGGCTAATAAAAAAAAATAAAATGTTGAAAAGTTTACAACAGCTATCAAATTTTACAATTAATTTTAATAGTTTATATTACTTATGCTTAGAAAAGAGCTAACATTTTTAAATGATCATTAGAGACATCTGGTTGCAGTGACAAATGCAAGAATTCTACACTTACTTTCTGGGTAATTCATAAAGGAAGATCACCACAATATGTACAAGGAAATCCATCACCATCAGCTTGTAAAAGGCTTGTCCTACATATGTTTCCCAGCACTGACAAATAAGTATTAAGTAGAATATCCAAAAATACAGACATAATAACATATCCAGACTTTTAAAACCTAGCCTCAAAGAGGATGCTTTTAATATAATATAATAAAGATATAGCAAATAAGATACAATTAACTTTTTTTCCTAATATGAAGCATATTCAATACACTGTAACTCATCTATTTCTTTGATGCCCCTAGACAACTATGCAAATTATAAAAATGAAGTATCTTTAAAATAATTCAATACTCTCTAAATAAAAAATATAAGCCGTTTTCAAACAATTTGCTTTTTATGTACACATTCTTAGTCCAACTTACTCTTATTTCGGTGCAAGTACCTGTTCCCACATTGCACGTAGAGTCTTTGGTTGAACAGGTTATATTGACATATAATGAGACCATCAATACAGCTAATGATGCCAATCGTAGGAAAACAGTTCTATAAAGAAATAAAAGTAGATGTGTTTCTAAGTCGTATATATTTCGAAAGGTTTTAAGAAAAAGGGCGCTTCCATCTGTTCTGATCATTATTTCATAACTATATATGTACTGATATTTTGATAACATCAAAATAAGCTTTCAAAGGGCAACAAATGTGTGTTCTTTGAACTATAAATTTTCTTTTGCATGTATTTAAATATTATATATATATAATTTGTCATTCAAAATTTATTAACTGTTATATGCCATTTTAATTGAAATATATACTGAGAATTAGAAGCAGGATAGTCAATATAAATTTTGCAACTGAGGTTTAGACCAGCATTTGTACCAGCATATTACATGGTATTATTCTATAACAATGTTATTGTTAAAAGCCCGTTACTATTATCTCTATATTGCATCTTTATAAAAACAAAGGTAATAACTTGCACGTATACAGTACCAAAAGAATAACATTAGGCAAATATAACATAATAGAATCCTAAATGTTATCTAAATACCTTAGTCTTCAAGCATACCTGATCAATGTTAATTTAACAACCATATCTTCTGTGTAGTCCTCTGCTTTGACAAGTATTTCAAATATCAATGGGATAATTACATTAAGTATGGTTATAGTCAGAGACGGCAGGAATGATATAAGCAGCACGAGGACACTACCGCTGGATGATGAAGTTGATAAATACTGTGCAAAATAATAAATAATGAAGTATGAAACATTTTACTTTGCCTCAGCTTTTAAAACCATAAACTTGAAAGATATTTAAAATGTAAGGAAATGGTACATTTAAAACACCATTGGATGTTCAATTGGAAAATTTGTACCAGCATATTACATGGTATTCTTCTATAACAATGTTATTGTTGTTGTTTTGGGGTGATCATTACACTATTGTAAAAGCTTAAGATGTGACAACAAAAGTGTAGAAGACATTGTTTTAGTAAACTTTTTTTTCAATTTTCAAGATAATACATCCTTCTGGCCCTTTTCATTACTTCTTGATCAGTTGACATCGAAATGAGTTTGCTTGTTGGTTTGCTTCATAACGCCACTTTCTGACATTTTGAACTATACCGTAGTTTCCTCTCTCTCTCTCTTTCTGTTTTTTGGGAAGGGGAGAGAGGGTGGAAATCCAATCTAATACCCTCGACCTTAAGCAATTTTGCTGTTTACTCGCCGATGATTAATATTCAATAGACCTACTTTGTAGACCACATCACCACAGCGTTAATAAAAACTTAGACATGTCAAACATTAGGAAATTTGTAAGTATACAAAGAACAGAACAATCCTCAAATGTTAAATTATCAACAATTCTAACCAATGATGACCAATACATGTTTGGCTTTTTAAAATTTATATAGAAAACACAGTTAATGTCATTTTTATTGGCTAACAATACAGATAATAGCAAAAATATTTGCATTGTTCTTACCGCTAATGTCCTTTACAGTATATGAATCAAATTATCTTGTTCTATTTAGCGAAGGTACTTTTACGTGTATTTTACGTGATATCTTTTTTTATAATTATTCCAGAGAACTATTAAGCTTTTTAATACAGACTGTCGACTTTTATAATTGTTTTGTTCATATGAGGTTTAATGGACTACGTGACTGTTATATGATCTGTTGGCAGATTTGCTATTGAATATTGCATTCTGCTATTTATCGTTATTATTTGTATTTGAAATAAATTGATTACTGGGACTATACTGGGAGGGTTTCCTGTATTTGTCTTGCAGAGCTTTCAAGTGTATCCCCAAATGGAGGATAGTTGAGGTCCGTTTTTGGGGGAGGGCGCGTTATAAAACAGAAAGCTATAACCGCGGACGATGGTGAGTAACGTGTTTGGAGAGTGTCACGCTTCGTACAACATAAAGACCCCTTTTTGTAAATCATTGAAGTCGCAAAATAGGCCAATTTCTCCTTCACTACCCAATACTCCATACTTTTCAAGTGACAGGTAAAATTTTGTTCTCGTCTGTTGGTCCTTTTTCCTCATTTGTTAATTTTTAACCTAATCTCAACATAAATGTAGCTGACATATTGCTTGCTTGGTGTAAATCAATTAAGACGGATAAAGATTGGACGGTTGAACAGGTTTGAAACCGTTTACTGAAAGTACATACCGAAGTTGACCAATCGTTGACCCAGTAGATTAGGTAACCAGCTCCTCCTAGAATTCCAAGAATGAGAATGTTGATAAGGAATCTTATGGTGTAGACTCTACATTTTTGTCCTGCAGATCTCGATGATCTTGTTAACATGTACTTCTGATGGTCCAGGTTGGCCTAAAAATGCATTGTTAACAGTTATTTTCAAACTTTGATATTTTATCCCATCATTCACAGATGAACGTTTTTATAGATATTTAATTAATTAATTATCTATTAAAAATACAAGAAATTGGACAGCTCAAATTATTTATTTAGTTCCATCCAACCAAGTTACGTGAACATGCACAGCATTTGAATCTGCGTAGGATTTAAGAAATATGACCTGCTCGTACTGCAATTACACTTACAACAATGTCTTTATAGATGCTTTTGGTCTTTGCAATGCATGTAACATTGTTGTCCAGCGCATAATCCCAGCCTCCAAAGACCTTATTACAATAATCAGTTTTTCTGTGATCTTTACTGTCCTCTAAGTTTTCCTTAAAACTTGCAATTGTGCTGAAAAATTAATTATTACGAGGTTTTATAACATATATGTTTCCAGCAACCGAAGTTGAATACAGATACAAATGACATGGTACATTTACATGTAAAAAATTAAATTTATATCTGGCTTTCATTTTTAATTTGAAAAGTTCCACAAAGCAGACACTCAATATTCAGAAATAACAAACATTGTTTCTGTTTATTTTTAATAAATTATTTGAAACATTAAGGAAAACAGCGTATATATACATTATATCTTTCTTTTATAATATTAATTATTTATCCATCCCTCTTTGAAGGTGGCTTTCAACGCCATTCAAACAAACCAATTAAGTAAGTCTGGCTTGCTCTTTTCCTTATAAAAAATCTTTCATTGTATTACTTTGAATTATTCCTTGATGTGCTGCTTTTTACAATAACATAGGGTTGAACTGTATTATCGGAAACAATTTATTTTTTGTATTGCTAGCCATTATAAAAAATTTTAAAGCTATATATAAGAATTCTAATTTTTTTAGAATTTAGCCGGAGTAATGGGTTTAAACTACCACCCATCGGCAGAAAATAGAAATCCTTGTCAATTTAGGTCAGAATCAAGCAAACCGGGTTAGAACTTACAACCAGTGTTGACAGCCGGTGATCAATATTAGATGGCAAACTACCTAGACCACTTGGCTAACGAAACACTACCACCAACTCCACCTTAATATTTTGTGCAGTTGGTTTTTGATACATGTACGAGGTGAAGATTGTAATATAAAAAGTTAAACTTACAATCTGGCCATTCTCACTAAACTGAGGAATAATACACCTAATGACGTCATAAAATAAGCGAATGGCATCAGATAATTAAAATATTTTCCACCAGTTGTACCAAGGTTTAATTCTACAGCATCAAACCATCCATAAAATAGACCGGTTTTCTCCATCCAACCCTGAAAACAAAACCCATATTTACATCGAATTTTATGGAATGCCATTGTCGTTCTTTTGAGTAATATGTAAAACACATTATATTACAATAAAACTCATTCATAAATATCGTATATATATGTATATATACGTGAACGTTTCCTTTCATTGCAAAACTTAATATTATTATTTTTGTGGCTGCAGTATAGCTTTTTGGTTTAAAATTCAAAAGAAGTGGTGACTTTAGACACTTTTATTTTGTGTTTAATCAGACTGACTTTACTATAAGCCTAATTACTTTTATTTTGACATATATTACTTACGCTTCCTTGAATAAAATCTTGTATGACACTGGCTCCACTCGTAGCATACGTAAGGTTGTACCGTACGGAGCAAGTAGCGGTGTTTGAAGTTGACCCAGAACTTCCTAGAACCTGCGTTGTGTACCCAGCAGATGGGAATGCCAACGTCGGTATTATTATAAATCCAAAAATGAGAAGAAATAAGTACACATTCAGAAATAATATCCATTTCAAAAACACGAAGTAAGACAGTACACCTGTTCCTTGGTGACCTAAAAAGAAGAAAACCTTATAGTTGTCACTTGTTTTGTGCAAAATAACTGTCATGGTAAATATAAATCTTGCCTTATTCTGAACTGAGCCCTACCAAAACAACAGTATGAGTTTCGGCTTATTCTGGAACAAGAGCGCAATTTTGTTTATAACTATACTGAAGATCAAGATCGACCCAACATATAAACTTGGACTTTGTGTGTGACGCTATTGTATTTACAGTTTTTTTTTTATTTTGTAATAATTTTTGTACGAGTTCTGACTCTTGCTTATTAGTGTTGTGGACTCAAACGAAAACAAGTGTGGACTGTGAGCACGCTCACAAAGGGATACCCCCTGCTTCGCTTTAAAGTCCAATTGTCTCCCCTTTATGATATCCGATACCCGTCCCCAACAAGTTTGCGGGGGTATAATGAGCACATCGTCTCTATTCTATGTAATATTTTGTTGATGTATTGTTATAAGTTTTTGGAAGTATATCTTTACATGTTTACACACTATTTAAATCTCAGATATATTACGTGCAGTACACAAACTGTGAACGTACACGAAATGTGTGCCATAATAATGTAATTTGATAGATGTGCATTACATGTAGACAGATCTAGATTTACGTCAAACACTTAAGTTACATAATCAATATGGTTATATATTTTTATTTTGTTTTAAATAAATATTCTGAACAATTACATAGCATGCGATATATTGTGAAAAAAAAAGTTATTGCAAACCACGAAACATTTGTCATGTTCTATTTAAAAGTTTTACGACCCTTAAATTTGTATACTGTTATTGATCACAAAAACGTCTTTTGTTTGCTATTCGCGTAATAAAATTCTTTTTAAATACTGGTGTTTGTTTTGTAAGTATATCTTACACCGATCTGGTGAGTTACTGGGTCGGTTTAAATCGGCATATCGTCAAATTCTGACGTGTTGTGTTCGAATAAAGAATCTGCGTTGATTTCTTTTAAATCCATTATGAGACGGTATTTGATTTAAATCGCTTGAGTGACTGAATTGACCACCGATCTAGGTAACATGGACAACAAACAAAAATAATATGGGGCTATTCAGTTTTACATCACGATGTGCGAAGTGTGAAGGTCAAATTTTTTTATATTTAAGAACTAAAAAAGATATGCCACGTTAAAAAAGTGTGTTTGAAAGCAGCATTATACTTTCTGGTTGTGTTTTGTTTTGTTTGTTTGTCTTTTAGTGTTTTAATTAAAAAGAAGTTTTCAGCTTTACCATGACGTCAAGTTTTTATTGGTTGGGGGAGGGGGACAAAAATATGTCATTCTTTGTAACTCAAGGTTAGAGCCGTTCATACCCGAAGTCTGACAGTAACAAACAACTCAATTGGTGATGCACATACGACAGACTATATGGCGGCCCATGGCTTTTATTATATCTCAATATTTTGTATTCAGTTGCACTATTTAATTATCAAAACTATTGGACGTGAGTAATTCTTACTTCAATGCATTTTTCTTATTCTTCTATTACATACAAATTATTTAAAAGTAAAACCAAAACACTCCAGTACCACAAAGAACGTGTCAATCAGCTATTTTATTATAGTTTTTCATTTGTATATCATACACTTATGTAGTGTCCTAGCGTGTATTAAACCATAAAGCAATACACATGTGTTCACTCAAAGACGGTGTATACAGAACATTCTGAAACAATTCTAACACATACCTTCTATTCTTTTGAACCACGAACGCCAGAGTTCTAACTTGTATCCCAGCTCCTTTAAACTTATTTTGAATTTTCTCCAGCTCTAAAATTGCGAATAAATATTATTTTATTATTATAGTCAACAAGTGAAGCCCCCTTGATAGTGAAATAGATATTGAATATATTTTAATGATTTGATACTTTTGTATCTTATTATAAATTGATTAGTTTTTAGATTTAGTAGCTTTCCTGTTGAGAAAGGTCGCAGGTTGGAGCCATCCTACGGTCAGTGTGTGCTTGACTACTACTTCATTGACAAATCAGTTTTCCTGTCGGAAGTCGGGGGTTTTCACGGGGTGCTTCCTCCCCCAACAACAAGTGGACGCCATTAAATTGCTGGAGGTTGTGTTGAACCATATTTAAACAAACAAATCCATTTGAGAAAAATCATTAGAAAGTAAAATCATTTTCAACATGGAGAACAGACGGACATGTGCATGACGGACAGTGGACGTGTTAGAAAATTGCTTCGATAGAAAAGCAAAATTTGTGGAGAACAAGGAGAACCGATACCAACGATTTCGTGTACAGGAACAAAAACCGGAAGAACCAGTCCCTATTTTTACAAGGTAGTAAGGCTCACATATTATTTGCATTTCCTTTCACGAATTTGTTTTTTTACCCGTTCTTTATAAAGAGTTAACTGTAGTTACATTTTCATATGGAAGGATGTAACTTGAACACATGTAACCATAGTATGGAATGAGAGACCAAATAGTTAGTTTTGCATTGAGAAAGAAATAGCCCTGTCCAAGTGACAGTTATTTGAAGTTAAAGTTTATAGATGCCAGGAACATGTTTTGACATGGTCGCAAGAATTAATAAGTCCCATTTATCCTATATATTACCTTTGATTCACTTCCATTCTGTTTCACAAAAAATAATAACTCAACTTTATATAACAACGCAACATTAAAAATACAAAGAATTCAGGAACACGTTGACGTTCTTTTCTCCAACACAAAGTTCATTGTTCAAAAAAGTTATTTATTGACTATGACCTCATTGACCTTTCATAAATAAATACCTTTTTGTTTCGTCTGACTTTGTTTCTCACGTATAAGTTAATTTTGTTAATGTGTCTTTAAATGACGAAGGTGTTAATAATGAAATACAATTACGTTAACTTAGAGGCAACGATTTTTTCCATTGTTACTATACACATGAAGGAAATTGATTGAGTTATTTTTGTTGTATGAATTGTGGACTATTTCTAGATAGCGTCAAGTCAATCGTGCACTATTTCATAAAGGTAGTAGCGAATATTGAATTCTTCAATCATAAATTATTATAATGGATATCTTTCAAATTTGACAATTCCATTTAGCCTTACTGCACCCTTAAACAGTTAAATTTCCTTTTTGAAAAGTGGTGCCAATTAAAGTGTTATAAGGCATGTAAAATTGTTTTAAACAGATTTATATTACTGTCGCTTCCCATAAAGCATAAACATAACTGTTGGACCCTTTTTCTGACGCATTATTACCACGTTACCTGTCTTCGTCTGTATTTCCAAGCATCGCATCCTTTCACGGGTTTAACAGGTTTTTCGAACAGTTTGTTTCTGAAAAGATAATAAAGTTGAAAACATTTCGGTTATGTGTAAATATATTTTGACCGTATTGAAATTAACGTGTCTTCGGCAATATATGTGCAAATTCTGTGTTGCTGTCAGGGAGAGCTCGACTAAATCTTTAAATGACAAATTGCTTTGTTTAATTGCAAAAGCACTGGGGCTTTCATTGAATACTTCAGCTTACTCATCAAAACTGGACACACTGATACTGCTCAAAATTGATGAAAGTGGCGTTGAAACAATAACAAAATAAAAGCCCTATGCGATAAATATGTATTATCATTTTTCAGTAATGCCACAAATATACAAATGCGACACAGCATTAAAATACATTGTGATACGAATAAATAAGTAAAATACAATTTAATATGACTAATAATAAAATACTTTTAAACTTTTTTACTGTGTTAAAAATGATTATATACAAGTATTTGTTACAGATATTTTTCCGTGTAAATCCAAGAATCGTTATAGAATAGTTCCCACAAATGACAGCACAACAAATTTATGTCATTATATTATAGTCGTACTTAAATAACAATGTCACGTAATAGTGAATTGTGATATAAAATAACTCTAATAATACATTATGAAACTTAATACATTTTTTTACATTTAGACTTTAAAACAGAATTAAAAAAAAATCCAAGAAACCTACAACTAAACCTTTTTTAAGTGTTGTGTATCCATTAGTTTCATTGTACGTGCCGGGGGCCTCGGTGGCCGAGTGGTCAATGTAGTTCGTTTACTATTGACCACGTGGTCTGTCAACACTGAGATTGCGGGTTCGATTCTCACTGCAGGCAGTGTGTACTCGACTCCAATCTTAATTGACAAGGATTGCCAGTTTTCCTACCGCAGGTCGGGGGTTTTCTCCGGGTACTCCGGCTTCCTCCCCCAATAAAAACTGGACGCCACGATATAGCTGAAAAATTGCTGAAAGTGGCGTTAAACACCATCAAACAAACAAACAAACATTGCACGTGCCGTTAGTACCGTTTCTCATTACATTTTATTGTGTAGTATTAGTTTTTTATTTATATATGTATTATAAATTATGAAGGACTTTTATAAAGTATATTATCAACTCGATAATGGAACTATTCTGGCCATAAACAATGCATGTCATCTACAAACGAGTAAACCGGAGTTTTTTGCGTAGCTTGTTTGCATTACGTTCGGTAAAAGTGCAATGATTCATATTCTAATCCCACGATAACTATAGTTCTGTTTAAACAAAGGGATCTAAAATCTGTAACATTTTAAGCTATTCTGTCTGCGAAAATGCATTTTACATTTACATTAAAACATACTCGTTTATTTTAACAAGAGAGCGCTTAAAAGTTTCAACGTTTAACTATTTTTTAATCTTTTAAAAATGTTTAAAAGACTGTAGCTGTAGAAAGTGTTATTATACAAAGCGCCACTGTGTTTTTATTGTTTGTTTTTTTTAATAGACAAACTCGTAACCTTAATGTTGATATGTAGGTAGTCAATCGGAGATGACTCTGCGCTACATGCGCAGATTACGAGAGATCAATTTCAATTAGATTTGGACACTTTAAGTAGTATATAGATGATATATGTTTCAGTCTTGCGTTGTATTTTGTTTGCTGTTTGTTGGACAGAAAACTTTCTGAATTTAATAAAATCAATATCTTAACTGAAATCGAAGTTTATTGTTTCGATGTTAGGTTAAATTAGGTTAAATACAACGCAAGAATGAAACATATATCATCTACTATCCAAATTTAATTGAAATTCATCTCTCGTCACTCCCGTTATACTGCTATGTGCAGAGAACAAAACCATAGTTTGATGCAATTTTAGTACTGTTGCGATTTAACAAGACCGAAAGTATAGTTCTTAGGAACAAATCAAAATAAATCAAAATAAATATTATGTTTGGTTGTATAACAATGTCAGATGTGTTACAAAACGCGTCAATGAACCAGATCAGAAAAGAGGTCAACATTGAATTCCGGTTTACACTTGTGCAGCGGACAAATAAGTAACCATATTTTGCTGCAATTGTAGTACTGTTACATTTTAACACGGCCCGAAAGGAGACCAGTCAAAAACAAGCAAAATTATATGCATGTAATAAACACATATATTGAACACTATTTTGCCTCTAACGAGCTTGAATTGTATGAAATCTATAGATTTTAACTCGGAAGATTAGTCGTCTGCTCTTTTATACATGAAGAACGTCTTTCGCTTGGATTTTTATTCAATATATAAAATGTCAGAAGGACAACTCATGGTCGACATTTAATAATCGTTAGTAATATTTATACGAAATGAATACAAAGCACGCAAGACATCAATTTTAAGATTTGTTAAAACCCTATTTTGACCTTGACACATGAATTAATTCATTCAATAATAATTGATTTTTTTTTTATTTAAATATTCAAAACAATACCTGAAAAGGGATTCAAGTGTGAGAAAATAAATAACACAATAGTATCAATACTGAACAAACAATATTTTTTTATAAAGTTAGGTAAAGTTATTACAGATTTGTATATGTATATGCATTATTGATAATTTCCCACATCTATAATGCACACCGGGATCACAAACTTGTATCTCATATCTCTACCGCACTTCGCATACCCCGTATCCCAGCCTCTATCTAAAATACTGCTCGCTAGACGTTAATAAGCAAACATTAAATTAATCAACCGGATTCAAAACGTCATCCTCCTAAGTCAGGAGTTCTAATTTCACGTAAGCTCAATCGGATGGAGGATGTCTAAACTTAATTATCATCAGGTATATTTATTCATTATCAACCGCTGGGATGATATCGCTGCTTTGGGTTTATACATCCTCACAATTCAGGGTTTCTGTGTCCACATGTGTCCACGAACACATGTGGACACAGAAACCCTGACTTGTGAGGATGGGTTTATACGGCAGGTGATCATGGTGGTATGAAATTTTGTCGTGCATTTTTCTGTGTATATAAAAACAGTAAGATCGCCAAATTATACATGTTTCACGTAGAATCCCGGTATAAAAATATTTTATTTTTGCACACACGTACCCTTTTGTACGTACCCTAGGAATATGTAGATAGATTCAGACTGAATCTTTGTCAAGTAACTCGAGTTCCAATTTTTTATTGAAAACAAAACTTTAAACACTCGAGACACTTGGTTGTTAAAAGATAGACGATTTATAATTGGATAAGTATGCAATCATTTTTATTTATTTATATAACTGTGCAATAAAAGGTCAATATTTTATATTAATTAACCCATAAAATATATCAAGTACTATAATATACAACTTCCTTTCTTCTTGTCGATTTCAGTATAGGGGAGAGGTGCACTAAGGGAGAATTTCTTGATCTTTACTTTTACCTTCCAAAAGCACAATATTACCGACATAATATCTGCTTAAATTAGAAAAACTTAATGATGCATGCATTGTTTTTAATTCAAGATCTCGGATGTTTAGTGTTATTCAAATTTAATTGGTTCGGCAAGATACTAGCTGCATATAAAATATATACGCACAAATGAGTGAAATTGATACAGATCACGTTGGATTGCATTGTAACATAGTTTTTATTTGTATACAGGGTAATAAGAGTATTCTTTCATTTAAAGATTTGTAATTTTTAAATTCAGATTATTAAACAGGTTCAATTACCCAAGCTAAATTGTTTAGAGGAAAATAATGACAGTCAAGTTCTATTTTCGTCGATTCAATTCGTTAAAACTAACCCTGAACCGAACGAGACAAAATATTATTTTTGGAATAAATGTTGTTCGATTTATCAGAAAGAGTCCACTTGGAATAGACTGGGCTCCCTTACAATCTTCTGTAGTTGGGACTGTGATGTGTCTACTGATTGAGCAGCGTGTCAGCACTGAGATGTTATACAGAACCCACTTGTAATAGGGAGGGCTCCTTAACAATCTTATTCGAAACGGATTGCCGGCTTGATTGGATTCTGACTGACTTGGGGAGTTTTTTACGTCCTACACCGACAACTTAATGCCCTTGGTCTGACGGATTGGATTCTGTTAAATGTGGGGATTTTTAATTTGTATAACCCCATTCCATTGTTCGGTCGATCGTCAATTTTTGTCATTGTAGAATTTTCTTGTAAAAACTTTTTATATAAAGGAGACATACAAAATCTTAATGTACAAAATTAACTGCACCTTATGTACTAAGTTAACGAATAATAGTATACAATACTGGTATGTTGTAAACAAAAACCTATTATGTGATTAAAGGATTAATAAATTAAGACGTATACACGTTGACTTTTCGCTGAAAAAAAAAGATTTAATAAATAAGGATATATATGGTGAATTGAACTAATATTTCTAATTTTATGGTTACGTTGAATTTTATACTCGAATAGTTTTATTTCTCGTTTTGACTAATTAAGTTCGTTAACACAATAAAATTAATAACGTAAATACAGGGTATTAACTAATTTGAGCTAAATATACTAATTAAGCAAACAGGATTATTGAATTAGATATATGTTTGAAAGAATTCTGACATATGTCAAAACATAATTTAACTTGAGTTTTTTTTTTTAATTTACTTCTACGTACAGCAACGTTTCAAAATAATGTTCAAAACACAAATTCTGTAGCTATTTTTCGTCAGATCCGCGACTTATTATTCGCGGACTATGTGATCCAGGGTTTTTTAATGTCATAGACCGAAAATTAATGCCCACGCTCGGACAGATGTTAGTTGTCACTAGTTTAGTGGACTCCACATTTATTGTCATTGTGACATATGTCTTAGTACCCGACGCTACGATGTACTGTTGGTCTAATAGCGAACCGAACATGATAGTTTCAACACTCCCGTTTTCGAGATATATTTATCTTATTATTCATAAATATTAGAGCTGTAGTGCGCTGACAAAATGTTGTTTAACCGTGTACCGTATTTTTAAGCATCGTAATAATCATAACAGATATTTAAACATCATAACGATATTTCAATGCATATGTATTAAAATTATGTCAACAAAACTAGTCTTAAACCTGCAATTAAAACCTAACAGAGGAAGCTATTTTTGTTTACTTTTTAAAACTTAATGTAAGTAAATCTATAATTTTCAAAAAAAACATGTTGCCAAATTTTTGTATTTGTAAAATGGTCTTTCAGCGACAAGTGATCAAAGAATGCATAATAAATGCAATCATAGACTTACTGAATGCGTTTGGAAAGAGATGGTGTCCAGCTCGTCCTGAGATCCTTATTCAACAAATGATCAGCTTCCGAATGTTTGTCGTATCTCCTTTTACGTATAAGTTCTGATAAAGTCTTGTTTGTTTTTGATACTTTTCCATTTTTCCTTACATCCAAATGTATTTTACTTGTAGATTGTGACGATTTGACCGGTTCGTCCCATTCCATATGATCTGAATATCCATTTTGTTTAATATTTTGAATAGGAGAAACACGATTTCTCGTTCCGTTTGAAGTTGCCCACATTATTCATATACAATCTCGAATTGCTTTGTCTCAACAAATACTTGTTCACCCGTTCAATCTACCTGTGCCCAAAAAAATCAGCTAACTGCGCATTGTGTGACAATTGAATGAATGCGCTATAAATAAAACAATTACAGCTTAACGCTTCGGTTGTTTCCTTCTTAGATTTCAAATTAAATCAAATTTGATTAAATGTTAAAATAAACACATATTGATATTCAACAATGACACAAATTAAATTAAATTCTAATTCATATTTCACGCTTCAATATTTAACGCTGGAATACGATACATGTTTCAATACTTCAGGTTTTTTTTGGCCGTAATCGTCGTTCTCTATAGATACACTAGGCCTTGTTCAAGGATTTCCTTGAAATAGAATTTTTTCCAACGGATGTAATATATCGATCCGATTAATATCTAAGTACAGGGATCTTGTTTCGTCGCAGATTTTCACATAACAATAAGAAAATGCGATCAGGATGTACGTACATTGGAGTAGTGTATATGACATTTATTTTATGGTTCAAACCCAGGTTATCATTGTTGAAAGCAAAGCAAGCTATAAAACTCCGAAAGTGATTTTTAAAATTCGGATCGATAATTATGTGCTTACTAGTTTTTGTATTATTATGAAATCGACCAAACAAAGAACAATTATAGTTTTTTTTAGTTATTTCTTATATTTAATTATAATTACAGGTTTGTAAAATGTTTCATATTTGTACTCCTAGCAAAACTAACAAGTAACAATAATTGAATTATTTTTTTACTGTCTCTCAAGTAAGAGGGTATACCAATGACACATATTTTGTAGATTCCTGTTCGTATCTGACGCGAAAGGACATGTAAAAAAGTACATGTCAATACATGATACATTACGAACAACATGTACATGTATGTAAAGTACGGAAGACATAAATATAGTTATATATGAGATTTGCAGGTCATGTATAAAAAATACCGCTGAAAAAACTATTTTACCATATTGCAATACACAATTATAAACAATTCACTATTGCTGACAGATACTTTTTTTTTATATATAAAATATTAAAAATATTGTAGTTGAATAGATATTTTATGGCGAAGTGTCATATTTTAATAAATTTCAAAACGTCATTATTTAGCGCCATTATGTAAATGGTAAGTCGTTTTGGCATTAATTATTGAAAATTAAGCAATAAATATTTTGATTATCGGTATAACGGGGCGACAGATCAATATCTTACAACGATAAAGCACTTTCCGTTTGTTGCGCAAACACGAACGCCTCTGTAAGCCGAGGGTTAGAGATACTGTGGGAGAAATCATTGCATGCAGTATTGTGTACTTGTTCCGGTTACCAGTTCAATTTTTACCAGACACTTTTTACATCCTGTCACCCACCAAGCGTTAACTGTAATTTACCGCAAGTGCAGACGTTCTGTTAAAGGCTATTGTAGTAGTTTAAAATATTTAATTTAATTAGTAAAAGTAATAATAGCATGCATAATGGATGGTATTAATTTTTACCAGCAAATTTACATATTATAACAAAACTTTAATGAGTCAAATATTGTCTATTCCGTTTATCCAAAACTGGTTTAATGATATGTCAAACGCATCACACGGTCAATTCTGTTTTATTCAATTCTATTCAATTTTTGAGAAAAATTTCATACATGCATATGTGTATCAGTGTTTACTCAATAAAGGAGATAAAATGCGGGTAAAATGCAAACAATAAATATAACTGACTAACAATACCTTATCACATATATAAAAACCGTGTAAATGAATGTTTCAAGTGTTTCTAAGATCAAGCTCAACAAGTTTAGCTTTTCTAAAAAGCTAACCGTCTCTTAGCTGCATTTCCCATTTTATGGGTATTATTAAAGTATCTGTTGTTTGTAATTTATATGTAGGATAGGTCAGCAATTTAAGGACATTGTTTACGCTGAACTATTAACCAATGATGCTTGAGAGATATAATTAACTGTCGTCACTTTGCACGTGTTTGTTTTTAATAATAAATTAAACAAATGTTCAAAATGAGCGGTAAAAATACGTGTTATTCTATTTGCATCAATATCAGAACGAAAATAAAGATACAGAAAATATCCGTTTTTCCCAAACAGCTTTAAAAGTAGGGAGATTTTGGTGCAGTGTTTACCTTTTAATTGTTGACCAATGCACTGAATGAAATAGAAGTCAATATGTGGAACGTAACATTACTACACAAAAATGCTGATTACAACCCAAGAATATATCGAAATTTGAGTACACATACTAGTGCGATCCTGACGTAAACCTATGGAATGACAAAGATATTCATAGATTTCGTGAACCACCCAATCAAGTAAGAGATAGTCATTTAGTACATCATTTTTCAGCCAAAACAATTCCAAATTAGGAAAAAAATTATGATAATATTAGACAGAAGTCCAGAAGTTGCCGTGACAAATATGAAAACCTAACATAATTTTTTATCAATAACTTACTTGATTTCTCTTTTTCTTTTCATATTACATGGCAATGATTTAATTGTTACGAGAGCTTTCCATTGCTCTTCTTCATTTTCTATATATTTTTGTTGTATTCCCAAATCACCAAGTTCTGATGAATCCAACGTCTTTTCCGGGTAGATCCTGTTAGACTGTCGGCGCTTAGCTAGACTTTGTCGGGATTTGGACATACCAACTTGGGAATTCTGGTATTGTTTGCTTGGCAACATGCTGATAATTGCTGAGACTTTGTCTTTTCCTCCGTGTTTGGAGTCCACTGAAAGGAAAATTAATTGCTATGAAACAGTCATTAAACAGATACACGTACAAAACCAGAAATACAATGTAGCGGTTTGTTTGAAACAAACTACATGGATATTAGAACGGATAAGCGTATCTTCGCTTTTTTGTTAATTCGACAAAACACAAATAAAATGGGATTATTACGGCAATAAAATTTCGCCCTAAACGGAAATCAATCCATTAGATTTTAAAATATTATATAACGCCTGTATCTAAAGTTCATGCAATGAGTATTCATAGAATTCTATACAAATCAGTCAGGCGATAGTTCAATTTGTTCTTTGGTACAGTTTTATTTGGGGAATACGACAAAGGACCTTCAGTAGGATATGTAGATAAGGGCTCAATAAACTTGTGAGTTCAGGACTGGAAAATGCGCAAACGTATGCATTACGATAAAAAATTATCTTATTTAGACAGGAAGTTCGAACTTGGACCGGACGGGTACACTTTTTTACGCCAGTGTAGACTAGAACCGGACGGGTACACTTTTTCACACCAGTGTGACTAGGATCGGACGGGTGCACTTTTTCACACCAGTGTAAACTAAGACCGGACGGATACACTTTTTCACACCAATGTAAACTAGGATCGGACGGGTACACTATTTCACACAAGTGTAGACTAGGACCAGACGGGTACACTTTTTCAAAACTAAACTTTGCAGAAGTAGTAGACTTGATATAAACCACATCGATGATGCTAAGAATCAGAAGGAATATGTTTGTAATTATTATAAATGAATAATAAAATAAAGTTCAAAGACAGGACTTCTATGCAATTATCTAATTTATGTTTGTTCGTCTGTAGACAGTAAATTGTTCACGGGTGGTGAAATTTATGGACATTTACGCATGGCTGAATTATTGATTACCGGGTACAACATCATTAACACAATGGTAAAATGTTATATTTCAATATTAATTACGATTTACTTCTTTTAAAGGTGTAAATACACTTAAAGTTAACTACTACATAGAAAACATCTACCTTTTTAATGTTTATTTCGTGAATTTTGACGAAATTTTCATTATTTAGAAACCAGATTGTAACAACCGACTCATGTTATATCAAATTCGACATAACAGCATATGAATACAAAACTACTCTCTTTTCATTACGTGATTAATTTGAGATAAAAGTTGTAATAGATAAAGTTTTATTAGCATGACACCTTATATATTTTGTTTTATTAAAGCTTTGTCAACAATAATATAAATTTTGTTTAAGATTACCTTCATTTTCCGTTATTACTGTGATCACTGGTGTCTAATATAATTTGAATACCCGTATGTTGTCGCAAGGTTTTAACCAAAAACTTTCTTTTTGATTGAGCAACATACACGAATACTTTACTTGGAGTAGACGCACCCTTTCAGAGCAATTGCAAATATCAGAGCTCTGAAGTAAGACAACAAACACATCTTGGCATAACTATTATTTTTTAGTATTGGTACACTAAATATGGACATTCATTGATTGTTGTGGGTAATTTCGAACATAAATAGTTTTGTTCAACTAAAAGGAAAAATAATTATTATGTTTATTTGTACCTTTTTACTTTCTCGTCAACACAAACATAACGGTCAATTGCTAGAAAGAATTAACGATTCCCTGCAAACCAGCAAAGAACCAACGATTTAATGAATAGCTTGTTTTTATTTGTTAGTTTTAATAGGATTGAATAACATTTACTAAACAATTATTTACTTTTGTTCCAAAAATATAATGTTCTACGAAACCAAGGAAAGTTGTATTAACCTCAACAAAGTCATCAACTTTATACTGAAAAAATTCTAATGAAGATGGATAAAATGATCGAAATGCCTGGTGATAAGTATTGTTGTTTGTACCCAAAATCATCGTATAAACCATTGTAAACTTACAGATCGGATTGCAAACTAAAAGGTGAGATATAATAATCGAGCAGGTGTTTGGGATCTCCTTGCCCGTCTCTACCCTGCAACATTTATTTGTGTATGACCGTTCCAAGCCATGTTATTAAAGCCCTCTTTCTTTAAGGATCTTTAAGATGTTTGTTATTAGTTATTCATATATTTTACGAAAATTGTCTTCTCTTTAAGTGACAAATATAATTGTGTGGTTTGTGTTTTGTCTGTCTCTTATATTTATATTATAATACGAGTAAAACCATTTAAAAATGTGCAAAACAACTAGTAATTATGACTTAAGCTAAACATTGGTGAAGTGTCGAATTGTTATCGCACACACGCATATATATGTATTTACGATATAGAGATCGAGTTGATAAGATAGCTAGTCATCTACTGTTAATCAGTAGAGTGTCAACACTGATGTTGTGAGTTCGAGCCTTACAATGATTGCTAATTTTACTGTTAAAGGTCAGGAGAGGGGTTTCTCCGTGTACTCTAGCTTTCTTCTCCAAAAAGTATACCTCTTAAAAATTGCTGAATTTGACGTGAACTTCATTATAAAATTTATATAATTAATAAATATAACAACAATAACCAAATTTATATATTTGGTCATTACATATATATCAATTCTATTAGAAATTCTTGTGCTCCCTTGTAAAAACAAAACAATGAAACCATACTTGTCATTTGTATTAATTGCAGCGAGACGAATTTAAAAAATCACAAACATTAATAATTTATATAGTATTCAAATTATTTAAGTCCGTTGGGGTTTTGAATACCAGAATAGACTATTCAAACTTGTTTTCTACAAAAATTGAAACAGATCATAAACCTTACAGGAGATAAGTTTACAGTGTTTGCTCCTTGTTTAACACGACAACTAAGCAAACATTCAGACATTATAAATTTTAAATATGTCAGAATTGTCGTAAAATCAAGCAAGAGAGATATATAACTGTTACATAACACAAGCTTAAGATTAAGTAAATATGACCCTTATAGACACAATTTATATACTAAAACAAACATATAAAAGTAGAAAAACCTACCCCGAACTTGTTCTAATAGCCATGATGTGAATTTGTAATCGGCCATTTTTAGGGCTCGTCAATGCTCCTCTTTCTTTAGGAACAGGATATACACGGATAATAAATGTACAGTGACTGTTTGATAAATGGCTATATAGTATTGATTCTTAGATAGCAAGCCTTAGAAACATTGATTTTCTTAACATATACAAGGGATATGTAAATACAATAAATTATTGGCAAATATAAAGAATATTTTAGACAATGTATAAATAATCTAAAAAAATAAAGTCATTGTAAGATAATTGGCAAATTTTGCCTCTAACAAAATATTGTTTTGCATGAGCACGTGAGAGCAATTATATTATGAAAGGAAAAGTAACCCGTTTATGTCATAGCAGAACTTCCAAACTAATCAGACGACCATCACGTGTCAAAGATGTCATTATGTAGAAATAGTAGTGTACGAGAAGATTCGATTTAACGAAAAGTCGTAACGTAAGTGTTGGAAGATCAAAGGGAAATGCATTGTGATGTCAGAACTTACGATGTATTTTACACTTACGAGTTTTTGTGAAAAGAGCCCCTGTACTTGACTGCACTCATAACTGTGATTACGTTTAACAGGATATATTACAACGCTACCCAATATTTAACACATATATTTTTTAAAGAGGAAGAGGTGAACCAACACTGTGTAGGCGGATCTTTAGTTGATGCTCATAGGAAGTGGATACCTGTAGGTATGCAGGGTCGTCGTAGTACAAGTAAAACTATTAAGGAATTGACAACAACACTTCGTAGGATGCAAAGTCGATGTTGTTGTCAATTCCTTAATACATATATTTTTTTTTAAATCCAGTACTACATTCATTTTTTTGTTTAAAATACGTTCAAATGTTAAAAAGTAAGACGTTTCCCTTTTCCACAATTTAAACAGTTATTTCAACCAATGCAGAACTATATTGTTTCGACTGATCTACTTAGGTTGTGAGTTCGTGGCCGTCTTTGGACAGGTGTACCAGTTTTGCTACCGATGGTTGGGGGTGGAGGGTCTCACCTGATACTCTCCGATACCCTTTTGAATTAAATTTGAACACCACGAAAAGGCTGTGGAATTGCTAAGTGTAAAACTGCGTTCAAACAGAAAAAAAAACAAAAGTAAAATATAAAGAACACAAAACAGAACTGAAATTCGTATTATCCAAAATAGATGTAAACTCCAAATTTAACTGTGTAAACTCAACGTTTAGTGTATGATCGTCACAACACAAGCACAGATAACTTTCTTATCATCCCCCTTTTTTCTGTTTTGTTTTTTTGTTTTTTTTTTTTGCTTTTTAATTTTCTTTTAATAATAAACGTAAGGATGATAAATGCTGTTCCATTACAATAAAGATATAAGCAAAACCAAACAAAACGTCGCCATCTTCTATGCTCAATTTACGACAGTAAATGTCCGATCGACCTCGGACAATTTCACAAATACGAAAAGGGCTCTTTGAGATCATCACGCAAGAATAAGTATATATGAGCGCGTCATTCTTAATACTAATACATCGAAATAATTCAATCAAAAGTTGTATGTTATTTTCTGAAATCTGAAATCCGTAAAGCAAGTGAAAAGCATATCTGACGTCATAAATTTTCTCCAAGATTTTGCGTAGAACATTCACATTATGGACTTCTATTTTGAGGTAGTCTGTTAAATACGTTGCTTTAAAAATGACCCAGATGAAGTAAATGTTAACATATTTCCACAGTCCCCATTTTCTAATATTCTGTTCTTTTCGGTAGGTACTGTTCTTATTCCCTTTTTGTTGTTTTATTGGACATATGAGATATATTAATTTTATGTATAATGAAATTGTCTTTTAGGTTCACAAAAAAACCTTGTCATGTTTGGAGATTTCATCTAGTTGACTAAACGAAATTCCAACGAAATTATATTTCTACAATTTTAATTTAAGACACCAAAAAAAGTAATGTGACCTAACAAACTAGTGGTGGACAAATCTTACCCTTTATTATTGTTCTCTTAGATATTTGCGGAACATTTGGTACAAATATGGTTTTGTCGTTCTCCTGATAAACCCACAGGTGCAATAATTCTAGGAGGCCATTATGAGAACAGTACCGAGTTCAATCACGTTTTTAATTAAAAAAAAACATTCTTCATTCTACATTGCCCAACGTAAATATTTTATAAATTTTACGAAATAATATAGGTTAACATTTTCCCTGGATATACAATCAGTAGAAAGATTTTTGCAATTTAATTTGAAACCTTTGTAAATGAGTGATATTTATTTATGAAGTAATACACATTTTCATTGTTTTTCAGTAAATTTATTCCTCAAGCACAATTATGTTTCCAGTTGCCGATTTTAAAGATAAGTTCAACGATCATTTATTTTAATTTTTCATATTACAAACGTGTATTAAGAGAAATTGCAGAAAGGTCCATCGTTCAGGGATTCGTCTCCTATTATGCAGATAATCCAATATTAAATATTATCATAAATAAATATTTCAAGTTGCCGGTTTTAAAGATAAGTTAAACGATCATTTATTTTAAATTTTTCATTTTACAAACGTGTATTAAAGAAATTGCAGAAAAGACTATCGTTCAGGGATTTGTCTCCTATAATGCACAAAATCCAAACAAAAAATATTATCATAAATAATATGTAACCAAATGCATGCCATGGTTTACACACCATGACTAACTAAACCGATAAATTATAAATTGATGAACCTAAATATTGAACATATAAATAAATCAGTTAGAAAAATTTCGTTAAATGCTGACTATAAAATTAGACAGTTAATTTAAAGATAAGATTATACTATTGATTACATGACATTTAACTAACTAAGCATATGTCATATAAAAAGCAGTATAGTCTTATTTTGTCCTTAATTGTCTTATTGTTAAACACAGAATTTTACGACATTGACTTCCCCCAATTATCTTAATCTGGTAAAATTAGCAAATTTATTGAAAACATGTCATAAATTCGTCTCGTCTGCTACATAGGTGTGAGTGATTTATGTGCACGCAGGGCAACTTTCATTTCACTATTCCAATAATTTTTATGACGTCACAAGAAATTACATTTTTCAAGTAAAATGAGTCACTAAAACAATATATGTGAACAGTCAGAGGAGTACAACAAGGAGGGGATCACTTACTATACATATGGTAATACATATGTGCGGGCCGAAATGGTCTTTTTTACCTTTCCAAAATATATGAAAATTTAAAGAAGATATATATCATCGGGTAGTTGTAAATTATCTAAATATATCACTATACTATGGTGGCTTAACAAATTTAGTGTTCAAATAACATCACTCGTTTAAACGAAATGGCTATGTTGCAAAAAAACCAATAAAACATGTATCGTGTAGTGAAATTAAATGAGTGCTAATGTGTTGATTGGAATGCCACAGATGTTAGAATAAGGCGCGATTCTCTGTCATTGTGCCGCCAATAGCGGAATAAACTATATACGGGAAAAAAAGTTCTAAAAGACAAGAAAACAAATAGATTTTATGTTCTAGGATGTCGCTTTAATTTTTATGTTTGAAAAACACTTTGTTACTATGTGGACTGTTTTGTCAATGTTGGTGTACAATAATAAAGTATATGTCTGAATAAGGCTTGATTAAAAATTTAATATATGATCAGGTCCAATTTTATAATAATAGATAATATATGAATATGGTAGGTTTTTAAATCTCCGTCCGCAGACCTATACCTTAAAGTACCTTAGTTACTTCCTTCCCCAGAGAGCAGTACCAACCGTACCGCTCTTATGCTTATGGAATCAGTGCGTTTGAAAGATTAAGATTACACCTAGTGAATTTGTATTTTACCTAAAAAGTTCATAACGTCTACAAAATAGATTATTCGTTGAGAATTAAAGGAAAATATGCAAAAATCATATTTTTCTGACAATTATTGGTATGTCATTCCTGTAAAAGATGTATGTACTATCAGAGCATTACCAACCATGCGGGTTTCTACGCCTTTGTATAGAACTTCTTTGTCTAACATCTTAAACTATATAAATTCAAATGGTTTCAGCAACTGACCACTGTTAGAAATTATATGCTTAAGCGTTTTTTTGGCATGCCTTACTTGTAAGATGAAAACAACTGGTGCACTCGTTTTCAAGTTTAGCGTGTATTTTTCCAGAGTCGACTATTCTTTCTTTCTCTAGTTTTCTAATACCATAAAAAAAGATATACACGGCGGTATAATTGTATGCAGACATTTAAATTAAGAAAAAATTCACGGAGGCTGTGGATTATCATTATTTTACAACGGAGTGACCATTTATGTCGCATTATTTAATCCCGAGCGAAAGCGAGGGATAAAATAACGACATAAATGGTACCCTGTTGTAAAACAATTATAAATCGCAGCCTAAGTGAACTATTTCTATTCTAATAAGAAAATTACGGTACATTTATGACATTTCAGTACCCATAAAAACATCACTTCCGACATAATCTGGCTGTTCCGTCAATGTAACACACAATATATTGCAACGGATAATTATAGCGCGTGTCGCTATTTTTTAGATTAATACGTCATATGCAATAGCTTTCCGGTGGGATCGAGTTACAGTTATTGTAATTGGAACTGCCATTCAAAAACACTCCCCTCCTCGTCGCCTGTTGCTCATACATAAGGTAGCAGTATACGGTTTTGTAGTTTAGTTTCGAATGTCCCCCTGTGAAATTCCTTAATATAGTAGTATGGTCCAGTTGCAGTTTACTCACATCTATGATAAATGAAATGCAATAAATTTTTGAAGTGTCAGTAGAAAGTGTCATGTTTATAGAAAAGAAATATATATAATATTTGGTTGTCATCCTTGTTATAGTAGTAAAACCCCGAGACTGCCTATAAGACCATTTGACTCCTAGCTTTAGCTCTCTCTGCTGCATTAAAATAGCATGTTCCTTGTCAACAAAATTGTGTGAAATCGAGGTGGATGACAAGTATTTTGCCAGTGTTTTTCTGCTTTGAAATTGATCTCAATACACAAATATATATGTCATATTGCTCTTCTGTTAGGCGTTACCGTGTCAGAATTTTTCAAATGAAGGTAAATGCTAATGATTTGTCCGATTTTCTCACATGAAACAGATGATTTTTATCGATGACTTTATAAAAATCTTTTCAAATTACCATGAAACTAAAAATGCATGACCCAAATTAAATATATGTACAACATTTCCAGTACAATTGGATCTATGCAAAAATGTCACACATGTTTTTATTTGACAAAACAAGACCACGACCTCTGTTGATAATATTTTAATGCAAAGAACCGTATACTGCATCCTTTAAGAAGAGCATATTTGTATAAACTCACAATATCTTCATTTTAAGAATTTCTTGTATTTTATGACACATGTACTTGTGTTTAAGACTGTTTGTAGTAAAATATTTGCCATGAAAATGTATTAAATTGGACTTTATCTGGCAACACTTATATCAAGAAAGATAACTCTGTTTCAGCCTTGTTTTAGAAACTATTTTATATCAACAGTGGCACATTTAATATATTACTAAAGGTTTATTTCTATTGAGTAGAAGCAGAGTAGGCATAGCAACCTGATAATACTCAGTCATTTTAAAATGAATTGACTTCATCGACAATGAAAATTTAACTTGAAAGATTGATTTTTTTCACTTTGTGCTAGTTTTTTATTGTTGATCACCCCAAACTTTTAGTTTAAGCACTGTAACTGTCAGGTACTTTGTTAAGTTTCTCTACTCATGATTGTAACACCTACACCTATGTGTTTGTATGTGCAGGCAACTTAAAACATGTGGGAAAAAAACAAAACAGAAAATTCTTCACCCTTTTATGTCACTGAAACGAGTAAAAAGTTATTATTTTTCCCCGCCTTTATTACAATAGTATTGTGTGTTTATTGCAAGTAGACAGAAAGTATTCAATTAAAATTAGCCTATTGTGCACTTGATATCAACTATTGCACACTATTCTCATCTGTTCACTTTAAAACTTAAGTTGCGATATTTCTACTTGTATGCGGATGAATGCATGCCTTGAATCTGACATAATTCACAAATATGTTTTCTTCAAACCCTTTATAGAAGTGGTCAGCTAATGTGATGTTCAGATCACTATCTTTTTCAGGTCACTACTGAGTAGGAAGAACTTTAGTATTGTGATTTGACAAAGATTTTGACTGCATTTTTACACCATCTTGTCTTCTTGTGATTTTGACCGTGTTAAGCCCAGACACAGAAAGGAAGAATCATCACTCTAACTGTAAGATTTATGACCAAATGGAATTTGATTGAATTTGATTCTTATTTGGTATACATTTTGTGATCATTTCATGCAATTTCTTTTTTTGGCTTTTACCACCCTATTTTTTTTTTCTCTAAAACTCTATTTTTTATATTTTCATATAAAAAGCCTTAAATGATTAAATTTTTTTGCCGTGTAATGACAAGTGACCTTAATTTTGCATTTCTCTCAACTCTTTCGACTTTGTAAACAAAGCTTGGTTGTAAGCGCACAAATATATAATTTATTTTTGCCATATTGTTCATTAGAAAAAAAGTTTTATGCTTTTTTATGTCAATGAAATCTTGCATGAATTTAAATCCGAAAACTTGCAGTAAGGTACATGTTCTAAAAACATTATATCTTTTCAACCAAAGCAAATACAAGGTTCAGATTAAGTAATTTTTAGTCAGAATTTAATAATGTATTTGCAGAAGAAACAAAGTTGCAAATAAAAATTACATTTTTAGACTTAAAGGTAGCAGTATACGGTTTTGTAGTTTAGTTTCGAATGTCCCCCTGTGAAATTCCTTAATATAGTAGTATGGTCCAGTTGCAGTTTACTCACATCTATGATAAATGAAATGCAATAAATTTTTGAAGTGTCAGTAGAAAGTGTCATGTTTATAGAAAAGAAATATATATAATATTTGGTTGTCATCCTTGTTATAGTAGTAAAACCCCGAGACTGCCTATAAGACCATTTGACTCCTAGCTTTAGCTCTCTCTGCTGCATTAAAATTGCATGTTCCTTGTCAACAAAATTGTGTGAAATCGAGGTGGATGACAAGTATTTTGCCAGTGTTTTTCTGCTTTGAAATTGATCTCAATACACAAATATATATGTCATATTGCTCTTCTGTTAGGCGTTACCGTGTCAGAATTTTTCAAATGAAGGTAAATGCTAATGATTTGTCCGATTTTCTCACATGAAACAGATGATTTTTATCGATGACTTTATAAAAATCTTATCAAATTACCATGAAACTGAAAATGCAGGACCCAAATTAAATATATGTACAACATTTCCAGTACAATTGGATCTATGCAAAAATGTCACACATGTTTTTATTTGACAAAACAAGACCACGACCTCTGTTGATAATATTTTAATGCAAAGAACCGTATACTGCATCCTAAATCTTTTTTACCACAGTTGTGGTCTCAAAGACTTTGAAGCACGCCATATTAGAATATGAACTAATTTAATTATGATTAATTTTAGACTGACATAGCAGATAAACAAATTGATCGGTATGTTTTAACGTCAACAAGTTCGCGCTATTTTGGAGGAAATACATCACTGTATACTTGTCAGGATTAACAATTATCTGTTTCTTCTACATACAAACTCATTGTACCAGTTCAGTCGTCATTCAATCACGCACATTTAAACAGTGGATGTAAACAAGGTTATTTTCTATGACGCATTATTTTTCGGTCGAATGATTTTTAAACAATTGAAATTTTAAAATATGATTATTAAGGATTGCATACTGTTATGACGAAAAATAAATAAAATATTACAAATTAATCTGTTTATATTTTTTTTATTTTGAAAGTTCTAATAAAAAAAATGAAACACTCAAAATGTTACTTGTACATGTAACCAAATACATTCACTCGTTGACACACAGGTTTAATTTGTATTCGGAAACAAATGTCCCTTTGAATTGTCTCAACTGACTTTAATGGGAATCTGTTAATAACACTCTATTTTTATTAACAAAATGTAACAAAATTTACAATATTTTATTGATACACTCTGGCAGTATACACTGCAACAAGAGGACAGCATAAAAATAACATGTGTACAACATGTCAAAACAAAAACACAGATTAAATTTCAAAAGCATGCTTCGCTGGTCTTTTACTGGCCCGAACGTTTGGTATGTGCCTTTATTTTTTCACTGTGTTTAGACTGATATGCATCATACCGCAACTCAACAATTTAACATGGACACGATTTTCCTGCTACATGTATCAATAGTTTAATATTTAAATATTCCCCATACCCTACACCATTACAAAAAATGTTTTCCCTACTCTTTACCTCTTCGCGACAACTAACAAATTATTTTCCCTCCCTTCACGATAACCAACAAAAAAATCCTTTACTTTCCAGTATCAAACAGTCAAAATTATACAACAACCACTACATGTAATATTAAGATATGTACGTACTGATAATATGCAAATTGATCACATTTCATTTAAAATGCAGCAGAAAAGATCAAATGAAAGTTTGAAATACTTACATTTTTTTTCTGAAAACAATTGTCTCGTAAGAATAAATTTTACACCCTACACGTTTCTAAAAATGTCAAGTTTTAAACATAGAAATTTTAGTGAATATATTTGTACAAGATCACTGATGCTTTTTAGTTCATTGATTTTGAATAGATTTAAAGGGAAAACCGTTAATGTTGAAATATTCTAAAGTGATACGAATTAATAGATGTAAATTCATGTACGACTTATTAACATTTAGGCGTATATATTGAAGTAATAATTATAAGAGCATCGGGTTCAACAGAGGGATAAAATGTCACTAAGTTCAGAAAATGACTATACAATGTTTTTATATAGCGATAGCGTCGTACAGTCATCCAGGTCTGCGTACCGTCGTAGTGCGAAATTCGTAGCGGCAGCGTAGCGAAAACGCAGTGAACGCGGCCGCTGGTCGGCAACGGTCTGCATAACATCGTAGTAGAAGCGTGTTAGTAGAGGGCATCGTAGTACGGTCGTAATGAAGACCAAAAAATCGAGCAATTTGTGTATAAACATAAAAATATTAGCACTATAGCAATTGCACGCCATAAACTGTATTAAAAAAGATAATTCAGCATTACAAAGAATAATAGTCAATATCGGGTAGTAAGATTTTGATTCAACTTCGCACTGGTTGCGACTCAATCTGAATTTGCGTCTAGTTCTAACCAATCAATTTCGCACCACGGAGTATTTCTGTTTGTCGAAGATGTGACAGATGTTTAGATTGATCTTCGATAAGGATAAGTTAACGATCGATGAGTACCGAGAAAATACATTTCGGTACTCACCGTCTTAGTTATCATTCGATATCTATTATTTGATGGCTATTCCATTACTGGTCTGATTGTTAAGTTTCTGATTGAATTATCTCCCTTTAATCATACCCCTAACTTACTTTGAAGACGGATGGGGTCAGTTTTGCCTTCGATTTTTTAATGCGAAAACGGAAAATGATAAAATTAAAAACGACTTATAATTCAATGTTAATTCGTGGTTCGTGTATTCTTTGATTATAAATTCTTTTGCAACTAAAGAATACAATAATTAGTTTATAGAACTTGTACTAAAACCAGATAAACAAAGTTTATATGTCTATCATATCCATATAATAGTAACATTAAACTATGGAACGCCGTGACTGTCTTATGTTGATATGCTTCTTTATATGCTGTGGTTCCGTTATTATATGCTGTGATTCTTTTATTATATGCTGTGGTTCTGTTATTATATGCTGTGGTTTCGTTATTATATGCTGTGGTTTTGTTATTATATGCTGTGGTTCTGTTATTATATGCTGTGGTTTCATTATTATATGCTGTGGTCTGTTATTATATGCTGTAATTTCATTATTATATGCTGTGGTTTTGTTATTATATGCTGCGGTTCTGTTATTATATGCTGTGGTTTCATTATTATATGATGTGGTTGTGTTATTATATGCTGTGGTTTTGTTATTATATGCTGTGGATCTGTTATTATATGCTGTGGTTCCGTAATTATATACGATTCCGGATTTTAAATAATCGGAAGATGTTTTTGTTTTACACTTATCGACTGAAAAAATAGCGGGTTCGATTGGAGATTTGTTGAAAGAGCTTAATCCCTTGTTCTATTAGGAAAATTCCTAATTTATCCCTAAAAACCCCTTCTTTAAAAAAAATACTCCTTAAAAATGCCCTTATTTTTTCACTGAAAGTCAATTGAAAGCCTGTACATGCAGGAAAAATATTGTCAATAACATTTTACTGTATATGTTTGTGTTCAGTTAAAGTTCATTAAGATACTTTAATTTATACATTGTAACATTTATTACATGACTGTAAGTTTAAAAACTAATTATACACCTGCATAAGAGAGGGGAAATATTGGTTTAACTCTGTCCTTCAGTCCGTCTGCAACGTGATTTTCATTACAGTTTAATCTGCAATATGCAAGTTCACTATTTAAAGTTTGAATCTGTAACTGTATCCCCATCAATCAACATTTGCCTTGACTGTATTTTGGGTTGAGCGAATGCGAACGGATTTTGCTAATTCTCAGTTAATAAGTTGATATTAACTATTGAACTTCAAAAATAACGCCTGTTTGTTAATATTGACCACCGTTGCCATGGTAACCGTGGCGGCAATTTTGGACCATTTCTTATGCCATGAAATACCCAATTTTCAAACCCATATTTTTCAGAGAAAACAGAACATATTAAATATGACTTTTTTATTTGCTTACTTCAAAACCTAAATGACAATATACAAAACAGGTTTAACACGTTACATTTATGTGTAGTCAGAACGAGGCTATCGTTAAGTCAATAAATTGAGCATTTTTTAGTGCAAATTTTTGGACAAAGATATTAACATTTTTGCCACTTTTCTGACTCCATTCTTAGAAAATGAACATAGGATAAATTTCTATTGTGAATATGATTTTGTAGGTATATGAATGATATTTAAAATCTATAAAAATCTGTTTGGGGGAACACACTGTGTCTCGGGGAAAACACGGTTAAAGTTGGTTACCGGTGGTAACTATTTAAAATTTGCCATTTTTATGAAAGAATTATGATATCTTTATGAAACGATATATCCATATACATCAGGACATTGAAATGATAACATTAAAAAAGCATCATAAAATTATACTCCGGGCATCAACTTTTTGGTTTGGTGATTGCAGTAAAAAAGGTTACTGGACAGGGCATTATGTCTTTCAAACTTATTTTTGTTATTTATGTCTCCCCTTCACGGAAGGGAGACATATTGTTTTACTATGAGTTCTTCATCTTATTCTTATTAAGTCGCCCCAAAACGTAGTTTGGGCGACTTATTGTTTTTGCACCGTTTCTTTTCCTTACTTAACCATGAACTTATCAAGATACAACTTTCTGAGGTGGTAGGGGGTCACTCAGAGGTGTGCAATCCATTTTTAAAATTTTCAAGATAGCCTCCATTTTGTCACTACACTCCTCCCCAAAAAATTGAACTTTGTCCGATTTCAATGAAATTTTATTTCTAGGCATATTTTGAGATACTGATTACAATGGAATACTATCCAAGGCGATTTAGGGCGACTTCTGTGTTGGCATCCCAACAGAATTTTACCAAGTTCTTCTTTATTCTTAATATTCTTCTCAGCGAAACCTTGTCCGGGCCATAACTTTTTTGTCATAGCTAGCTAGCCCTTAGATATTTTGTATGTCGGTAGGTCACTACAAGATGATGTGTCACGTACCAACATGGTTGACCTTTGACCTTAAGGTCATTTTTTGATGATATTTTAGGGCATAGCCTTGCCGGGTCTGTAACTTTCACATAGGACTGAGATATTAGTATATATGTAAAATTAACAAATTAAATATGAAGGGGGTAACCTAAAACAATTCTAGTTTGGATCTATTTTTCTATTCAAACCTCATATTTTAAGTATAAACTATTTGATAGGGCATTCTGGTGAGTACACATAACAGTCAAAAAGATTTTTTATGTAATTTTGTTGTTTAACTTATTAAGTGAGAAATGTAATAGAAATTGACTAATGGAACAAATGTCCATTAAGAGGACATTTGTGCATATGTGTACAAAGTAATCATTGGAAAACAGACTACATTCTTTCACTTTAAGATCTGAACCAATTAGTATAAAAAAATTTTATTTATTACAAAATATGCTCAAAACTTGGCTAGTTGTTTCTTTTTACAATATCCAAACATCTCTGAAAATCATCTATTCCAAAGTTTTGACGATTTCTGATAAATTCTTAGTCCAACAGGGTTCTGAAGCTGCCCTGATGTCCACAAATTGAAGGGAGATGATTTTACAGTACGAAGTATATGTCCAGCCCATGCATCGCTCCAAAATGAAAGCCTTCTGTTAATTTCTGCAATGAATACATAGTGGAGGGCAGCTAAATGAGTTTGATTTAAAGGTTCAAGTATGCCTTGATCTTCCATGTGATGGAATAAGTTGTAGAAAAATGCAAGTACTCCGTCGTTTACATCTCTCAAGAGTCTGTTGATCCTTTGGTTGTGTGTGCTTTTTCCTGTTAGCATGCCCCCCCTCCCTTTAGGCCCTTTTTAGACAACATGTAGTCTGCAACACCAACATTTTCCAGACCTTTATCATATCTTAACCTATTAGGGACACCATATATTTCTACTCCGGACAGAAAACACTGCAATACATTGTCGGACTTATTATTGTCCGTGCATCTTAAAAAACATGACCATCCTGCTGAAACCATCGATTCCACCAACGAATATGAATCTCCATCGAATTAGTTTGTGGTTTGAGTCTATATGCCAGAGGTGATTCGGTCCCACTACGTTATAAACCCGTCTGTGCAGTCTACCGGCTTTTCTTTCACTGACACCATGTTGGTCCACTCTATGTATGCTCTCGCGTAACCTCCATCTTGGCACTCTAATTTCCTTTAGGATCATCATCTGCCTTAAAAAAATTTCTCCAAATAACGGAAAATCGTTTCAGAGATCATTGTCGCTTATTTGTGAAAAAGTCATTTTGCTGAAACCAAATTAAGTCATTCGTCGGTAAACAGTGCTTTCAGATACCGATAGCATTTTCGAAATGTCAGAAACGGTAAAATCGTGTTCAAGCAAATTTTCCAGTTCTGATTTTGGAATGTTATAAACAGAGTTTAATCTTTTTGGCTTATCAGTTCCATACTTAACACACTCGGTTCTAAGTCTCATCATGTCTGCCCTACCTGAAATGACTAGAGCTTCTATTTCACGTGCTGACAATTTGCAAACGATGTATGGGGTTATTTTTTCAGCTTCGAATCTATCAGCAAACATTTGCATATTTAAATCTTCCAATACGTTACTAATCGGGATCAACTGACTTGCCGCCATTTTGGTTGTAATGGCGGAACACAACCACAGCATATAATGACGGAACCACAGCATATAATGACGGAACCACAGCATATAATAACAGATCCTCAGCATATAATAACAAAACCACAGCATATAATAACACAACCACAGCATATAATAATGAAACCACAGCATATAATAACAAAACCACAGCATATAATAATGAAACCACAGCATATAATAACGGAACCACAGCATATAATAACAAAACCACAGCATATAATAACAAAACCACAGCATATAATTACAGAACCACAGCATATAATAACGGAACCACAGCATATAATAACGGAACCACAGCATATAATAACAAAACCACAGCATATAATAACAAAACCACAGCATATAATTACAGAACCACAGCATATAAAAAAGCATACCAACATAAGACAGTTACGGCGTTCCATATTAAACTGTGGCATATTAGTCAATAGATTGGTTAACATATTCGTACACTGACACTTCCCGATGAACGTTAATCAAACATTCAGCCTCTTGAGAGTGTTTTCTTCATTTTAAATTAGACGTAGCTCACCGGCATCACGTTATGCCCGCCACGAACGAAGCGGACATATAAAAAATAGCAAGGGAGCCGAGCGAAAAACAAGAGCCGAACATATACAACAGGAAACATCGCACACGGTTTTGTTTTCCTGCTGTTGGAGAATTATTAATTTTACGTAAATTAGCACAAGGCAAGGTCAGTGTAAGGGTATGAAAAGCTTATCTGATTGTAAAACACAATATTAATGCTGACGGTTTAACAGACTAGGCTTTGACGGATTCACTATTTGAACTCTCAACAGAACAATTACTGCACTGTATGGTTAGCGCAGGAACCATTTGTAAAAGCGAAGGAGGCTTTGTAAAGGTTGTCGGTTAGACTAAACTGGATTATTTCACCTTAAAAAATTATCTGCAATTTTTCGTTACTCCTCTTTTTGTTGGATCTGTTCGCTGAATTTATTTTAACAGGGGTTCGGACTACTCTTAAAGTTTCTAATGTCTATTCGTTAAGTGACATTAATGCATCAACAAATGTGTTCAATATATTAATTTTCCTTCTTAATATTTTTTTGTTTACATTCTCCTTTAAGCGGTCATTTTAAGAAAACATTTTGCCAACAATAAGCCAATCAGGTGCACCGTTATATAATTGGTTTGTTTCGTGTGTAAAAAATGGTCATTCATAAGCGTTCTATAATAAAATGAACTCTGCTGATAATACATTGATTTACTATTAAAATCCACCAATTTGCATGCGTACAGTGTTGTTATTGCATCACGATAGGTTCTTACATATGTTTTACGGTCAGCTTGGTCCCGTTGGGGGGGAGGTAACTAGGTATACTTTAGGGTACAGGTCTGCGGACGTAGATTTGAAAATCCGCCCTACCTATTCATTTTCGGACGTTATGAAACGGGACTTAATCATATATTGAATTTTTTGTTATCCCCTCCTCGGTAGATCTGTCAAGAGTGTTAGAAATTTTATGGCTAATTGCGAGTAGAGCGCAATTTAACATTGCACATCGTGATATCCTATAGATTGTTTTATATCCAATGTCCAATCAAAACGCCAAAAACAACAACGTTCCTGTTTCCAGCGTTTTGATTGGATGCCGCAACGAGTACAGATAAGTGCACCTGAGCTTATCTGTACCAGACATCTACCATTTACGGAAGAACAACTTTTCATAACAGTAACGTCCTCCAATTGTGTATGTACATAAAAGTAGAACTATATGTAACACAGTCTGAACACTTTAATGCTCTCTAGAACCTAAAATATTTATGCATATTGATTTATCAACCATTAAATGGCACTTAAAATAACTATTTCCTATTTGCCAGTAACAAAACACGAAAAGATCATTAAGGCATTGATTGTTTAAAATATGTGCAATTCTAAAAGTAGATAAAATATAAAAATAATTAAGCCCTTTTACAACTGTCCTCAGCGAATTTGTTTAACAGTTTAATTGTATGTTCACTGATACTATAGCATGAGTGTTTGATTGTCAGCAAGATTTTGTTTTACTCGTAAACTTGGGTCAACCATTAGATTTGCTATTTACAGCAGAGATTATTCTTCGTAAGATTTGATGCCTTTTGCTGTTTACTTGGCAAAAGCAAATTCCAATCTTCACTTAAATGACAGTCTTACTCATGAAATGAAATCATGTAAATAATCCAAAATACATTTTATGTTAAAGTTTAAATTTTCCTCTCGCACCTTAGAATAACAACTCTTTAAAACGCTTTTACTATTAACAAACATATTCCGTTTCTTTACGTTTTCTGGTTCAGAAGCCCACTATCGCTAGCGGCAATTTTTACGGGAAGTATTACTTCAGCATCTATTTGCTAACTTAAGCCTGATATATAATGTTAACATGCACGTATCAGTCTGAAAGGAGTCGTCAATATGTTATTTTGCCGATTTTGGTCCTCACGACTCATCATTCACTACCAAAATAGAGTAATATGATTTTAAAACTTGTTTAAAACCGTTACATAAACTGAAAAGACCACTAACTATCTGAATGTGGGTATTTCAACATAATATAAGTGTTGGATATCAGCACATTCCATATATGAGCACACATGTAGCGTACGATTGAGGACAGATTATGGTGAACGAAATGTTATACAATATAATTTATGCATAAACTCTTGGGGTTGACCAATAGAGCTTTTCAGTGCGTGTAATCTCTTTAATTAGAGGGGAGGTTCTTGGGTTATAATACGGAACGCCTGACAGCGTACAATATTGGGTATAATGTTTGGAGAGTGCCACGCTCATGCCCAATATTGTCCTCTCTTTGAAATGTCAAAAATAGTTGGCTCTTTGTAGCCGCTTTAAAGAGCCTAAATTCTCCGTGCTTACCTAGCTTCCCATAATCTTCCACCAGAAGTCAAAATTCCCTGTTTATTTTATTTATGCGCTTACTCAAACTGATATACATCTCGCTGTGCTTTAAGCAACTTGTCAATCAGCCAAAAAGTTTACCATAGACTGACTGCCAACGATACGCCTGGTTTATTTTGCAACAGGCAGGAACTGCTAACTCTTCCGAAGCACCTGAGTTCACTCATTGTTTTCTTTAGAGTTCGTGTCGCTGGCTTGTGTATGTGTATTCTTTTGTTCTCTGTTTTTGTGTGTTCCATGGCCACGATTTACCTCCCTGGACTGCAAGATTTTATTACCACTTTAGTATTTTTCCATTATTACTCACATGCAATATTTAAACTCAGATATGTTTCTTTCTCAATTTATTGCTAATGAGGGCATCAAATAACGACTTGTAATAAAAAATATACATTTTATTATAACATGATTAATTGCGTAATATTATTTGATCTTTGAGACGCAATATTCTCTTCAATTATTTTTCAACTTATCAGTTTTTCAGACAGCAAGAAGTATGTAATTTTTTAATGCTTGTATTTGTTTAATTTTTATTTATTAACAAAATCAATTTCGTTAATTACTCGTTATTGTTCAAATAACAATTTTTACCATCGTATTAATTTTTGCGCTCGAATTATTTTGTTTTCCTTAGTAAAGTTGATTAGTTCTGTCATATAATTCTTCATGAAGCGAAACGAGTAAAAAATTAATTTAATATTTGTAAACAATGTTGAAAAGAAGTAGCTAATGATTACTGGCCAACTATATTAGATTAATAATTAATTATTTGACAAGTAATGAAATAAAGGTGTAATTACAAAATAATTCATGTATATTAGTGACAAAAAGCAACATATAATTCAAAGGGAAAATAATCACATGCAAATGACAAATTCAAAAGTCTGGAAGCGTTTTCGAATAAAGGTAACGCTATAGGTGTACGTCTGGAGTCATATAGCCCCTGAAATAGTTAATTCTGCAACATTTGTTTGGCATCGAACTGTTCCCAGCGCACAATGGCGATCAAAAGCTACGCTAATTTAAATCTATCATTTAATATTTGTAAACAATGTTGAAAAGAAGTAGTTAATGAATATTTACCAACTATAATATCTTATAAATTATTTTACAAATAAATGAAATAAAAGTGTAATTGCAAAATAATTCATGTATATAGTGATAAAGATTATCACGTGGATAAGTACGATAATAAACACTTGATAAACGGGGACAACAAGCATATGCAAATGAAAAAATTAAAGATTTGGAAATGCATTCGAATTAAGGTAACGCGATTGGTTACGTCAGGAGTTATGGCCCCTTGAAATAGTTAAATCGGCAATATTTGCTCGACATCAGACTGTTCCCAGTACATTAGTGATCAAGAGTTACGTCTGAATTTATCGTTGGAGGTCTGAAATACCATTAAACCCGATTTAAACCACGATTTCTTTTGAAATTATATGCCAAGTCACGACTATTGCTGTAGTTGCTATATTTTTGGTTGTTCGGTATTCTGGTATAACATATGAGTTAACAACATATTATATTTAAATTTGTTATCAATATTTTGTTTTCAAATTCTGGGTTCTAGGATTCTGAGGCCCACCCGCATCTCGTCTAAACGAGTTCCAAGGTTGCGGAAAATGGATGCCGTTGTCAGGTTATAACAAAACCCTGACCGCGTAATACGAGTACTATGTGTTGTTTAATATGACTGGAGTGTGTTATGCCCCTTGCACATTAAACACCGCTTTTGTAGATTTCAAACAAGGGTATAGCTCCTTGCAGCCTCTACAACGACTAAATTTTCGCCCCTCTCCCCACACCTCTTACTCATCATACCTTTCCAGTAGCACTCAAAATTTCCGCATAGAAGTACACCACATTCATAGATTCATTTATTGTTAGGTTACCTATTCATACCCTGATACTGCCTGATGAACGTTAAATAAATAATGAGCCTTTTGAGACTATTTCTTCATTTTAAATTAGACGTAGCTAGAGTAATTTTCCAAAATGAGGGAGACCATTGCTTCCAACATACTGACAACTACCAAGGAAACCTGCCACCAGTTCACTGGGATTGGTTGACACATGATCCTATTGTGAAACGCGTTCCACAATGTAGACATTTCAAATTGTAAATTCTGTAATGAGTATTAATATATTTATGCATCTGGTTTAAAAAAACTGTTATCTTTAATTACATATAAATTTCTAAATATTGAATGTAGCTAAAATTTTACTTAAACCAATAAATCATTTTATCATTCAACTCAATGTTCCCATCCTACTCTCGGTTCCATTACCCACGGGCATGCTCGGCCTCACCGTTCACCACTACGGGATTGATCAAAGATTAATTTATAATGTGTAACAAAAACCAACGGGACCGTGACAATAAGACTGAGATAATAGAAAAATAATATATATGATTGACAAATTACTTCTCAAAATTTTCAATTACATGGATAATGGATCAGATAGCGTTTGAGTTTTGTTTGTCGGTTTCGCAACGTTTTTTTAACTATATTAAAACCATACTAGATTGTGATATTGACCTATGTGGGATCTCTCGTGATGTTATAACTGTCAACACCGAGAATATTTAGTTTTTTAAAAAGCAAGTTTAATCGTGTTATTTATAACTAACTTCTTTGTAAAAGATAATCTGCCCATTATAATATCATTTTTAATATGTAATAAGTAAGTTGTCATACTGAGTACAGCATTAAACTACATATTGAATAGAAGGAATTATAAGAACTGTATAGGTAGCATTTAATATTTCACAATTTTTATGATTTGAACATAAAATAAGGATTAAAGCGTCTGAAAGTTTGCCACATGAATAAAACTGAATAATTTACGTTGTGTTTTTGAACAGGCTTCTTTAATTGTAGTTTGTATTCATTGAATTTACTTCAGTTGGGGGCGTAAGGGGAAGAGGATTTTTGTAGTAACTTGACACAATGATATAAGTATGAAAGGAATGGATTGTTTAATGTTTAATGATTCAAGTTACGTCAATTTCAAAATTTTTTTTGAGCTATATGATAGCGTCCAGAATTTATCGCGGTACGAAGATGGAGTATCCGGAGAAAACCCTCCACTCTCCGTCTCGGCATTTAAACTGACGGTCCTTGTAAATTACTGCGGAGTAGAGCACACCTTTCCCGATGTCGGACTAACTATATGGTAATGTTGATTTGGGGATTCGGTTACGAGGTGTCCATTCAACACATGTTTTTCCAAATGAAGACAACGAGTATGCAAAGTAATATTTGTTATGTCTTATTTTGTGAAATCAGTATATTTAACGCATAATGCACAAAACGTATTTATTCAATGTTCGTATAGATACTTGTACGTATATAAATTGTTGACATGTTTACATACGTTTAGCATAAGCATACAACACAGTTTTCATCGCAATTTCAAAATTATTAAGAGAGAAACTACACAAGTTTTATTTTGATGTATAAATTCATAATAAAATTTTTGTATAACTATATTTAAACAAATTGGTAATGGCATTTACTGGGCGTAAAATAAGTATATTATGATACATCACGTATTAGTAAGGGCATGGGTCCGAAACGTTTGGAAAATTATAGAGTTTTATATTTATCCTTTCTGAGACTATGATAATATAATCTAAAATAATTAACACAAAAAGTCTATATATTTTGTTGAAATAACATTTTCAATTATAACCGACAAAGGTAAAAAACTGATTCGTAAAATCACTGTGACATGATAAAGGTATAGGTGGGATTACAAAGAATATACACATACAAATGCCAAACAAATATGACTTACTGTTTTCCTTATATAAACACTATCCTTAAAACGAAACAATTTAACATCAACTGTTCACTATGAGTAAAATTATACAACTACGATTCCAATAATTTTAACAGGGAATTACTTTGAATTATGACCCATTATTGTCCAAAGTTATTCGAGCGTGAATAATAAAAGAAGCTTTCTTGTTGCCATTAGAAAAAGGGACACACAATTTAAAAATCTTCTACATAATACAATCCAGTGGCACGACTTACTTTTATTTTAAAACTCTAATAATGTTGATATATTAGATTAACGGTCATGAATGACGTTAAAGATAATTTTTCCAATGGCGAGGGTTTTAATATAATGTGACATCTGATATATTTAATTGCTTTGGTTGACGATCGAACAGTTTAGGTTAGGCGTATTTATTCATTAAAAAAGTTACATTGATGAAACGTGATCCCTAATTAATTGCAGTTTGCTTTCCCATAATTCCTTATTAACGATGTCGATATTTTCATTTCCGTTTGACATTTCAGATTTTCAGTAAAAACATGCGATCGAAGTTCCGCGTAATCGATTTTCGTTTTGAATGTTGTTTAATGCCACTTTTACCAATTTATCATCTTTATCGTGGCGTCTAGTTTGTTTTGTGTAGGGGAAGCCGGAGTACAAGGAGAAAACCCCGACCTTCGGTAGCAAAACTTGCAATCATTGTCACTTAAGATTGGAGTCGGGAGCACCCTACTTGCAGTGAGACTCGAACCCGCAACTTCAATGTTGACAGACCACGTGTTTAATGGTAGACGAATTTCCTTAACCACTCGGCCACCGAGGCCTTTCCATCTTAATTGAGCTTCATGTATAATTATATTCCTATTTCGTATCCATGGTTCCTTCAATATGTGATTTTCTTTTCGTCTTTTAATCGCGGCCATTAAAGTTATTCAGTCACATAAAACGAATTCCGAGAGATTATAATAAAAGCATTCATTTGTGCAACAATTTGTTTGTTTGTTTTGTTTGAATATTGTTTAACGCCACTTTCAGCACTTTTTCAGCTATATTTTGGCGTCCAGTTTTTATTGGGAGAGGAAGCCGGAGTACCCGGGGAAAACCCCCGACCTTCGGTAGGAAAACTGGCAATCCTTGTCAATTAAGATTGAAGTCGAGTGCCCTCTTCCCACAGTGAGACTCAAACCCGCAACCTCAGTGTTGACAGACCACGTGATCAATAGTAGACGAACTACCTTAACCGAGGCCTCTGTGCAACAATTAACTGGACTAAGGTTTTTTTGATAAGTGGCGGTCTATTAAAGTCTAGAAATTCCGGGAAATTAATTGTGATAAAAATGTCTATACATGCAACAATCAACTGGTCTCATGTTTCCTATATCGTCCAAACAGTTTGACATATTGTATTCCGTTTAAGTCATATAAGACAACATTCAGGGAAAATTATAGTAAAACTGTAATCATGTGAACAATCAACTGGTCCTTGAATTCCTATTTCACAAAGGTAATATAAAACGAAATTCTTGGAAATTATTTTAAAAAGTGTTAATTTGTGCAACAGTTAACTGGTCACATGTGTCCTATATATATCGCTAACAGTTAAATAAATCACGGGCCGTTAAAGTCATATAAAACTAGGGGCCTCGGTGGCCGAGTGATTAAGGTATGTTGTCATGTAGATCTACTATTAATCACAGGACGTTGCGAGCTCGAATCTTAGACTCCAATTGACAGGGATTGCCAATTTTTCTTTGTATTCGCTTTCATCCCCCAATAAAAACTGACGCCATGATATAGCTAGAAATTTTCTGAATATGTCGTTAAACCGCATTCAAACAAACAAACAACGTACATATATATAAAATTAACAAAATTAATATGTGCAACTATCAACTGGTCCAAGAGTACATCTCGGTATTCCAGTTTAATAAATCGTGGTCCGCTAAAGTAAATGCAAATGCTCTAATTTGATATAAATCGTAATCAATGGAAATTATCATAAACGTTTTAATATGAGTAACTTGAAAATTGAAGACAAAGGCCTCGTTTATTTTATTTATTTGTTTGTTTTGAAAATAAACATATAAAACGAAATCACTGGAAATTATAATAAACGTTTTAATATGAGTAATTTGAAACTTGTTGACAAAAGCCTCGTGTATTATACTTTACTTGTTTGCTTTGAAAATAAGCAGACGATCAAATGTAGAATTTTAAACTACATACGACATTGACAAAGGTGTACGAAACGTGCCCTGCTACGTGAAGACGATTAAATCAGAAGATTGTTTCATAACTTAATTTTGTTTTGAGTATTATTTCGTACAAGTTTAAGGTTTTTCCTCTTGAACGTGTCATTGGTTTATTCGGTTAATCTCTACAGATCACACGTTTTAAAAATCAGGTAAACTTCCAAGTATTAATAGGTGAAAATCTTGTACAAACATTGGTTTACTCTTTATAAACATTGTCAAATTCACTTTTAATTGAATGTAGATCTAAGATCTAAGATCTTCGCTTCTTTCAGAACACACATCTTTTTAAAATGACTATTCTACGAGCTTCGTACAAACTACTGGTACAAAAATGTGTTAGCATTCAGGAAATAGTGCCTGCTTTAAAGTTAAGGATAGTATAAACCAAAGCGTAATTATTTTTCATTATAATGTTTTGTTTTTGTTTTTGTTAGATTGCATAGGGTTTGACGCAACGTTCAGCAGTTTTTCAGCTATACCATCGCGTCTAATTTTTATTCGGAAAGGAAGCCGGAGTACTCAGTTTAAACACCCGACTTTTGGCAGAAAAAGTGGCAATCTTTGTCAATAGGGCGTTCTTCTCAGATTTTTAGGTATGGAAAGTAGGTTTGATCATCAAAAAATTTCTATTCAAGTTTTGATGGCGGCAAAGCCAAGTTTGACAATGCCTCAGTATAAACCAAGTTATACCAGAAATTATTAGTGCGTGGTACCAGGTTACACATCGGACAGCAGAAAGTGTTTTAAGAAGTATCCGTGGATGAAAGATGTCACCTTTAAACCGTTTCCGACACCAAGAAAGAACCCTAGATTACGCAATAAATGGATAGAAATGACCAGAAGGCCATTGGTATTCGATCCTTCGCCCAACCACATGGTATGTTCCCGCCACTTTGTAAAGAATGAAAATGTACCTGCGAAATAATTATAGGAGTTTTTCAACATCATGATAAAACGTGAAGTAGAAAGCCAGGAGACATATACAGACGTGCCAATGTGCGACCGTGAGGCCGAAGATGAATCACCTGTCACCGAGAAAAGCAAATGTTAGATGTATAATACATAACACACGTTAGGGTATACAACAGAAGGGGGAGGCCATTCCTACTCACTAAAACAGTTGCCCGATTCCTGGATATATAAGCAGTCAACCACTGTTCTCTAATTCAGCCGATTTAAAACTATACCATCGCTCCGTGTTCAAAGGAATTGTTTGTACTGTTTCTCGAGTTTCGTCCTCTGCCGCATCCGTCATATCACCGTCTATGTATAGAGTATCTCGTAGAAACTTTCTTTGTCGTCTTTGTCGTTTTGCGTATTTCATGACCGGATCCAGTTTCTGCCTACGTTTTTCTATTTCCTCTGAAAACTGTTCTTTAATCCCAAACTGGATATTTCGCAACAAGTATCCCTTACTATAAGCACGAGCTTTAGATCTTTCCTGAATATGAATCGTGCTAACTTGTCTTCAAGTTAATATATACGATACATCGCAAGAAAAAACATATGATTCCGAGATATACATAGAAAGGTTTGTATTGTTTTTATTATTTACCATTGTGGTCTTCAACTTCTTAAATAGCTTTTCATTGTTGATATTCAAATATGTCTGTAGCCATTCACGGGCAGACAGTAGAAAGAGCTCTAATTGCAAAGTCTCTTTTTGATAATACCCTATTGTTTAATAACATGTCAAAAAATCAATGATGAATACAGCAATGTAGCAACCTTCTTACAGCCATATTTTGTTCGCAGCACTTTAATTACCCCCCCCCCCCCACCCCCTTCCTCACACACGCACATTAATGAAAGAAAACGTTACTGTTTCTTGTTTCTTTCTTCCGTGTCTGTTCAGATTCCGTGCTACTTTACATACATCTGTAAGAGTTAAATGTGTCGACTATTCTTTTTACAGATAGTACTTGTAAGATATTCACAGCGACAATAACATAAAGGGAGAGCTTGTGAAAGATTTAATTTTTATTAGATTGGCCATAGCATTTATCCTGTCGTTTTTAACAACGCTACTGCAGATAGGTTACTTCCAGTTGTGAATATCACAACCTCTACTAGAACCAGTCATCTTGAAGGTACATGTAAACCAGTTTTACAGCACAAGAACTATAGATTCTTGATATTAATATTTATTACCATAATTACATGTACGTGCTTATTTGAGTTTTTAAGGAAAAAAAGAAAACATGTACTTGTTTTAATATGTAGACTTACATTTAATAATTATCTTTTTCTCTTCAATAAGATCTCTGTACCATATTGAGACGGTTCCCAGTGTTCGACCCACAGAGCAGCCCATGCAGCTAGTCTTCAGATGGCGGATAGGGGAGACCATGTCGTTGGGGGGGGGGGTTCAGGTAATAATACAAAAAGTCTCGCCGCTCATTACAGTGAGTAATGTATTTGGAGAGTCCCATCCCCTTGGAATATATTTATGAGTAAATAAAACAAAATCACACTATTGCTTAAGAGTTACGACAGTTGAGAAAAGACGACAAAAGAAACAAAATGTCAGTACACTGGGTCAAGTGCTCGCGACTATAGCAGTGCCTCCCTCTTAAAAAGTGATATACATGGTAACACAAATTATCAAGTCAACAAAAGAATGCATATACATGTCTATGAAGAAATATTGACAATTTATATAACAGGACAACCAATATTGGTTCTTTTGAGGATGGGGCCTGAAAAAATGTTTTTATTTTAAATAAATATTTTGACTCTGAATCTGACAGCCCTTCTTTAGTCATTGAATAATTAAGTATAGAAATTTGTTTGGAAACACATATCTACTAATTCGTGGATATACTAGCATGGAAAATTTTAAACATTTCTTGCCTTGTAAACAACCCTCCAAACGGGGTGTTCATACCATAATTTGATTGAGAAAGTTGATAAACATAAGTGTGTGAAATTCGACCCAAAACTGGGCGTAATTTTTGATTGGATGATATTTTTATTGTCTAAAAAATTACTTCCGTTGATATCAAAAGTGTATAAAAAATTGTACCAAAAGTTAAAACTTTAATATTTTTATAATATATTACTTTATCAATTAATTAAACAAATATTATTGTTATGCACAATCAAAAGAGAATCTTACTGTGACGTCATTTTATAAGTAAAGACATGTTTGCATGGTTTTCCTGGTATAAAAATAGGGCCATAAAAATATAATCATTGTTTTGTCTCCATCTATTGGTAGCGAAATTAAAACAAGGTGATCCCAGACGCTTATATATATTCGTCTGGGTGACCGAGACTATCGATTTTGAAAATCGAAAATGTTCCGATAATAAAGAGTCAATAAACAGCACACAAGTGGTCTCATATCATCGCTCTTTGAAATCATTATATTCGGTGTAATTAAACAGATAAAACATGTCTCGGAGGGGTATTTGCGAAAAATACCAGTCTCGAGAATCAAATTTCATCTCTCGACTGGTATTTTTTTTCACAAATACCCGTCCCAGACATGATATATCTGTTTAATACATATACTTTGTCATTTTATACATATACTTTGTCATTATATGCACATACTTAACCGTATGTTATGGAAATATACTTTGTCATTATATGGTTATACTTTGTTGTTATATGCATATTTGTCTTCAATATAATACTTAGTTACCGTTTGTCCACGAAATCTCCTTTTTTCTTTATCATCCAATTAATCTGAACATTTAACAATGTTAATTTGGATAGTTTGTTCCCAAAAAGACTGCTTGTAAAATAAAAATCTTATAAATAAATGACGATTGTTGTTCTTTTTTTATTTAAAATATCCAAAATTTAAAGTTCTTTTATTCACAATTAATGTTGTTCCTACAATGTACAATGTATTTGTTGCTACACTTGAATGTTCTAATCTCCAGAAATGTATAAAAAGCAATCACATTTTATGTAATTTCAGCTGGATCTGATGTTTATGCCTATAAAGACAAAGTATATGCACATATAATGTTAAAGTATATGCATACAAGGACAAAGTATATCCATATAATAACAAAATATATGCATATAATGACAAAGTATTGCGGAAAGATAATCTGTCCAGTCATTGACAGAAAAACTGTATCGGGTAAGATGATTTTTTTCGATTTTTCCCACCTCTTCTGGATATAAATACATTCAGTATGCTGTATTGGTACTCCGGCTTCCTTTCCAATAAAAACTAGACGCCATGATATAGCTGAAAAATTGCTGAAAGTGGTGTTAAACAACATTCAAACAAACAATAAAATGCCTTCAATTCATACGACGATCAGCAGACGACATTTTGTAAAAATGTACATAGAATTTTGTAACGTGATGATGGTTGTCACATGACCGAAATTGAAATATCAAGTATGCAATCGAACACACCATGTCCACAGAAGGGCTCGAATCTACAACCTTGGTGTTGACAGGCCAGGTGATCAAATGTAGAAGACTAACTACCTTAACCACTCAACACTATCATGGTTTGTTAATGGCAATTCATTTAATAATGTTTCTAATTAAGAAAAAAAGTATGTCAAGCAATTTAGGCAACATGGTTGGTGTAACTGTAAATTAGAACGTCAAACTTGTTCAAGATTTAAAAGACGCTGCAAAAACATTCATCTGATGAACTTCAACGAAAAGTGAAAAATAATACAAAACGTGTGGACACACGTGTATTAACCAAACTAATGTCGAAGAAAATAGTATAATATTATAATAACCAAACCAGAAACCAACAAAACATCTTCTTTGCTAACCTTTATTTAAATCGTATCTTAAGAAAAAAACATGCGATTCTAACTCTGATTTCTTATATGGATGTTTGTTACTACACATGTACATTACTGAAGTTAATTGAGAAATTAAACCCGAGGAAATAATTCATTCTGTTATTAATTACAAAAAAAACTTCATTAAGTGATATATTATAAACGTGAACATAGAATTTAATTTCAAACAGAAAATTTTAACAATGATTTTTTGATTGGTTGATACAATGCGCCTTTACTCTTTTTTTCAAAACCTACAAAAGGTCTTCATCGTGCAAGGAGTGTGGCGCTATGGAAACATATTATTTACTATGTTCTGCGATCAGGGTCGCACGATTATAACCTAACAAAGACTACATGACAGCCTTCACTATTTGCACCTGAAAGGTTTTACCTAAAATGGTAAGATATTATAGACTTACAGTATTTTGTATGTCAAGAGAGATAACTCAGCGCTCAACTTTACGTAACTTCGCCCGAACCTCAGTGCTGACACACCGCTGATGTCAAACTATCTTCACAAATAGAGATTTCTCTGATATTTATTTAAACAAATAATTTACACCATTAAGATAATAAACTAGTTTTAGACAATGTTTCGGATCTAAAAATGACACCTAATTCAACCAATTTCTTGTTTGTGTTTTGCAACATCTATAACTTTTCTACAAACAACCATAAATAAAACTTTTATCAAAGGCTTGTCAACACTGTTTTACTTCTAGAATTGTGTAACAAACATTTTCTGGTTGAAAAATGCGGGTCAAAAGGGGGAGTCTTTTTCTAATTTTCTTTTTTTTTCTCTAATTTTCATTCATTTTTAAATGCATTTTAAACTCCTTTATTGTGTATATATCCAATGATTATATTTCTTGAAAAACGACAAAACCTATCATTATTGACAAATCACGTTTAACCTGACTGGTTTTTTTTCAGGCTTTACTTAATACACAAAATACAGTCCATATCGTTACGAATTAATTAATATCTACATACTACATACATTTGTTTGTTTAACAATAATATACTGTGCACAAACTATACGGTACTTGTTCCTGTGTTAAAGATGAGGAAAGGCAATGCACTTGATTTTGCCCCCATTAACATTTTCAATGAGGTGCCTCAGCGGACTATTGGTTAAGCTAGTTCGTCGACTATTGATCACGTGGTTTGTCTACACTGAGATTACGGGTTCGAGTCTCATTGCGGGCAGGGCGCTTGAATCATTTGGGGTGCAGGGGTGACTATAGGGATACTTTAAGGTACAGGTGTGGGGACGGAGATTTGGAAAATCACCCTATTGATATATTTTCCGACGTTATGAAACGAACCTAATCATATATTGAACTATTAGACAGACCTATTCATATATTTTATTATTTCACATCCCCATTGACAAAATAGTCCATTCAATAGTAAAAAATAATCAAGTGATGTTAATGGAACACTGTAAAATCACCGTTGTTTACATAGGCTTAAGATGAGAATTGAGGCATGGATATATTTATATATAATTTAAAACTACCTAATGATATATTTTTCAATGAAAACAGCTACCTTTTCATATATTTTGGAGTGCTAAAAAGGTGACCCTTTCGGGCCGCACATACGTATTACCCTATATATACTAAGTTCCCTCCCCCCACCCGGTGGCTTGTCTCGAATCATAATTGACATGAAAAATTGCTGAAATTGGCGTTAAACACAATTCAAAGAAACAAAACTTTTTATGCAAAATTAATTCTAGAGCCTCTTTACCATTTATAGCACATGAAACTTAACATGTTATCGCCTGGTCAATTATACGGTTGTTTTCATTAACAAAAATGTTATCTTAACTTTAAATAACAAATAAATATTAGATTTGACTTTGTATACTGAATGAATGGATACACAGGTATTCCGAATAGGGAGCGATATATGTAGCACAAAACGAATGATAAAGCTGAAATATTTCACTTTCCAAAATGTCATTATTTAAATTTTTACAGAAAGAACAAATTCCGGAAAATTGTCAACTTTGCGAGAGATGGTTCAACGTCATATGGAAGTGTTGCGATTGCGCATTGGTGATGTGTACAAAGTGTAAAGAAAAGGTTCATTCAAAGTTTAAAAAGGCAAAAAATCACAGAATTATTGACATTAAAAGGGGAAGGCCGGAACTAGAAGAAACCTCATATTTTGATGACGTTGACTGTAAACTACACAATGACCAGGCAAATTGTGCATTTTGCGAGACTTGCGCACAACCTGTGTGTGTCAAATGCATCACGAAAATTCATAATGGTCATAATTTAATAGATGAGGAAGAGTATGAAATCAGTAGGAAGAAAATAAAGGATAGCAATGCTAAACTAGAACAAACATTGTTGCATTTAACCAAGGTAAAAGAAAAAATAAGAAAAATAAAGATGTCTGAATTTGCAAAGTATAATAAAAGTAAGAGTGACATTCTTGCTCAGAAAAAGATCGTTGAAAATCTTGTGGAAGAACTTATCAATGAACTTGATGATAAGTGGAAGGAGTTCAATCAAGATTTGGAATTAAGACAAAATGAAGTAGAGAAGATGGAGAAAAGATTGCATGAACAAAGTATCACAGTTGATGAAGTAATAAAATCTAAAGAATATGTGCAGTTTTTAAATAAACTAAATCAACCCGAAAGACCAATGGATGACGATGAAGTCCAGATCAATATAATCTTCAGTTCCGTTCCAATGTTTGTTCCAAGGGAAGTTACTACGGAAAACATTGGTACATTGAAAAATGAGTATACGTCAGTTGATCTGGGAACTAAAATAAAATTCAGAGTTTTAAGGCAGTTTATATCAAATCTCATGAATATTCATTACACAGAAACATGCTCTGATGGTACATTGTGGGTAGGAGATGGTTTAACCAACCAAATACAGCTCTTACAAATTAACGGAAATGAGCTTAAAGAGTTATCAAGGCTCGACACTGTTGTGCTTTGCATGGCGCATACACCTGGTAATGAACTCCTTATTTCAAGCGGTACATCAACATTGAAACTAGTCAGTCGGACAGGAGAAATAAAAGACTCTCAATTCAGAGTCACGCCACTGAGACCTATAGCTGTCTACGTGACCAGTAGCAGTACAATTATTATAGGTGCCGTGATTCCGGGAGATGCGTTGCCTGCCACTAGGAGAAGTGTTATAATAAAGATGGACAAGGACGGAAACCGTCTTGCTGAATATGAACTAGACAATAATAGCAAACCTTTATTCACCTATCCTTACACAGTAACCAGTACAAACGATGGTAACATCTGTGTAGTAGATACGTTAGATAAGGACTGGCGAGGTAGAGTGGTTGTCTTAAGTCCTAATGGAAATGTTATTAATATATATACGGGACAGTGTGATATTAGCAACAAGCTGCCTTTCAGACCTTGCAACGCTATTACTACAGCCGCAAACAATATTGTTGTTGTAGAGATGTACGCTTGCACAATACATGTACTGGACAGTGAGGGAAAATTCATGACTTGTTATAATACAAAGGAATTGGGAATCGTCAATTCTTTTTCTCTTGCAGCTTCTACACAAGGAAAGCTATACATAGGCACTGTAAGTTCAAAACTATCCCCTGAAAACTTCAAGTCAAAACTTTATGAGGTCGAATTTTCTGGATTTTAAGTGATAAACCGCATGAATATTATTGTGATTATGAAGTGAAACGTGCTATTTTAACCACAAATTTTAGTAGAATTATTACTAAGAACTATACTAAGAACTATGGGTGATTTGTCATTGTGATTCTAGCCATACATCTTTTTATGTTATGGCATTTTCAGCTTCTACATTCGTGTATTAAATAACCAGTGGTATACACGTCGAGGTAGCAATGTAAGTGCCAGAAACGGCCAGAATGCAGGATTTGGCATTATTTATGTCAGAGTTTCTGGGATCTTAAGCATTCCCCTGTCCACTGCCTGAAGGCCAACCAACTCTTACTATGCGGAAAAGGTCGCTGTGTGACCGTTTCTGAGTCGATCATAATATAGTGCGTACACTTCTAGCTACGCCCCTGACAGACAATTGTTGTAGCTCGAAACACTTACAATATCTTTGGTCATTATACAATTCAAAAATAATTGCTTAACATACTATGGTTTTCAAACGTTTATTATGATGATTAACACCTTTAGTATACTTTAGTGATTTATATATTAAGCAGTATAATAATAAAAGGAAAAACTTCATAGAGATAATCGAATATTTGTAAATATTCTAAATAAAAAGAAACAATTTTTTATCTCATTATTCACCTGAAAACGTATGTCAAATTGAGGTTTTGGAAGGAATTTTAATTTAACGATAAAATGACATCCTATTATCGTCGAATAATATATTCCCTTATATATATCAATCTTTAACGCATGCAAAGTTTGTCAATATGGTATGTTCTCTGTGCCGGAGAGAGCTGTTGGGTAGGATTCAAATGGTGGCTTCCGCTTTTCTGCATGCTGAAGATCTCGCAAACCAAGCTATTTATAATTTGTCTGAAGGTAGTACTGCAAGAAAACAATTCGCCCTCTCTTACTCTTTTCAATGAAAATAATGCCTATTGTCTTTTTCACCTGTTTTCGTACACCGGTAGCCCAGCTCATCCCAAGACGGCGGGTAGGGATGCCCTCTCAATGGGGAATTGTTAGGTCATAATATGGAAAGCCCGACCGCGGACCACAGTAGGAAGCGTGTTTGGAGATGCCACGTTCCTTGCACGATGAAGACCATTTTTGTAGATAGCAAACAGAGAAGGCTCGTAGCTGCTACTGAAGGCTAAACTTTCCGCCCATACGCATACCCCATACTAGTGGCAGTCGAAAAATTGTTGGACCATCGTTTTAGATGAACCTGTGCTCGTCCTGAATGTATCTGAAATACTTCTCGCTGGACGTAAAGCCAAATCTAATCAATCAATCAATCATAAACCGGTTTAAATATTTTAAATTTATCAATTGTATCTTAAATTCTTCTCGTACAAAATGTAGAAAAAAGGTTCACTAACCATCAAACAAGTAATCCATCAATCTATCAATTGACCAAAAGGCAAAACACAACATAAGACATACTATTTTTTTTATCTAAAATATTGTTTTCAATTCCCACTTTAGTGTATAGTATATCTTAAGCAAAAGAATTATAATCGCAAATTATGTAATAATTCTCGCTATTCTTTCATAGCAGGTGTATTTTAAAAGTACTTTGATGCATTCGGGCATTTTGTGAATTTGGCTCAAAAATATTACTGGTAGTTTATTTTATCCCCAGCGTCGTGCTTTATGAAAAAGCGTATGTACCTTTTGTTACCTATGTCGGAATTTTTTTGACTTAACTTGAAAGTAAACCTAACTTGATAAACTTTGAAAACCGGAAATGTTCCGATAGTAAAAACTAAAGACAACATGGCTGCTGCCGGCTTTGATTCAAGACTTTTACCCTTTAAAACCATGACATTCGGTGTAATTAAAAAAGATATTCCATAATTTACTCCTTTTGTTGCTCAAGTTTTCTTTTTACTCGGTAAATTGTCTGTTTCTCATTGTTCTATTTACTTTGTAATTGCTCAGCTTTCTATTTACTCTGTCCATGGCTTAGCCATTTATTTATTTTGTCTATTGCTGCTTGCTATACTTACTCTGTCTATTAGCGCATGTTCTAATCACTCTGTCTGTTGCTCAACGTAGTACTTATTCTGTCCATTACTCAGCTTTCTATTAATTTTGACTATTGTTCACTTTTTTATTGCTTTGCCTTCTCCTTCTATTACTCTGTCTATTGGTCAGAAATTTATTTATTTTATCGGTTGCTCTTTCATCTATTTATTTTGTCTATCGCTCCGTGTTCTATTTACTCCGACTATTACTATGTGCTCTATTTACTCTACAAGTTTCTTTTTGTTTTATGTACCCTGTCTATTACCCCTTATTCTATTTACTCTGTTATCTATTTACATTGTCTATTTCATAGCTTTCCTTTTAACTTTGTCTATATCATAGCTTTCTTTTTAACTTTGTCTATTGTTTACCTTTATATTTACTCCGTCTATTGCTCCTTGTTCTATTTACTCTGTCTATTTACTTTGTCTATTGCTCATAGTTCAATTTACTCTGTCTATCGTTCATTGTTCTGTTGACTCTGGTTATTTCTCATTGTTCTACCTACTCTGTCCATTGCATACTTGGATATTTACTCTGTCTATTGTTTAGCTTTTATTTGCTCAATCTGCTGTTCATTGATCTATATATTTTGTCTTCGTGTTCTGTTAACTCTTTCTATTGCTTCTTGTTCTATTTACTCTGTGAATTGCTCAGCTTTCTGTGTATTCTGTCTTTTGCTTAGCTTTTTATCATTCCTGCCTATTCAGTGTTTTTTCAATGTATTTTTTATTGCCTTGAATCTATTTTTATTGTTTGGTATGTGTATTCTATTGACCTGCATAGTAATTGCTTTCTTCGTACTGTGAGATGTTGGTCTGGTTCAGATGCAATTTGGTCTGTTTATATAACGAAAACTAAAAAAATGGAAATTTACATTTTATAATTTTATTGTTAAAGCTAAATATGGCTTTGTTGGCGATAAGTCTAACAAGATCAACTTAAAGAACGTCATCTAATTTCATATATTTCTGTTCTCTGCTGCATAATTTACTCCTTTTGTTGCTCAAGTTTTCTTTTTACTCGGTACATTGTATGCTGGATAGAAAAAACATGGACAGCCATAACATCGCTGAGGTCAGTTTTTGATATTTTTGTTGGTTGGAGCCTTTGTTAAAATGCCACATTTAACGCATACAGTTCATAGCAACTTTGGCTATGTTATCGTTTATCAGAAAGTGACAAATGGGCAATAAATCAAAGAGAAAAAGGTTGAATAGCTCTCAAAGTGGTTCGTCATTCAATAACATGTCGAGTGCACCGAATCAACAAATGAGTAATTTGACATTTGCAATTCAGAATGCAAACTACACTCTCTACGGTCCACCTCCATATTTACAGAGTGCTTCACCGATAAATCTTAATCATCTTAACCATCAATTATATCAATTAGGACCACATAATCAGTCTACTCCAATACACAATATACAGTCGAACGCACCACAACTAGTACAACCAGTACAACCAGTACAACTGAACTCGAGCCAAGGTCAAGGCTATCCGTCTGTAACAACAAACAATCTTCAAAACAATAACATCGGAGTGATATTAAACGATATACAGAATAGACTTGTAAAACTAGACGTATTAGACAGCATTAATGAAAGAATTCAAAATATAGAACGTCGATTTGAGTCTGTAGAAAAATGAAATATTATCGCTTAAACATTCTGTCAATGACCAACTTAAATATAATGAAAACAATGAGCACGAAATGAGGATTTTTCATACTAGAATCAGGGATCTTGAAATTGCAAAGGGTGAACTTGCTGAAATGACCAACAAAATTCATGAATCTTTCTTAGACCAACAGACTAGAGCCATGAAATACAATTTGATTTTTGAAAATGTTCCTGAAGTTAAACCTGGTCCGAATATCAATGAAGACACAGAGACAGTCTTGTGTGAATTCATCAAAAGGGAACTGAAAATTGACGACCCTATACAACTTCACAATGTCCATAGATTGAGGCCGAGAAGAGACAGAGGATCCCCATCTATCGTAGCAAAATTCGTTTATCATAAGGACAAAGAAAAGGTACTGAAGGCCGCAAAGACTGAGCTTGTCCGTAAGCCGTACAAGGTATACCAACAATATCCACAGGAGATTAGTAACAGGCGTAGAGAGTTAATACCGGTAATGAAGGAGCTCAGAGATCAAGACCAGAGGGCCTACATAGTACGTGATAAACTTTTTGTAAATGGGCGACCGTATGATCCTGAAGGAGGTCGACGAAGACAGTTCAATAACTTGCAAAGAATGCAACAAGACGATATGAACTCTAACGGTAGTGGTGACACTAGACACGTGCAGTTCGCGTCATAGGACAGGAGGCATGGTGTACAGAAAAAGTTTTGATAACTTAGAAAATAATAAAAATTGTTTAAATAAATTTGTTCACATTTCATGTCTGAATGTTTGTGGTTTGATGTCAAAATTAAGAAATCCTGATTTTTGTAACTTGATTACTGATTATGATATATGTTTTTTTCAAGAAACTAAAACTGATATTTTTGATCACTTAGATCTTCCAAAAGGGTATAAATATGTAGCTAAACATAGATCTAAATGCAATAAGAAATCGGGAGGCATTATAATTATTTATAAGGATCATTTAGAGGAGTATCTTGAGTTTCCTAAAACAGAATCCGATTTTGTACAGTGGGTTATCATAGATAAAACTATTTCTGACCTTGACAAAAAGATTATTTTAGGATGTGTTTACATACCCCCAGAAAACTCAAGATATTCCTCGTTAGATGCATTTTGTGAAATAGAATCAGAACTATTAAACTTAATCCAAGGTGGTGAATTAATTGGGTGTATAGGTGATTACAATGCAAAAACTGGTATATTACTAGACTATGTGGCTACAGAAAAAGCTTTGCTTGATATTTTTGATTTAGAAAATGAAATTGATCTGATTAACTTTATGTATGATTATGAAAATCTGCCAAAGACTGGGGTATCTTTGGATAGAAAAAGTTGTTGCACTGGCAGACCTAATAATTATGGTCATATGCTTCTAGATTTTTGTAGAAAAAATAACATGTATATTGTAAATGGCAGGGTTGGGAAAGATCTTAATGGAGAATGTACCTGTAATAATGTATCTTTAGTAGATTATTTTGTAGCCTCCTCAAACTTTTTTAAACACATCTCAGATTTTGAGGTTAAACCTTTTTCCCCAATCTTCTCAGATGTACACAGACAGCTTCATATAGAGTTAAACTTTTTAAAACAAACAGAAATTGCTGATAGTGGACAAAAGTCTACAACAGAACCTTTTATAAAAGCCCGTGCTTGGGATAGTAGTAAATTAAACGAATATGTTGACTATCTTTTATCCGATCCCCGCTTAGAAAATCTCAATGATGTACTAGATACGATTTATAATCAAGTACGGCTAGGCGAGACCGTATCACAAAATTCTATTAATTCACTTGTAGATGATATTGGCGCAATCTTTGATGAAACCGCCAAAAAAGTTTTTGGTAAAAAAAATGCGTCTAAATCACGTGCGGGTACCAAATGTAATTTTGAAAAACCTTGGTTTACCGAGGAATGTAAAAAAAAGAGAACTTCTTTTAACAAAGCCAAGAAACTATATAATAATCATAAAAATGATGCAAACCGACATGAAATGAATGATAAAGCGCGTGAATATAAAAGAGAACTTAACAGTGCTTATAACAAGTTTCATAATGATTTATCAAACGATATTAGAAATGCATCAAAACATAACCCTAGAAAATTCTGGGATATTTTGCGTCGCTGTTCACAAAAAAATAAATCAAGTGTAGATGTTCCACTTGATCAGTTATATGATTATTTTCGGGAGATAAACAAATGTGAAACAAATTTTGCTTTTGTCGAGCCTGAAAATGAAATAAACTTAAATGTAGTTTCAGAGCGTATCTTAAATCCTACAATCACGCCGTCAGAAATCGAAAACGTTGTTAAGAAGCTAGCTAACAACAAGGCCTCTGGCTTAGACGGAATTACAAACGAATATATCAAGAATACTTTGAATGTTATGATGCCTGTATATGTTAAATTATTTAACATTATTTTTACAACAGGTGTCGTGCCTGAATCATGGACAATTGGAGTTATTCACCCTGTCTATAAAAATAAGGGAGATAGAAAGAATCCGAATAATTATAGCCCTATTAGCTTAGTAAGCTGTTTCAGTAAAGTGTTTACTAGCATAATTAATAATAGACTTACCGCTTTTTCCGAAGGAATAAATCTTATTAATGAATCTTAAGCAGGGTTTAGAAAACTTCATTCTACTTTAGATAACATTTTCATTTTGGATGCATTCATAAATTTATATTTTTCTAAGAAGAAAAAACTATTTGTTACTTTTGTAGACTTCAGTAAAGCTTTTGATAAGCTGGATAGAAGTAGTCTGTGGACAAAAATGATTAAATCAAATATTCAAGGTAAATGTTTTAAAATCATAAAAAATATGTATGCAAATGTCAAATCATGTGTAACAAAAGATGGTATAATCTCAGATTTTTTTGCATGTCAAATTGGTGTTCGCCAAGGCGAAAATCTTTCCCCCTTCTTATTTGCGTTATTTATTAATGATTTAGAAAAGTTCCTTGAAGAAGCAGATGTGTCTTCCTTAAATTATGTTAATGATGTATGTTTTGATAACTTAAATATGTTTATGAAAATTTACTTATTGTTTTATGCCGATGACACTATTTTATTTTCTGAAACACTGGAAGGTATGCAAAACTTGCTGAATGTGTTTAATGATTATTGTACATTATGGAAACTTGATGTTAATACTGAAAAAACGAAAATTGTCATTTTTGCCAAAAGAAAATTCAAACCAGAAGTTACACTTAAACTAAATGGTAAAGAATTAGAATATACAGATACATACTCGTTTTTAGGTATTCTTTACACTTATACTGGTAATTTCATGACAGCGAAAAAAAGATTAATTGAACAAGCCCAAAAAGCTCTGTATGCTGTCTACTATAAAATTAGAAATCTACAACTCCCTATTGATTTACAACTGAGGATTTTTGATTCCCTTGTGTCCCCTATTCTATTATATGGTAGTGAAATCATTGGCATTGGCAAAAATGACAACATAGAAAAAGTTCATTTACAATTCTTAAAGAGAATACTTGGTGTAAGAATAAATACACCAAGTTGCTTAGTTTATGGGGAACTTGGAAGATATCCATTAGATATAACAATTAAAATAAGGATGTTGTGTTTTTGGAGTAGATTATTGTCGACTGACAAACTTTCATCTAAAGTTTATAGACTTATTTTAAGTCTGCACATGAATGGCGACTATGATTTCCCTTATATTAAGACTATTTCAAATATGTTAGATGAAATTGGTATGAGTTTTATTTTTCAAAATCAAATTCCTGTCAATATAACGTGGGTAAAGACATGTGTGAAGCAAGTGCTTATTGACCAGTTTTGTCAAAAGTGGCGACATGATACTGCCAATTCCTCTCGAGGTCAATTTTACACACTTTTCAAGCAAGAGTTTAGTCTAGAAAATTATTTACTAAGGTTGCCGGTAAATTTAAGACAATTTATTACAAAATTAAGACTCTCCAACCTAAAAATTCCCATAGAAACCGGCAGGTGGAATAATATAAGTCGAGAAAATCGTAAATGTACAAAATGTTTAGGAGAGTATATAGGTGATGAATTTCATTATTTTTTTATTTGCACTCATCCAGAAATCCAGGTTCTTAGACTGAAGTATATACCAAAATATTATACTAATTTTAGCAGTATTGAAAAAATGGCAGGAATGTTATCTATATGCAATGTTCGATTACTTAAAAATGTAGCTCTTTTCATTAAAGGTTTATGTAAAATATTAAGTTAAATTAGCTGTCAATCTCCATCTACTGTGTTTTTTTTTGTTTTTTTTATGTATGTGTTTCATGTTTATTTGTTGTTAAACTGTATATATGTTGTATTGTTTGAATGTTTGTATGCTCATGTTGCACACTGTGCCTGAGATATTAAATAAAATCTTGAATCTTGAATCTTGAATCGTTATAATTACCGAGCTGCAAATTATATATAACCTGTGACGGTCTTGCAATTTCCCGCACATTACGATTCTTTTTTTTTTAGAAAAGTTCAAAGGTAAAGTTATCTCTTTTAACAAGCAAATTTCTGGAACTCTAGGAGGAAATTTATTGTACTCAGTAATTACAACAATCTAATATAAGAGCCAATAAAAATATTTCAAAACTCCAAAACATAAACACTAAATTGAAGATAGGAATTTTTATCAGATAAAAATAATATCAAAATATCAAAATAAATAAATCTTTTCCGTTGACGAACACGTGGTTAAATCTCTAACTGTCTATAACCCTGCAAATATATAAATAAAAAAGTTACATTATTAAAATATATTTGGAATTTTAAAGGAATCAGTTCAATCAACAACTAAAATTTCCAACAAAAATATAATAAAAAGATTTTTCCCCTGGTTTGAAAATAAAGTTCTTGATTAATGAAAATGTTTCCATTTTAAGTTTTTATACAAGACCTGCTCTGCACATTTAGAAGTTAGCAACAAAAGATAAATAGTTTTGTGAAATCAAAGATTAGCATATTGGCGTGAGTACCAATATTTTAATAGTTTAAGTGAGTACCACGTGTATTACATGTGTCAATAGTTCTGTGAAATCATAGAGTAAATAGTAGCGGAAGTGAATTCCGCGAGTTTAATATATTTTCTTTTCTGTATTATTTAATATACCTTCAGATTCCACCAATCTATCTACGTCATCCAGAGCCTCATCCAGTAATGACTTGTTGTAGTTGGCCACACATTTCAGAGCGTTTAATTCACGTTCTGAAAGAAAGTACATCATAGTTATCTACAAATTGTGACATAAATTAATGATATCAAAAATACCATGGTTCTAAAATATTTACTACTTACAGACATGCGCTTCAAGATCATCACTTACGGTCAAGCAACGAATGCAGAAAGCAAAAACAATTGGAAGTTCCGGAGCTCCAATTATCAGAAATCCAAGAAGGCGGCTAAGTCCATTTACAATTTGAGATTTGAAAAACCTAAGAATTTCAAACATTTTCGCGTTCGGTTATGATTAAAAAAAGCAGCAAGTCTTAGTTTAGTCGTAAGTGTAGAACTAAGTGTGATTGGAGAGCTTTTGATTGTTAAGAACCTATACTTAGCAATAACCTCAGAATAACGACAAACAAACAAACAAACAAACAAACAAATGGAACATGCACAAATTATTATTTATAATATTCATCTGAAAAACATACCAATGTAATCTTTTAACATGGCGAGCTCAGCCCTCACTTTAACTGCTTCAACATATGCTCGCAGCTGGTCCTCAGAAGTATTCAGGTAAGGTTTGGCCTGTCTCAACCATTCACTTCTGAACTCATTAAACTGGCTTTGCAACAGGTTCAGATCGTTAATTTCTTTGGTAATATCAGTTTTGAGCTTTTCGGAGTTTCTTGCCAATTTTCTGAGGGGCAATTCAATGCCAGAGTTCTTACTCCTGCTTTCTGTAAATTAAGATGAAACCTAGAATTGATTCTCTAAAGCTTCAAAGTGCTTACTGACTACTAGTAATAGAACTGTTAAAACATTCTTCAAGTTAACCTGCTTTTACTTCTTATCTAGTAATGGCCATGCAATATTTAAAACATACGTGTACCTCTGCATGATGCAACTTTATTAAACCAAAATTAAATAGCATGCACACCCCTTTAAAACTGAACCTGGCTCGAAATCTCACTTTGGTTAACTGGAAAAAAAAGACCTAAGCTGACAAACAATTATTAGTAAATTAACTTTATGTCATGTTTGGATAAGTAATTGTATGTTTTACTATTTTCTCTTTCTCATCAAGCAAAACACACTACATCAGAATTCATATCGTATATTTCTTTGTTTTGGGCTTTACAAGAAGTTTCTATGGTATCATAAAAATACCTTCAAGAAATAGTTGAAGTCCTCCGATAATTGTGGCTCCCTTCTGACTCCTCACCGCCATTTCTGTAATTTCTAAACAGACATCAAATATTATAATCAATTTAACGATTTAATATAATACATGTATTTCCATTAAGATATATACAATAACATTTAACATTGAAGAAAAAATATTGATTTTGTTTATCAAGCTGTCCCCAACGCATTTTCTTATAAAATACCCGTTTTCAAATAAATAGCAAAAACTTACTTTGACGTAATTTCCTGTTGGTTCGATGTCGAAGGTACGTTATATAAGATAGTATAAAACATACGAAAACCATAGATATATCTAATACTGATAGACCGGATTTCTGGAAAAAAAAACAAAAAAAAGTTTCAATTTGGCTTATTGCTGGCTTTATTTGTTACATCAGTATACATTTTCGTTTGTGTTAAACGCCACTTCCTGCAATTTTTCAGCTATATCATGGTGTCTAGTTTTTTTTGGGTTAGGAAGCATGGGCACCCGCAGAAGACCACAGACCTCAGGTAGGAAAACTGGATATCCTTGTAAATTAAGATTGGAGTGGAGTCGAGCACATCCTACTTGTAGTGTTGACAGACAAGTGATCAATAGTAAACTATATTTTACACACTTGGCCACCGAGGCTCCAAAGAAGAATAAGTATTAAAATTAAAACGCGAGAATGACTATCAAGGAAATGACTTACATCTTTATTGTCCAAACTGTGAATATCATTTACATTAAAGAGTGGATTACTCTGAATAAAATATCTGAAAAAAGAATATACTTATAATCGAGTTGTCAACTTATAACTGATAATTAATGCGCACAATAAAAATAATTCATATGGATAGATTTTTTTATCGTTTTGCTTAACATATTTAAATAGGTATGATTTTGTAAATTCAAACATCTTAAACGCAACAAAACAAACAAACAAACTAACAGTAAGATAATATGTTATTTATTGAATATATTTATTTCGTAGAATATGTTTGTGTATGTGAATTGTTTTAGAAATACGAACAATTAAAATTTTAAGAGTAAACAATTTTTATTTTTCAGATATTTCTTAGTCTCAGTTATGAAAATGCGTCTAGAGCGTATAAGTCGGAGAACCTTGACCTTCGGAAGACAATTTGACAGTCAAGCTAAGGATGGAATTGATCACATTTTGCCCGAAGTCAGAATCGAACTCACAACTCCAGTGTTGACACACCGGCGATCATAAGCTAACGACCACCTAGGCACTTTGTAAACAAATAATAGCAATTGTAACATTAAAAAAAACCTACCTATCATTTATATCTCGATTGACGAGTCTCAGTTGAACCATAACACAAATAAATATAAAAAGAAACCGCATCGTGACTTTATCTTCATGCAGAGCTTCTGTATGAGTAGTCAATAGTAACGTCAATAGTAACGTAACGTCATAAATACCCCATAATTCAATCTGTTGACTCAACGTCATTGGTATGGTGGACGATGCCTTTACCGACGTGAACGTTGCAACATTTAGAAACATAAATTTTTAATAAATAAGTTACAAGAATTATTAGCTATTTACAAACCATTATTTAATGATATTCATCACCTACGTGAATAGAACCACAAACCCAATGCGTTCCGTTTCTAGAAACATTCTGCTAGCTTCCGTATTTTATCTGTAATCTATGATTTTTAGACCTAAAGTTGGAAAACGTAAGTGCAAACTGTCGATCAGCAACGACGAATAAAGTTCAATTTTTAGTGTACTGATAAAAATTCGATAACATAAGCCTGTTGTGGAATTATTTACGTATAAAGACTATTTTTGTATAAATTGTTGTTTTAATCTTTGTTCAATGATATCAGTTAGCCAGTCTGCAATTTCAACATTTTGTCTTGACAAATGTTTGACGTTGCAGAATGATCAAATATGTTTTCAACATGTCATCCATTTACACTTGCTATCAAAACCATGCTAAAATAAATGCATAAAAGAACGGAAGATAATTTATCAGATTTGCCGTGAATAAGACGACACCAGTAATTGGTCTTCTGAAATTGTATAAACAGATAAAGGATATTGACCTAGTCCCTTCGTTTACAAAAATGTTTGTTGTTGAATTCTCTAATCTTAAAACGTGTTTACAAAATTTTAAGTGAAGACTTTTCAGAACACTATATTTTGGATCAATGTGTATGCTCAGGAACTACTTACTATTGTATCAAACATTTCTAGTTGACATTTTATGAACAAATATTAATCTACATTTCTTTATAACAATTTACATTGACTTTGAAGCTTGTTTTCCCGTATTTTCCAGTGCTGAAAAAAGAACCACTTCTTGCACAAGATACACCAAGATACTTATAGTTTTAACCAGTTTCAACCTCTTTATTTTCAATGTAAAAATTTGGCAATCCTTCCTTTGAAAATTATAAAACGTTTTTTTAACTAATATTGATCTGTTAGTAAAACTGTATCATCAGCATACAATAGAATGGATATTGTTGGTTTGTTTGTTTGAATGATGTTTAACGTCACTTTCAGCAATTTTTTCAGCTGTATCATGGCGTCAAGTTTCTATTTCTTCTTTATGTAAACTGGTAACCCTTATTTATTAGGATTGGAGTCGAGTACACCAGCCCGCATCTTCAGTATTGACAGACCGCGTGATCAACAGTAGACGATCTACCTTAACCACTCGGCACACTGAGGCCCCAAATGGATATAGTGAAATATTGTTCCAACTTAAAATATCCCTCTCTGTTTATGGACAGAATACATTTAATATGTGAATTTTAAAGATGATTTCTGTAAATCATTTAAAAAGAATAAACAAGTAAAGGAGAAAGGGTTTCCACCTGTCTTACTCCTTTCTCACAAGCAAACAATTAGGATGTCTGGTTATTATGCACAACCGTAGATTTTGCATCATTTTGCATATTTTGCAGTATACGTAGAAATTACAGTTTTCGTTGTTTGAAACGTTTGTCCCTCAACAATGCTAAATTTGGTGACTATTTACATTCAATTTACCCTAGCGAGCTTGAAATTAAAGACAACACCAATACACTAAGATCAGCCTCTTACTTAGACCTTCTTCTAGAAAAAGATTAACCCCCCCCCCCCCAAAAAAAAAAGCACTGCATTATCTTTACAAAGAATGTCTCCGGTAATCTGTAACAGACACTTCGTCCACTCTGTATAGATTAGTAGCTATTATTTTAGACATTGGAAAACACAGATTGTTCAAACCGGTTAACACACACAAAGATGAAGAAGAACCTCGTTCCTTTTTTTCTTTACTTTTTGCTAACAAAGGCATATATGCTATCAATCTTGATAATATCTTGCATCACAAGTCTGTTACTTCCAAAATTCCACCATACTTCAAAAACAAATCCATTCCTATTATATCTTATACCTATACTACCTCCATTGCACCCAGAATTTTCAATTACAAACGTGTATTGCAGGATCTTTTGATCAAAGACTTCAAAGCCAAACCCCCCGACTGCTCTTGCCACAATTCCCCATTCATATATAGTCCTTCAGGTCACGTGATAACTGGATATCTTAATATTGTTGAAAATGAAAGACTCCGCAATATTTTGTCCAAAGAATATTATTGTGATTATGAAGTGAAACGTGCTATTTTAACCACAAATTCCAGTAGAATTATTACTAAGAACTATACTAAGAACTATGGGTGATTTGTCATTGTGATTCTAGCCATACATCTTTTTATGTTATGGCATTTTCAGCTTCTACATTCGTGTATTAAATAACCAGTGGTATGCACGTCGAGGTAGCAATGTAAGTGCCAGAAACGGCCAGAATGCAGGATTTGGCATTATTTATGTCAGAGTTTCTGGGATCTTAAGCATTCCCCTGTCCACTGCCTGAAGGCCAACCAACTCTTACTGTGTGGAAAAGGTCGCTGTGTGACCGTTTTTGAGTCGAGCATAATATAGTGCGTACACTTCTAGCTACGCCCCTGACAGATAATTGTTGTAGCTCGAAACACTTACAATATCTTTGGTCATTGTACAATTAAAAAATAATTGCTAAACATACTATGGTTTTCAAACGTTTATTATGATGATTAACACCTTTAGTATACTTTAGTGATTTAAATATTAAGCAGTATAATAATAAAAGGAAAAACTTCATAGAGATAATCGAATATTTGTATGTTTTTTTTCTAAATAAAAAGAAACAATTTTTTATCTCATTATTCACCTGAAAACGTATGTCAAATTGAGGTTTTGGAAGGAATTTTAATTTAACGATAAAATGACATCCTATTATCGTCGAATAATATATTCCCTTATATATCCATCTTTAACGCATGCAAAGTTTGTCAATATGGTATGTTCTCTGTGCCGGAGAGAGCTGTTGGGTAGGATTCAAATGGTGGCTTCCGTTTTTCTGCATGCTGAAGATCTCGCAAACCAAGCTATTTATAATTTGTCTGAAGGTAGTACTGCAAGAAAACAATTCGCCCTCTCTTACTCTTTTCAATGAAAATAATACCTATTGTCTTTTTCACCTGTTTTCGTACACCGGTAGCCCAGCTCATCCCAAGACGGCGGGTAGGGATGCCCTCTCAATGGGGAATTGTCAGGTCAAAACATGGAAAGCCCGACCGCAGACCACAGTGGGTAGCGTGTTTGGAGATGCCACGTTCCTTGTACGATGAAGACCATTTTTGTAGATAGCAAACAGAGAAGGCTCGTAGCTGCTACAGAAGGCTAAACTTTCCGCCCCTACGCATACCCATACTAGTGGCAGTCGAAAAATTGTTTGACCATCGTTTAGATGAACTTGTGCTCGTCCTGAATGTATCTGAAATACTTCTCGCTGGACGTAAAGCAAAATCTAATCAATCAATCAATCATAAACCGGTTTAAATATTTTAAATTTATCAATTGTATCTTAAATTCTTCTCGTACTAAATGTAGAAAAAAGGTTCACTAACCATCAAACAAGTAATCCATCAATCTATCAATTGACCGAAAGGCAAAACAAAACATAGAACATACTATTTTTTTATCTTAAATATTGTTTTCAATTCCCACTTTAGTGTATAGTATATCTTAAGCAAAAGAATTATAATCGCAAATTATGTAATAATTCTCGATATTCTTTCATAGCAGGTGTATTTTAAAAGTATTTTGATGCATTCGGGCATTTTGTGAATTTGGCTCAAAAATATTACTGGTAGTTTATTTTATCCCCAGCGTCGTGCTTTATGAAAAAGCGTATGCACCTTTTGTTACCTATGTCGGAATTTTTTTGACTTAACTTTAAAGTAAACCTAACTTGATAAACTTTGAAAACCGGAAATGTTCCGATAGTAAAAACTAAAGACAACATGGCTGCTGTCGGCTTTGATTCAAGACTTGTACCCTTTAAAACCATGACATTCGGTGTAATTAAAAAAGATATTCCATAATTTACTCCTTTTGTTGCTCAAGTTTTCTTTTTACTCGGTCCATTGCTTTTACTCTGTCTGTTTCTCATTGTTCTATTTACTTTGTAATTGCTCAGCTTTCTATTTACTCTGTCCATGGCTTAGCCATTTATTTATTTTGTCTATTGCTGCTTGCTATACTTACTCTGTCTATTAGCGCATGTTCTAATCACTCTGTCTGTTGCTCAACGTAGTACTTATTCTGTCCATTACTCAGCTTTCTATTTATTTTGACTATTGTTCACTTTTTTATTGCTTTGCCTTCTCCTTCTATTACTCTGTCTATTGGTCAGAAATTTATTTATTTTATCGGTTGCTCTTTCATCTATTTATTTTGTCTATCGCTCCGTGTTCTATTTACTCCGGCTATTACTATGTGCTCTATTTACTCTACAAGTTTCTTTTTGTTTTATGTACCCTGTATATTACCCCTTATTCTATTTACTCTGTTATCTATTTACATTGTCTATTTCATAGCTTTCCTTTTAACTTTGTCTATATCATAGCTTTCTTTTTAACTTTGTCTATTGTTTACCTTTATATTTACTCCGTCTATTGCTCCTTGTTCTATTTACTCTATTTACTTTGTCTATTGCTCATAGTTCAATTTACTCTGTCTATCGTTCATTGTTCTGTTGACTCTGGTTATTTCTCATTGTTCTACCTACTCTGTCCATTGCATACTTGGATATTTACTCTGTCTATTGTTTAGCTTTTATTTGCTCAATCTGCTGTTCATTGATCTATATATTTTGTCTTCGTGTTCTGTTAACTCTTTCTATTGCTTCTTGTTCTATTTACTCTGTGAATTGCTCAGCTTTCTGTGTATTCTGTCTTTTGCTTAGCTTTTTATCATTCCTGTCTATTCAGTGTTTTTTCAATGTATTTTTTATTGCCTTGAATCTATTTTTATTGTTTGGTATGTGTATTCTATTGACCTGCATAGTAATTGCTTTCTTCGTACTGTGAGATGTTGGTCTGGTTCAGATGCAATTTGGTCTGTTTATATAACGAAAACTAAAAAAATGGAAATTTACATTTTATATTTGATTGTTGAAGCTAAATATGGATTTGTTGGCAATAAGTCCAACAAGATAAACTTAAAGAACGTCATCTAATTTCATATATTTCTGTTCTCTGCTGCATCGTTATAATTACCGAGCTGCAAATTATATAAAACCTGTGACGGTCTTGCAATTTCCCGCACATTACGCTTCTATTTTTAGAAAAGTTCAAAGGTAAAGTTATCTCTTTTAACAAGCAAATTTCTGGAACTATAGGAGGAAATTTATAGTATTCAGTAATTACAACAATCTAATATAAGAGCCAATAAAAATATTTCAAAGCTCCAAAACATAAACTCCAAACTGAAGGTAGGAATTTTTATCAGATAAAAATAATATCAAAATATCAAAATAAATAAATCTTTTCCGTTGACGAACATGTGGTTAAATCTCTAACTGTCTATAACCCTGCAAATATATAAATAAAAAAGTTACATGATTAAAATATATTTGGAATTTTAAAGGAATCAGTTCATCTGACTCTGTATATATCAACAACTAAAATTTCCAACAAAAATATAACAAACAGATTTTTCCCCCGGTTTGAAAATAAAGTTCTTGATTAATTAAAATGTTTCCATTTTAAGTTTTAATACAAGACCTGCTCTGCACATTTAAAAGTTAGCAACAAAAGATAAATAGTTTTGTGAAATCAAAGATTAGCATATTGGCGGAAGTGAGTACCACGTGTATTACATGTGTCAATAGTTCTTTGAAATCATTGAGTAAATAGTAGCGGAAGTGAATTCCACGAGTTTAATATATTTTCTTTTCTGTATTATTTAATATACCTTCAGATTCCACCAATCTATCAACGTCATCCAGAGCCTCATCCAGTAATGACTTGTTGTAGTTGCCTACACATTTCAGAGCGTTTAATTCACGTTCTGAAAGAAAGTACATCATAGTTATCTACAAATTGTGACACAAATTAATGATATCAAAAATACCATGGTTCTAAAATATTTACTACTACAGACATGCGCTTCAAGATCATCACTTACGGTCAAGCAACGAATTCAGAAAGCAAAAACAATTGGAAGTTCCGGAGCTCCAATTATCAGAAACAAACAAACAAATGGAACATGCACAAATTATTATTTATAATATTCATCTGAAAAACATACCAATGTAATCTTTTAACATGGCGAGCTCAGCCCTCACTTTAACTGCTTCAACATATGCTCGCAGCTGGTCCTCAGAAGTATTCAGGTAAGGTTTGGCCTGTCTCAACCATTCACTTCTGAACTCATTAAACTGGCTTTGCAACAGGTTCAGATCGTTAATTTCTTTGGTAATATCAGTTTTGAGCTTTTCGGAGTTTCTTGCCAATTTTCTGAGGGGCAATTCAATGCCAGAGTTCTTACTCCTGCTTTCTGTAAATTAAGATGAAACCTAGAATTGATAATCTAAAGCTTCAAAGTGCTTACTGACTTATAGTAATAGAACTGTTAAAACATTCTTCAAGTTAACCTGCTTTTACTTCTTATCTAGTAATGGCCATGCAATATTTAAAACATACGTGTACCTCTGCATGATGCAACTTTATTAAACCAAAATTAAATAGCATGCACACCCCTTTAAAATTGAATCTCACTTTGGTTAACTGAAAAAAAAGACCTAAGCTGACAAACAATTATTAGTAAATTAACTTTATGTCATGTTTGGATAAGTAATCGTATGTTTTACTATTTTCTCTTTCTCATCAAGCAAAACACACTACATCAGAATTCATATCGTATATTTCTTTGTTTTGGGCTTTACAAGAAGTTTCTATGGTATGTATCCTAAAAATACCTTCAAGAAATAGTTGAAGTCCTCCGATAAGTGTGGCTCCCTTCTGACTACTCACCGCCATTTCTGTAATTTCTAAACAGACATCAAATATTATAATCAATATAACGATTTAATATAATACATGTATTTCCATAAAGATATATACAATAACATTTAACATTGAAGAAAAAATATTGATTTTGTTTATCAAGCTGTCCCCAACGCATTTTCTTATAAAATACCCGTTTTCAAATAAATAGCAAAAACTTACTTTGACGTAATTTCCTGTTGGTTCGATGTCGAAGGTACGTTATATAAGATAGTATAAAACATACGAAAACCATAGATATATCTAATACTGATAGACCGGATTTCTGGAAAGAAAAACAAAAAAAAGTTTCAATTTGGCTTATTGCTAGCTTTATTTGTTACATAAGTATACATTTTCTTGTTTGAATGGTGTTAAACGCCACTTCCTGCAATTTTTCAGCTATATCATGGCGTCTAGTTTTTATGGGTTAGGAAGCCGAAGCACCCGCAGAAGACCACAGACCTCAGGTAGGAATACTGGATATCCTTGTAAATTAAGATTGGAGTGGAGCACATCCTACTTGTAGTGTTGACAGACAAGTGATCAATAGTAAACTATATTACACACTTGGCCACCGAGGCTCCAGAGACGAATTAGTATTAAAATTACAACGCGAGAATGACTATGAAGGAAATAAGACTTACATCTTTATTGTCCAAACTGTGAATATCATTTACATTAAAGAGTGGATTACTCTGAATAAAATATCTGAAAAAAGAATATACTTATAATTGAAGTTGTCAACTTATAACTAATAATTAAAGCGCTCAATAAAAATAATTCATATGGATAGATTTTTTTTATCGTTTTGCTTAACATATTTAAATAGGTATGTAAATACAAACATCTTAAACGCAACAAAACAAACAAACTAACAGTAAGATAATATGTTATTCATTTACTTTATTTATTTCGTAGAATAGGTTTGTGTATGTGAATTGTTTTAGAAATACGAACAATTAAAATTTTAAGATTGTAAACAATTTTTATTTTTCAGATATTTCTTAGTCTCAGTTATGAAAATGCGTCTAGAGCGTATTACTCGGAGAACCATTGACCTTCGGAAGACAATTTGACAGTCAAGCTAAGGATGGAATTGATCACATTTTGCCCGAAGTCTGAATCGAACTCACAACTCCAGTGTTGACACACCGGCGATCATAAGCTAACGACCACCGAGGCACTTTGTAAACAAATAATAGCAATTGTAACATTTAAAAAAACCTACCTATCATTTATATCTCGATTGACGAGTCTCAGTTGAACCATAACACAAATAAATATAAAAAGAAACCGCATCGCGACTTTATCTTCATGCAGAGCTTCTGTATGAGTAGTCAATAGTAACGTCAATAGTAACGTAACGTCATAAATACCCCATAATTCAATCTGTTGACTCCACGTCATTGGTATGGTGGACGATGCCTTAACCGACGTGAACGTTGCAACATTTAGAAACATAAATTTTGAATAAATAAGTGACAAAATTATTAGCTATTTACAAACCTTTATTTAATGATATTCATCACCTACGTGAATAGAACCACAAACACAATGCGTTCCGTTTCTAGAAACATTCTGCTAGCTTCCGTATTTTATCTGTGATCTATGATTTTTAGACCTAAAGTTGGAAAACGTAAGTGCAAACTGTCGTTCAGCAACGACGAATAAAGTTCTATTTTTAGTTTACTGACAAAAATTCGATAACATAAGCCTGTTGTGGAATTATTTACGTATAAAGACTTTTTTGTATAAATTGTTGTTTTAATCTTTGTTCAATGATATCAGTTAGCCAGTCTGCAATTTCAACATTTTGTCTTGACAAATGTTTGACGTTGCAGAATGATCAAATATGTTTTCAACATGTCATCCATTTATACTTGCTATCAAAACCATGCTAAAATAAATGCATAAAAGAACGGAAGATAATTTATCAGATTTGCCGTGAATAAGACGACACCAGTAATTGGTCTTCTGAAATTGTATAAACAGATAATCTTAAAACGTGTTTACAAAATTTTAAGTGAAGACTTTTCAGAACACTATATTTCGGATCAATGTGTATGCTCAGGAACTACTTACTATTATATCAAACATTTCTAGTTGACATTTTATGAACAAATATTAATCTACATTTCTTTATAACAATTTGCATTGACTTTGAAGCTTGTTTTCCCGTATTTTCCAGTGCTGAAAAAAGAACCACTTCTTGCACAAGATATACCAAGATACTTATAGTTTTAACCAGTTTCAATCTCTTTATTTTCAATGTAAAAATTTGGCAATCCTTCCTTTGAAAATTATAAAACGTATTTTTAACTAATATTGATCTGTTAGTAAAACTGTATCATCAGCATACAATAGAATGGATATTGTTGGTTTGTTTGTTTGAATGATGTTTAACGTCACTTTCAGCAATTTTTTCAGCTGTATCATGGCGTCCGGTTTCTATTTTTGGCGGAAGATGGAGTATCGGGAGAAAAACTCTGACCTTCTTATGTAAACTGGTAACCCGTATTTATTAGGATTGGAGTCGAGTACACCAGCCCGCATCTTCAGTATTGACAGACCGCGTGATCAACAGTAGACAATCTACCTTAACCACTCGGCACACTGAGGCCCCAAATGGATATAGTGAAATATTGTTCCAACTTAAAATATCCCTCTCTGTTTATTGACAGAATACATTTAATATGTGAATTTTAAAGATGATTTCTGTAAATCATTTAAAAAGAATAAACAAGTAAAGGAGAAAGGGTTTCCACCTGTCTTACTCCTTTCTCACAAGCAAACAATTAGGATGTCTGGTTATTATGCACAACCGTAGATTTTGCATCATTTTGCATATTTTGCAGTGTACGTAGAAATTACAGTTTTCGTTGTTTGAAACGTTTGTCCCTCAACAATGCTAAATTTGGTGACTATTTACATTCAATTTACCATAGCGAGCTTGAAATTAAAGACAACACCAATACACTAAGATCAGCCTCTTACTTAGACCTACTTCTAGAAAAAGATTTAAAAAAAACCAAACAAAACCCCAAACACTACATTATCTTTACAAAGAATGTCTCCGGTCATCTGTAACAGACCCTTCGTCCACTCTGTATAGATTAGTAGCTATTATTTTAGACATTGGAAAACACAGATTGTTCAAACCGGTTAACACACACAAAGATGAAGAAGAACCTCGTTCCTTTTTTTCTTTACTTTTTGCTAACAAAGGCATAGATGCTATCATTCTTGGTAATATCTTGCATCACAAGTCTGTTACTTCCAAAATTCCACCATACTTCAAAAACAAATCCATTCCTATTATATCTTATACCTAAACTACCCCCATTGCACCCAGAATTTTCAATTACAAACGTGTATTGCAGGATCTTTTGATCAAAGACTTCAAAGCCAAACCCCCCGACTGCTCTTGCCACAATTCCCCATTCATATATAGTCCTTCAGGTCACGTGATAACTGGATATCTTAATATTGTTGAAAATGAAAGACTCCGCAATATTTTGTCCAAAGGATCTAAGTACCGTGAACCTAAATCCATCAACTGGAATTATAACTTTAAATTATTGATGGATTCAATAGAGGACTATGCCAGAAAATGGGCAAAGCAAGAGAACCAGGAGGTTGATACTTTGTCCGAGTGGGTAAAGGCCTTGAGGTCATTGATTCAAATAAGAATAAGTCGTTTAAGAAGGTCTATGAGTACTAAAGCATCATCAATTTCAGAAATCTTGATGCTCTTAAAACTGTGTCCGACATTCATGACAAATATGTTGTTGTGCCAGCAGATAAGGCCCCTAACAATATCATTTTTATCTGCAAAAAACATTACATAGAGTGTTTAATTAATGAGTTAGGCATTGATAGTTCACTAGGCAATCCTACTTACACATTCACTGCGCTTTCAAAGAGGAGATTATTGAAAATCACAAATCGGTATTGGCATCCTTTGATCTCAAAGTCATAGTCGAAGATTGTGATCTCCCTTTATTGTATTGGATTCCTAAACTTCACAAAAATCCATACAAACAGCGTTTCATAGCAGGATCGTCTAAGTGTACTACCAAAACACTATCGCAACTCCTGACCACTATTTTAACAACAGCAAAAACGGGACTCAAAAATACAGTGACATTTGCTACTCCAGAAGTGGAATAAATGAAATGTGGATATTAAAAAATTCAAAAGACCTGATAGACATCTTGAGGTCTGGATCTCTTTCCTATTGTAACAGCATTAAAACATTTGATTTTTCGACACTCTATACGGCCATCCCTCATACGCAGCTTAAAACCAGGCTAAAAGATCTTATAAAACGCTGCTTTTTCAAGAAAAACGGAAAGAGACGATATAAATACCTGGTAATTGGTCATGACAGATCTTACTACGTCATCAATGACTCCAAAGCTAATACTAAATATACTGAAGACCAAATCTGTCACATTTTAGATTTTCTAATTGACAACATATTCGTCATGTTTGGAGGACATGTTTTTCAACAGACTGTTGGTATTCCCATGGGTTCTAATTGTGCTCCTCTCCTCGCCGACCTGTTTTTGTACTCCTATGAGGCTGAGTTCCTAGAAGGCCTACTGAAGAAGAAAGAAAAGACTCTGGCCCAGACCTTTAATTTCACATTCCGCTATATTGATGATGTTTTGTCCCTCAACAATGCTAAATTTGGTGACTATTTACATTCAATTTACCCTAGCGAGCTTGAAATTAAAGACACCACCAATACACTAAGATCAGCCTCTTACTTAGACCTACTTCTAGAAATAGACTCAGGAAAACTACAAACTAGGCTATACGACAAGCGTGATGACTTCAACTTCCCAATTGTCAACTTCCCGTTCATCGACAGCAACATTCCAGCAGTTCCAGCGAATGGTGTGTACATTTCACAACTTATACGTTATTCTAGATCCTGCGATCGTTATTCAGATTTTCTAGACCGATCACTGCTGTTGACTGCTAAACTACTCAAACAAGGGTTTGTTGTACCTAGGTTGATGTTATCTCTCCAGAAGTTCTATGGTCGTCACCATGACTTAATTGATCGTTACGGGAAATCAGTGTCTCAAATACGATCTGACATTTTCGCTGAGTCATAGGTAGTGTTTCCTATTCCTGGATTTGACTTTTCCCTAGACAAAACAATGAGTAACTCGACGGGTGTCTAATTAGAGGCAGGCACTGCTTACTCGTCCGGAGCACCTGAGTGCATCCATGGTTTTTATTGGGTTCGGGTTACTCTCTTTCTGTGTTTTATGTTTTTGATTTTTGTGTTGTGTTTGTCTATATTCGGATTTGTAACTGTCCCTTGGTTTTTGGCTCTTGTTGTTCAGTCGGGTTTCTTTGCTACTTTCTTAACAAATCTATGAAAATACAATGTCTTCTTTACAAGAAAGTTCTAAAAGAACATATAATGTAAACATATTATCTACAGCCGAATATCCTTTACGAAAGCTGGTTAGATCTTCGATAAGGATATCAAAATGTTGTAAATACTTAATTAGTACTCTCATTAAAAATGGACGTAAAAAAATTACCAAGGCATGACAAGAGAATTCTAATTCCATAATTCTAGATTCACATTTATCCCCCTTGTTTTCATATATTGGTATAACTAACATAAACACTTATTATTATGTCTAGAGAAGATACGATAAATTCTTTATTATTTTCTCCTTTAGGGCGTTTACAACTGTGAGCTTTTTTATGGCCGTGAGTATGTCATTGTTTGTAATTGGATTATTTAAATACATATTTGACAGTTTTTCATTTCAGATTCGTCTTGAAATTTATCTCTATTTAGATCCTGATAACTCACAAATTATGTAAAGAAATAATATTTTCTTCCATTCAAGTCTAGCTCTCTTAAAATGTATCAAAATTGTTTTTGTATTTCTTTATTTTCTCTTTCGCTTCATTACTTGACATTGTTTGATAACTTGTTCTCGTCCTGAATATAGCTGAAGAATTTTACCTGGTGAACAATCCACCCGAAAAACTGTGATTTTCCAATATTTTGCGTATATAATTGCGTAAACGCAATACTATCTATTCGTCCACTCATCATAAAATTAAAAAAAATTCGATCGCAATGTTTAAAATTTAATTTCAGTATTGGAATCTCATTGTCATGGGAACGAACTTTGAAACAAACGCAGAATCCTGTTGGCTACAATGTAACATTTTTCTTTGCCGTTTATCAGTTATTTGTGTTGTATCCTTTTTTTTTGTTTAATACAAGTCTCGAATTGAAAACATAAGTAGTCAACGTTGACAACAAAACATTGTCCGGGATGCCTGCGTAATGTGTTTATGTGTATACGTAACTACCAGATTTGTGTATACACATAATACGACGGAATGCGGGCAGGCAAATGGACAAGTACGTGTATCTCCTAATTGTAACCGAGGATTCATACGACTACAAACATGTTGGACTTCTTATTGAATTTATGTCCTTTTGTTATATTTTGAGTAGAAATTATGACGTTTCACTTGGCTCTGTGGTGCGAAGTTGGTTTTAGTTTAATAAATATGAGTGTCCGTTAGTCCATCCTTCTCGCCACCGTGCCTCGGTGGTTTCCAGATGATAACTTAAAAGTACTATAGAATGAAGATATAGTTCGCTTTTTAGCACCATCCAATATGTAGTGTTCGACTTAGGCCGATTCACATTTTTTGGGACATCAATTGGTGGCTTCCAGATGATAACTTACAAACAATAAAGAACAAATTTCAATTTTCAACACAATCCCATTTGTAGTTTTTGAGTTGTGCCAATTTGAAATAATTTGTATAGATCCGAGGTCAAAGTAAAAATTGTCTTCTGAGATGGATTGTTATCATGTTCAGCTGTTCCTGTAAGCTGCTTTGAATATAGTTAAATGTGTTCGTGAATATAAAAATAAACTGCAGTATGGCGGGTATCATTTAATGTCCAGTAAAATGTCCTACTAGTATTTTTGTAATTGGTGTCTGCTTAACAGTAAAACACCAGAGGCTCACAAGGGCCCGTAATCGCTTACCTGTTAGACGATTAACTTCAAGCAATGTCCGCGCGATGGAGATGTTAGATAAAACAAAGTAAGACTAAAACAATAAAAATATTTAAAAGATCAAAGCATCCGCTTGTTCTACGAAAAAGGGATGGGTGGTTATTGTATGTAAAAAAGATTTATGTATCTATCACTTTTTTCTTGTTGAAATAATGTAGCGTTATCAATGAAATCAAACGGGCTATTGCAGTTTACCCATATTTAAAAAACTGAAATATTTCACTCGACTTCAAATAAATAACTCCTCTTCAAAACACATACACACACAAACAAAATAAAAATAAAAAACCCTACACTATCGTTATATTCTATTGCTCCTTGTCCTATTTGCTCTGACAATTACTTAGCTTTCTATTTTTCTGTATTTTGCTCAATGCTCTGTTAACTCTATTGTTTGCTCCTTGCTCTATTTACTCTGTCATTTGTTTTATTTACTCTATATATATCTCTGCTTTCTGTTTAGTCTGTCTATTGCTCCTTGTTTGATTTACTCAATATATGTCTCAGTGTTCTATTGTCTCTGCCTATTTGTTAGCATTCTTCTTAGTCTACTGCTCAGAAATCTATTCATGTTGTCTATTGCTCAGAGATCTATTCATGTTGTCTATTGCTCAGAGATCTATTCATGTTGTCTATTGCTCAGAGATCTATTCACATTGTCTATTGCTCAGAGATCTATTCACATTGTCTACTGCTCAGAAATCTATTCATGTTGTCTATTGCTCAGAAATCTATTCATGTTGTCTATTGCTCAGAGATCTATTCATGTTGTCTATTACTCAGAGATCTATTCGTGTTGTCTATTGCTCAGAGATCTATTCATGTTGTCTATTACACAGAGATCTATTCATGTTGTCTATTGCTCAGAGATCTATTCATGTTGTCTATTACTCAGAGATCTATTCATGTTGTCTATTGCACAGAGATCTATTCATGGTTTCAATTGCTCAGAGATCTATTCGTGTTGGCTGTTGCTCAGAGATCTATTCATGGTGTCTATTGCTAAGAGATCTATTCGTGTTATCTATTGCTCAGAGATCTATTCGTGATGTCTATTGCTCAGAGATCTATTCATGGTGTCTATTGCTAAGAGATCTATTCATGTTATCAATTGCGCAGAGATCTATTCATGTTGTCTATTGCGCAGAGATCTATTCATGGTGTCTATTGCTCGGAGATCTATTCATGTTGTCTATTGCTCAGAGATCTATTCATGGTGTATATTGCTCAGAGATCTATTCGTGTTGTCTATTGCTCAGAGATCTATTAATGGTGTCTATTGCGCAGAGATCTATTCATGGTGTCTATTGCTCAGAGATCTATTGATGTCTACTGCTAATTGTCCATTTACTCTGTATATTACTCAGTGTTCTATTGATATAAGTCTATCGTTTTGTATTCCACTGAAGCATGTATAGTACAGTACTAGTATATTGTCTATAATGTATACTTTGTGACATGGATCTGCTGCACCATCAAAGCAGTGGGTTTGTTGGTATATCGCAAGGAAAAAAATGAAAGTTTATATTTTATATTTCGTATTGCTGTAGCTTAAAATTTCATTTATGTTCAAGTTCAACAGATAAAGCTATTTCATAAAGCAAATCTATAAAACTATGGGCTGGAATGTATTGCATCTATGAAAAACAACAGTTTATTGTATGATGTTGTATGATGCAATCAAGATAATACTGGTTTATTACAAGCCAAAACATACACATGCAAGAATTTTTATTAGATAAAAAATAAAACATCGAATTAAATGCATCTTTTCATTGACGAACACGGGGTTTAATCTCTAACAGTCTACAACCCTGCAAATATATAAAAGAACAATAAATATTCATCAAATATTTTTTGTTGTTAAATGTTAACATTATTCAAATATCTTTGGAATTTTGAGAAATCTTTTCATCTTACTCCGCATATGAATATATTTAACTACTAAAAATTGTATTTTTTCAACAAAAAAGTAAATTAAACAGATTTTTTTCCCGTTGATCTGAATACAGTTATCATTAACTTTATAAATGAAAATAATTTCAAATATATTTCAAGAACTAGGCCGATTGTTTCTGCCGTTATAATCCGATGTTAGTTTTGTGATTTGCCGGATCTCGCCAAAACAAAACAACAAACGCGAGGGTACGATTAACCGTTCCACTCAAGATCCCGTACGGCACTTTTTAACATTAACTAGTTCAGTGAAAGTCGTGTATCTTAATGGAGGCTGTGGTGAGTGCCACTTGTATGATGCTTTTTATATTATATTTAATTATATACCTTCAGAATCCATCAATCTATCTACGTCATCCAGAGCCTCATCCAGTAATGACTTGTTGTAGTTGGCCATACATTTGAGGGCGTTTAATTCACGTTCTGAAAGGATGTGCACAATATTTAACTAAAAGCTGTGATATAAGCATTTATTGTGTGTTCCGTTTTTGTTTTGTTTTGTTTTGTTTGTTTGTTCGTTTGTTTGTTTGATTTGTATGGTTTTCCGCGCCAGTTTTAGCAATATTTAAGCATATAATGGTGTCCTTAAGCGCCCCACCTTGGAAAAAAAATAGGAATACTTGTCAAATGAGGTAAGTAACAGCACAAATAGACACGGGGGGGGGGGGGGTAACTAAGGATACTTTAAGGTACAGGTCTGCGGACAGACATTTGAAAACCCACCCTATTCATATATTTTCGGACATTATAAAACATGATCTAATCATATATTGAATGATGAAATCAGACCTATTCATATATTTTATTACTGCACATCCCCATTGACAAAATAGTACATTCACTACCAAAATGATAAATTGATGTTAATGGAACACTTTTTTGTAAAATCACTGTGGTTTACATAGACTTAATATGCTTAAGATGAGAATTGAGGCATGGATATATTTAGATAATTTACAACTACCCAATTATATATTTTTCAATGAAAAAAGCCACCTATTCATATATTTTGGAGAGCTAAAAAAGTGACCTATTCGGGCCGCACATCCGTATTACCCTATATATATACCAAGTTACCCCCCCCCCCCCCCGTGCAAATAGATTTGTACAGAATTTCTAAATAAGCCACGATCTAAAAGCAAAATTAAGTGATTATTATGACAACAAATAAATGGCTAATGCGAAAATTAATGCCTGGTGCATTTTTATGTGTGAACTCTAGCTAAAAAAACATACCAATGTAATCTTTTAGCATGGCGAGCTCAGCCCTCACTTTAACTGCTTCGATATTGACTCGCAGCTGGTCCTCAGAAGTATTCAGGTAAGGTTTGGCCTGGCGCAACCATTCACTTCTGTAATCGTTAAACTGGTTATGTAACAGGTTCAGATCGTTTGTATCTTTGGTAATATCGGTTTTGAGTTTTTCACAGTTTCTGCTCAGTTTTCTGAGTGGCATTTCAATGCCAGAGTTCTTACTCCTGCTTTCTGCAAATTAATATAAAATCTATTACTGACATTTAAATAACAGCTTGACATTTCTTTCCAACTACTAGTATTATAACCTTCGATAAAAATTCTTTACAAGTCTATGTATAGAGTTTAATACAGTAAGACACCTTGTAAGATCAAGGTTAAAAAAGTATATACATGTATGACCCTTAACCCGGAACTAGTTCAAAGTCTCTTTTTGCTCTTTGCTTAATTATATTTTAAACAGATTTTAGCAGACAAAAAAGAGTCATTTAATTGTCTGTCTTGTAAAGTAATCTCGCGCTTTCTCGTTCGTCGAAACCACGTGAGGTGGTAAAATCCGAATCCATATTGTATATTTGTTTTCAAGGAGTTTCTACGATATCTACAATAATACCTTCGAGAAAAAGTTGAAGTCCTCCGATAATGGTGGCTCCATTCTGACACCTCACCGCCATTTCTTTAACTGCTACAAAAACATCAGATATTTTTAAACAATATAACGGTGAAGTGTAATACTCCGACTCATAATATAAATATAAGATATCAAACCTCTTCAAAAATATTTTCATATAGAACATCTATTCACAAATAATTTCAAAAACTTACTTTTACGCATTATCCTGTTGGTTCGATGTCGGAGGTACGTTATATAGGATAGTATAAAACAAACGAAAACCATAGCTGTATCTAATACTGATAGACCGGATTTCTGAAAAAAAAACGTTTGCAATTTTTCTTATTGCTGGTTTTATTTGTTACATATGTATACACTTTTTTGTTTAAATGGTGTTAAACGCCACTTCATGCAATTTTTCAGCTACATGTATATCATGGCGTCTAGTTTTTGTGGGTTTGAAAGCCGGGGCACCCACAGAAGACCACCGCCATCAGGTAGGAATACTGACCATCCTTGTAAATTAAGATTAGAGTGGAGTCGAACACATCCTACTCGCAGTGTTGACAAGGCAAGTGATCAATATTAAACTATATTTTACACACATGGCCACCGAGGCTCCAGAGACGTATTAGTTAAACAATTACTACGCGAGAATAGTTTCATAACAAATACTGCGTTGTAGAGAAGAAATCTTTTTGTTATCTAGATGTGTCCTGTTGGGTGATCCCATGTACTCAATAATCTGCGTTATAATTTTAACACAATATATTATCGACATACTTGCATCGGCCATTTTTTAAATTTAAAAAAACTTTTTTTTTGGTTAGAAAAAAATCACCGATAACATCTAAAATTCGATCATTTTATAGAATAGTGACGTGACTATGAAGGAGATAAGACTTACAGCTTTATTCTCCAAACTGTGAATATCATTTACATTAAAGAGTGAGTTACTCTGGATATAATATCTGAAAAAGAATCATACTTATTATTGAAGTTGTTAACTTATAATTTATCGAGCGCTCATTCATATGGATAGATTTTTTATCTTCGTGCTTAACATATTTAAATAGGTATGCTTCTGTAAATACAAATATGTGAAACGCAACAAAACAAACAAACAAACAGTAAAATAATATCGTATTCATCTAATATATTTATTTCGTAGAATATGTGTATTTGTCTGTGAATTGTTTTAGAAATACAAACAATTAAAGATTGTAAACAATTTTTATTTTTCAGCCTTTTCTCAGTCTCAGTTATAAAAACGCGTCTATATTTTTTGGTAAGTGACAGTATTAATTTTACAGTCAAACTAGGGATGGAATTTAGCTCGTTTTGTCCGAATTCAGAATCGGAACTCACAAGCCCAGTGTTGACACACCGGTGATCATAAGCTAACGACCACCGAGGCACTTTGTAAACAAATAAAAGCAATTGCAACATTAAAAAACGTACCTATCATCTATATCTCGATTGACGAGTCTTAGTTGAACCAAAACACAAATAAACATCAAAAGAAACCGCATCATGCCGTTCTCTTCATGCAGAGTTTCTGTATGAGTAGTCAATAGTAACGTTAATAGTAACGTAAAACGTCATAGATACCCTATTGACCAAACGTCATTGATAAAGCGGACGATGCCTTAACCGACATGCAACGTCGCAACATTAAGAAGCATACATTTTGCATAAATAAGTGACAAGAATTATTAGCTATTTACAAACCATTATTTAACTATATTCATCATGCGTGAAGAGAACCACAAACCTAAGCCCGCAGTATCTTCCGTTTCTAGAAACATTCTGCTAGCTTCCGTATTTTATCTGTATGTATTATACTTAATAGTTTTATCCAGTTTCAATCTCTTTATTTTCAATGTATGACTTAAAATTTGGCAATCTTTCCTTATAAAATTGCAAAACTTTTAAAACTAATATTGATCTGCTAGTAAAACTATATCATCAGCATAGAATATTGTAGATATTGTTGGTTAATTTGTTTGTTTGAATGAAGCATTTTTTCAGCTATATCATGGCGGAAGATGGAGAACCGGTAGAAAAACTGGGATCTTCGGTAGGTAAACTGGTAACCCTTGTCAATTAGGATTGGAGTCGAGTACACCAGCCTACAACTTCATTGTTGACAGACTGCGTGATCAATAGTAGACGTACTACCTTAACCACTCGGCACACCGAGGTCCGAAATGGATATTGTGAAATATTGTTACAACTTAATCAACGTCTCTGTTAATTGACAGAATGCCTGTAATATGTGAATTTTAAAGATGATTTCTGTAAATTATTTAAGAGGAGTGAAAAAAGTAAAGGAGATATGGTTTCTCCCTGTCTTACTCATATCACACTAGCAAACAAATGTCTGGTTGTTATACACAAACATAGATTTTGCATCATTATGCCTATTTTGAACTGTACGTATAAATAACAGTTAAGTTTGTTTGAAACGTTTAACAAATCTATGAAAATACAATGTTTTTGTATAACTTCTTTACAGCGGTAAGTTTTAAGACAGCATAAAATGTAAAAATATAACATAGGAAAACCTAACCGGAAGGTTTTCGATAAGGACATAAAAATGTTGTAAATACTTACTTAATCCTCTTATTGAGAATCGCCGTAAAAAATATACACGACAAGAGAATTCTAATTCCATTATTTTAGATTCCAATTTTTTCGTCTTGTTTCGATATACTGGTATAATTACAACAAACACTTATCCTTATGTCTAGAGAAGATACGATATATTCTTGATAGTTTTCTGCTTAAGTGCGTTTACATGCGGATATAAAAAAATTAAAAAGACCTGATAGACATCTTAAGGTCTGGATCTCTTTCCATTGTAACAATATTAAAACATTTGATTTGTCGACACTTTATACGGCCATCCCTCATACGCAGCTTAACCAGGCTTAAAAATCTTCTAAAACGCTGCTTTTTCAAGAAAAACAGAAAGAGACGATATCAATACCTGGTAATTTGTCATGACAGAACTTACTACGTCATCAATGACTCCAAATCTAATACTAAATATACTGATGACCAAATCTGTCACATGTTAGATTTTCTAATTGACAACATATTCGTCATGTCTTGAGGACATGTTTCCAACGGGTACTTATTGTGCTCTTCTGTTCGACGACCTGCTCAGCTTTCTTTTTACTCTTTTTATTTGCTCAACTTTATATTTACAAGGTCAATTGCTTAGCCATTTATTTTGTCTATTGCTGCTCTTTATACTTACTCTTTCTATTAGCGCTTGTTCTATTCACTCTGTTGCTCAACGTAGTACTTATTCTGTCCATACTCAGCTTTTTATTTATTTTGACTATTGTTCACTTTTTATTGCTTTGCCTTCTCCTTCTATTACTCTGTCTATTTGTCAGAGATCTATTTATTTTGTCTATTGTCCGTGTTCTATTTACCTCGCCAATTGCTTTGTGATCTATATACTATTGCTGCTGTTTCTATTTACTCCGTCTATTGCTCCTTGTTCTATTCACTCGGTTTCTAATTTTATATATATAACTCTGTCTATTTCATAGCTTTCTTTTTAACTTTGTCTGTTGTTTACCTTTATATTTATTCCGTCTATTGCTCCTTGTTCTATTTATTCTGTCTATTTACTTTGTCTATTGTTCATAGTTCTATTTACTCCGTCTATCGTCCATTGTTTTGTTAACTGTAAGCTGGTAACCTTTGTCAATTAAGATTGCAGTCGAGTAAAACTATCCCGCAACTTCAGTGTTGACAGAACACGTGATCAACAGTAGAAGAACTACCTTAACCAATCGACACCACCCAAATGGATATTGTGAAATATTGTACCAACTTAATATTCGTCTCTGTTAATTGTCAGAATACCTGAATTTTAAAGATGATTTCTATAAATCGCTTAAAAAGAGTGAAACAAGTAAAGGAGAAAGGGTTTCTCCCTTTCTTAATCCTATCTCAGAAGCAAATAAATCAGACACAAACAGATTTTGCATCATTATGCACATTTTGCACTGTACGTAGAAATTACAGTTTACGTTGTTTGAAACGTTAAACAAATCTATGAAAATACAATGTCTTCTTTACAGAGAAGTTCTAAAAGAGAATATAATGTAAAAATATTACCTATAACCGAATACCCTTCACGAAAGCCGGTTAGGTTTTCAAAAAGGATATCAAAATGATGTTAATACTTACTTACCACTCTTATTAAGAATGGACGTAAAAGAAAATTACCAAGGGATGACAAGAGAATTCTAATTCCATAATTTATGATCCACATTTATCCCCCTTGTTTTGATATATTGGTATAATTAACATAAACACTTATCATTCTGTCTAGAGAAGATACGATAGATTCTTTATAATTTTCTCCTTTAGGCCGTTTACAACTCTGAGCTTTTTTATGGCCGTGAGTATGTCATTGTTTGTAATTAGATTATTTAATTACTTATTTGTCAGATTTTCATTTCAGATTCGTCTTGAAATTTATCTCTATTTAGATCCTTATAACTCACAAATTATGTAAAGAAATAATATTTTCTTCCACTCAAGTCTTGCTCTCTTAAAAAGTATCAAAATTGTTTCTGTATTTCTTTCTTTTGTCTTTCGCTTCATTACTTGACATTGTTTGATAACTTGTTCTCGTCCTGAATATAGCTGAAGAGGTTTACCTGGTGAACAATCCACCCGAAAAAAACTGTGATTTTCTAATGTTTTGCGTATATAATTGCGTCAACTCATCATAAAATTAAAAAAAAAATTCGATCGCAATGTTTAAAGTTTTTAATTTCAGTTTTGGAATTTCATTGTCATTGGAACGAACACTGAAACAAACGCCGACTCCTGTTGGCTACAATGTAATATTTGTCTTTGCCGTTTTTATTAATAATATGTGTGTATCCTTTTATTTTCATTTACAAGTCTCAATTGAAAACATAAGTAGTCAACATTGACAACAAAACATTTGTCCGGGATGCCTGCGTAAAATTAATGTGTTTATGTGTATACGTAACTACCAGATTTCTGTGTACACATAATACGACGGAATGCGGGCAGGCAAATGGACAAGTACGTGTATCTGATAATTGTAACCGAGGATTCATACGACTACAAACATGTTGGACCTTCTGATTGAATTTATGTGCATTTGTTATATTTTGAGTGGAAATTATGACGTTTCACTTGGCTCTGTAGTGTGAAGTTGGTTTTAGTTTTTTGTTTTGATACTCTCCGGCGTATAAATATGAGTGTTCGTCAGGCCTTCGCGCCACCGTGACTCGGTGGTTCCCAGATGATAACTTAAAAAGTACTATAAAATGAAGATCTAGTTCGCTTTTTAGCACCTTCCAATATGTAATGTTCGACTTAGGCCAATTCAATCTTTTTGGGTCATCAATTGGTGGCTTCCAGATGATAACTTAAAAACAGATTTTGTTTACACGTTTCACATCTGTTAAGTACTATACAATAAAGATCATGTTTAACTTTCAGCACAATCCCATTTGTAGTTTGTGAGTTGTGCCAATTTGAAATAATTTTTATAGATCCAAGGTCAAAGTTAAAATTGTCTTCTGAGATGGATTGTTATCATGTTCAGCTGTTCCTATAAGCTGCTTTGAATATAGTTAAATGTGTTCATGAATATAAAAAAAAACAATGCAGCATGGCGTGTATCATTTAATATCCAATTAAATGTCCTACTAATATTTTGTAATTGTGTCTGCTTGACAGTAAAACACTAGAGGCTCACAAGAGCCTGTAATCGCTTACCTGTAAGACGATTAACTTCAAGCAATGCCCGCGCGATGGAGATGTTAGATAAAACAAGTTAAGACTAACACAATAAATATTTAAAAGATCAAAGCATCCGTTTGTTCTCGGAAAAAGGGAGGGGTGGTTATTGTATGTAAAAAAGATTTATGTGTCTATCACTTTTTTCATGTTGAAATAATGTAGCGTTATCAATGAAATCAAACGGGCTATTGCAGTTTACCCATATTTTTAAAACTGAAATATTTCACTCGACTTTAAATAAGTAACCCCTGTTCAAAAAACATACACACAAACAAAATAAAAACAAAAACCCTACAACTATCATTATATTATATTTCTCCTTGTCCTATTTGCTCTGACAATTACTTAGCTTTCTATTTTTTCTCTATATTGCTCAATGCTCTGTTTACTCTGTCATTTGTTTTATTTACTCTCTATATATCTCTGCTTTCTGTTTAGTCTGTCTATTGCTGCTTGCTCCATTTACTGTCTATTGCTCCTTGTTTGATTTACTCAATATATTTTTCAGTGTTCTATGGTCTCTGCCTAAAATCTGTTATCACCCTTGATGGTAATGGCTGCTTAATTCTTCGCTGTGTAAACAAGAAGATGTATTGATCGAAAAACGAAATGTAGCCTGGTCTATTTTAACATAAAGGACTTGGAATGAATTAGGATTCATTAGATTGTAGGAACAATTTTCATTTGTAAGTCGCATGAAGTGTTTTTAGTCAAAGGCAAGTGTGTGTTATGTAGCTTGGTCATTGTTTACATTGGACATGTAGTCGAGTGCACCATCATATAACTTTTCAATATCGGAACTGTACTGGTTTAATAATGTATTATGTCAATAATCCCAAATACAACGGTAAAAAAACGTAGACACTCATCTCAACCTTTACCTAAACTAAGTGAAAATTGTATAAAACCTCTGCAAAAAAAAAATACTTTATGACCTTGAGTTCTCGGACGACACAGCCAATAACAGTGTAAAATCTGGGTCAGTATTTAACAACAAAATGTCACAGTCTAAAGCCCCGAAGTCACTTTTTACTGATGACGATGTTCAGCGTCTTGCCATGGCCGTAAAAACTATAATGATTGACGACTTAAGGAAAGAACTCCGAGCAGACATTGTTCAACAAGTCAGTACAGCAACCATACCATTATATGAAGAAATATCAAAACTTAGGGATGAAAATATGTTCATAAAAAATACATTAGTGAAATCCCAAAACATACACATAGATTAGATGATCTCGAGCAGCACAGCCGTAAAAGCTGCTTACGCATCAGTGGTGTTCCCCAAAAACAAGACGAGAATACAACGAATATCGTATGCGAAGTCGCTCAAAAACTTGGTGTGGCACTTAATCCCAACGACATAAGTGTTTCGCATCGCCTACCAACGGAAAAGTGTGAAAAGCAAATAATAGCTCGGTTCACAAATGCTAGAAAAAGATCTGAGCTACTAGGGGCCGCGCAAAAAATAAAAAACGTTGAGTCTCTAAAAGGTGTCAGTGTCAGCCAAGACCTCACCAAAACTCGATCAAAAGTGGCTTATTTTGCCCGTAACGCCAACAGGGAAGGAAAAATCAACAAAACATCAGTTTGGGACGGAAAGATTTTCATTACAGACAAACACGATGAAAAGCATATGGCGACAACTGAATCGGACCTGCAGAAAATTCTCTTGACGTCATGGGCAATACGGGAGCTGGCCAGCCTAGCCATGGAACTGTAATGCATCCTGGTTATCTAGTGCGGTCGCCCAAGGACAGTTATCATCAACCAATGATGCCACAATTCCAACCTCGATACCAACAAATACCTACGTGCAGTGGAGGTTTCGGTATGGGTCACCCTATGCCCCAAGAGCCCGGCGTGAGATTATACTGAGGATATGCCTTCCATTTAACATTATGTTTAGAAGTTTACTGTGAATAAAAACTCCATAAATTGTATACATTTTGTGTAAATGTTTGTTATAGCTTTCCATCTAAAAATGACTAGATATTTTCCTCATATGTCATGATAAAATAATTCGCAAATCTTGAGAGAAATAACTTTTCGAATTATATTATGATGTCTTTAAGATCCATATATTGACATTATTTTTCACATCTTCTAACATTGATTTAGAGTTATCCTTCTTTGTACACATCGTGTGACCCGGAGCCATATAAATGCCATGCCATTCCAGTCCTAAACGATCACTCAGGTACTTAATTCTTATTATTTGACCGACTACTATTTTTTGCCAATGTGAGATGCAGGTTAGCATGTCACATTTGTACATAGTGGGATGATAATGTTGTTTATATGTTACACAGTGTTTTATGTTTATTTCTTGTACCACGATGACCTTACATGTTTCATTATGTTACACTTACATGCTTGTTTGTTTGTTTGCAAATTAGTATTCGAAGCCACGAACTGTCCAACACTGACGCGGAACTTCTCATGGGATAATGAAATCACATAATATTTGTAACTATATCCGGTACCGCTCCAGGGTTGGACTGTTCTACTCGAGAGCCGCACAAAGACCTAAACATAAAAGTTTGGTTTTTGAGGATGTTCTCTTTGCAAATCTTATTTATGTACATTGAACTGCTGCTATTTGTGTTATGCTTTTAATATTACATGTATCCTTTATCTGTAGCAGAAATCATTCTAACCCAGCAGATGAGGTTATTGCTAACGATAAAACTATATTAAGTCATCAATTTATATTATTCTCTGTAATTAAGTTTTGGTTGTACTTAGTCATGATGTTGTCTGGTGATATAGAGTCAAACCCTGGACCGCTATCCAGGACGCCGGAAGCGTCGTCAATGTCTACGGAAGACGCTTATTTCATATTTTTTCGAGATTGTATGAAATCGTTTCTCTCATTTGTCCACCTGAACGTTCAGAGCCTTGTACCGAAATTTGATGTTATCAACGCTGAACTCCGAACTCCGAAACACAGATATCTTATGTTTAAGTGAGACCTGGCTCAACCCCGGCGTAAATGATAGCGACATACTATTGGATGGTTTTCATCCTCCCTTTTGAAACGATCGTGTTGGCAGTAGGGGTGGGGGCGTAGCCATATATATCAAGGATAATTTTGTTGCATCTAAAAGACAAGACCTTCTTGTCAGAGGAGTCGAATGTGTATGGGTCGAGGTCAGTATTAAGAGTCAGCAAAAAATTTAAATTGGCCTGTTTTACAGACCTCCTGACTCTGGTATTCAGACTTTTAACCTCATTCATCATTCTATTGACTTATCTGTAGATACAGGCATTGATAACATTGTTATTTTGGGAGACTTTCTAAAAGCTTCTAATACGCATATGAGAAATATCATAATGAACTACGATATGATTCAATTGATAAACGAACCGACGCACTTCACGTAGAACAACAGTTCTTGTTTAAATCTGGTAATTACGAACCATAGAAATCTGTTAGACTTTGTACATGTAGGTCACTCCTTCCTTGATTCGATGGTACGATACTACTGCCCGATTTATGCTATCAGAGTAGAAAAGTCGGTGCGAACCTACTTTAAGCGTCGCATTTGGCTATATGACCGATGCGATGAAGAGGGTTTTTGCGACAAAATACGCTCTGTCGACTGGGACCGCGTCACTTCGGATGCTGATAATAATTTAGATGTACTTGTCGAATCTTTCACAGATATCCTTATTAAGTCTGCGTCAAAGACCATTCCAAATAAGGAAATCACTGTTCATAACTCAGATCCTCCGTGGATAAATAATACCGTTCGTCGCTATACGCAAACGCCGAAGACTACACAATAAGGTTTAAAAGTCCAACCTATCTCAACATTAGGCTGATTTCAGACGTCATAGAAACCAGATCGTCAATCTCTTATTCGAAGTCAACGACAAAAGTTTCTCGATAGCCTGGTTGAAAAACTGAGAACTAATACCACTGATATAAAGAAGTGGTGGGCTACCGCTTCACGGGTCGTAGGTTTCAAGATTCGTGACAAGAACATTCCTCCGCTAAAACAAAAAGATATTAATTTAAATAATGATCGAGACAAAGCTGAAGCTTTTAAAAAATATTTCGCGTCGCACTCAAATTTGGATGATAGTAATAAAACGGTACCGAACATCGATTCTATACCAGATAGACAACTTGTACGATATTAGTTTAGATAATGATCGAGACAAAGCTGAAGCTTTTAATAATTATTTCGCGTCGCACTCAAATTTGGATGATAGTAATAAAACGGTACCGAACATCGATTCTATACCAGATAGACAACTTGTACTTAGTCATGATGATGTCTGGTGATATAGAGTCAAACCCTGGACCGCTATCCAGGACGTTGGAAGCGTCGTCAACGTCTACCGAAGACGCCTTATTTAATAATTTTCGAGATTGTACTTATTACAGAGAGTAATGTAAAAGATGTGCTTCAAATTATTAATGTTACCAAGGCTTCTGGTCCCGATGGGGTCAGTCCGAGGTTGTTAAAATGGGATTTGATATACTTTGTAAGCCTCTTTGTACAATTTTTAATTTAAGTCTGTCGACTATGTATTTTCCGAAGTCACGGAAAAGGGCGAATGTGATACCGGTATTTAAGAAGGACGATAAAAGCTGTCTTGGTAATTATCGACCTATATCCTTATTGAGTGTTATAAGTAAAGTTTTCGAAAAGTGTGTTTACAAGCACTTGATGAATTTTATACTCAATATGTTGTCGGATCACCAGTCTGGTTTTACTCTGAAAGATTCTACAGTAAACCAGTTATTGTATTTATCAGACGTATTTTATAGAGCTCTAGACAAGGGGAAGGGTATACGCATTTTTTTTCGATATCAGTAAGGCTTTCGATCGTGTTTGGCATAGATGGTTGATTTATAAATTGCAAAATATGGGCGTCATGGGCAGATTATTAAACTGGTTCGACAGTTATCACTATGATAGAAAACAAAGGGTGGCTCTTAATGGTCAGGAGTCCTCATGGGTATCAATAAATGCTGGTGTTCCTCAAGGTTCTATTCTGGGTCCTATGTTATTTCTAGTATTTAGCAATGATATCGTTAATGAAGTTAATAAAACTTGCTGATGATAGTAGTATCTATGCTATAGTTTACAACCCTCTCTTGGCATCAATTATGCTTAATTCTGACATGCAAAGAATTAGTAGATGGTCCAAGAGATGGTTAGTTTCATTTAATCCTAAGAAAATTGAAACGTTGATAATCTCTAGGAAGGCTGATCCAGATTATCACCACCGGTTGCTCATGGATGGTACATTTATTACTACTGTCCAGTCACATAAGCATCTCGGTCTTATTTTCTGTAGTGATGGCGGCTGGTATACTCATATTAACGAGATTATTAAGAAGGCATCCATCCGTTTAAATCTTTTACGAAGTCTGAAGGTAATAGTTGACAGGAGATCTCTTGAGACCATGTACTTTTCATTTATTCGTCCTATTCTCGAATATGCAGATGTTATCTGGGACAATTGTACAGAATATATGGAGGATACATTGGAACAGATGAGGCTGCACGAATAGTCACTGGTGCTTCAAAACTGACTAGTTTGAATATTCTTATGCTAGAGACGGGGTGGGAGACATTGAGAGACAGACGGACAAATAACAAGATTATCTTATTCCATCAGATGGTCAACAACAATGCTCCTATGTATTTATCAAACTTAGTACCACCATCTCACGGTGACTTGCATGATAATGGCACTCGTAATGCTGCCAACCTGATCAACATACATACTAGAACTAGCTATTATCATAACAGTTTTTTACCATCATCTGTTAGATTGTGGAATCAGCTTCCGGTAGATACTAGAAATTTATCTTTATCTTGTTTAAAAAACCATATTCGAAACATTCGTCCTGTTCCCAAATATTTTTACGCTGGTAAGAGGATGGGTCAGATTTTTCATACTAGAATAAGAACCCAGAGTAGTGGCTTAAATGCCCACTTATTTTCCAAAAACATAGTCGAAAATCCGTTTTGTATATGTGGTCAAGTCGAAAGTTCTGAGCCTTATTTCTTAAATTGTGCCCAATACGATATTCAGAGGCGCCATATGTTAGACCGCCTGTCATATGCTCCCGTTACTGTAGATAAGCTGCTATATGGTGACAGTACTCATTCTGATAATGTGAACTCAGAAAACTTCATTGTAATTCAAGAATTTATATTGCATACTAAAAGGTTCAACTGATGTAATACTTGTACCCTAGGTAATTTGCGCTATTTTAAATCTTATTAGGGCTCTTGATACTGTTGGCTTTAAACTATATACATTATATTAACTACATTTATTAATGTTGTTTGGATTTATCAGTGTATGGTCATTATCTTTGATATGAAACCTTTTATTATTTTGTACCATCTCTGTTTATGTTTTCTTTGGGTGAGGAACTTGTAAAAGTTCTTGTCACTTGTTTTCCAATCCCAGTCTATGTTATCTGTTTGTTATAATGTCATCTATTTGCTATAAAATACTGTTTACACTATTGTCTCTGCCTATTTGTTAGCCTTCTTCTTAGTCTATTGCTCAGAAATCTATTCATGTTGTCTATTGCTCAGAGATCTATTCATGTTGTCTATTGCTCAGAGATCTATTCATATTGTCTATTGCTCAGAGATCTATTCATGTTGTCTATTGCTCAGAGATCTATTCATGTTGTCTATTACTCCGAGATCTATTCATGTTGTCTATTGCTCAGAGATCTATTCACATTGTCTATTGCTCAGAGATCTATTCATGTTGTCTATTGCTCAGAGATCTATTCATGTTGTCTATTACTCCGAGATCTATTCATGTTGTCTATTGCTCAGAGATCTATTCACATTGTCTATTGCTCAGAGATCTATTCATGTTGTCTATTGCTCAGAGATCTATTCATGTTGTCTATTGCTCAGAGATCTATTCATGTTGTCTATTACTCAGAGATCTATTCATGTTGTCTATTGCTCAGAGATCTATTCATATTGTCTATTACTCAGAGATCTATTCATGTTGTCTATTGCTCAGAGATCTATTCATGTTGTCTATTACTCCGAGATCTATTCACATTGTCTATTGCTCAGAGATATATTCATGTTGTCTATTACTCAGAGATCTATTCATGTTGTCTATTGCTCAGAGATCTATTCATATTGTCTATTACTCAGAGATCTATTCATGTTGGCTATTGCTCAGAGATGTATTCATGCTGTCTATCACTCAGAGATCTATCCATGTTGTCTATTACTCAGAGATCTATTCATGGTGTCTATTACTCAGAGATCTATTCATGTTGTCTATTGCTCAGAGATGTATTCATGCTGTCTATCACTCGGAGATCTATCAATGTTGTCTATTACTCAGAGATCTATTTATGGTGTCTATTACTCAGAGATCTATTCATGTTGTCTATTACTCAGAGATCTATTCATGCTGTCTATCACTCAGAGATCTATTCATGTTGGCTATTGCTCAGAGATCTATTCATATTGTCTATTACTCAGAGATCCATTCGTGTTGTCTATTACTCAGAGATCTATTCATGTTGTCTATTGCTCAGAGATATATTCATGTTGTCTATTGCTCAGAGATCTATTCATGGTGTCTATTACTCAGAGATCTATTCATGTTGGCTATTGCTCAGAGATCTATTCATGTTGGCTATTGCTCAGAGATCTATTCATGTTGGCTATTGCTCAGAGATCTATTCACATTGTCTATTGCTCAGAGATCTATTCGTGTTGTCTATTACTCAGAGATCTATTCATGTTGGCTATTGCTCAGAGATGTATTCATGCTGTCTATCACTCAGAGATCTATCCATGTTGTCTATTACTCAGAGATCTATTCATGCTGTCTATCACTCAGAGATCTATTCATGTTGGCTGTTGCTCAGAGATCTATTCATGTTGTCTATTACTCAGAGATCCATTCGTGTTGTCTATTACTCAGAGATCTATTCATGTTGTCTATTGCTCAGAGATCTATTCACATTGTCTATTGCTCAGAGATCTATTCATGTTGTCTATTGCTCAGAGATCTATTCATGTTGTCTATTGCTCAGAGATCTATTCATGTTGGCTATTATTCAGAGATCTATTCATGTTGTCTATTGCTCAGAGATCTATTCATATTGTCTATTACTCAGAGATCTATTCATGTTGTCTATTGCTCAGAGATCTATTCATGTTGTCTATTACTCCGAGATCTATTCACATTGTCTATTGCTCAGAGATCTATTCATGTTGTCTATTACTCAGAGATCTATTCATGTTGTCTATTGCTCAGAGATCTATCCATGTTGTCTATTACTCAGAGATCTATTCATGTTGGCTATTGCTCAGAGATGTATTCATGCTGTCTATCACTCAGAGATCTATCCATGTTGTCTATTACTCAGAGATCTATTCATGGTGTCTATTACTCAGAGATCTATTCATGTTGTCTATTACTCAGAGATGTATTCATGCTGTCTATCACTCAGAGATCTATCAATGTTGTCTATTACTCAGAGATCTATTCATGGTGTCTATTACTCAGAGATCTATTCATGTTGTCTATTACTCAGAGATCTATTCATGCTGTCTATCACTCAGAGATCTATTCATGTTGGCTATTGCTCAGAGATCTATTCATATTGTCTATTACTCAGAGATCCATTCGTGTTGTCTATTACTCAGAGATCTATTCATGTTGTCTATTGCTCAGAGATATATTCATGTTGTCTATTGCTCAGAGATCTATTCATGGTGTCTATTACTCAGAGATCTATTCATGTTGGCTATTGCTCAGAGATCTATTCATGTTGGCTATTGCTCAGAGATCTATTCATGTTGGCTATTGCTCAGAGATCTATTTACATTGTCTATTGCTCAGAGATCTATTCGTGTTGTCTATTACTCAGAGATCTATTCATGTTGGCTATTGCTCAGAGATGTATTCATGCTGTCTATCACTCAGAGATCTATCCATGTTGTCTATTACTCAGAGATCTATTCATGCTGTCTATCACTCAGAGATCTATTCATGTTGGCTATTGCTCAGAGATCTATTCATGTTGTCTATTGCTCAGAGATCTATTCATGTTGTCTATTGCTCAGAGATCTATTCATGTTGTCTATTACTCAGAGATCTATTCACATTGTCTATTGCTCAGAGATCTATTCATGTTGTCTATTGCTCAGAGATCTATCAATGTTGTCTATTACTCAGAGATCTATTCATGGTGTCTATTACTCAGAGATCTATTCATGTTGTCTATTACTCAGAGATCTATTCATGCTGTCTATCACTCAGAGATCTATTCATGTTGGCTATTGCTCAGAGATCTATTCATATTGTCTATTACTCAGAGATCCATTCGTGTTGTCTATTACTCAGAGATCTATTCATATTGTCTATTGCTCAGAGATATATTCATGTTGGCTATTACTCAGAGATCTATTCATGTTGTCTATTACTCAGAGATCTATTCATGTTGGCTATTGCTCAGAGATCTATTCATGTTGGCTATTGCTCAGAGATCTATTCATGTTGGCTATTGCTCAGAGATCTATTCACATTGTCTATTGCTCAGAGATCTATTCGTGTTGTCTATTACTCAGAGATCTATTCATGTTGGCTATTGCTCAGAGATGTATTCATGCTGTCTATCACTCAGAGATCTATCCATGTTGTCTATTACTCAGAGATCTATTCATGCTGTCTATCACTCAGAGATCTATTCATGTTGGCTATTGCTCAGAGATCTATTCATGTTGTCTATTGCTCAGAGATCTATTCATGTTGTCTATTGCTCAGAGATCTATTCACATTGTCTATTGCTCAGAGATCTATTCATGTTGTCTATTGCTCAGAGATCTATTCATGTTGTCTGAGCTACTAGGGGCCGCGCAAAAAATAAAAAACGTTGAGTCTCTAAAAGGTGTCAGTGTCAGCCAAGACCTCACCAAAACTCGATCAAAAGTGGCTTATTTTGCCCGTAACGCCAACAGGGAAGGAAAAATCAACAAAACATCAGTTTGGGACGGAAAGATTTTCATTACAGACAAACACGATGAAAAGCATATGGCGACAACTGAATCGGACCTGCAGAAAATTCTCTTGACGTCATGGGCAATACGGGAGCTGGCCAGCCTAGCCATGGAACTGTAATGCATCCTGGTTATCTAGTGCGGTCGCCCAAGGACAATTATCATCAACCAATGATGCCACAATTCCAACCTCGATACCAACAAATACCTACGTGCAGTGGAGGTTTCGGTATGGGTCACCCTATGCCCCAAGAGCCCGGCGTGAGATTATACTGAGGATATGCCTTCCATTTAACATTATGTTTAGAAGTTTACTGTGAATAAAAACTCCATAAATTGTATACATTTTGTGTAAATGTTTGTTATAGCTTTCCATCTAAAAATGACTAGATATTTTCCTCATATGTCATGATAAAATAATTCGCAAATCTTGAGAGAAATAACTTTTCGAATTATATTATGATGTCTTTAAGATCCATATATTGACATTATTTTTCACATCTTCTAACATTGATTTAGAGTTATCCTTCTTTGTACACATCGTGTGACCCGGAGCCATATAAATGCCATGCCATTCCAGTCCTAAACGATCACTCAGGTACTTAATTCTTATTATTTGACCGACTACTATTTTTTGCCAATGTGAGATGCAGGTTAGCATGTCACATTTGTACATAGTGGGATGATAATGTTGTTTATATGTTACACAGTGTTTTATGTTTATTTCTTGTACCACGATGACCTTACATGTTTCATTATGTTACACTTACATGCTTGTTTGTTTGTTTGCAAATTAGTATTCGAAGCCACGAACTGTCCAACACTGACGCGGAACTTCTCATGGGATAATGAAATCACATAATATTTGTAACTATATCCGGTACCGCTCCAGGGTTGGACTGTTCTACTCGAGAGCCGCACAAAGACCTAAACATAAAAGTTTGGTTTTTGAGGATGTTCTCTTTGCAAATCTTATTTATGTACATTGAACTGCTGCTATTTGTGTTATGCTTTTAATATTACATGTATCCTTTATCTGTAGCAGAAATCATTCTAACCCAGCAGATGAGGTTATTGCTAACGATAAAACTATATTAAGTCATCAATTTATATTATTCTCTGTAATTAAGTTTTGGTTGTACTTAGTCATGATGTTGTCTGGTGATATAGAGTCAAACCCTGGACCGCTATCCAGGACGCCGGAAGCGTCGTCAATGTCTACGGAAGACGCTTATTTCATATTTTTTCGAGATTGTATGAAATCGTTTCTCTCATTTGTCCACCTGAACGTTCAGAGCCTTGTACCGAAATTTGATGTTATCAACGCTGAACTCCGAACTCCGAAACACAGATATCTTATGTTTAAGTGAGACCTGGCTCAACCCCGGCGTAAATGATAGCGACATACTATTGGATGGTTTTCATCCTCCCTTTTGAAACGATCGTGTTGGCAGTAGGGGTGGGGGCGTAGCCATATATATCAAGGATAATTTTGTTGCATCTAAAAGACAAGACCTTCTTGTCAGAGGAGTCGAATGTGTATGGGTCGAGGTCAGTATTAAGAGTCAGCAAAAAATTTAAATTGGCCTGTTTTACAGACCTCCTGACTCTGGTATTCAGACTTTTAACCTCATTCATCATTCTATTGACTTAGCTGTAGATACAGGCATTGATAACATTGTTATTTTGGGAGACTTTCTAAAAGCTTCTAATACGCATATGAGAAATATCATAATGAACTACGATATGATTCAATTGATAAACGAACCGACGCACTTCACGTAGAACAACAGTTCTTGTTTAAATCTGGTAATTACGAACCATAGAAATCTGTTAGACTTTGTACATGTAGGTCACTCCTTCCTTGATTCGATGGTACGATACTACTGCCCGATTTATGCTATCAGAGTAGAAAAGTCGGTGCGAACCTACTTTAAGCGTCGCATTTGGCTATATGACCGATGCGATGAAGAGGGTTTTTGCGACAAAATACGCTCTGTCGACTGGGACCGCGTCACTTCGGATGCTGATAATAATTTAGATGTACTTGTCGAATCTTTCACAGATATCCTTATTAAGTCTGCGTCAAAGACCATTCCAAATAAGGAAATCACTGTTCATAACTCAGATCCTCCGTGGATAAATAATACCGTTCGTCGCTATACGCAAACGCCGAAGACTACACAATAAGGTTTAAAAGTCCAACCTATCTCAACATTAGGCTGATTTCAGACGTCATAGAAACCAGATCGTCAATCTCTTATTCGAAGTCAACGACAAAAGTTTCTCGATAGCCTGGTTGAAAAACTGAGAACTAATACCACTGATATAAAGAAGTGGTGGGCTACAGCTTCACGGGTCGTAGGTTTCAAGATTCGTGACAAGAACATTCCTCCGCTAAAACAAAAAGATATTAATTTAAATAATGATCGAGACAAAGCTGAAGCTTTTAAAAAATATTTCGCGTCGCACTCAAATTTGGATGATAGTAATAAAACGGTACCGAACATCGATTCTATACCAGATAGACAACTTGTACGATATTAGTTTAGATAATGATCGAGACAAAGCTGAAGCTTTTAATAATTATTTCGCGTCGCACTCAAATTTGGATGATAGTAATAAAACGGTACCGAACATCGATTCTATACCAGATAGACAACTTGTACTTAGTCATGATGATGTCTGGTGATATAGAGTCAAACCCTGGACCGCTATCCAGGACGTTGGAAGCGTCGTCAACGTCTACCGAAGACGCCTTATTTAATAATTTTCGAGATTGTACTTATTACAGAGAGTAATGTAAAAGATGTGCTTCAAATTATTAATGTTACCAAGGCTTCTGGTCCCGATGGGGTCAGTCCGAGGTTGTTAAAATGGGATTTGATATACTTTGTAAGCCTCTTTGTACAATTTTTAATTTAAGTCTGTCGACTATGTATTTTCCGAAGTCACGGAAAAGGGCGAATGTGATACCGGTATTTAAGAAGGACGATAAAAGCTGTCTTGGTAATTATCGACCTATATCCTTATTGAGTGTTATAAGTAAAGTTTTCGAAAAGTGTGTTTACAAGCACTTGATGAATTTTATACTCAATATGTTGTCGGATCACCAGTCTGGTTTTACTCTGAAAGATTCTACAGTAAACCAGTTATTGTATTTATCAGACGTATTTTATAGAGCTCTAGACAAGGGGAAGGGTATACGCATTTTTTTTCGATATCAGTAAGGCTTTCGATCGTGTTTGGCATAGATGGTTGATTTATAAATTGCAAAATATGGGCGTCATGGGCAGATTATTAAACTGGTTCGACAGTTATCACTATGATAGAAAACAAAGGGTGGCTCTTAATGGTCAGGAGTCCTCATGGGTATCAATAAATGCTGGTGTTCCTCAAGGTTCTATTCTGGGTCCTATGTTATTTCTAGTATTTAGCAATGATATCGTTAATGAAGTTAATAAAACTTGCTGATGATAGTAGTATCTATGCTATAGTTTACAACCCTCTCTTGGCATCAATTATGCTTAATTCTGACATGCAAAGAATTAGTAGATGGTCCAAGAGATGGTTAGTTTCATTTAATCCTAAGAAAATTGAAACGTTGATAATCTCTAGGAAGGCTGATCCAGATTATCACCACCGGTTGCTCATGGATGGTACATTTATTACTACTGTCCAGTCACATAAGCATCTCGGTCTTATTTTCTGTAGTGATGGCGGCTGGTATACTCATATTAACGAGATTATTAAGAAGGCATCCATCCGTTTAAATCTTTTACGAAGTCTGAAGGTAATAGTTGACAGGAGATCTCTTGAGACCATGTACTTTTCATTTATTCGTCCTATTCTCGAATATGCAGATGTTATCTGGGACAATTGTACAGAATATATGGAGGATACATTGGAACAGATGAGGCTGCACGAATAGTCACTGGTGCTTCAAAACTGACTAGTTTGAATATTCTTATGCTAGAGACGGGGTGGGAGACATTGAGAGACAGACGGACAAATAACAAGATTATCTTATTCCATCAGATGGTCAACAACAATGCTCCTATGTATTTATCAAACTTAGTACCACCATCTCACGGTGACTTGCATGATAATGGCACTCGTAATGCTGCCAACCTGATCAACATACATACTAGAACTAGCTATTATCATAACAGTTTTTTACCATCATCTGTTAGATTGTGGAATCAGCTTCCGGTAGATACTAGAAATTTATCTTTATCTTGTTTAAAAAACCATATTCGAAACATTCGTCCTGTTCCCAAATATTTTTACGCTGGTAAGAGGATGGGTCAGATTTTTCATACTAGAATAAGAACCCAGAGTAGTGGCTTAAATGCCCACTTATTTTCCAAAAACATAGTCGAAAATCCGTTTTGTATATGTGGTCAAGTCGAAAGTTCTGAGCCTTATTTCTTAAATTGTGCCCAATACGATATTCAGAGGCGCCATATGTTAGACCGCCTGTCATATGCTCCCGTTACTGTAGATAAGCTGCTATATGGTGACAGTACTCATTCTGATAATGTGAACTCAGAAAACTTCATTGTAATTCAAGAATTTATATTGCATACTAAAAGGTTCAACTGATGTAATACTTGTACCCTAGGTAATTTGCGCTATTTTAAATCTTATTAGGGCTCTTGATACTGTTGGCTTTAAACTATATACATTATATTAACTACATTTATTAATGTTGTTTGGATTTATCAGTGTATGGTCATTATCTTTGATATGAAACCTTTTATTATTTTGTACCATCTCTGTTTATGTTTTCTTTGGGTGAGGAACTTGTAAAAGTTCTTGTCACTTGTTTTCCAATCCCAGTCTATGTTATCTGTTTGTTATAATGTCATCTATTTGCTATAAAATACTGTTTACACTATTGTCTCTGCCTATTTGTTAGCCTTCTTCTTAGTCTATTGCTCAGAAATCTATTCATGTTGTCTATTACTCCGAGATCTATTCATGTTGTCTATTACTCCGAGATCTATTCATGTTGTCTATTGCTCAGAAATCTATTCATGTTGTCTATTGCTCAGAGATCTATTCATGTTGTCTATTGCTCAGAGATCTATTCATGTTGTCTATTGCTCAGAGATCTATTCACATTGTCTATTGCTCAGAGATCTATTCATGTTGTCTACTGCTCAGAGATCTATTCATGTTGTCTACTGCTCAGAGATCTATTCACATTGTCTATTGCTCAGAGATCTATTCATGTTGTCTACTGCTCAGAGATCTATTCATATTGTCTATTGCTCAGAGATCTATTCATGTTGTCTATTGCTCAGAGATCTATTCATGTTGTCTATTACTCCGAGATCTATTCATGTTGTCTATTGCTCAGAGATCTATTCACATTGTCTATTGCTCAGAGATCTATTCATGTTGTCTATTGCTCAGAGATCTATTCATGTTGTCTATTGCTCAGAGATCTATTCATGTTGGCTATTATTCAGAGATCTATTCATGTTGTCTATTGCTCAGAGATCTATTCATATTGTCTATTACTCAGAGATCTATTCATGTTGTCTATTGCTCAGAGATCTATTCATGTTGTCTATTACTCCGAGATCTATTCACATTGTCTATTGCTCAGAGATATATTCATGTTGGCTATTACTCAGAGATCTATTCATGTTGTCTATTGCTCAGAGATCTATTCATATTGTCTATTACTCAGAGATCTATTCATGTTGGCTATTGCTCAGAGATGTATTCATGCTGTCTATCACTCAGAGATCTATCCATGTTGTCTATTACTCAGAGATCTATTCATGGTGTCTATTACTCAGAGATCTATTCATGTTGTCTATTGCTCAGAGATGTATTCATGCTGTCTATCACTCAGAGATCTATCAATGTTGTCTATTACTCAGAGATCTATTTATGGTGTCTATTACTCAGAGATCTATTCATGTTGTCTATTACTCAGAGATCTATTCATGCTGTCTATCACTCAGAGATCTATTCATGTTGGCTATTGCTCAGAGATCTATTCATATTGTCTATTACTCAGAGATCCATTCGTGTTGTCTATTACTCAGAGATCTATTCATGTTGTCTATTGCTCAGAGATATATTCATGTTGTCTATTGCTCAGAGATCTATTCATGGTGTCTATTACTCAGAGATCTATTCATGTTGGCTATTGCTCAGAGATCTATTCATGTTGGCTATTGCTCAGAGATCTATTCATGTTGGCTATTGCTCAGAGATCTATTCACATTGTCTATTGCTCAGAGATCTATTCGTGTTGTCTATTACTCAGAGATCTATTCATGTTGGCTATTGCTCAGAGATGTATTCATGCTGTCTATCACTCAGAGATCTATCCATGTTGTCTATTACTCAGAGATCTATTCATGCTGTCTATCACTCAGAGATCTATTCATGTTGGCTGTTGCTCAGAGATCTATTCATGTTGTCTATTACTCAGAGATCCATTCGTGTTGTCTATTACTCAGAGATCTATTCATGTTGTCTATTGCTCAGAGATCTATTCACATTGTCTATTGCTCAGAGATCTATTCATGTTGTCTATTGCTCAGAGATCTATTCATGTTGTCTATTGCTCAGAGATCTATTCATGTTGGCTATTATTCAGAGATCTATTCATGTTGTCTATTGCTCAGAGATCTATTCATATTGTCTATTACTCAGAGATCTATTCATGTTGGCTATTGCTCAGAGATCTATTCATGTTGTCTATTACTCCGAGATCTATTCACATTGTCTATTGCTCAGAGATATATTCATGTTGGCTATTACTCAGAGATCTATTCATGTTGTCTATTGCTCAGAGATCTATTCATATTGTCTATTACTCAGAGATCTATTCATGTTGGCTATTGCTCAGAGATGTATTCATGCTGTCTATCACTCAGAGATCTATCCATGTTGTCTATTACTCAGAGATCTATTCATGGTGTCTATTACTCAGAGATCTATTCATGTTGTCTATTGCTCAGAGATGTATTCATGCTGTCTATCACTCAGAGATCTATCAATGTTGTCTATTACTCAGAGATCTATTCATGGTGTCTATTACTCAGAGATCTATTCATGTTGTCTATTACTCAGAGATCTATTCATGCTGTCTATCACTCAGAGATCTATTCATGTTGGCTATTGCTCAGAGATCTATTCATATTGTCTATTACTCAGAGATCCATTCGTGTTGTCTATTACTCAGAGATCTATTCATGTTGTCTATTGCTCAGAGATATATTCATGTTGTCTATTGCTCAGAGATCTGTTCATGGTGTCTATTACTCAGAGATCTATTCATGTTGGCTATTGCTCAGAGATCTATTCATGTTGGCTATTGCTCAGAGATCTATTCATGTTGGCTATTGCTCAGAGATCTATTCACATTGTCTATTGCTCAGAGATCTATTCGTGTTGTCTATTACTCAGAGATCTATTCATGTTGGCTATTGCTCAGAGATGTATTCATGCTGTCTATCACTCAGAGATCTATCCATGTTGTCTATTACTCAGAGATCTATTCATGCTGTCTATCACTCAGAGATCTATTCATGTTGGCTATTGCTCAGAGATCTATTCATGTTGTCTATTGCTCAGAGATCTATTCATGTTGTCTATTGCTCAGAGATCTATTCATGTTGTCTATTGCTCAGAGATCTATTCACATTGTCTATTGCTCAGAGATCTATTCATGTTGTCTATTGCTCAGAGATCTATCAATGTTGTCTATTACTCAGAGATCTATTCATGGTGTCTATTACTCAGAGATCTATTCATGTTGTCTATTACTCAGAGATCTATTCATGCTGTCTATCACTCAGAGATCTATTCATGTTGGCTATTGCTCAGAGATCTATTCATATTGTCTATTACTCAGAGATCCATTCGTGTTGTCTATTACTCAGAGATCTATTCATGTTGTCTATTGCTCAGAGATATATTCATGTTGTCTATTGCTCAGAGATCTATTCATGGTGTCTATCACTCAGAGATCTATTCATGTTGTCTATTACTCAGAGATCTATTCATGTTGTCTATTGCTCAGAGATCTATTCATGTTGGCTATTGCTCAGAGATCTATTCACGTTGTCTATTGCTCAGAGATCTATTCGTGTTGTCTATTACTCAGAGATCTATTCATGTTGGCTATTGCTCAGAGATGTATTCATGCTGTCTATCACTCAGAGATCTATCCATGTTGTCTATTACTCAGAGATCTATTCATGCTGTCTATCACTCAGAGATCTATTCATGTTGGCTATTGCTCAGAGATCTATTCATGTTGTCTATTGCTCAGAGATCTATTCATGTTGTCTATTACTCCGAGATCTATTCATGTTGTCTATTGCTCAGAGATCTATTCACATTGTCTATTGCTCAGAGATCTATTCATGTTGTCTATTGCTCAGAGATCTATTCATGTTGTCTATTGCTCAGAGATCTATTCATGTTGGCTATTATTCAGAGATCTATTCATGTTGTCTATTGCTCAGAGATCTATTCATATTGTCTATTACTCAGAGATCTATTCATGTTGTCTATTGCTCAGAGATCTATTCATGTTGTCTATTACTCCGAGATCTATTCACATTGTCTATTGCTCAGAGATCTATTCATGTTGGCTATTACTCAGAGATCTATTCATGTTGTCTATTGCTCAGAGATCTATTCATATTGTCTATTACTCAGAGATCTATTCATGTTGGCTATTGCTCAGAGATGTATTCATGCTGTCTATCACTCAGAGATCTATCCATGTTGTCTATTACTCAGAGATCTATTCATGTTGTCTATTACTCAGAGATCTATTCATGTTGTCTATTGCTCAGAGATGTATTCATGCTGTCTATCACTCAGAGATCTATCAATGTTGTCTATTACTCAGAGATCTATTCATGGTGTCTATTACTCAGAGATCTATTCATGTTGTCTATTACTCAGAGATCTATTCATGCTGTCTATCACTCAGAGATCTATTCATGTTGGCTATTGCTCAGAGATCTATTCATATTGTCTATTACTCAGAGATCCATTCTTGTTGTCTATTACTCAGAGATCTATTCATGTTGTCTATTGCTCAGAGATATATTCATGTTGTCTATTGCTCAGAGATCTATTCATGGTGTCTATTACTCAGAGATCTATTCATGTTGGCTATTGCTCAGAGATCTATTCATGTTGGCTATTGCTCAGAGATCTATTCATGTTGGCTATTGCTCAGAGATCTATTCACATTGTCTATTGCTCAGAGATCTATTCGTGTTGTCTATTACTCAGAGATCTATTCATGTTGGCTATTGCTCAGAGATGTATTCATGCTGTCTATCACTCAGAGATCTATCCATGTTGTCTATTACTCAGAGATCTATTCATGCTGTCTATCACTCAGAGATCTATTCATGTTGGCTATTGCTCAGAGATCTATTCATGTTGTCTATTACTCAGAGATCCATTCGTGTTGTCTATTACTCAGAGATCTATTCATGTTGTCTATTGCTCAGAGATATATTCATGTTGTCTATTGCTCAGAGATCTATTCATGGTGTCTATTACTCAGAGATCTATTCATGTTGGCTATTGCTCAGAGATCTATTCATGTTGGCTATTGCTCAGAGATCTATTCATGTTGGCTATTGCTCAGAGATCTATTCACATTGTCTATTGCTCAGAGATCTATTCGTGTTGTCTATTACTCAGAGATCTATTCATGTTGGCTATTGCTCAGAGATCTATTCACATTGTCTATTACTCAGAGATCTATTCATGTTGTCTATTAAATCAGAGATCTATTCGTGTTGTCTATTACTCAGAGATCTATTCACATTGTCTATTACTCAGAGATCTATTCATGTTGTCTATTACTCAGAGATCTATTCATGTTGTCTATTACTCAGAGATCTATTCATGTTGTCTATTGCTCAGAGATCTATTCATGGTGTCTATTACTCAGAGATGTATTCATGTTGTCTATTACTCGGAGATCTATTCATGTTGTCTACTGTTAATTGTCCATTTACTCTGTATATTACTCAGTGTTCTATTGATATAAGTCTATCGTTTTTTATTCCATTGAAGCATATATAGTACAGTACTAGTATATTGTATATAGTGTATACCATCAAAGCAGTGGGTTTGTTGTTATATCGCAAGGAAAAAAATGAAAGTTTATATTTTACATTTCGTATTGCTGTAGATTAAAATTTCATTCAAAGTTCAACAGATAAAGCTATTTCATAAAGCAAATCTATAAAACTATGGGCTGGAATGTCTTGCGTCTATGAAAAACAACAGTTTATTATATGATGCAATCAAGATAATACTGGGTTATTACAAGCCAAAACACACACAGGCTAGAATTTTTATTAGATAAATAATAAAACATTGAATTATATGCATCTTTTCATTGACGAACACAGGGTTTAATCTCTAACAGTCTACAACCCTGCAAATATATATAAAAGAACAATAAATATTCAATATATTTTTTGTTGTTAAATGTTAACATTATTCAAATATCTTTGGAATTTTGAGAAATCTTTTCATCTTACTCCGCATATAAATATATTTAACTACTAAAATTGTATTTTTTTTAAACAAATGTATATTAAACAGATTTTTTCCCTGTTGTTTTAAATACAATTATCATTTTCTTAATAAATGAAAATAATTTCAAATTTATTTCAAGAACTAGGCCGATTTTTTCTGCCTTTATAATCCGATGTTAGTTTTGTGATTTGTCGGATATCGCCAAAACAAAACAACAAAAGCGAGTGTACGATTAACCGTTCCACTCAAGAACCCGTACGGCACTTTTTAACATTAAAAAGTTCAGTGAAAATCGTGTATCTTAATGAAGGCTGTGGTGAGTGCCACTTGTATGATGCTTTTTATATTATATTTAATTATATACCTTCAGAATTCATCAATCTATCTACGTCATCCAAAGCCTCATCCAGTAATGACTTGTTGTAGCTGGCCACACATTTGAGGGCGTTTAATTCACGCTCTGAAAGGATGTGCACAATATTTAACTAAAAGCTATAATGATAAAAGATATAATCATTTATTGTGTGTTCGGTTTTTTGTTTTGTTTGTTTGTTTGTTTTATATGGTTTTCCGCGCCAGTTTTAGCAATATGTAAGATTTATAAGGGCGTCCTTAAGCGCCTCACCTTCGAAAAAAATAGCAATAAGGTAATTAACAGCACAAATAGATTTGTACAGAATTTCTAAATAAGCCTTGATCTAAAAGCTTTTAATATGACAACAAACAAACGGCACATGCGAAAATTAATGCCTCGTGCATTTTTATGTGTGAACTCCAGCTAAAAAAAACATACCAATGTAATCTTTTAGCATGGCGAGCTCAGCCCTCACTTTAACTGCTTCGATATTGACTCGCAGCTGGTCCTCAGAAGTATTCAGATAAGGTTTGGCCTGACGCAACCATTTACTTCTGTAATCGTTAAACTGGTTATGTAACAGGTTCAGATCGTTTGTATCTTTGGTAATATCGGTTTTGAGTTTTTCACAGTTTCTGCTCAGTTTTCTGAGTGGCATTTCAATGCCAGAGTTCTTACTCCTGCTTTCTGCAAATTAATATAAAATCTATTACTGACATTTAAACAACAGCTTGACATTTCTTACCAACTACTAGTACTATGACCTTCGATAAAAAATTCTTTACAAATCTTTGCATAGAAATTAATACAGTAAGATCAAGGTTAAATAGTATATACATGTATGACCCATAACCCGGAACTAGTTCAAAGTCTCTTTTTGCTCTTAGTTTAATTATATTTTAAACAAATTTTAGCATACAAAAAAGAGTCAGTTAATTGGCTGTCTTGTAAAGTAATCTCGCGCTTTCTCGTTCGTAGAACCCACGTGAGGTGGTAAAATCCGATTCCATATTGTATATTTTTTTTCAAGGAGTTTCTACGATATCTACAATAATACCTTCGAGAAATATTTGAAGTCCTTCGATAATGGTGGCTCCTTTCTGACACCTCTCCGCCATTTCTTTAACTTCTACAAAAAGATCAGATAGTGTTTAAACAATATAACAGTTAAGTGTAATACTTCGACTCAAATATATCTACATATAGCAACATTTAAAATGAAAAATATAAGATAACAAACCTCTTCAAAAATATTTTCATATAAAACATCTGTTCACAAATAATTTCAAAAACTTACTTTTACGCATTATCCTGTTGATTCGATGTCGGAGGTACGTTATATAGGATAGTATAAAACAAACGAAAACCATAGCTGTATCTAATACTGATAGACCGGATTTCTGAAAAAAAACGAAAAAAAAAAGATTGCAATTTGGCTTATTGCTGGTTTTATTTGTTACATATGTTTACACTTTTTTGTTTAAATGGTGTTAAACGCCACTTCCTGCATTTTTTCAGCTACATATATATCATGGCGTCTAGTTTTAATTGGGTTAGAAGGCCGGGGCACCCACAGAAGACCACCGCCATCAGGTAGGAAAACTGGCCATCCTTGTAAAATAAGATTAGAGTGGAGTCGAGCACATACTACTCGCAGTGTTGACAGGCAAATGATCAATAGTAAACTATATTTTACACACATGGCCACCGAGGCTCCAGAGACGAATTAGTTAAAAAAAATTACTACGCGAGAATAGTGTCATAACAATACTGCGTTGTGGTGAAGAAATCTTTTTGTTATCTAGATGTGGCCTGTTGGGTGATTCCATATACCCAATAATCTGCGTTATGATACCAGAATATATTTTCGACAAACTTGCATCGCGCATTTTTTAAATTTAAAAAACAATTTTTTGGTTGGAAAAAATCACCGATAACATTTCAAATTCGATCATTTTGTAGAATAGTGACGTGACTATGAAGGAGATAAGACTTACATCTTTATTGTCCAAACTGTGAATATCATTTACATTAAAGAGTGAGTTACTCTGGATATAATATCTGAAAAAGAATCATACTTATTATTGAAGTTGTCAACTTATCAAGCGCTCATTCATATGGATAGATTTTTATCTTCGTGCTTAACATATTTAAATAGGTATGCTTCTGTAAATACAAATATCTGAAACGCAATAAAGCAAACAAACAAACTAACAAATAGATAATATCGTATTCATCTAATATATTTATTTTGTAGAATATGTTTATGTGTATGTGAATTGTTTTAGAAATACAAACCATTGAAGATTGTAAACAATTTTAATTTTTTAGCTATTTCTCAGTCTCAGTCATAAAAATGCGTCTAGATTTTTGGTAAGTGACCGTATTACTCGGAGAACCCTTGACCTTCGGAAGACAATTTGACAGTCAAACTAAGGATGGAATTGAGCTCATTTTGACCGCAGTCAGAATCAAACTCACAACCCTAGTGTTGACACACCGGTGGTCATCAGCTAACGACCAACGAGGCACTTTGTAAACAAATAATAGCAATTGCAACATTTTAAAAACGTACCTATCATTTATATCTCGATTGACGAGTCGTAGTTGAACCAGAACACAAATAAATATCAAAAGAAACCGCATCATGCCGTTCTCTTCATGCAGAGCTTCTGTATGAGTAGTCAATAGTAACGTCAATAGTAACGTAACGTCATAGATACCCCATAATTCAATCTGTTATTGACCCAACGTCATTGTTAAAGCGGACGATGCCTTTACCGATGTGCAACGTCGCAGCATTAAGAAGCATACATTTTGTAAAAATAAGTGACAAGAATTATTAGCTATTTACAAACCATTATTAAACGATATTCATCACATATGTGGAGAGAACCACAACCCTAAAGCGGCAGTATCTTCCGTTTATAGAAACATTCTGCTAGCTTCCGTATTTTATCTGTATGTATTATACTTAATAGTTTTATCCAGTTTCAATCTCTTTATTTTAAATGTATGACTTAAAATTTGGCAATCTTTCCTTAGAAAATGGTAAATATTTTTTTTAACTAATATTGATCTGCAAAGTAAAACTATATCATCAGCGTACAATAGAATGGATATTGTTGGTTTGTTTGTTTGCACAAGAAGTAGTTATGGAGAGGTAATTGTTTGAACACCGTTTAAATTTATAAGCTTCCTTTACAAGACACATTAGACAAAGTTAACAGCATTCTGCATTCTCTAACGAGGTTGTTGGTGACAATTTAACAATTATTGTGCAGTATCTTGCTGATTTGTCTTTAATTTCAATAACATGCCACAATTTGGATTGCAATTAAAAACGTACAAACGTATCAATCTTGTGTCCAGGGACCACACTGGGAGGGTTCCTAATGCACGACCCACAGAGCAGCCATGTACGTCCTCGGATGAATGATAGGGGAGACCCTCTCGTTGGGAAGGAGGGTGTCAAGTTATAAAACGGAAATCATGACCGCGAGCTTAGTAGGTAAAGTATTAGGAGAGTACCAAAAGTAGCTCATTGCACTATAAAGACCCATTTTGAGATTTCGAAAAAGAGTAGGCTCATTGTAGCTGCTACAAAAGGCTAAATTCTCAGCCCTTACCCAATACTCAATACTTTTCCAGAATTTGTGTTGAAAGATTGTAGATTATGTGTCTGTTGTACAATGTGAGGCCATTTCATGGTATTGGAGCCGCATCATTAGCGTTGTTGGAGGCAAAATTTAAGTCGCAAATACATGTATTATCAACATCAACAATATACTTTCACCCAGTGTGTTCCAGTCCTGCTATGTTTGGACAACAAATTATCTTTTTATATTGCGTTTTTTTTTTTATCAATTTTTAATTTCAGTAGAGTATTTTCTATTGTTTAGCTTATCATGTGTTATTGTTTTTATTTACTGCATAGTTTTTGTCTAAAAGATTTTATTGAGTTAACCAAGTCGCATCAAGTTAATCAACACTATAATAAAACAGTATACTAGCATTTGATCTATTACGATATAACAACAATGAGTGAGGGTATATTTTACGCAACAGCCATGGTGTAATACCATCTGACCCGCTAGGTCTAGTGGAATTAAGTATTTCCAGTTGGTCTTTCACCTCCTTTTCAGTACTGGTAACGTCAGGAGATGATCTGCCTGATGGGTTTACTGGCTCATCAGGAAGATCAGGTTCCTCATCCAGATGTGATATGTTTACACAATATTTATTGAATACATCACATTTATCAGTGGGGTCAGGGGAGATCATAGGGAAAGGGGAGGGAAACGATTAAAGTCGATGCTAGAACATGGCGGATGCCATACTCGATGTCTCTCGGTTTTTACAATAACGTCCCAAGTAACGTCGGAAAAATCGTATTGCGAGATCAATTTCATTGGACTGTGTACTGACCCCTAAACAATACAGGATACTGCCGATGTAAGCCGGAAAATATCGAAAACAATTAGAAGTCAATAAATAGGTGAATGGGTGGAACCTGACACGTGTTGAAATTTTCTTTACACCACAGAACATCTTGCATGCTTTTTAAAAAAAATTCAACCAAATCATGTTTCCGTTTAAACCTTATTGAATACAATGCTATATATACTCTGGTAAACGTGATTTATTTTAGTCTAGCAGTGGTTCTCCAGCGTGTAAGTTTAGTATTCACTTTGGACATAGATAGCTTTTGTGCTAGTAATATTAGCTGTTATATTATTACTGTTGCGTGATTTTTTATTTTTGTTATTTTGGATTTTTTCATTTTATTTATGTGAATTATTGATATATAATATCCTTGATGCAAAGGAGAATTATTATATTGTCTCTTGTTTTGTATTGCATTTAAACAAAATTGTTTTGGTTAATTTCTGCATCGTTTTTGGTATGGTTTCCTATTTACATTTTATTGCGATATAGAATATCCTTGTGGCGAAGAAGAATTATTTACAATTTGTCTCTTGTTTGGTATTGCATTTAACAAAATATTTTTTGTTAATTTATGCATTGTTTTTGATAGGATTTTGTTGTTTGCTTTATTTGTTTATATAGTGTCAGTAGGGTAGAACTGACCAAAAGTCATACTAATGCATACATGTATTTGAATTCATTGTAAATTTGTTAATTTTTTTCTTTGTTTTTTCATATACTGTTACTGAGCTGATACGGGTATTTGAGCCAACAACACTCAGTACAGAAATTTAAAAAGTAAGTAATCATTTTATAATTTGTTTACAATAACAAATACATGTATCAGCTTGGTTACATAATCTGGTCTATGTGTAGATACATGTTATCAATTTCTGGAATAACTACGGTTCTCCATAGATAATGCATTGAAATTTGCATAGCGAGTCTATTGTATGCATAATATAAAGTGATGCATATTTGTACCTTTATTAATTTAATGAACCCCTAATGGGTTTGGGTTCTGCAATACTTAAGTTTAACAACCAAACTGACATACCTCGATGTGAAATATTGCTCTTGCTAAATCTCAATTTCTCTTTTACTATACTACATAGTCAAACAGAAATTTATCATTTTTTCTAACAGCAATGCAATACATATACTAATACATTGCAAGGAGGCATGTCAGAATGGATACCAAATGAGTGAATACACAATATAAATTAATAAATTATAATTTTGTAAAATTATCCTGACCCCAGTGCTTGTGCGAACAACTGATAATTGAAACTGCAACCTGGCTTCATATTGCAATATAGCAATAATAGCTTTTACCAGATTTTTGGTAAGTGACCGTATTACTCGGAGAACCCTTGACCTTCGGAAGACAATTTGACAGTCAAACTAAGGATGGAATTGAGCTCATTTTGACCGCAGTCAGAATCAAACTCACAACCCTAGTGTTGACACACCGGTGGTCATAAGCTAACGACCAACGAGGCACTTTGTAAACAAATAATAGCAATTGCAACATTTTAAAAACGTACCTATCATTTATATCTCGATTGACGAGTCGTAGTTGAACCAGAACACAAATAAATATCAAAAGAAACCGCATCATGCCGTTCTCTTCATGCAGAGCTTCTGTATGAGTAGTCAATAGTAACGTCAATATTAACGTAACGTCATAGATACCCCATAATTCAATCTGTTATTGACCCAACGTCATTGTTAAAGCGGACGATGCCTTTACCGATGTGCAACATCGCAGCATTAAGAAGCATACATTTTGTAAAAATAAGTGACAAGAATTATTAGCTATTTACAAACCATTATTAAACGATATTCATCACATATGTGGAGAGAACCACAACCCTAAAGCGGCAGTATCTTCCGTTTATAGAAACATTCTGCTAGCTTCCGTATTTTATCTGTATGTATTATACTTAATAGTTTTATCCAGTTTCAATCTCTTTATTTTAAATGTATGACTTAAAATTTGGCAATCTTTCCTTAGAAAATGGTAAATATTTTTTTTAACTAATATTGATCTGCAAAGTAAAACTATATCATCACCGTACAATAGAATGGATATTGTTGGTTTGTTTGTTTGCACAAGAAGTAGTTATGGAGAGGTAATTGTTTGAACACCGTTTAAATTTATAAGCTTCCTTTACAAGACACATTAGACAAAGTTAACAGCATTCTGCATTCTCTAACGAGGTTGTTGGTGACAATTTAACAATTATTGTGCAGTATCTTGCTGATTTGTCTTTAATTTCAATAACATGCCACAATTTGGATTGCAATTACAAACGTACAAACGTATCAATCTTGTTTCCGGGGACCACACTGGGAGGGTTCCTAATGCACGACCCACAGAGCAGCCATGTACGTCCTCGGATGAATGATAGGGGAGACCCTCTCGTTGCGAAGGAGGGTGTCAAGTTATAAAACGGAAATCATGACCGCGAGCTTAGTGGGTAAAGTATTAGGAGAGTACCAAAAGTAGCTCATTGCACTATAAAGACCCATTTTGAGATTTCGAAAAAGAGTAGGCTCATTGTAGCTGCTACAAAAGGCTAAATTTTCAGCCCTTCAATACTTTTCCAGAATTTGTGTTGAAAGATTGTAGATTATGTGTCTGTTGTACAATGTGAGGCCACTTCATGGTAGTGGAGCCGCATCATTAGCGTTGTTGGAGGCAAAATTTACGTCGCAAATACATGTATTATCAACATCAACAATATACTTTCACCCAGTGTGTTCCAGTCCTGCTATGTTTGGACAACAAATTATCTTTTTATATTGCGTTTTTTTTTATCAATTTTTAATTTCAGTAGAGTATTTTCTATTGTTTAGCTTATCATGTGTTATTGTTTTTATTTACTGCATAGTTTTTGTCCAAAAGATTTTGTTGAGTTAACCAAGTCGCATCAAGTTAATCAACACTATAATAAAACAGTATACTAGCATTTTATGTATTACGATATAACAACAATGAGTGAGGGTATATTTTACGCAACAGCCATGGTGTAATACCATCTGGCCCGCTAGGTCTAGTGGAATTAAGTATTTCCAGTTGGTCTTTCACCTCCTTTTCAGTACTGGTAACGTCAGGAGATGATCTGCCTGGGTTTACTGGCTCATCAGGAAGATCAGGTTCCTCATCCAGATGTGATATGTTTGCACAATATTTATTGAATACATCACATTTATCAGTGGGGTGTATTATAATAAAAAACAAAAAAATGGCGGCGGGTGTTCACGTCAGGAATGTTCAGTCCGAGAATAATTTGTGTTTAAGCGGATTAACATTATCAGATGCCTCTAATGTCAGTAGAAATGATGGTTTGTTAGACATGTGTAACACTATTCGATCAAGTATAGAGTATTCCCCACAGAATTCTGATTTTTTGAGAGCTTTTGTTGACCCGGGTACCCCACGCACAATGAATGACCATATAAACAATACCAGTATGTTCGATTTGGATACTTTAATGACTACCAGTACACAAAACTCTCACTCCTCCCAAGATTTTATACCAAACCAAGAGTTTTGGTCTGCTTTAGACGAACAATTATCTAACTTACCTCGTGATTTATATATTCCAAAGCTTATAGAGCTGGTTAATGAAAATGAAAACACCATAACATGGTATAGAACATTGTTGACAAGTCGTGCTAGAGGTGTAAATGGGTGTCCAGAGGGGCCATTGATAAATCGTAAAACTACAGTTAAAAGTACTGCTATGCAAAAAATTGCTCGAGATTGCTATTTTCTACATTCATTCCTACACGGGGATAAAACTGGTATAGAGGAGGTATTCCGTAAAGACGATTCCAAGTCATCCACTGATCCCCCTCGCCCTGTTTCCACCATCAATACAGTTGAGGATAGAGTAACTTTACAAAAAGCAATTCAGAGAATTTGTGAACTTGAAAACTCGGAAACATCTTATAAGCAAACTGTTGATAAACTTTTTTGTGAGAATAAAAAGTTAAAATCGGAGTTAGCCAATTTGACTGACAAAGTAGACGAGCTCATGATAACCATTGATAGAAAATTTAACCATTTTTAACTATAAAGTGTTAAATGATGGTACAAAATCGCTCGACGAACATGTTGAACATATTGCAAGGACAAATTTTGAGAAAATCGAGACAGAACTTAACCGTCACGATAAACTTTTTACAAATGTGCATAAAAGCTTGGTGAATTAAAATCAAAAGTAAATCAATCATATGCAAGTGTCACGTCCCCGAAGAGGACCCCATTCAATGACAGTGAGAGTCCGAAACCGGTTGTAAATACTACTCAAAAGTCGAACAATGAGAATACACAACCGCGTGTACGTACCTCTACAGAACATGTTAACGGTTCACCGCCCGAGATATATTCTATTGTCAAAGACCAACCGGCGACTACTGCGAGTCTGGGATCAGTTATGAACTCTTCTCTAAAGTCGAACAATAAGAATACACAACAAGGTGTTCACACGACAGAACCTGTTATCGGCCCACTTTATGTGATAGATTCTGTTCTGAAAGATCGACCGGTGATCAAACCTATAGAAACCGATAACATTAACATTAACATTGCAAACTCGAATCAAGACTCTGTTTATACCGCACATAATGATTCTGTACTTACGTATAAAATTCCAACACGAAACGGTGGTGTTACTGCACTTACTAGACCAGTAGATGATGATTATTTCCGAGAAAGCGAACAGCCAGATTCTATCTTTCTGGTATTGACGTCAGATCAACACGGAACGGTATCTGGTCTCACCTTGAGAAACGTGGTGTTCAAGTTCATATTTTGAGACTCTTCAGTCCTAAAAACGATTACAGCATTGTAATGTCTGCCAAATTAAATGTTTCTCTAGAATGCGCATCTATGGTAGAAGCTGAAAATTTCTAGCCGAAAGGTGTGTCTTGTCGACGATGGAAGAGTAACCGGGAGTGGTACAGCTCAAACGAGGGTGACAATTTCCAAACCAATCATGATTATTAAACTTACTGTTATAATATTGGTTTTGCTTTTGTACGCTCTTAATATTTTTATGACTGAGTTAAATATAATCGCATGGAATGTACGGGGCATAATGTCCTCGACTTTATGTCTCATAAACTTATTGTATAGGTATAATTGTGATATTTGTATTATCAGTGAACATAAATTGATGCCTTCGTCATTAAAATTTTTGACAAGTATAGATAGAAATTACAGATGTGTATGTAAAACTGATGAATTACCGGATAATTATAGAGCATATCACGGTAAAGGCGGTATAGGTTTATTGTATAAATCGTCTTTGCAGTTTAGTGTTAAAGAAATAGAAGGTATCGAATCCAACCGTATTGTTGGTATTGAGTTGAAAGGTGCAGAACCAATGTTTATATTTGGTACTTAATTACCAGCAGATGATAAGATAGACAATTACATAAATGAGTTAAATGTCCTTGATTACTTGTATTCTTACTATTGTAACTTCGGTAGTGTTATTATAGCCGGTGATTTAAATGGTAGTTTAATGGTAGATGACATAAGCCATTCAAAAAGAGCTAAGTCACATGAGTAGTTGAAGTTTGTAAATAGACATCGCATTTCACATATTGGTTCTGATATTGTTTTTGTAGGTTCACGTTTTTCGTATACAACCAAACGTACTATGTTAGATTATTTTCTTATTGATAGGCGTACTAAACGGCAGTTGAGATCTTATGAAATACTTGCTGAAGGTTCCTTTACTAGCACGTCTGATCATCTCCCTATATCCATTAAAATTGGGTTGTGCTCAAACCCTCATTATATATATAAACCCATTATGCACCTCCCAGCGTGGCATAAGGCTTCCGAGGAACAATTGCTGTGTTATACTAACTGTCTTCACGAGTCTTTAGACGCTCTCATGCAACGGGAACTTACCAATCCATGTAACAACATTGACAATTTGTACGACGAGTTCGTTGATATTGTACATTCATGCTGTGACCGATCTATTCCTTAATGCGGATTCAATCCAAGAACCAAACCATATTGGTCAGTTGAAGTCAAGACAGCTCATGATAAAGAACGATACTTCCGACAGACTTGGATAGCTGATGGACGACCAAGTGGAATGACTTTCGATAGTTATAAAAACTATAAGCGTGCGAAAGGTGATTTCAGAAGAATACAACAAGCTGCCGCGGATGAATATATTCGTAAAACTTATGATGATATAAACGTTGCAGCTGAATGCGACATACGGCTATTCTGGAAACTCGTGAAACGTAAAAACACATTCCAAAGTAAAATATATCCGGAAATAATTTATAACAAGTGAGTAACTCTCCGGAATCAGTTGCTGAAGCCTTTGGGGAATATTTTTGTGACCTGTATAACGGATCGGTAAATGATAATTTTGACGCTGAAATTAAACAACGAGTTGATTCAACCTATAGTAAAGTTAAAAACTCTGATGTTGATAGCGATATGACGTTAAATGGTGGTACCATATCTGAAACGGAAGTTAGTAAATTTATTAAAGACTTGAAACGTCAAAAAGCTGGAGGATATGATCGTATTCAATATGAACATTTCATACATGGTAGAGTTCCAGTAGTACGTTTTCTAACTTTTTTATTTAACACTGTTGTACGAAGTGGTCGTATTCCGAAATCTTGGAAAAATGGATTTATAGTACCGCTGTACAAAGGCAATGGAAAACCGAAGAATTCCCCTGGCAGTTACCGTCCAATAAGCTTGCTGTCGTGCACCTTAAAATTGTTTGAACAGATACTTAAGTCACGCTTGGAATGTGTAATATCCGATCATCATACGTTCCCAAACCCCCAGCAGCAAGGATTCCAGAAAGGTCTCAGCTGCCTAACAGCTTCTTTTAACCTTCATGAAACACTGTATTATAATTTAGAATTGGCACAAAATGTATATGTTGCATTTTTAGATAGTAGAAAAGCTTTTGACACCGTATGGCGTAGGGGATTGATGTATAATAACAAATTAGGGGTAAAAGGTAAATTGTGGCGAATCTTTGATGACTGTCATATTGATACTAATAGCGCAATTGTTGTAAATCAAACTCAATCATGTTTCTTCCCTGTCCTTGAAGGTGTAAGACAATGTGGTGTTTTGTCCGGTATTTTATACTTAGTTTTTATTAACGATCTATTGTATGATTTGGAAATGTCAAATCCTAATATCGGTATTCTTAATATTACCAGTTGTGCTCCTTCTCTTGCAGATGATATATCATGCATTGGTAACAACCCGGCTATTATCCAACGTATGCTTGATGTCTGCTATACTTATTCTAGAAAATGGCATTTCAAGTTTAGTGCAAGTAAATCATCTATTATTCGCTTCTCAATGAACACCAGAAACCCTCCTGTAGACTTTGTCTGGAAAATAGGCGATGACGTTGTACCCGTTGTCCAAAATCAAACCCATCTAGGAATTGAATTGAATGCGCATTTTAAATCTCACGAAAGAACTTCTAACTGTTGTCGAAAAGGTAGAAACTGTTACTTTGCAATAAAAGAAATATAGTCTGAGCGGACTAATCCAAATGTCTTGATTAAGCTTTATAATTCCGTAATTTTACCATCCTTACTTTATGGCTGTGAAATGTGGACTAATTTAAAATCTGCGGACTTGGCTTCCTTAAACGTGTTCAAACACTTTATTGTCAAAGATATTCTGAGAGTAAAACGGCAAACACGCTCTGACATGTGCGAGAGCATCCTTGGTCTTCACCCAATCATTAGTCAGATAGATAAAAGAAAGCTGCTCTTTTTACAAAAACTTTGTTCTTTGGACTATAACAATTTATCGAAAAACATTTTTCTTGCGAGATTATTCTTATATTTATACCAACCGTGCAAAAAATCATTGGGATTTATACCAGACATTATTAGTATATTGTACCGCTATGGACTAGAGGAATATCTTTCTACGTTTATCAATGAATGCCATTTTCGTTGAAACATGCCTGGAAAAAGATAGTGAATTCCAAAATTAACGAAGTTCAAACCGAAAATTGGGAACAACGTACAAAACATCAAAGAGACTTTTCTAGATTTCTGAACATCCATACATCTGTTGCGCTTGCGGATTACTGGGTTACAGCCAAAACTTACAGTGAAATAAGAACTTCGTATTTTATAACGAAACTGTTGTGTGATACACCTGATCTCTCAGAGAAGTCCTGTCCCTTATGTTGTTGTTTATATCGAGATTTATTCTCGCATATATCATGTAGTTGCCCGAGTACTAAAGATTTGCGCGATGTATGGTCCGATATTGTTATCGAAAACTTTAATTTGTCGCTGTATCAGGAACTTTCTTACTACCATGAAGAAGTTTTGTATGAAGTTTTACTTGGAAAACGGCCAAACACCGAATTAGAAGACCGCAAGTTTATATCTTTCAGAAAACTGTGTCATACCCATATAGTGCAATGTTCAGCCACATATAGCCGGCTTGTTGCGATGCATGATATACATGTCTAGCCCTTTGCACCTCCTTGTGTCAAATTGTTATACACATGTACATTTATATCCCTATGTTTCGTATTCATATTGATAAAGTAGTGTATTATAGGTTATACATATTTTATTCTTTGTATTGATGTTGACTTATATGTAAAATATTCATTGTAATCTCATTTTTGAGGAATTAAAGAAAGATGATCTGCCTGATGGGTTTACTGACTCATCAGGAAGATCAGGTTCCTCATCCAGATGTGATATGTTTGCACAATATTTATTGAATACATCACATTTATCAGTGGGGTGTATTATAATTCTACCTTCTTTTCCTAAAGGCGAACTAACGCTATCGCATTTATTTAATACTGAACTATTACTTCAACAGCGTGTAACAATTCTCTCCTGATATACACGTACATTCAGAGCCCATGTTTCGATCTTTGTCCTTTCGAGGTACATGTACTTTATTTACAAATAAGGTTTATATGTTACCTGTGATAATTTTGGTACTTGCAGTTTACGGCTATTCAAAACACAAAATCAACCCAACTGAGAAGCGGAAAACTGATGCTTGTATGTTCTAACCGATATGTGTCCGTGAGTGAAGTTCATTACTGTTTAACGTTAATTGCTGTAATGTAAACGGGGGTTGATGTAAGCAATAAGCTTAACACCAATGGTAGGTTTTCCTTTGATTTTATTTTAGAACAGACAAGAGACAATGAGTATGTATGCCCTAAATTGAAACATTAGATAATATTGCATGTAAGGTCATGTGTGCTTGTAAAACTCGATGCAATAACCAATTACAATTGGAATCAAAAATATTGCATAAGAAGGCTCACATTAATTATTTTGTTTTCCCTATCAAACGATTGGACACGCTTTGAATATTCTGTTTTATTTGATTGGTCAAATATCGGTCGTACCAGAATAAGCATCACATATTAAAAAGCGGGATTTAGTTTACAAGTCATTTCTCACGCGTCTATTGCTTAGCTTTCTATTTACTCTGTCTATTGCAAAGCCTTTTATTTACTCTGTATATAGCTTAGCGTTCTATTTACTCTGTCTATTGCATATCCTTCTATTTACTCCTCCTATTGCTTAGCTTTCTATTTCCTCTATCTATTGCTTTATATTTTATTAACTATGTCTATGGCTCATTGTTCTATTTACTCTGTCTATTGCTTAGAGTACTATTTACTCTGTCTTTGCTTAGCTTTCTATTTACTCTGTCTATTGCTTAGCTTTCTATTTACTCTGTCTATTGCTTAGCGTTCTATTTACTCTGTCTATTGCTTAGCGTTCTATTTACTCTGTCTATTGCAAAGCCTTCTATTTACTCTGTCTATTGCTTAGCGTTCTATTTACTCTGTCTATTGCTTAGCGTTATATTCACTCTGTCTATTGCTAAGCTTTCTATTTACTCTGTCTATTGCATATCCTTCTATTTACTCCGCCTATTGCTTAGCTTTCTATTTCCTCAATCTATTGCTTTATATTTTATTAACAATGTCTATGGCTCATTGTTCTATTTACTCTGTCTATTGCTTAGAGTTCTATTTACTCTGTCTTTGCTTAGCTCTCTATTTACTCTGTCTATTGCTTAGCTTTCTATTTACACTGTCTATTGCTCCTTTTGATGAAGACTGTCTATTACTTGGCTTTCTACTTTCTCTGTCGATTGCTCATCGTTCTACTTGCCCTGTCTTTTGCTGCTTATTCTATTTACTCTGTCCTTTGCTCAGCTTTTTAATTAGTCTTTATATTTGACCTTGTTCTATTTACTCTATCGCCCATTGTTTCAATTACTATGTCTAATGCTCTTTGTTTATTAACTACGTTTATTGCTAAGTGTTTCATTTACTCTGTCCGTTGTTCATTGTTCTATTTGCTCTGTTTATTACTTAGCTTTCTTTTTGCGTGGAGATGTAATTACACGTATTTTGTTTATTGCTTTATAAACTCTTTATGTTGCTTAGCTTTTTATTTACTCTGTCTATTGCTTTGATTTCTATTTACTTTGTCTATTGCTTAGCTTTACAGTAAGTAATTTATATACAAACGTCTAAGTAATATATAATATATCTATCCAGCGGATTTCTGAAACATCAGAAATACAGAAATACTTAGACGTTTGTATATAAATTACTTACTGTGACTGTATGACAAGTAACTTTGTCATTCTATATAATATATACAAAAATGCTGAATTAGATTACTGTCAGATTAATACGTATTGGTTACGAAAATTCCATCGTCACCCGCTAGTACACATGTTCTATGTCTTTGTCTACGATTCACCCCGGTCAATGAAGCTATATTTTTATATAGCGGATTCGGCCCAGGGGTGTAGACCGCTGGACATAGTGGAGGCGAATTGGTGCTACAGTGTCACAACAGTGTGAGTTCGAATCCCGCTGAGGGTAAGCAAAATTTGACAGTGTTAAAAATCTAATTCTAACAGTGTTGGGCTTAATTTGCATTCAATGTGCCCTAGCGATCTTGAAATTAAACATACCACCAATACACTAAGATCAGATATCTTAGACCTACTTCTAGAAATAGAGTCAGGAAAACTACAAACATGACTATGACAAACGTGATGACTTCAACTTTCCAATTGTCAACTTCCCCTTCATCGACAGCAACATTCCAGCAGCTCTAAGATTTATTTATCTTGTCAATTGCTTATTATTTTATTTACTCTTTATTGCTTATTGTTCTATTTACTCTGTCTTTTGCTTAGCTTTGTGTTTACTCAGTCTATTGCCCGATGTTCAATTTACTCTGTCTATTGCTTAGATTTCTACCTACTCTGTCTAGTGCTTACCAGTCTGTATAGGCTGTCTATTGCTCTTTGTGCTATTGCCTCTATTTTTTTTGTTCATAGTTCTATTTTACTTTGTCTATTCTTAAACTTTCTATTTACTCGATTTATTGCTTAGCTCTATATTTAATACGTGTGTTTCCTAGTTCCCTTTTCATCCTGTCTATTGTTTAGCTTTGTATTTACTCTTTCTATTGCTCTGTCTATTGCTTAGATTTCCATTTACTCCGTCTATTGTTGAACGTTCTATATAGTCTGGCAAATGCGATTTTTTCTATTATCTCTTCCTATTGTTCATTGTTCTATTTCCTCTGCCTTGCTCAGTTTTGCATTTGCTCTGTCTATTTGTTGCTTATGTACCCTGTTCAGTCGTAGCCTTTTATTTACACAGAGATTGTTCATTAGTCTATTAGCCCAGTTTATTGTTAAGCGTATAACTTGCTCAGTCTATTGCTTAGCCTTCTATTTGCTCAATGCTTTATTTATTTTGTCTTGTGCTCTTTTGTTCTATTTACTCCCTATTGCTCGTTGTTCTATTAACTCTGTCTTTTGCTTAGCTCTGATAACTTTTTTTTCCTATTTACTTTTTATTAAGTCTGTGTATTTCTGACTGTTCTATTTACTCTCAGTCTATTGTTCAGTGTACAGTATTCTATTGCTATCAATCTATTTTTATTCTTTTGTTGTATTCTATTGGCGTGCATATTATATTGTCTATTGTGACATGGGTCTACTACACCATCAAATGCAGTCGGTTTGTTGGTAAAACGCAAAGCAGCTAAATGAACGTTTATATTTTACATTCGTATTGTTACAGCTTAATATTGCTGTATTGGTGCTGAGCACGGATAATAACAGAATAAACTTCTTTAGGGATGACGTCATCACAGTTCATGTCTTCTCTTCATGTGCTCGCTGTTTCATCTCTATAATTACCGAGCCCCAAATTATCTAAAACAGTCTTGAAATATCGCGGACATGATGCTTTCATTTATATAAAAGCTGAACTGATAAATTTATGTCTTACAAGCATGACAAGAAGCAAATCTATGAAACTATGGAAGGGAATTTGTTGTATCTAGGAAAGACAACAATCAATTATATGAAATGCAAATAAAGATAACACTAGAAAACTCGAAAACACACGCAACGTACTAGCGACAAGAATTTTTATTAAATAAAATAATAAAAATGAAATAAATGCATCTGTTCCAATAACAAAAAGTTTCTTGAATCTGTAACAGTCTACAACCCTGCAAATATATAGAAGCAGAATAAAACTATATCTAATATTTTGTTGAATTTTCTTGAAACTTGTAATATAATTAGGTTTTTATACTAGTGTTTCAAAGCTTATTTTCAATGGGTTGAGCTCTGAAATTTCAAATTTTCCAATAGATTATACAAAAATGAGAATATTAAAAAGCATTACAATTATAGATTACAAAAATTCTGAAATTTTATGGTTTTTTTTTAAACCGAACTCATCGTGTGAAAACTTTGTATTTTAACGAATAATAAATTGAAGTTATACTTTAGGTATAAGACTTTCATTCCTATTTTTTATTTAATGGAAGTTAAGAGTTTTCAATAAAATAAATCATTATTAATTTTACCATTAATGGAATATGTACATTTCGAGATTTCACAAAAAATGGCGGAGGGTGTCCTGCATCCCCTTTACTGTTAACATTATTTACATGTAAATATCTTTGGAATATATAGAAATGTATTCATCTTACTCCAAATATGCAATTATGCATATATTTGAAAAATAACAATTTTATTTTTTCAATAAAAAATATGATCAACAGATTTTTACCCGTTTTTTAACATTGTCTTTTACCTAATAAATGAAAATCATTTCAAGTTTATCACAAGAACTGTACTGCACTTTTAAAGGTCAACAACAAATCGAAAATTCATTTGTCAAAATGGAGGCTGTGGTGAGTGAAACATGCGTATGATGCGTTTTTAGATTGTATTTAATGTATACCTTCAGAATCCATCAATCTATCTACGTCATCCTTTCAGGGCCTTTACCTCACGTTCTGAAAGGAAGTAAAACGTTCATTATCTAAATGTTGTAGTATAATTGCTTTGGTTAATTAATGTCATCAAAAATACCAGGGTTATACAGTTTACTTCTTCAGACGCGTATTGTCAAGTCAACTTAACAGTAACGCTCAAAGAAATATAATGGAAAGCCAAAAAATAAAGAAGTTCGTCAGCTGCGTTAACCAGAACTTATAAACTACAGATTAATCTGTTTACATTTTGGGATTAGAACAATCTAAGAATTTCAAACACGTTTTTCTATTTACGAACAGAAATTTGAAAAAAGACTAAACAGGCTCTCTCCAGTGTCTAAATAGGCCAAGATCTAAAAGCGAAATTAACTGATATATGAAATGTGAAATTTAATGTATGGTGCATTTTTATATGTGAATTTTAGCTGAAAAAAAACATACCAATGTAATCTTTGAGCATGGCGAGCTCGGCTCTAACTGTAACTGATTCGACATTTGCTCGCAGCTGGTCCTCAGAAGTATTCAGGTAAGGTTTGGCCTGGCTCAACCATTTAATTCTGAACTCATTAAACTGGCTTTGTAACAGTTTCAGATCGTTAATATCTTTAGTAATATAGGTTTTGAGCTTTTCAGAGTTTCTGCTAAGTTTTCTGAGTGGCATTTCAATGCCAGAGTTCTTACTCCTGCTTTCTGCAAATTAATATATAATCTATTACTGACATTTACACAGCAGCTCGGAATTTCTTACCAACTAGTAGTAGTAAATCATTTGATAAAAAATACAGAGTTTAATTCATACATGTAATGGGCCATCAAGGACTATGGAAGGTCAAGGCTAAATAGTATATATGACCCTTTAATCCGGAACTTGATCAAGTCTCATTTTCTCTGTGTTTAATTAGATTTTAATTAGATTTCAACAAATAAATTTCTGTCTTGTTTATGGATTCGACAAATCTTCTGATTGATATTCCCAATTTCTCGTCCATCGAAATTACATTATGAGGTAAAAATGAATCCATATCATACACTGGTTTATTTGTTTTTATAGTGAGTTTCAATATAGTATATACAATACCTTCAAGAAATAGTTGAAGTCCTCCGATAATGGTGGCTCCCTTCTGACACCTCACCTCCATTTCTTTAACTTCTACAAAATCATCAGATAACTTTTTAACAATTAAATATATAACGATTAAATATAATAATTCGACTCAAATATCTACAGAAACACTTAAAATGAAGAAAATAATATATCAAACTGCAACAAAAGCATTTTCATATAAAAATATCTGTTCCAAAAATTGCAAAAACTTACTTTGACGCAATTTCCTGTTGGTTTGATGTCGGAGGTATGTTATATAGGATAGCATAAAACAAACGAAAACCATAGCTGTATCTAATACCGATAGACCAGAATTCTGAAAAGAAACACAGAAATGTCTTAATTAGCTAATGTCTGGCTATATTTGTAATATGTCAGTTCTTTAAAGGTGTTTTGTTTTATAATTTAGCTTCCTGCTGGCTGTAGTTGTGAAATATGTAATTTTCCTAGTCCTCGAATAGCTCAAATACTTTCCAACTTGTTCTCTTTCTGAATATGGCTGGATACCTTCAGAATTATAAGCTTGATTGATAGCAGTAGGGTAGATAGTTGATTTAAATCCCTGTTCGTTAAAACACATTTATACTGATTTTTGTTGTTGTTTGACAACCAGTTCTATCATAAGTAATTCCGCACAAATTGCAATAAACAATTTAGAAAATAAATTGACTTTTTATTAAAAACTCCATAATAATTAATTATAGCCTTATTACACAAAGTTCTTTTTTTGATTCACTGATAAAAAAACTCACAAAAAGATTGAATTCTGGTGTACCGTTAATCTGGGACTAGTATAACTAACTATAACTATGATTTATAGGTTCCTGCGTTAATCCAGTAGAAGTCTGATACGAGGACGAATTTCGAAATTCCCACGCGAGAATAGATACGTGATAATTACTGCGTGGTGGAAAAAAGGTAAATTATTGTGTTGTTTTCTTGCAAAGCTAGTTTTAGCTTCTTTATAATGATAGCAAAATCTGTATTCGGCAAACGTGCAGCTCGTATTTTGTTTATTTAGTTTTGTTGAGTGGGAAATTTTATCATCTCTGGAAAATTGAAATTAATAGTTCAATAAGATTTTGGAAATGACTAGAATGGAAATAATCATCGACTTATTTCTTTGGGAGAAATACACTTACCTCTTTATTTTCAAAACTGTGAATATCATTTACACTGAAGTGTGGATTACTCTGAATATAATATCTGAAAAACATTATACTTTTTAATAAACATCTGGGGTTCACGTCTGAAATGAGACAAAAATGTTTTTTGCATATATTTTATGTTATGTGAAAAGATTCGGAAATATGAACAACTAAATTATGAGACTACTTTAAAAAAAAAAATATGTTTCAGAATTTGTTTATACAGTTATATCATGGCGTCCAGTTTTTATGGCGGAAGAATCCAAAGTACCTGGTGAGATTCCGACCTTCCACTGAAATTCGGCAATCCAAATAAGGTTAGAGTCGAACACACTTTGCCTGAAGTCATACTCAAACTCACAACACCAGTGTTGACGCATCGGTGACCAAGAGCTAAAAACTATATGGAGGCACTTTTTTTGCCAAACAAAAACAATTGCAACATTTAAAAAACCTACCTATCATTTATATCTCGATTGATGAGCCTCAGTTGAACCATAACACAAATAAATATCGAAAGAAACAGCATCATGCCGTTCTCTTCATGCAGAGCTTCTGTATGAGTAGTCCATAGTAACGTCAATAGTAACGTAACGTCATAGATACCCAATAATGCAATACGTTATTGACCCAACGTCATTGATAACGTGGAAGACGATAGTTAACACTGAGAAGCATGTAAAATGAAAGAGGAATTATCAGCACTGTCTTGACCGCCAGTTTTATTGGCCAATGAAAGAGTACATGCACAAGTACTGGTAAATATGAAATTAGTACAAATTCGTGCTTGGTTAAGTTGTTTGTTTCTATATTATCATCTGTTGTCTATAACAGCTTTTATTTACATCTTCCAAACCTGAGCAATAAACTGCCAAAAGAAACACATCGGCTACGCGTCGAACGCACCTTTTGCAGCAGGCCGCGAACTCTGTCCTAGAGGTCGTAAAATACAGTCTGCAATACACATAGAATGCACCTGATGTTAATGGATAGATAAAGGTAGTGCAGAAATTGACCCAACTATTTTTTAATAGAGGTAGTTTCAAAATCATATTCAAAGTAATACTACTTATCTTAGATTTTTCTAGATATCGATAAATCCTAGGCAAAATTTAAAAGGGGCAGATTATTCAACCACTGGGAATCTAGGGGACAATATTTATTGAATTTAACGGGTATCAAATGTATTCATCGCTATACACAATTTTGTATAACCATTAATTGCATCCAGTGACAGGTAAATTTGGTTATTTTATAAACAAATAAACAAACAAAAATATTCCTCCTTACTTTTATTTTCCCCCAAATCAGTTCAGACTTCAGTTCCCCCCAAATAAAGAAAAATACCTCTATTTTATGTAATTATACGGTGCATGGATCCGTAAGAAAGATGTCACTAGAAAGTTAAGGATAACTTCGGTTTTCAGAAAACAGAATTTTCAGTTATATAATACAGATGTACATGAACTTGACTCGCTTATAAGATAAAAGATTACGGATACATCAGAAAGATCTACTAACTAATTGATTTTTATTTACAACAATTCAGTCGACTCACTAATAAAATACGGAATTTTGTTCTCACTATAATATATTGCAAGACTTTTTTCTCTCTTTTTTGCTGCTTTTTTCTTCTGATATTTCTCTTCTTCCTCCTCCTTTTAAGCAAACTCTAAATCAGATTGATCTTCTTCATCCATTTCCTCGTCCTCTTCCGATTCACCTTTGCTTACTTCAGCTTTCATTTTTGTATTTTATAAGCTCTTTAGATGCAAAGTTTTGAAATTCACTGGTTAAACGTTTAAAGTTTTTCGATTCAGCACAGATTTGTTCAAAATATTATTGTCCTTCGCAGAACCTTTTTTTAAGAAAATTGTCCAATTTGTGTTATTTTACAAATACAGAAAAGTATTCCTCCTTTAGTTTTATTTCCCACCAAAATCAGTCACGAGGAAGAGAATATTCTGGTACCCTGACGATGATATCCCCTTTCGCATAAGCCGCCAAGCGACCTTCGGATATAACGTCAGGTCAGGATTTCAACACTATTCATATTGTAATATAGATAGGTTCAAGTAGACCGAAAGTATTATGATAAAATTCTCTTTATGACGTTAAATGTTTACATTTCTCAGCTGAGAAATTTATATTTATTTATTTATTTTTAAAGTAAAGGTCTTCCCAGCTAAAAAAAGAAAGGCATGTGCATGTGCAAAAATGGCGTCATATTATTAACCAATGAAAATGCTTACATCGGAGGTCCTGATTTGGTGTTATATTTGAAAGTGAAGCTTGAGTAAATGATAAATATTGCACCAGGAGACCAGGTAAGGCAGAGAACAAACGACAAATTTACAATACTCAAACACAGTTTCCGGACAGTAATAACGACTTCAATACCGAATTCAACTCTTGTATATAATACTTGCCCGGTATTATGTTCAAATTTCTAGTTATAATGAACTATGGGTTACGGGAAACCAATTTTTAAATCAATTACAAACGTATCAATCTTTTGTCTGAAAGACTGTAGAATATATCTGTTTATGGTACAAAGTGGGTATCTGTTACGAGTCTCAACTAACGGATAAATGCTAATAAATAAAAAATGATATTCGTCACTTATACTGTTATTATGTTCTTCAGGTTCACAAGGTGCGAATAGTTAATAATCTAAATTTATGTATTGTAATGTGATAACTGTTAAACGTCAATTTATTCACTCACTAAAATATTCCACGACTATCATGAATCTTGTTAACTTGAGTTGATTTACATCTATAAGTAACGGCGTGTTCTGTAATTTGAATCCATTGATTATGGTAAATCAGTGCGCTTGCCGTGAAAATAATCCCCCTAAACGAAATTCTATAGACTACATGTATTAGTATATAGCTCAAGAGTAATTTTCTGTGTTTGTGTGGGATTATTTCTTTGTTCTGAAAACCACGCTCTTTATTATAGAGAAATAGTGCGAAAAATAATCGTAGTTGTCCTGGCATAAGGGAGATAACCAGAATATTTAAACGACAATAACTCTTCAATGTCAGAAATAAATAAACCAATTAGAAGGGGTCATTATCCTATTCATGGAATGAATTTCCGGTTCATTATCCTATTCATGGAATGAATTTCCGGTGCATTATCCTATTCATGGAATGAATTTCCGGTGCATTATCCTATTCATGGAATGAATTTCCTGTGCATGTCAAAAGATGGCAGGATGAAAAAATAGTCCCAATTTTCTCTTTTGTTTCTGCTTTAGCTTATAACTGCTATTGTTTAAGAGTTGGATATTTTGAAAGGTATGGCATTACTGTAGAACAAGAAAATATTTTTTACATTCAA